>OZ005612.1:11682155-12883941 GCA_963930655.1 Myrica gale | reverse complement strand
ATCAAACATGCTCAAGCAACTCATAACATGTTGAAATAGACAAGTCCAACAACTTATACAATTTTCTCTTTTATTTTATTGTTAAACCTAATAAGGACTGGTTGTATGTAAAAGAAAAGATTATATGGCTCTTGACTAGTTTCAAAAGAAAATCCTCCCGGACATTTTCAATCAAAAATCTCTCGGGCATCATAAAAAAACACTTACCGAGACTAAAAAGAACTTCCCGAGCATGTTTTATAAAAGTCTCGCCAGGCAGGCTTTATAAAAATCTCCCGAGTAGCTAGCAAAAAGGCTCATCGGGAACTTTTGTTAAAAATCTCCCGAGTAGCTAGCAAAATGGCTGCTCGGGCACGTTTCTTATTCTTGGTATTAAAACAAAAGTCCTTTCTGAACATGCAAAACACTTTCTTGGTTAAAACAAGTCCTTCCCGAATGTAAAAACAAACTTTTCAACAATATCTTCCCTAGACATGAACATGAAAATAAAAAGCCTTTTCGCATGAGACTAACCTGAATACCTTGGTTGATTCTCTACACCCTTGCCTTGGTTGAGTTTTGTCGGAGTTTCTTAGATAATAATACCTGAACAACATAACACTTAGTTAGGACAGAAAAAGACAAAAGTGGCTTAAGGGAAGAAAAGTGCAAACCAAAATTACCCCGGGCTCTTCCTTTTTCCTACGATTTTTCCCTTTCTATCTTGCTCAGAATTCTCCCTTCCTCTTTTGCTTCGGTTAGTGGGTCTCTCTCACTTCACTCTCCTCTCCTATTTTATCAGATAGGTGTGCTCGATCTTCAGTACTTCACACTTCTGCCGACTGCCGTTCCCCTCCCTCCAGCCCTAATTCCTAAATACGCAGATCCCTCCCCGAGCATCGGTGCATCTCTCTCGGCGTCACTTAAGCTCCTCCTCCTCTCTCTCTCTTCCCCTCCACAGTCTACAGATCCCTCAAATTTCTCCCTACCCTCCCGAAATCTCTTTATCTCTATCTCTCTCTCTCTTGCGGGTAGGTAGTTCTGCAACCTTTGAGAATGTCATTATCTATGTGCATGCCTATTTTGGAATCATAAACATGTTGTTGTTTGGTTTCATATTGTTTCACACTTGATGGTCCCGAATAGTTGTGTAGCATTTAGAATGTGGGATACTGTGTAGATTCATTTAAAAGTAACCCTATTGTGGCTTCCTTTGTTGTTAACAATCTTCCTAGGCTTAATGTTATATGTACAATACAAAACCCATGCTTCTACAGGCAGTGGATTTGTATATTTGTTGTGTCAATTTGTTTAGGAAAAATATTAAACAATTGCTCTGAGATTGATGCATACCTGAAGTAAGTTTCATTTTTTATGTTTTATATTAGTATTTTTCATTTTCAATTTCTTTACGTACATTTTCATGGTGAATTCCCCCTGGCCATCCCACGTTCTCTACTCTAGGCTAGGCGAATCTTGAGCAAATAACTTAGCAAACAATCATAAAAAGCCAACAAGTCTCCCATATATCACATCTCTTTCACAAAGATCAAGCTAAATGGACGAGCCAATCACAAGACTCCACCAAAACGTCCATCTAAATTTGGATAAGAAGGTATTAAATGCTCCTCACATGGTTAAAACACGTGGAAAAGCAATACGTCATGTGCATGAAATCATAAAATTCTAGGGCAAACAGGTCATCCCTGGGCAATTTGTAGCTCTCCTAACCGTCTTGTTCTCAAGCCTCAGGGTTCACTACCCCCGGGGTCTGCTCTTGGCCCTCTAAAAATTCTCGAGTAGTGCTCGGGTCTCAACATTCCCGAGCATGCAGGGTTCAGCATACCCGGGAGTGCTGCTCTCGGTAAGCCCTGGTCTTTCCCCCCGGCATTTCCTACTCGGTAACCCTGGGTGTTTCTACTTGGTGATCCCGACTTCGCAGGTCTTTTACCCCGGGCTCACTACACAGATACACCGGGTAGTTCATTCACCCAAACAGACCGGGAATTCAACTTACTTACCCCGAAATTCTTGGGTCAGTATTCCCGAGGATGCAGGGCTCAGCACACCTGGGATTGTAGCACTCGGCCAGCCCGTGTACCCTTGTATCCAATGTCTTAATGCAGCTACTAAATTCTTATATTCGTCTCTAAGCTGAAAAATACTTGAAGATTAGGCCAAATTAAATATGACGAAGCTTTTAATAAAAAATATGATGCTCATAAGGAAATAATATGCAAACCAATGCAAACACTTACTTGAAGAATTGATTTTTAAGCTTAATAAAGTAATAATTTAGACTTATTGAAACTGAAAAACTCTAAAGAGAATAATATGTAATTAAGCAAACAACTGAAAATAAAGCGGGGTGTCACAATAATGTTGCTCATGAAGTACACCTTTGTATAATAATTTTGCTCAATGTGATGTCGAATTCACCATTTTTCTATCTCATGTTTTCAAATGATGTTTAGGAGATTGCTGAGAGTCATGATTAAATAGCACGTGGGCGAGTATCTGAGAGTAGACATAGTACTATGTTTGACTGAGTGTTCAATGGTGATATTGTTTACTTATGAAGAGTTTTAAACAAAGTGCTGGTATTTGATTGCTTTGAAGGTTTTAACTTCGATTATGGTATCAAAAACCTATTTATTTATATTTAATTTATTTTTACTTTACAAATTTAACTGGTTTTACATATAGATGTACAATGGGTATTTGTGTGTCAAATTTTGAAGTGGTTAAAATTTTGGAGTATGAGAGTTTGTGAAAAAGTAAAAAGAGATAATTTGAATGAATTTTTTATATTTATTACAGTGAAAATGTTGATTTTATGAGAAGTGAGATACTATATTGTAATTATGTTATTATGCCAAAATGTTGGCTTGACACCCAAACACTAATAATCTCCACAAATCAAAGCCCTTAGTAAATGCATCAATATTCGTCCAAAGACCCTACGTCGTTGCCCGAATTCGCTAATTATGAGTTCGCCGCTTTAACCATTCAGCCATGGATGCTTATCGGAGATCTTGTACATGGTGAATAACCAAATTTCAATTGAAATGAAATATTTAGGATAAATCAATGCAATTTAGGAGGATTCAATGAAAGGATATATTTTCAAAAATATGAATTTTCGAATTTAGAGAGCAAAAATTCAAAATTAAGGATGAATTTAATTAAAGATAGCAAAAATTCAAAATAAAGTACTGGAACAAATAAAATTCACACAGTAATCCATATTCATATTTTTCTTCTTCTACTTTTGAAAATTCAAAGGTCATCTAGGGGGTGTTTATTTGTGGAAATATTGGGGTTTTGGAAATTTTGGGTATTGGGGTTTGTGAAAAAGTATAGTATTTTATGGAAAAGTGAGGAGAGAGAAAATTTAATTGAATAGTATAATATTATTTTATAATTTAATAAGGAGAGAGGGATTATTTTATGATTGTTTGGAAATATTGAGGGGTGGAAATATTGGGAAACAAATGCCCCCTAGTGGGTCGAAATTTTTAGTATTATGATATTATAAAAAATCTTGGTAAGGGAAAAAAAAAGAAAAGCATACGTGCTCCTGGAGTTTAATATTTTTTCAAAAATACCTCTAATATAAATTTTGTTTTATCATTCTGACAATATTTCATGTATTTTATAACGAAATTTGATGATATGGAGTAAGTGACATGTTATTCTCAATTAAAACAAAACACGTGTTTTGACCTTCTCACTTGGACTCAGCTACTTTTCTACCATCATCGCCACCTCTCTAGTCGGATAAATCCAAGGCTTAAATGCATCCCATACCCTCTGTGGTATTCCTTGCCCAGATGTAGCTTTCCAGTATCAGAGAAGATGGTGAGCAGCGTCCAAGTGTGGCTGCTTGGGGGAGTCTAAGAATTGACTAAGAACCTGCATAGAATAAGCTAAATCCGGTCTGGTGATAGTCAAGTAGAGCAACCTCCCCGCTAATCTTCAGTAGGTAGTAGTATCTTCAATCGGCTCCCCCTCAAAGCGACTAAGTTTCAGATTCTGTGACATAGGTCATTTCGCAGGCCGAGCTCCAAGAAATCTTGCATCAGCTAATACCTCTAGAGTATACTTCCTTTGGCAAACTAAAATTTCTTTCGAACATCTGGCAATTTCAAGACCAAGAAAAAATTTCAGTGTGCCAAGATCTTTGAGTTTGAACTTCAAATCGAGAACTTGCTTGAACTCATGAATAAAAGCAATATCGTTGCCAGGAAGTATTATATCATCGGCGTAAACCAAAATAGCTGTGTATGAGCAGTCAATTGTCTTGTTGAAAAGAGAGTAATCTGCCTTAGACTGAACGAAGCCCTGAGAAAGGATGAAGGTGGACAGTTTCTCAAACCATTGGTGTGATGCTTGTTTCAGCCCGTAGATGGACTTGTGCAGCCGACAGACAAGAGGTTCTCCATGCTCCCCCTGCTGCTCATACCCCGGAGGAAAATTCATGTAGACTTCCTCATGCAAATCGTCATGGAGGAAGGCGTTATTGACGTCGAGCTGGTGAAGGTGCCAATGGAGAGAAGGTCTCTTTGTAATCCAAACCAGCACGCTGAGTGTAGCCCTTGGCAACTAATCGGGCCTTCTTTCTCTCTTCAGTTCCATCAGCACAAAATTTCAACTTATAAACCCACTTGCATGACACGGGTGCTTTGCCAGCAGGTAAAGTACAAACAGACCAAGTGTTATTGCGGACTAGGAGGCAGTGATAATCCTGGAGATATGTGGGAGGTCTGCGAGTACGAGATAAGGGACGAGCCAGAGGAGGTGGATCGAGAGGTATAGGAGAAGAAGGCGGATAGGAATCCAGAGGGATAGGAGAAGAAGGTGGAGAGGAATCTAGAGGAGGCGATATGGGAGGTGGAATACCAGGTGTTGGAATGGGATGAGTGAAAGTTTCGGTGATGGGAAAAGGGCAGAAGATGTGGTCAAGGTCAGATGGTAAATGAGAAGAGGAAGAGGGTGGTAACATATCATGAAAAGGAAAAATGAATTCATGGAAAATGACATCACGAGTGGTGAAAAATTGTTTGGTGGTTAAATCATAAAGCCGATAGGCCTTCATTCCTGGCGAATAACCAACAAAAATACAAGCACATGCACGAGGATCAAATTTAGAACGAGCACGATGTAGAGTGGAGGCGTAGCAAAGGCACCCAAAAACACGAAGTTGAGAATATGAAGGTTTGGTGGAAAAAAGAATTTCATAAGGAGATTGATTGGAGAGGTGAGGAGAGGGGATTCGGTTGATAATATAGGTGGCTGTCAGAATGCATTCGCCCCAGAAGGATAAGGGAAGATTGGCTTGGAAACGTAACGCTCACGCAACGTTAAGGAGGTGCTAGTGTTTATGTTCCACAACACCATTTTGTTGTGCAGTTTCAACGCAGCTGAGGTGATGAAGGATGCCTTTTGAAGGATAGAAATCTGGAAGGTTGAACTCGAGTCCATTGTCAGAGTGAATGCATTTGATTTTTGTCGAGAATTGAGTTTCAATTAAAATATTTCGAACCATAAACAGAAATTGTAGAGAAGGGACCCTAAATGTCGCAATGTATTAAATCAAATTTTGAAATAGAACTATGTGTAGATAAAGGAAATAATAGACGACGTTGTTTAGTAAGGGGACAGACATCACAATGATTGTTTTGAGTAACATGGATATTTGATACAGATTTGGTTATAAAACTAAGCCTAGGAAAGGAAAGGTGCCTAAGCCGACGATGCCAGAGATCAAATTCTTGGTCAGTCGAAACAGCCAGGGCAGTGGTGTTTGGTGAGGTGGATGGAAGAGCAACGTCTTTGTGAAAATGGTAGAGGCCATTGTCAAGCTTCTCCACTCCAATCGTCATCCAGGTAGACAGGTCCTATATAAAACATGAGGCAGAGAGAAAAATAAGACAACAATTATGAGTACAAATTAATTTGCTGGCTGATATTAAATTGAAGGAGAATTCTGGAACACAAAGCACATCAGTCAAAGTGAGAGAGCTAGAGAGAACAACAGTGCCCATATGAGTGACTGGTACCCGAACACCAGTGGGAAAAGTCACAGTGGCATTAACAGATCCTGTGATGGAAGTCAATTGAGAGAGAGAGCACACCATGTGGTCGGTTGCTCCTGTGTCCAGTACCCATGAGGTGGAATGGTGATTACTTGAGAAGGTAGAAGTGGAAGGATGATTGGGACTAGCATTTTGTAACTGCAGATTTCCCACCTGATTCACAGAGGGTTGGCCTCCAGACGAAATAGAAGAGAAATTCTGCAATTGAGGCTTCAACATGGCAAGGATTTTCTAGCACTGATCGAGTGTTATGGTGAGTTGAGAAAAATCTGGAGGAACAACATATGCATTAGAAAGTCCTGATACTTGGTTCACAACAGGTTGGACACTTCTATTTTTGGTGAAGGTGAACCAAGCTGGAAACCCATGAAGTCTGTAGCATTTGTCCTGGGTATGGCCAAGCAATTCCCACAATGGCTACAGATGGGTTTTTCTTTCTTAGCACCTTGCCCATACTGCCTCTGGTTCGGCTTGTATACAACATTTGCAATCAGAACATTGTTTTCCAATGCTTGAGAGGATTGAGCGGGATTGGAGGAGCTATAAGATGATTTGCTAGCAAAAGCAACAGAGTTATGACTCTGAGACATAACAGATACCTCTCTCTACCGTTCCTCTTGTAGCAAAAGAGAGAAAACGTTGTTGACTGACGGCAGAGGGTCCATCAGCAGAGTCTGACCGCATGTGGAAGAATACAAGTCGTCAAGACCCATGATAAATTGCATCACCTGCTCTTCGGATTGGTAAGTATTGGACTGCTGAGGTCGAAAATTAGCTAACTCGTCCCAAAGTCCTTTCAGACGAGTGTAATAGGAGATAACAGAACCATGATTCTGTGTCAGTGATGAAATGGTCTTTTGGATCTGATAAATCCTAGGACCATTGCTTTGGCTGAATCTCTCCTTCAGATCAACCCAGATGTGGCGAGATGTGTTCATATAGATAACACTAGTGCTCATTTCTTTTGGAATGGAGTTGACAATCCAAGCAGAGACTACCATGTTACATCTACGCCAAGCAGAATACTTAGGATCCATGGATGAAAGCTCAGGAATGGTTCCATCAACAAAACCTTCTTTGTTTTTGACACTGAGGGCCATAAGCATGGACCTACTCCAGCTGGTGTAATTTTCTTCATTCAAAATGAGAGAAACAAGCTGCAGACCGGTATTATCTCCATGGTGGAGATAGTAAGGACTTGCTGGATCATCAGCAACATTGGAAACGGTATTGGCACCATCGGAAGCCATGAAAATGAGCAACTATCCCTCTGATACCATGAAGAAAACGAAGAATAGAGAGAATCTGTGGAAGTTCGCAATTTGCGAAACTGATTCTTATATTATTATATCGAAAAGCTGCAAAGATGTCGGCCATATATACAGAGTATTAACAGAGTAGAGAGAGCAAAAATAACAAACTTACTGTTACGCTATGACACCCGTAAAGCTAAACTTCTATAGAATGTACAAGAGCAAATTACAGTATAGTACAGAACACCTAAGAAACTGCGTAACAACTCTGAGCCTTTAACACCTTCCTTCACCAAACCCAGCCTAGAACATGCTTTCAATACTAGAGAGAAAGTGAACTTGTCCACACAAACTCCATTCTGAAGCAACAAACAGAACAAAACCAAAGACGTAGCGAGCGAATCCAACGAGATGCGCCTGAGGTGAAGAAATGAACTGGAGGATGATCTTGGTGCTGACAGAAGCGCTTTTGATAAACCCAGTTGTTAAGAGTCTTGCATGGATTTGATTTACGTCGTAAAAAGTTTTCAACTTCGGGAGTACAATGAGAGTAGGGAGGGCCGAGTTGCATGGCTGGTATGAATTTACGCAGAGAAGCATGAACAAGAAGATGTGATATAGTGGGCATTTTAGGTTGTGTTTGCAAAACTCAACATTTCCAACATTTTATCTCTCTCCTAATAAAATACTCCAATATAATCTCTCTCTCCCATAAAAAAATATAAAAAATTACAAAAATTATAAAAAATTATCTCTCTCTTCACCTTTTCACTAAACCCAATACCAACACATATTCTCATACCCAACATTTTACAACACAAACACAACCTTAGTAAATTTAACCAGCTGTGAGCGACGTAATGAGAAAGTCGAAAAATGGCTGTCTAGTCAGAAAATAAAACACATTCTCTGTTTAATTGGAGTGACGTAATCACTTTGATCTCCATCATCGAATTCCATCATGAAAAAGATGGAATGTTGTGGAGAAGTATAACGGGAAAAAGGAATATATCGCTAGAGGCAAGATAACAAAATTTACTCTCGTAAAAACGTTAAACTTAAGGGTCACAGCGTGTTGTTTAAGCCAAAAGAAAACTATACCATTTCTGATAGAAGGCGAAGCAATAATTAGAATTCCCTAGCCTATAGTCGATACCTTCAGATTGTCACGTTCATCGCGAAAGTGGAAACAAGCAGAAGTGGTGGACCGAGAAGGGAGCCACGGTCACTTTTTGCTTTTTGTCTATCTTTCTTTTTCACTTCGGTATTTGTCTAATCTTCCTCGTTTTTTTCTTCTGAACTTCGAAACTCCCGTCAGTTTTTTATTTTGCTTTACATCTCGTTCAGTTGCTTTTAGTTTTACACGACTAATGCTGAAGCCAGTGCAGTCTTCCCATTATAATTTTTACGTTTTTTCTACTTTACATTTCCTTCAGTTGCTTTCGTATTTTTTATGAGGATATTTATAACTTTTTCCCCCGACTAATCCCTAACTTTGTACTGGTTTTCCGTTACTTATAAATCAGATAATTATCGTAATTCCTAAAATAGTCCCAAAATTTTTCGACCCCATTTATGTGTTTGTGTTAAAATTACAAAAAGGTTAAAATTTTTTGGTATTAAAAGATTTGGTGAAAAAATGAAGAGAGAGATGATTTTTTAATATGTATTATAGTGAAAAGTAATGATGTGATGGAGATATAGATTATATTGTAATTTTTTATTGTGTTAAAATTTTACGAAGTAGGAAGCAAACGTAGATAGTTCATGGGTTGAGGTGGGGAGGTCCCACCCCAATCCTTTTCCCTATTTTTATTTTTTTGAGTAATTATTAAAAATTATATTTGTTTTAAATTTTAGTTTTTAATTGTTTTAAATCTTTAATTTTTTATTTATTTTAATGAGACGTCACGTTGCGATTAGGTATGATAAATTTTTTGTTGAATGAGTTTAAGGGAGTTAAATTATGTTGGATTTGGTGAATTAATTTATTAATGACTAAAAGTTAGTGAATTTTTTAAACAAATTAAAATCAAGTGAGTTTTTTTAAAACAAAAAAAAAAGTTAAACCCTGGAAGCTATTTATAATTTTTCTAAATTTTAAATCTGAAGCTTCGGAGAAAGTAAATCCCCAAGCCCTAAGACTAACCACAATCTTAATCTCTTAGAGGTACCTTCAGTTTCACTTTGCTTTGTGTTGCTTTACTATTCGAGGATGACGTCTACGTTAGCCCAACCTCCTTTCTAACATACATTCTAGGAACAGTAGATGAGTAAATAGTTGTTAGTAAAAAAAAATTTAAAAATTAATATCATCTTTTTTGGGGTCAATACGTTGATGGACTGCAATTAGTAAAAGTCAAAAATCTAATATATATATATATATATATATATATATATATATATATATAAGAGAAAAATTGAAAAAGAATTATTTTTTTAGAAAAAATTCCGGAAAAATGTTCGAATACCGATTTGAGAAATTGGTAGGTGAATTTCGGCCACCCACTTAGCCTGTAGATACCTTCAGATTGTCACGTGCATCACAAAAGTGGGAACAAACAAAAGCGGTAGACCGACACTCTTGCTTTTTCACTTATGTATTTGTCTTATCTTCTTGTTTTTCTCTTCTCAGCTTTTAAATCGCATCAGTTTTTTTTTTCTGCTTTAGATATTGTTCAGTTGCTTTTATTTTTTATATGAGAAATGAAATTGGGAGGTTTAGCCCGACTAATGCTTAAGCTTGCATGTGCAGTCCTTCCATTGTACACAAATCAGAATTTTATTTTGCTTTACATCTCCTACGGTTGCTTTCATATATTTTTTTATGGGAGTACTTGATACTAATTTTCATGTTTGTGCAGTCCCCGTTACACACAAATTAGATAATTATCAGGTCAAATTCCTAAGAAAAATTCTATAAACTTAGTACCTAGCACCTAGGAATTTTAACTTCAAACCGTGGGGAGTAAATACTCAAGTTTCAAGACTAACCACTAGCCCAACCTCTAAGTGTTACCATCATTTCATTTGTGTGACTTTACTATTCGACCATGATCTATAGGTTACCTCAATGCAGTTTCTAACATACATTAATTATAGGAATAGCAGCAGGATGTTCTCTTGGTATAAAAATAAGGTGAAATTATCCAAATGGTCCATGTGGTTTTACTTTGTTACAAATTGATCTATGTTATACTAATTTTAACGATTGGGACCCTGTAGTTACCAATATGATGCACATGGTCCCTCAGTCTACACATCCGTTAATTCCCTGACTGAATATCTTGATGTGTCTATTTTTAAACACTTGGACAATGCTAAAATTTCAGCATATTCCCTCAAGGGTTTAACGGAGGTGTGGATGGATAACCACGTGCATCATATATCTGTGGCCACAGGAGCGACCAATTCGTTGAAGTTGGAACTATAATAATCAATTTGTAACGGTGAACTACTATGGATTCATGTGAGAGAAAGCTCTGAATGTTTTTTGAAAAAAAATTTAAACATAATTCTTAAATTTTGCATTTTTGGTTAAATTCTGAAACTCTCAGTACTCAGACAGTAAGTTACGTGATTAATTAGTCAACAGGCTCTTATACGAATTTTAGCAAAGCTCCTAAACATTAGACGTTACATCGACATATCGATATAGAAAAAATTAAAAACCGAATTAAGTGAAGGAGGGTCTCTCGTGTGTACAATATTGGAGGGATAGTTACTGATCAGATCAGGATCAGTACTGGAAGCTTTAAAGCAGACTTCCTCCGCAACCGCCAACCTGCATCTTTTGATCGATTGCATAAGGTTTCTAATTACACCCATGTCCACGGATATGCGGCCCGGGCCTTTACGACAATCGTAGACATATATGATTTATTCCAGCAAAAGACACATTACATAGATAGAATCACAATCCTTGACGGAAGTAAGATGGCAAACATTAAAAAAACACACACACACACACACAAAAGCTTGGAAAACAAAACACAAAAAAGAAAAAGAAAAGATCAAGATGTAGGAAGAAGAAAAGAAAGGAAGAATTTCCAACGTCCGAAATCCATCCTTGGTTATTTAACAATATGACAACATATTTAGGGGGTTATATTTATGGCCGGCAAGGTTTGCAGTAACTACCTTTACACAAACATTGATTGTTATTAGGGTTGGGTGGCTTGATGCACTGACCATATCCAGGTTCATTAGGCCCAGCTCACTTAGTTACATTCGCTGCGTTACTTGAAAGGTTCACTTATAAGGCAGGTAAAGAAGGGAGTGATGATGACCAAAAGAAAGTCCAGCCGATTATGGAAGATTTTTATTTTCAATCCAATAAATTAAAGTAGTATCAGCATCACCAAGAATAAAATTTCATGAATAGCGTATAATACGGAACGTGTACGTATTTTAATATTTTTAATACTTTTAATTCTTAATTTTTGATAATATTTTAACTCTAAAATATTTTTTACATTAAATTAAAAAAGCTTTGTTTTAGCATTCTTCTTGAGAGTTTGTCCCTAACTCTCGACTTGAGTTCGGGTTCTGCTACTGTGAATAGTATGTTGTGACCTCTGGGAAAAACAATAGCAAATCGTTGGCACAAAAGTAGTAATTGGGTTTCTCGCTCCATTTATTAGGCTTAATTCTTACCTGTTACGTACGATGAGCCAATTACTTCTTTTCGGCTCCATTAATCGAAGCCGTCCTCTAATGTCGTGATTTTCTACATGGTCAATTCTCTGTTAATCGTTGGCCTCCTCTCTTCAAATGCAATTTAATTAACACTTTCTCCCTTTTAAAATATTTCTCTAACGTCATATACCTTATTTTATAGCTTGAAATTAAAGTTATTTCTCTAATTTCGTGTTGCTCTACTTTATTTGACACTTCTTATAATTTAACTATTTTTTAAATTGATTTCTCCGTATTAATCCTTCCTCCGAGAATCCTTAGAATTAACTACTTGTTCCAAAATAGAATTTCTGTCAATTATAGTGTTGTTGCGCAAATTACAGAATGTCTACGGAGCTATGAAAAAACACGTCGCTTAATCGTGACACTTTCTGTTAGTAGGATATAATTACATGTCTTTTGTCAGTCATGTCTGAATAGAATAATATTTTTTGAGGCAAGTAGTTAATCCCAGTAACCCGTTTGAAAAAAGAAAGTAAAACCAAAAGGCCAAATCGAAAAAAATTGATCAGACAATTCATGCAGTATGCTTTGCTTATCTAATAACTAGGCTGATGTTAGCATGGAAGAAATTTGTAGAATTTTGATAAAATTATTAATATTTAAATGATGTTAAAGTTATATTGGCATGCAGAAGTTGTTAAAATGGATTGAGGTTTGTAAAAAAATATAATAAAATGTTGTATTAGAATACGTGTATTTTATGATATTTAATATGTAAATATAAAAGTATAATGCAAATTCTAAAAAAAAAAACACTCAACCGAACATGCAGGAGGTCTTCCACTATTATTTTGTCTCACCAGATTAGTAGATTTTAGGTAGATTATAAAAAAAGTAGCCAATTATAAAAAAAAAATCATTTTAATCGCTTAGATTTGATTAGTAATTACTTGAGTTACCAAATGCAAATCCCTTAAGGGTTTTAAAAAAATATAAAAATTGCCACGATTAGGTCTAATCGCAACATGACAAGTACGCGACATTAACATAAATAAAAAAATTAACATTTTTTAAATTTTTTAGAAAAACTAAAATCTAAAAACTTTCGGATTAAATGAAAACTTAAAAATATCTAAAACTAAAATCCAAAAAGAGAAAACAAGATCAGGGTGACTAATTGGTGAAGGCCCACACGTTCCTCATAGTCCAGAAAGTAAATTTAGATCTGTCTGAAGCTGAATAATTGGTGGAGGCCCACGTGTTGATTGATTCGGCATCAATTTCCATTTGTTTTTGTCTTTTTTCATGGAGCAGACAGTCATCGTGTGGATTTAAGGGTAGTATGGAAACGGACGGAGACATTCGGGTTCGGTATTTATCGGAATGAAATGTCTCCGGGTTCGGTATTTATCGGAATGAGAAATTTCATTCCGGTTAAACCTAAATTTTCCAAAACAGAATTCGAAAATTCTGATTTCTTATCTGTGCCGGTAGAATATGGACTTCTGTGTTCCTTTTTGAAACAGAATTGTATAGTGCATTCATATTGTGTTCGGAGCAATGTAATTTTGATTCGTTCCTACTACTTAAATCATATTGGTAGACAGGGGAAGGCTTTACAGGATGCTGAAATTTAGCTCTAGCATTTTATGAATGTGTGATATGCAGACTCACCAGAAACTAGCTAGCAGTTAGCATGTAAGGACGTACCAAGATGCTAAAACAAAGTTTTGATTTGGAAGTAGTATTTTGAATAGTGGTCAAAATTGAATAGAGGTTGAACTAGTGGTGCGTTCATATAGACCACACCTTCAAAACATTCTTTTGGCAAATATTTTGGCAATCTGCTAGACGATCTAAACATCTAAAAGTAATAAACAAACTAAGAACAAGGTCTCAAATCAAATTAACTATTACCATGTTAAAATCTCCAAATCAAAATAAACAAACCCTAAAGCACTTTGAAGACAAAAGACAAGATTTACAAAATTAAAATTAACAAACCCCACCTCAAGAGAGAGCTGGTGAGATATTCGACCACCAAAGTTCAACTGAAATCAGCAACCCGCGAGAGAGAGGGAGAGAAGGAGAGATTTCAGGAGAGAGAGAGCTGAGAGATCTGAGAGAGAGAGAAAGATAGAGAGAGATGGAGATTTTGGGAGGGAGGGACGGACGACGACGATGGACGGAGGCCAGACTCAGTGGGGGGCTGGGTGGCGGCTGGGAGGTGAATGCTGGGTGAGAACTTTTTGAACTTAAAAATTTGGGAAATTTGCTTTTTAGTCACTGGGTTTTTACCCCATTTTATTTTTAGTCACAAAACTCAACGTTTCAAAATTTTAGTCCTCAATCTTTCAATACGATTAAAAATTAGTCCTACCGTTACGTTATATTAGATTAATTAACGGAATAGTGGTCCACATCAGCCCCACTTTCCACGAACACCCCCCACTTCCATGCCAGCACCTCACTAATAAGAATTTAGCGAAAACGACATGTAGCTTAGCTTAATTTTATCATTCCCCGATTACGGTGCGTTTCATGAGACACGGATGTGCATTTGGAAGACAACCTAAACCCCCCCTGTGTTCCCATTCGGAGACGTTACTGTCTTAAAATTTCCGAACCACCAGTCAATCTTCAAGCCCTAGCCGAAGCACAAAACCCATTGACTAGCCGAAGCACAAAACCCATTCAACACAATCAGAGATATCGGTGCATTTTGGACGCAGAAATGGAAAGCGGTGAAGGTAGAGTTGCTTTTATATAGTTTGTCTTTTAATAACCCATGTGTTTTAGATTCTCACGTGTTTGACAGTATAAAAGTCTACACTTTTAAGTACCCATGTTTGTGACAGAAATGATAATGTTTCCGATTGTGTTGATGTTAGAGGAAGTCCTTAAAATGTGGGTCAAGTATTTTTAAAATCTGTATGTGAAGTGGGTAAGAGAAAGTCCTTGCTTTTTGTCTTTATTCTTTTTGTCTGTTTGATGAGTTTGTCGAGTTCTGCTGCGTGTGATGGCAGAATTTGTTACTATATGGCTTGTTGTGGTTTTTGTAGGACATAACACAAAGTAACAGACTTTATGTCCATGTTGGCTTGCTTTTGTTTTGTAGTGAATAATATAGGCATATGATTGTACTGGCTTTATTCACTTGCTGATGCTTGTGGTCCCATAAAAAGAAGTTGTTGACCTTATTAAATGGTTGTGGTGCTTAAAGTCTCTAACTTTGAATTTTAGTCACTGAATTTTGGTTTTGTGTTCTCTTTGGCCCTTATTTTTAGTCATCGAAAATTTTCAGGTGTGCTTCGTGTAATGATATACCATGGTGGGCAGTTTTTGGGTGGACCTGGCCAAATTTATTCTGGAGGCATGGCAGATGATATGGGTACACTCCATGTGGATTTTATGTCCATATGGGAGTTTGAAAGAGCTGTGAAAGGGCTTGGCTATTGTTCAGTTGAAGACTTGTGGTATAACTTCGATGATGAGGATTGGATTGTTGTGAAAAAGTTGAGGGCAGATAAAGATGTGTTTGAGTTGATGGATGTCGCGTTGAAAGAGAAAAAGAAAATGTTGAACATATTTGTAGAGCATCACGTTGATTCTCCTGAGGTGATGGGGAATGATGCTGGGGAGGATGATGTGGGGGTTGAGGTGATGGGGAATGATGCTGGGGAGGATGATGTGGGGGTTGAGGTGATGGGGAATGATGCTGGTGAGGATGATGTGGGGGCTGAGGTGATGGGGAATGATGCTGGGGAGCCTTCTAGACGAAGGAGATCCTCTTGTAGAGCACCTCAGATTGGTAAATTAATTGATGAATCTGATGAGGGCGAGGTATCTGACTACGGCACTGACGTAGAGGACTTTAGTGATGCTGAAATAGATGAACCAGATTTATTTGAGAATGTGGAGAGCCCAACCCAAGCCGCGGAGGATGATGGGGCGAAGGTAGATTGGTTTGGGGCTTTTCCAGGCCCTGAGGCGGAGAGCAATGCTGATGATATCGCTTCGGAGTACGAAGCAAGTGATGGCTTTAATAGCGAAGAATTCTCTGACGGTGATGGAGCCCCCTTCAAAGAAGACGGTTCCCCGAGTTCAACTTGGATGATCTGTATGGTGAGGTGACACTAGAGCAAGGGATGATATTTCCCACCATCCAAATAGTGAGGAAGGCTTTGAGGAGGTACGCAGCACAAAAACAATTTGACTTCAACTACTTGCACAATGATAAGATGCGTGTGCAAACAATATGTAAAGAAGAGAATTGTGATTGGTACATCTTCGTGGGAGAGATGAGGGGCCACACGGGGTTTCAGATCACTTCTTTTGTACATGAGCACACATGTAGTGCTCACTATGTCAATCGAAAATGTGATGCTACATTCTTGTCCTAGCATTACCTGCAGAACTTCAGGGATCATCCCGGTTGGCCTACATCTGCATTGCAAGTCCAGATAAAAAGAGACTTCAACACTGAAGTTCCATTGCATCGATGTTATAGAGCTAAAAGACTTGCACTGGAAAGGGTGAATGGGAACCAATTAAAACAATTTAAATTTGTTCGTCGATATGGCCTGGCATTAGAGAAATGGAACCTTGGGAGCACGTTCACCCTTGTGAAAGCAGGGCAACATTTCCTGAGATTGTATATCTGCCTTGCTGCATGCAAAGCTGGTTTTATGCATTGTAGACCCATCATCAGCGTTGTGTCCAAAGATTTTTAAGAAACTGGAGAAAATAAAGAGTGACGCACGAGTATGCGTTTGTAAATGGCAAACTGGGATGGAGTTCGAGGTCGACCACCCATTTGAGACACGGAGAGTAGTTCATCTTGATGCACTCACCTGTTCTTGTGGGAAATGGCAATTATGTGGCATCCCGTGCATCCATGCATGTTCAGCGATCTACTCGTGCAAGCATCGCCCCGAAGATTATGTGTCGGACTGGTACCGAATGTCTACGTATTTAAAATCATATGATTATGAGATACATACTCTGCCTGGACCAGAAGATTGGCCTACAGATCCCACCAACGATGAGATTCTCCCACCTATTGTTCGGGTACAACCGGGGAGACCAAGGAAAGTGAGAAGAAGAGAGCCAGACGAACCGGTTGTCCCTTACAAGCTTAACAGAGCGGGATATTTGGTGACATGCAGTAATTGTGGTACAGAGGGACACAATGCTAGGAAGTGTCCACAACCTGAAAATCCGAATAAGAAGGTGTGGAAGAAAAAGACGAAAAGAAACCCTACACCCGGGGAAACTGAAATGAATCAGCAGGACGTAATAGAAAAATATGCCCTCATCTTCTTTTACTTCATATTTATTTTAATGGAAGATGATGTTGTACTGATATTTTTCTTATATATTCAGGATGGGCCTTCAAATGCTAGAGGACGTGGCAGGGGAAGGGGCAAAGGAAGGGGTAGAGGCAGAGGGAGAGCTTCGGCTCCTGCTCCAGCACCAGGACCAGAACAATTTCGTGCTGAGTTCGTTGAAGAATTTCTTAGTCAAGGGGCTCCTAATCCCACTCCAGCATCTGGTGTGTTCATATTTTCCATTGTTGTAACTTCTAAAATATTTATGTCAGATGGTATAATGTGATGTGAGCTCCTAACTTCTAAAATATTCATATAGGGACTACCAGTAGCTGAACATGTGGAACAATGGTGGTAAGTGTCTTTTTGTAATTGTGGTAAGACTTGAAATGCTCAATTGTCACTCTCAATGCTCAATTAGACATGGAATAATGTGCTGATTTTAATTTATTTCATTGTTGTTGCAGGGATTCTTAATGGTCTAGACATGGGGGAGCACTTATTTTGTATTGGGACATGTATATTTTGTATTGGGACATGTATCTTGTAATGGAAGCATTTCAGCCTTGTATTGGGACGTGTATGTTGTAGTGGAAGACGTTATTTTATTTTGGGACATGTATTTTTTGAACAGGCTATATACCCCCTAAACAGGCTATATACCCCCAATTGAACTTTCAGTCAAGTGGAAGACGTTATTTTATTTTGGGACATGTATTTTTTGAACAGGCTATATACCCCCTGAACAGGCTATATACCCCCAATTAAACTGGAGCCGACGTTGTATATGCATGCGTCCTTTTTCCAAAAAGGTAAATCAATATGAAGCAATAAATCTCATCTTAATTATCAACAAACATGAATCTATTTAACTAATTAAAAGCACTGCAGATTCAAACGATTTAGATAAGAAGAACCCGCATAGGATCCCAAAATAAGTTAGCAAAGCCACATGAATTCTGTTGCAGCCATGTATATTTACAGAATTATGAGTCATTGACTAGTACCATATACAACCTACCCTATTACATAGAGATATTTACAGAATTATGGGTCATTGACTAGTACCATATACAACCTACCCTATTACATAGAGCATTTACTCCGAATCTATTTTCACCAAAAGAGCACTTATGACGACAACAACAACAATCCAAGAGAGTCCCATCGTGAATTTCAACCTTCTGTTTGTAATCTGTAGTTGTAACTTCTCACTTTCAAGAGCCTTTACGTTCTTCATTACCTTCTTATTTTTAATCTCTAACTCTGACTTCTCAATTTGCAATGCCTTTATCTTCTTCGTCAACATCGGGCCAACCTCCATCCCACGGGGGCAAGTCGGAGAATCATACCACAGAAAGAAGTTGCACGACTCCAATTTCTATCAAAATTACAACGAAGTAACTAATTACAAACTGAAGACAGATACACGCGGATTTGGACAGATACACATTTATTTCAACACTTACAGATTCTTCATTCCATTTTGCACACCCAAAGAAACGTCTTCCAGGATTGTGGCTAGTTAATGCCATCTTCAATGGTGCAATCAATCCACAATCACATACCACTGACCCATGACCTCCACTAGCAGTGACACGAGATGATGAATGGAAGCTGTACAATTATAGAAATTAATCAAGGTATGTTCGTCATAGGTCTGTGTAAGCAAGAAAGAAAAAATCACTTCACCCAAAACAATCACTTAACATTAACCAATCTACAGCTTCTACCATACGTTTCACCCAACAACAATCGCAATCGTACAAGTCGTACCCTACATTTCAACCCATATTGCAGAGATTGCAGAGAATGCAGCGACAATAACATGGAAAACTATCAAGATGCATACGGGGTAAAAACCTACGAACAAGAGGCTTACGAAAATCGTTAACCTGTTCTCCTTCATAGATGGTGAGGACATTTCTTCTTCTCTGTATCGTCCCTCTTCTGCGCTGCTTTTTGCCGATCTAGGGTTTGGAGGCTTGTCGACCTGTGCGTGGGGAGGGGGGTAGGTTGAGGGAAGACAATGCCCAACCTAAGCTCCTAAAGTAACACTCATGAAACGCACCGTACGCGGGGAATGATAAAATTAAGCTAAGCTACATGCCGTTTTCGCTAAATTCTTATTAGTGAGGTGCTGACATGGAAGTGGGGGGTGTTCGTGGAAAGTGGGGCTGACGTGGACCACTATTCCGTTAATTAATCTAACATAACGTAACGGTAGGACTAATTTTTAATCGTATGGAAAGATTGAGGACTAAAATTTTGAAAAGTTGAGTTTTGTGACTAAAAATAAAATGGGGTAAAAACCCAGTGACTAAAAAGCAAATTTCCCTAAAAATTTCAACGAAGAAGACAAGAACTCTTACTTCATGTGACCTCGGTCAAAACGACCTAGGTGTGGTTTTAAATGTTGACTTTTAAGTGTTACACTATTTAGAGAACATTAAATGAAATGTTGGGTTTTAATTTAAATTTATGTTCAAGGTGAAATTTTACTCTTACACTTATTTATACTAATGCCCCACACCTTTTTGTGGTGCTTTTATGGTACTTGCTTTAAATATTTTAAGGAAATATACACTTTTATATTAGCTGGGCTCCCTTCGCCGCCGCGAGGGGTGGCCGCCAGCCACCCCCTCGGCTCGTACCTTGCGGGGGTGGCCGGCAGGGGCCACCCCGGCGACGGGGGAGCCCAGATCTGGGCTCCCCCGTCGCGCGAGCGGCTGGGCTCCCCCGCGTCGCCCGAGGCGGCCGCGCGCCACCCCTGAGCAGGGGAGACGCGGGGGTGACTCGAGGCCACCCCTCGCGGCGCGCGGCCGCCTCGGGCGACGCGGGGAACCCAGATCTGGGCTCCCCCGTCGCCGGGGTGGCCCCTGCCGGCCACCCCCGCAAGGCTCGAGCCGCGGGAGTGGCTGGCGGCCACCCCTCGCGGCGGCGAAGGGAGCCCAGCTCCCTTCGCCGCTGGGGGTTCTCCCCCCCGCAGTTTTCTGTTTTTTTTTTTAATTTCGAATTGACAGGTGTCAACCCCTGATTGGTGCTGACGTGTCAAATTTTGACACGCCAGCATTTACCGTTATGGCTTCAAACGGCAGATAACGGAGGGGCATATTTGCTTCTAAAAGTATACCTCAGGGGTATGAAAATGACTTTGCATACGCCAGGGGCATATTTGCTCTTTCGGCATACCCCAGGGGCATGGGGTGCATTTAAGCCTTATTATTAACACTTAGATTTACATTTTTGCTTAATTAAATTCCTTTTGTGATTTATATGCTTAAAATTATTTAATTGATTTGTGATATGTTTCTTTAATTTTTTTTAGCTTAAATTAGATAAATTTTGACAAGGGCCGAAATTCATTCTTCTTAGCTAATAATTTATTATCAGTTTTTTGTTTTAACAATTTCTTTTTATTTATATTAATGTAATGTTGCTTATTCCTTTTGAATTTGAAGAATTAGGGTAGATTTAAAATTTAATTATAAACTTCATGTTTAATTCTCTAATTAGTATTATAGAACAATAAAGTTTATTAATTCTTTATTTAAAGAAAAAGGTCCATTAATTTGAAACCATGAAACTTATTGAATATTTTAAATTCAGTTTGTTGATTTAGTTTATGAAATTTGCATTGTACTTATTCATGCACTGAAATTACAAGTACTTTATTGGTTTATATTTTCAAGTCATATCATGAGATGTTTGGATGTGTACTTTGCACATGAGTAGTATTTGTATATTGATTGCATCCACATCAAAAGAGGGAAAACAAATGTGAGAAGCCCTCAAGCCTGTGAGGTGATTCCCGAAGAAAGAGTAACGGTACCGAGCACATGAGGAGAGTGTAACCCCCCACTACAGTGAGTGGGTGGGCTCCTTCTGGGTGCTAGGACGTTTTTAAACCTCTTGGTGTAGGTGGCACGAGATAGTCCCATGAGAAGAGAAGGGACACATAACCCGACTTTGGGGGTGAACAGAGCAGACACCGGGAATACTACAAGGAGCCATATGATGACCGAACGCATTTCAATTGCATTGCATGCATTCTCTATAATGTTTCTATGACTTGTATAACTTGAAATCATTGTACTGATACTATATATTCCAAAGCACGAATTATACTTGTATGAGCATGTACCCACCCCGACCTTACTGAGTCAGTAAGACCCACCCCTTTCTATTTTCATGTGTGCTTGCTTTTCGACTTTGAGCAGGGAGATGTACTATTACGAGACTGACACCAACCTCGATGCGGAACAGTATTTGGTCGTCCTGAAGGTCTGCGTTTGGATCTTCGAGGACTTCTAATTCATAGTGGCGCATGAGCCCCACTAGATCGTGAAGGATTTTCCAACCCCTGGCATTATCGACCTCAGTTGGGTGGGAGCTCCACCTGAACCAACTATTCCCTTTCTTTTTCCTTAAGCCCATCCAGTAGAGTGCCCATCGAGTATACCGGTCGACGGCGTCATCAACCTCACCTCAGACACCGAGTAGAGTACCCTTTCTTTTTCCTTTTCTTTTGTCAGCAGTGTTCCAACTATTTTTGTCATTAAAATATTGTACCCTCTAGAAGGACCCTCTTTTGTACTAAATCGTGTTCATTATAAAGAAACAATGTATTTCTTCTTGTTGTTTCAATTTTACTATTTTATTAAATTTCTCCAATTAGTTTTTTAATTCTTTGAAATATTAATGAGTTTCCAACCTAAATCATTATTAAGATTTTTCTTAATTATTCATAATTAACGTGCAATTTATCTCGACTTAGTATTTTGAGTGATTTCACCCATTTCTTTGAATTTCTAAATCGAGTCACGTCTTTGGAAAATTTTAACGACTTTTCTTTTAAACAAGAACTATTTTAAATCAAGTCTTCCGCTAAGTGAACTCAAGGGTGGGGAGCGATTCTAAGAATTTTCGTGCAGTAATCTACGATTTTTGTGCATGCGATTCTTATACTTGAGCCGAGAGGTTAAGTACTAGCATGGGGCGTGTCATTTATGGTCCATTTTTGTTAATATCCAAATTTTATATTGTGTGCTAGTCTTGAAATAAGCATGTTAATTTTAAATCTTTTGTTTTGTATGATATCGTGCATTTCAAAATCTTTTAGAGATAGAGTTTCATTATTTCGAAATTTTCTATTTGAATTATAAAATTTACAAAAATTTAAGTGCCTTAAATTTAATTTATTGGTCTTACATTAAATTAGATGTGAATATTTAACCTATGAGACACAATGGGCATAGGCGATACAAATACAGATAGGGGCAATTAAGTTAATTTCCCCCTTCTCCATCTTTCCATCCATCGCTTCAACATTTCCTCTCCCATTTTCAATTTTATGTACTGCAGCATGGAGAGAGATAGATAGAGAGAGAAAGAGAGAGTCAGAAGTGTGAAAAGGAGGAGACAAATAATAAAAGGAGGACTCGTGGATTTCTTTGGTGGATTCAGTATGTTCTCAGAGAACAACTTAGAATCTTTGTTTCCAAGTTGCATGTAATGATCTAGAGTTGAGTTTGTGCACAGGATCAAAGAGAAATAAAGAACACCAGAAAAATCGAAGGAAACCAAGTTAAAATAGTTTTACGTTGTGAAATTGATGGAGGAATGGATATAACTCATTTTTCCTATTTTTGTTTTTTTGAGATGAAATCAAATTATCTGAAGCCTTTTCAAAACCAAGGATTTCAACACAAATTTCAGGTGATTCGGATCCATATTGAGAGAGTTATGAATTTTTAATGTTTAAAGGTTAAGTTGTCACCTAGCCTTGCACCTCCCTTATATCTTGCTTGTTTCAAATATCTTTTTAGAGGAGATTTCAAACTGAATATTTAGAGGTTAGGTCTTGAACTTTAAGTTTTTGTAGGTAAGGAACCACCACAAGCTCGAGTGAATTAAGGTAAATGAAAAATTATATTTTTTAAAAACTGGAATGATACGCATCAAGAATATTTGTCATTAAGTACGTCATGAGCATTTGCATTGATTTTCTCAAAAGGCGAAAGGAAAATTTTTACGCAAATTGAATGAGATTTTATGTTATGTGGCTAAATAGGATGATCGGTATCATTCTTAAGTAAGAAAGGTGCATCTACACCAAACGACAAATGCGAGAAGGATGAATGACTCCTATGAACACTCACTCCAAACGACGAATACGAGCATGATGTTCAGTCCTTGTGGTATGTGCAACCACACTAAAGGAGGAATGCGAGAAGGTGTGGACTTCTAAAGGTCGTGTCTAGCATTAGGCCTATGACCACATCAAGACCTAAGGCCACATCAAGGCCTAGCCAGACCAAATGATATGTTCCCATGGGAAAGAGGAATGGTTTCAAAGGGAATGCACAATCCTGACTTCAGGGGTAAATGGAGTGGTAGAAGAAGGCCAAATAAAAATGAAAATAATTTTAAGCTAATTTTCAAGTACAAGAGTCTCATGCATAAACATGCATTTATTTTTGGCACATGTGTACCTGTCACTCATGATCATGATTTAAGTCACGTATATTTCAATTCATTAATCATCCCTTACTAAGTCATCTGACTCATAATATATTCAACTGTATCATTCCAGATGACACCAAGGCGAAGAAAGTTTTGAGGCAAACCCAGAAGCTGAAGAGGGTGCTAATGAGGGTGTCCTCCCCTGAAACGTAGTACAGGTAGATGTCCACTTTGTGAAAAATTTATACGAACTTCCCTAGAGATGTTATCATGGCCTATACAGGCTACAAGACTATCTTAAGACTTTATATGAATTAAATTAAGTAACTTATATTTTGAACAATATTGCTTTTGATTTGTTGTTTTGGATGAAATTCTGAATGCTTCTTATATATACTATGAAGTATCGGCATACGTTTTTATTATGCGTATATTTACTTATATATTCGTGCGCTATGTAAGAACGTGAGAGGGTCTACATGTCGGCTAGCAAGAAGAAAATAAATTTTCGTGTAGTATTTTCATAAACTAAAAATGGCTAATATTTTCTAAATTAATTAAAAATAAGTTAAAAAAATCTGCTACAAGATTAACTTAGTGCGCTGGAGCGCTCGTTATGGTGAGCATCCTGGCTTTCATTAGCCCCCTTCGGACTACATTCGTGGCATGATAGTATTGCGACAAACAAACTTCAAGACATCCAAATTACAACATCTAACTAACTACAATTTCCTTATCGTATAGTTTCTACGTACAATTAATATCTACCGCTTATATGCCTTCAATGACTCAAGTGTATACTCTTTTAGTTGTAAGCTCATAAGATATCAATGAAATATCATCTAATACTCTCATTTATGCCCTAGTGACCATTTGAATCACAAAAGTCCAAACAAAGGGTCCTTTCTCCCGATCCGTGTCTCCTATTATGCCTATCTAGTGGTTATTGTCTTCCAATACCCCAAATATCCACATGTAAGGCTTCTATCAAGAAGAAAGCATAAGTTTCCACAAATTTTCATCTCAAGGAAAGGACATATTCGGATATGGGCATCTCTTGCCTAAATGATTTTCTTTCCTTCATTTCTCCATCATCTAGACACTACAAAAAACAGGTCTATAGCGGAGGTCACTAAAAACAACGCTATAGACCCCCTATCTCGACGTTTTACTTAAAATGTGACTACAAAGACTTCTATACCGGCGGTCACTGTAGTAGCGGTTCTGAACCGCCGCTACAGACCGCCTATAGCAGCGGTCGCTGACTGCGGCTATATACCGCTTGTAGCAGCGGTTGCTAACCACTGCTATGTAACGCATGTAGCGGCGATTTTGTCAAAACCGCGGCTATAAGGTCAATCTCTAGTGGGGGTCTATGACCGATGCTAAAGATTGTGTACCTACAGTGACGGTCAGTATCCGCTGCTGTATCTTATACCTTTAGCGGAGTTTTTGTTAAAAACGCCGCTATAGGTATAGTTGAAAAAAATAAAGAAATCTATAATTATATGTTATTTAATGTTAATGATTATTTTATAGACTATTTAATACCTTTTAATACATAATTTTATTTTGTCACGTGTTTAAAAATTTTTTAGGAGACCTACTTTGTAAAATGTGGAATTAAAAGGAGTTTTATGAAAATTGAAGTTGTTATATGGAATTAAAAATAATGTTATGAAAGTTATATCTATGATTGTTATGGTAATTGTATTTTTATTGACTAAATCTAAGTAGTTTAGACATCTATTATCATATGCTTATAATGAGCATATATATTTGTAATAATTATAAATATAATAATATTTATTTATGACATTATTTAAACAATTATGTTGCGGCGGTCGTTAAAACACCGCTAAATGTCTAATTTAAAAACGTTGCGTGTAACCTATGGCAGCGGTCAGCGGCCACTGACCGCTGCTATAGGTATAAATCCCTTTTGAAATCACCTTTTCTCCCCTTGAACTCACTACAAAAAAAGGGCCTATAGGCCAAAAAACCGCTGGTATAGGTCATTTTGGCCTATACCAGCGGTTTTTTAGCGGCGGTTATAGCTCCGTCGGGATAGGTCTATAGCGGCAGTTTTCGGAACCGCTGGTGAGGACCTCGGGTCTCTAGCGGCGGTCAGGACCGCCGCTATAGACCCGAAAACAATTTTTTCTTTCCCGCGGCGTTTCTTTAAAACCGCTGGCATAGACTTTTAGCGGCGGTTGGTTAGCGGCGGTCGAGACCGCCGCTATATGTCTGTGCCAACGTTTTTTTTTTTCTAGCATTTTAATACATTACTAATGTTTTCCTATATTTTCATATAGAAGCTTTTTTAATCGGTAATACAAATTTATTTTAATAATTATAATTTATTGGATGTAAAAACTTAAAGACCAAGAATAAAAAAAAAAAATATACTTCATTATTGATTAATATCGTTTTACAACAAATATAATAATCTCTACAAGTAATTTAAAAAGTAACAAGTTTCTAATATATTCAAATACAACACAATAAACAAGGGCGAATTAAAATCTTCCTCATTTTACACATCAACCTCTTCCATCTTCCTCATTTAAACCACGATATACCTGAAATTATTGGAGAAAGTAAGATGCAATTTGTCACAAAGCAGCAATAAATTGACAGAAGATCAACAATGAAGAAGAACACACAATGCTAAAAAAGAGCCTTATGCAGAATTATGGTATACAGTACATATATGAGTACAGACGATCAAAACTGAATGGAATTTGGTGACAGACTATGACAGTTGCAGTGAAATAGGTGTCTTCAAATAGGCCACCTTTGCTCGATTTGAAGAACTTGTACAATGGGGCAGCATCTTTACCATTCACATCAACCTTTGAATGTGAAAAATGAGGTATCATTAGGCATTATCTCCAACACATACAAAAAACATAAACCCATGAAGCAAGGAGACAAATTGAATCTCCCGTGCATATCATTCAACAATGCCTAACACCATTACCAGTTTCAAAATTCTTCCTCTCTCTCTCTCCCTCCCTCATGGAGGCCACAGGCCTCCAACAACCCACAAACAGTTGTCAAATGCACAGGACATAATGCAAGATCTGCATTGACTCTGTCCTCCATAACTAAAGTGTTTGCAGCCAATACCAGCTCTGAGGATTAATTTTTTTTCTGAGGAATCAGTCATTAACTTGAAAAAGCTCACGTCAAGTAAACTGCCTCGAAAGGTTAACAAATGGAGAATCTAGGTACTGGTTGACATCAGCTTAACTGACTCAACTCGGGCACATTGCAAAACACAGCAAGGTTAAAATGAAATCTATGATTTGAAAGGTTCCAACAGCAGCTGTCATACAACAGATTTTGAAGGACAATGCTGCACTTTGTATCTCTAAATTGCATGGGATTGTTTGGCGACTCAAATTAGTTAGCAGGCACATATGAGCTAGAAAAAAAAAGAAAAGCTATAGATAATGTTTCCCCTACTGTCCCCAAAATTCAATCCATGTCCTACCTTATCAAAGATAGGAAACTCAGGCTTGAAGCGAGTGCAAGCTATAGATAATCTGACGTCGCACCTTTACAGAGCAAAATGACATGCAAAGATTATCCAGCCGCCCAGAGAAAATGAATTCCTTTGTCATCAGCCTGAGATCCACTTTCAACCGGACCATTTTCAGCAGCCACTTTATTGAGCTCTGCCTGCAAAAAGTAGTTCATATTATAAGCAACATGTTGATCAAGAGAAAGACGTGTTCGCTCAAAGCTTAAAACAATCGTAATCATCTGAGGTTCAGTTACCCCTCTAGATATCCTATGCTAGTATCTTTAACAAACAATTTCACATCTTAATATTCCCACTCAACGTACTGCAATCACATTGTCAAACTCAACATATGAGAGGTAATTCCTGTAAGGTACAACATCAAGGAAAGCCAAGTGCCAACATTGAAAAATGCCAAAAAGAATTTCAGGCAATAACTTCTACTTAGGGCAAAACAATACACTGCATCATAATGATGTTATCTAAATAAGTACCATCGACAGAACACCAAAGCATATTGCAAAAATATGCAACAAAATTAATGAAAAGCATATAACTAGGAAGCTGCATGAAATATAGAAGCAAGTTAGGTTGTCTTCTCTCCAATCCTGAACCAATATAGAAGCAAGTTAGCTCCAAAAGCATCCAAACAAGGGCTTTGAGAGTACCTTTAACTTGAAGATCAAAATGAATCTAAGGATCACCATACTCGCCAAGGAACACCATTCGAAGATACTTGAAGATATAAATAATATGATCCTCAAATGTAATTTGTTCAATGGAGGCAGATAATAAAAGCCATTCTCACAACCTACACAAATGTAGTTCCTACCATTCTCAAACCACCTGCGCGCTTGAGAGGCATTTTCTCTGCATCTGATGTAAGGGGCGGTCATCCTTTACAAATTGTTGTTAACAGCTTGGTTTTAATTCAGAATTAACCTATAAGAATAGAGAATAGAGAAAAAAGACCGACTATATCCCATCATTCCTGATGGAAACCTATACATAATGAAAAACTTGGGGTGCACAATTGCCTAACTCTGCGACCCAGAAACTAGAAACCAGTTTTAGTAAAGCAGCATTTTCCTTTTTCCAATCTCCTCCTTTCCGGGGAAGATATCCTCTTCCCTCCGTTTGTCTTTCATTTGGAATATGACCAAGATGCGATACAAGTAACGGACAGGTTCTCTCTAAGAATAATTTCATCATTAAAGGAATTCCATGAAATAAAAAGAGCAACAAGGGCCATCGACTATTATATCTTGTTAATTTGAAGAAAATATAGAGACAGTTAGAGAGAGAGAGAGTAGTGTGAGATTACCCAAGAGGCTGATTTGGAGAGAGACGCAAAGGCGAAGCGGTGTTCGGGGTTAATGGAGAGCTTGGCATTGATGAAGAGAAGAATAGCTTGCTTGATGGAGTCCAATCTGGTGAGCGGTCGACCATTCGCAGCTGTTTGTTCATCCAATCTCCCATTGATCTCAAAATAGCCACTAAGCACTTCATAGTAGTAGGAAGGGACGAACGGAGAGAGGAGAGGATAGAAGAGACGAAACTGAATTGAAAAAAGAGGGGTTTTTTTAACCTAAGTAGCAGGAAGCGAAAAAAAGGCGGGGGGAGGGGGGCGGGAAATTTACAAGTTTTTTTTCCTTAATTTGAAGTTTTTCTAAAATAGTTTATATTTTTTAATTATGTGTATTTAATAAATTAAAAGGAATTGTAAATTATAATAGTATTTGAAAATCTTTATATTTAGTAATAATTTTATATTTAGAAAATACATAGCATATTATTTAATATTTTTTTTATAATTCGTGTAATAATTTTAATTAAAACAAGTTGATAGTAATAATATATAATATTAATAATTTAAAAATATAAACTACCATAAAAATTATGATCAGATATTAACTTATATACTTTAATTGTATAAGCTAATTAATCTCACAATAACGAAATCAAAATAATCGTGTATGTCCCAAAAAAAACCACAAACCGAGCAAAAATAGCTAAAAATAGGTTTTTGAGAGGGAAAACAGCGGATTTAGGGCTCGATATGAGGTGCACCGCCGAGTAGCTTGGTGACCACGACGTTCGCGTCGAAAAGAGCTTTCCGAATTGGGGTCATGGGCGCGAATCGGGTACTCCTAGCCAAAGTTATGACCAAAAAACCGACACGTGCGCGAAAATTGCCCCAATTAGGTTAGATTCTGATTTTCTTACCATCATTGCATTGATGTATAATAAATAGTCAATAAAATAATTATTAACCTTAAGTAAGACATAAAATTTTATTTTTCTATTTTTTCATTTTTTTTTTCAATTATACCTATGCTGCATCCTTTCTTTTTGTTTGAAATTAAATAATATGTCATAATTAAATATTATTACATTACTAATTATTAAAAATATATATGCTCATTATAAGTATGATAATAGAAATTTTTTAAAACCAATTATATTTAGTTAATAAATATGCAATAACCATAACAACCATATAATAACTTCAATTTTCATAACACTCTTTTTAATTATGCATTTTGTTAAGTCCCTTAAAATAAAATGTGTTAGACACATGACAAAATAAAGTTATGCATTAAAAGGCTTAAATTAATCAATAAAATAATTATTAACATATAAATTTTTATTTTTTTATTTTTTTCGCATATACCTATAGCAGCGGTTAAGTCAAAACCGCTGCTATAGGTATATCTTTAGCAGCGTTTTAAATAAAAAACGCTGCTAAAGGTAAAGCCTACGCGGCGGTCACGATGACCGCCGCTGTAGGCACCATATTTCAAGCGGCGGTCACATGACCGCCGCTAGAGGTAGTCTCTATAGCCTATAGGATATTTTTAGCCGCGGTTTCGGAAAAACGCGGCTAAAAACACCTTGTAGCGGCGGTTTTAGTGACCGCCGCTGGAAGTCCTTTTTTTACTAGTGACTCCCCCCCCCTCCTTTTTTTCCTTTCTTTTCGAGCGTCAATTTCCCCATTTCCCCCTCCCAGCCCCAAATTCCCCCTTGCCCGTCTGTCTTTCTCTCTAATTCTCCCTCTCTAAGTCCCCGTTTGAAAAATCTCTCTCTATCTCTTACCCTCTCGCTCTCTCTCGGAAGTGCCTTCATCGCCCTCTCTCATTGGGCTATTTCAGGCTACTTTAGTCAAGACCATGTGAGATCTTGTGGTCAAGGATCAGGTAGTTTCTAACATCTTGGCCTTGGATTTCAAGATATTTCAGTTGGAAAAGCTGTATCCGTGTGGTATCTTATTGTACCTTTAATATTTATATGCTATTGTTTTTGTTTCCCCAGATTGTTGATATTCTAGTTGAAATACTTCTAAGTTTTGATGTACTTTAGGTACCCCGCATCGCGAACTTCCATGGCAACCTCTGATCGCATCGCAGTCGTCGGCGACGTCGTGAGTCTCTCTCTCCCTGGTATTTGTTTTTTGTTCGACTTTAGAAACCCTAGGCCTGTGCGAAAATTATAATTCTTCTTTTGTTAATCTAAATTACAATCTGGGGTTTCGAAGCATGATGATTGGATGGTCACCGTGTATTTTCTTATTATACGTTCTACTCTTTATTTTTTTATGGAAATAATGGTTAGACTTACAAATTTCCCTCGCATCTATCATTTAAGTACACTTAAAAGGAATTAAGTTTTAAGATGCGCTATACTCTCTCGAGGTACAAAAGAATTGTAGTTTTTTTTTTTTTGAAACAAAAGAATTGTAGTTGAATGCTAGATCACTCACATGCTTATTAATGTCTGGCGCAACCACATATTTCGATCTGGTCTGTGGTAGTTTGGTGTCCTACTTACCAAATTTTCTATTTTCCTTCTTACCCGCTCTTGGCCTGTGCTGAATTGGATTTGGGATTGTTTATTCACACATAGACATGGATGTTGAGTTAAAAGCAGCTAGTGTAAGGTCTCCCTACTGGCCCTTGTAGTGAATTAGCATCTCTTCTCCCTTGATTAGGGGTTATCTTTGGCTTAACCATTGGGAGGACAGGCATGGGGGAGGGTGAAGGCTATCTGGTAGTCACAATTGTTTTTTGAAAAAGAAAATGCTTAAGCTCTCTGTACTCAACAGTACTCTTGTTCATGTACCTTATGCTTGTTGCAGCTGACATTGTAATTCAGTTTACTCTTTAGTTGAAATCTGTTTATTGTTAGTTTATTTCATACGATCAAATCCCATTTCATTGATCTGGTTTTATATTGCTGTGTTTGTTTTCCATCAAACTACAGACGCCTCTAGCTTTGTTTGGGGGATCTGGAAACTATGCATCTGCATTGTACCTTGCAGCAGTAAAATCAAATGCACTGGATAAGGTTGAGGGAGAGCTTCTTGCATTTGTTGAGGCTATAAAGAAAAGTACGACCTTTGCTCAATTCACGAAGGACCCCACTGTCCCGGCAGATATCAGATTGAAGGCTATCCAACAAATCTGTGAAGAAGCTAAATTTTCAGAGGTGACGACGGGTTTCCTAGGTATGTTGTGCTGTGCTTTGTTCTTTGCCTGAGTGAACTGTGTTTATCTCTTCTGCACGAGCAACATATAGTTTTGTGAACATGATTCATTTTCCTGCTTATGTGAGTGAGAATATGGGAAATTATTCTTATTGTATGGATTAGATGTGAGAAAGTACCATAGTTTGAGGGTGTGGATATTTTTCCACAATCTCATCCAGCTTGTTTATCTCTTTTCAGTCCACTTCATCCAGATCCATTGATTGCATTTATTTATTTTTTAAAAAAATTTTGTTGGTCTTGCCTTTAGGTTTTCAGTGTTTTCTTTCCTTTTATGTTCCTTCCGGATAACCTTGGTCTTTCTCTTCTCTATATGTCCTGTGTACTAGAGTGGTGCATATTTTGTCTTTTGTCATAAACTTCTGTCCCAAAGGAAATGCATGTCAAATGTTTGAATTATTCCAGTGTTATTTACTGGAAGCTAAAAAGGGAAGTGATTTACGTGATGGTTCAAGTGAAACCTTTATATGCACTGATCTTGTGGATTCTCTGCTGCAGCTTGTATATCTATTGTTGCTAGTTACACCTGTTGTTGCGGGAGATAGGGTGGTGTTGCTGTTCTCTATAGGCAGTTAAAATTGGTCATTTTTGTCACGCCCCGAACGCAGTCCCGCAGGGACCGGACAGCCGCGAGCAATCCCGAGGGGAAAGCTCCAGCGTACTCTGATTCATACACAGCGGAAAATATAGGATCGTGAGAGAGACGAGCCAAACTCATAACATCAATAAGGTCCTCAATAAACTTGTATCTTAATATACACATAACATGATTTACACATAAACAGGTGACAGATCACATCGATCAGGTCACCACAACAAAACACATAACAATGATCTTCTAAGTCAGATAGTCCTCCTGACTTCCTTCACCCGAGGCATCTGGAATGACACAGTTTTAAAAAAACGCGAGTAAAAAAGACTCAGTAAGGGAAAAACATAACTTGAAAAACATGATCTTAATGCTTGAACTTGAATATCATGAGAATTCATAATCGTGATGCACATGCATGTCTCATGGTTATGCATATGCTCTTGATCGTAAACATATTCTTGTTCTTTAAATTGGCTCATGGCCCTTGAAAATATTTCCTTCATAACTTGTGGGCTACTTACGCTCCATTTAACCCCTGGAGTCCGGGTTGTGCGTTCCCATCGGAACCGTCTCCCTTTCCCTTGGGGACTTTTCATTTGGTCGAGCTAGCCCGTAGTTGCCCCAGGCCTGATGGCTAGGCACGACCCTTGGAGGCCCACACCTTCTCATTGTCCTTTAGTGTGGTTGCACAGCCTCTTAGGATTCACCCAACCTTCTCGCATTCGTCCTTCGGTATGGGAGTCCATCGTGATGGTACGGTACCGACCAGAGCCCTTAACTTGACTTGTCTACCATAAGAACTTTCCATATGACTTTGCACAAAAATCACTTTTAGAAAATCATGTAATACTCATGTCATGTCATGCTCGATCGTGAAACTATGCAGCGTGTCATTCCAGTTTTGAAAAATGTAAGCTTACTTACAATCCACTTACTTCCACTTACCTCGGTCTCCTTTGAGTAATGGTACGAATATCGCCTACAAGCGATTCAAATAACTCTCAGATACTTAGGAGTTAATCACATAATCATACAAGTAAATATTGTATTTATTTCGGTTTTTCCGAAAAATACATTTCTGAAAATACTATATCATTTTCAAAGGTTCACTTTAGAAAACTCTTATTAAACACTTGAGGAAAGTATTTATCAAATAACATAGAATCCTAAGTTTAAAAACAGCAACTATTAAGGTCTAAAACCACTGATTTAACCTCTTATGTGTTCAAGGTTTCTTTTACATACCATTACAATATAACCTCATTTTGCACCTAATATATTTCGGTCAACACATGATTACCCTAATTGTAACCTCAATTCATTCTCAATATCATCAAGCTTTGTTAATCACCATAACTAATACCAACCCGTGGCCTTAAGCTTCATTATTTATGCTTACTAACATGCAAGATTTCTTTAACACTAGCCTAGGTTTTAACCTCTAACTCATTCAGCCATGACATTAAATTCACTTATACATTACATGCAAATTAACTTTTCATCTACCATTCATTCGGCCATTAGGGTTCCTTCACTAAACCATTCGGCCATGCATCAATTTCTAGTATTCATTGAACCAAACTTCATCTTCAACATGATCCCATCCTCCAATATCAATTTCACAATCTAGGATCTACAAATCCTAACATAATTTCAAGATCTAGCAAAAGATAATATTCGGTCAAGCATATTGTGAACCAACATCCGAAACTTAACATGCATTACCAACTTCATTGCATTTTCCATAAGCAACTCACAACCAAATCATTATTTCTTTCTCCATCTCTAAATTATCCCTTCCTCCAACAACTACATCACAACCATAAATCCAGCAGACACAACCTATCAAATCTACCATTTTCATACAAAAATATCAACAAGGACTTTGGCCAAACAAAGAGAAATAGAACAAAATCTTTTGCCAACCAAGAATCCAACCCTACCTCGCTTGTGCTGAACTCAAGAGTTGAGACCTAGCACAAAAATATACAAAATCAGGACCAATGAAGGAAAAGAGCCAAAAACAGTACATGCAAAACATCTACCACAACCTCCAACTAGAGCTCTCGGTTTTACCCAAAACCTTCACTATCCTTCAAGCTTTCGGTTCCACCCTCAAGAATGGTTCCAAGGGCTGAGAATAGTGTCTACAAGGTGCTGAGATGGAAGTTTATGGTGAGAGAAAAGAAGTAACAGCAGCTGAAAATTGCTTGAAGAAAACAAAGCAAGGCTTGAAGCTTTGGAGTGGTTCGGCCAAGAGAGAACAAGCTGAGTTTCTGTCAAAGGGGAAATGGGCTGAGTGAAGTGAGATTTCCAGCCACCAAGAGAGAAGAAACAAGCTGAGCAAAGGAAGAAGGTTTCGGCCACAAGAGAAAAGAAGGCAAGCTAGAGCAAAGAGAGGTGAGCTTCGGTTTCAAGAGAAAGGAGAGAAAGCAAGCTGAAAATGAGAAGTGCTCGGTCAAGGGAAAATGAGCAAATGAAAATGAAGAGAGGTGAGGTTGATGCAATGCGTGAAAGGCAAGCTTGAAATGTGTTTGGACACAATCTATGACAAGAGGGGGAAAAGGGTGAAGCTTAGGTATTTCCGTCCAAGCCAATTGGTTGCTATGGGTGGTGACAATAAATGTCTTGTCTTTTTCATTCAAAAATCAACTCATTTCTTTGTCTCCAAGTACCACTCACGTGAATCTACACTTAAGCTTCTAGATTTCTCCTCTTGCTTTCAAGTGTAGCTCTCTTGCCAATTCACTTCTCTACTTTTCATTTCACTTATCAAATAGGTGCCTTGGTTTATCTCTCTAATAAACTCTCTCTAGCTTATCACTTATAATAAGCACTTTGACTTATCTCCTATATAATGCATTAGCTTATCACAACATATATATTCATAGCTTATCACCAACAACTTGTCAACTTATCACCATGATAACTTATCTAAAAGATAATCACTCAAGCATAGGTCTTTGATAATCACAATAACTTATCATCCCAACAATTCATTAGCTTATCACTATGATAAGCACACAAGCTTATCAATTAAATTCTTTTCAAGCTATCATATATATCTAGTAACTTATCATTTAATATCTCTAATGATAATTTAAGCTACCTATTAAAAGACACAAAATATTTAAATGCTTAACATAAATTTCATGATTTTCTAGTTAGAGATTTTCAGCCATGATATATCAAATTTCTCTTCATATATTAATTTCATGGATTATGGAATATAATAAGCAATGAAAAAATATAAGTCCATAAAAGAAATTTTCCTAGCAAGATGCGGCTCTTAGGAAAAATAGAATTTAATCTTGTACTAAAAACTTCCACAATGAAAAAGAAATTATCTAAAGGAAATTCTTAAATAAAATTTCATAATAAGTTATGTACCATAAACATTAAACTTAGGTCATACATTGGCCAAAAATATGGCCCCATAAGTTAAATTAAAACGAATACATAGGAAATAGCAAAAGGATAAACAGGGCCTCACAATTTTAGTGCATATCATTCCAGGAATCTCCTTGGTCATAGTATGATTTATGCTTCTCTAATACCATTGTAGTGGTTTTTTGACCCATTTTGACATGGAGAATTTGGAGTTGGTTATAGCCGTATATACAAGTAGATATTTTGTTTATATAAATCTTTTGTTTATTTATATTTCTCATGTGAACTTTGTTTTCAATTACAGGAATTCAAGATCGAAGATGTTGATGTGTAAAAGGAGGAAGATTTTAATTGGTCCTTGCTTAATGTGCTGCATTTGAATATTTTAGTTGGTCCTTGCTTATTGCTATTTTATATTATAAACTTGTCACTTTTTAGATTACTTGTAGATATTCTTGTGTTTGTTGTAAAACGTAATTAATCAATGATTAAGTATATTTTGTTTTATTAGCCTTGGTCTTTAAATTTTTACATCCAATGAATTATGATTATTAAAATAAATTTGTATTACCGATTAAAAAAGCATGTATAGAAAAATAAAGGAAAAAATTGTTGGCTTTTGTGCACAATCGAGATTTTGATGAACTTGAAGAAAAAGGAACAAGAAGATGTAAGGAGCTTAAAGTGAAGATTCAAGACCTTAGGGTATAATCCTTGTAATTCTTTATTTCACATTTGACAAGGATTTGAATCACGCACTTGCATATCTTTCAAAACATACATAAACCGTTTTAAGTTTTGTTTGAAAGATTAAAATATTTTTATAGGTTTCAAAACACACCGAACAAACTCTCACACCTTTCATATACTTATGGGAAGTATGTCTTCCAAATTGGGTGTATAAAAGTGGTCAAAAACCTTGTTTTTAAAAGAACCGGATCATGCTTAAGTTGAGGAGGTCGACCGGCTGTTCAAGCGGTCGACCGGTACTTCGACCGCCTCGTGTAGCGGTCGACCGGTTGCTTTTATAAAAGAGCCGTTGAGCTTCTGACAATATGACCGTTGGAATAACGGTAACTTTAAGCGGTCGACCGGTTCATGTAGCGGTCTACCGACTCGTTTTAGCAAAAACTTCCAACGGCTATAAACGACTAGTTTTCATATGTGGCCTATAAATACACCTTCATTTCATCTAAAATGAACACCCAACGACCACATATCATTTCTACTACTTGAGAAATATTCTAAACCTTCCTATTCTATATTTCTCATAACATTCACACAAAACACACTTTCATATCCTTGTCTTTGTGTGAATTAAGAGATAGAGCTTCCATTTTCATATATACTCTATCAAGAGAATTTTTGTTCTTCCATCTACCTATCCAATAGAGGTGTTTCCTTTAGTGAGGTTGTTCACTAAAGAAGAAGCTTTGAGAGTGTATATCTCAAGCTTGGTGAGGTTGAGTGGTGAGCCAGAAAAACCACTTGGGTGGGTTTGAGTGTTGATCCCGGAAAAACACTTGTAAGGTTCACTAGCACCCGGAAGCTAGTGTGTAAAGCTATTGGAGAATAGTGGAAAACCTCAAGGCTCGACGAAGGAGCTTGAGGGGTGGATGTAGACGGGTTTGCCGAACCACCTAAAAATACTGTGTTTGCTTCTCTTACCCTTCTCCTTACTTTAGCACTTATTTACAGTTCCGCATATTATATACTTGCGCTAAAGTAGTATTTACTTGCAAACACAACTTTGGGGGTTTTAACCGAAAAGTTTAGAAAACCAATTCACCCCCCTCTTGGGTTGCCTTAATCCTGAAACTAGGACTAACAATTGGTATCAGAGCTTGGTGCGCTTTATACAAGATTTAAACATCTTGAGTTAACATGGCAACTACAAGCTTCAACACTCAAGTTGAAGGGCCTTCCACTCTTAAACCATCATTTTTTGACGGAAATGATTATGCATATTGGAAAGCTAGGATAAAAATCTATCTTCAATCCATTGATTATGATTTATGGTTATGCACTTTGAATGGTCCACATATTCCTACAAAGAAAGCTGGAGAGGTTGAAACCCTTAAAAACGAAAATGAATATAGTGACCTAGACAAAAAGAAAATCTCTTTAAATGCTAGAGCTATGAACATTCTTTATTGTGCTTTAGAAAGAAATGAATTTAATAGAATATCTTCTTGCACAAATGCTAAGGAAATTTGGCATGCTCTAGAAATTACTCATGAAGGAACAAGTCAAGTTAAAGAGTCAAAAATAAATATGCTTGTTCATAATTATGAATTGTTTAAAATGACACCAGAGTAATCAATTACTGTCATGTATACTAGATTTACCACAATTATAAATGCTTTGAATGCACTTGGTAAATCTTATACTAACTCCAATTTGGTGAAAAAAATCCTTAGGTCACTACCAAAGGCATGAGAGGTCAAAGTGACCATCATACAAGAAGTCAAGGACCTCATCAAGCTTCCTCTGGATGAGCTAATTGGATCACTCATGACCCATGAGATCCAAATGCTTGAGAATGAAGATGAGAGCAAAAAGAAGATGATGATCGCTTTCAAATCTTCAACAATGAAAGATGAGGATGACAAAAAGGAAAACATAGTCTTGATGACAAGTTCAAGAACTTCCTCAAGAGCAAGAAAGGAAAGAGAAGCCTTAAATACAAGAAGACGTCTTGGAAGGCTAACAATGAAAGTTCCTCCTCCTTCGAAGAAGAAGAAGATGGAGAAATTGCCAACATGTGTTTCATGGCATTTGAAGATACTGATGAGGATGATGATGAGGTACACTCTTCCGATGATGAGCATGAAACTTCTTATAGTGAGCTTCAAAATGCTTTTAATGATCTTTTATGTCAATTTGAACTACTAGGTTCAAAATATACATCTTTGAAAAAGAAACTCATTTTGATCTCAAATGAAATTGATTTATTGAAAAATGAGAGAAACACTCTAAAGCTTGAAAATGATTTATCACAACAAAAAGCTTTGGAATTTGAATATGAAAAGGTTGCTTTGAGCAACAAAATTATTTCTCAAAGCAAAATCCTTGAGAAGTTTACTCAAGGAAAGAAATCTTTAGATTTGATTCTTGGTAGTCAAAGATGTGTCTTTGACAAATGTGGCTTAGGCGACAAGCCTTCAATTCACCAAAAATATTTTAAGAACTATTTTGTGAAGGCTAAGTCATTTAATGCACCTACTCAAACATGTCATTTTTGCAACAAAAATGGGCATCTTATTTTTTATTGTGCATTAAAGAAACTTGGGAGCAAGACTCTCAAGAAGACATGGGTTCCAAAAGGAACTAAAGCTAACATTGAAGGACCCAAGAAGGCTTGGCTACCAAAAATAGTTTCTTGATTCTCTTGTAGGGTGGAGCAACAACGGTGCTTGGATGAAACTTGCCTATCAAGAAGGCTTGTGACATTTGAGGACAAATGCTAAGGGAAAACCTTTGGTAACATCTAAATCTTTATTTGAGAATAAGTTTTTAAATTGTTGGCTAATTATATTCTATGATATTTTCTTGGTTATAAATGCAAATATATTTAACTTTGACATATTTTCTTGCAAAATGGAACATCTATATGCTATCTCTTTTACAAAAATCCTGATCTTTGATGAGTTTTTGTGTGCTTAAACTTTCTTTGGTTGAGATTGACCTTTAAAATTGTCATTGGTAGCTAAGAGGTTGGTACAAACCCACTCGGTGGGCTACTATCCTAATACCGATGGACTCTTAAGTCCCCGTTAGACATCCTCTATACCATTTCAATGAGATTGTCATTTAAAACCCAAACTTGTTCTTTTGGTTAAAAAATGAACTTTTGAATTATATCCATGCATTCTCTTTTGATTGACAAAGGGGGAGAATTTTTAAATGTTTACATGTTTGTATTCGCTTTGCTTTTATAATGCATTTTTGGAGAGAAATGTGTCATTTGTCTTTTTTCATGTGATAAAGGGGGAGAAATGTGCTAATAGTTTTGATGACTATATATTCTCCTTTGAATTGGATTATGTTTTAATTGTATTACTCTTTATGAATCCAATGGCTACTAATGCTTTGTCTTCAAGTTTTAAATGTTTGTACAATTGCAAAAGATAGGGGGAGTCATCCCAAAACTATCACTTTATTGTCATCATCAAAAAGGGGGAGATTGTTGGCTTTTGTGCATAATCGAGATTTTGATGATTTCAATAAATGGATTAAGTTTACAAAATGGACATCTTCAAAGACAAAGACAACTTGACGAAAAGAGCTAAACCTTGAAAAAAAAGGAACAAGAAGATGCAAGGAGCTTAAAGTGAAGATTCAAGACCTTAGGGTATAATCCTTGTAACTCTTTATTTCACATTTGACAAGGATTTGAATCACGCACTTGCATATCTTTCAAAACATGCATAAACCGTTTTAAGTTTTGTTTGAAAGATTAAAATGTTTTTATAGGTTTCAAAACACCCCGAACAAACTCCAACACCTTTCATATATTTATGGGAAGTATGTCTTCCATATTGGGTGTTTAAAAGTGGTCAAAAATCTTGTTTTTAAAAGAACCGGATCATGCTTAAGTTGAGGAGGTCGACCGGCTGTTCAAGCGGTCGACCGGTACTTCGACCGCCTCGTGTAGCGGTTGACCGGTTGCTTTTATAAAAGAGCCGTTAAGCTTCTGACAATATGACCGTTGGAATAACAGTAACTTGAAGCGGTCGACCGGCTCGTTTTAGCAAAAACTTCCAACGGCTATAAACGGCTAGTTTTTATATGTGGCCTATAAATACACCTTCATTTCATCTAAAATGAACACCCAATGACCACATATCATTTCTACTACGTTAGAAATATTATAAACCTTCCTATTCTATATCTCTTATAGCATTCACACAAAACACACATTCATATCCTTGTCTTTGTGTGAATTAAGCGATAGAGCTTCCATTTTCATATCTACTCTATCAAGAGAATTTTTGTTCTTCCATCTACCTATCCAATAGAGGTGTTTCCTTTAGTGAGGTTGTTCACTAAAGAAGAAGCTTTGAGAGTGTATATCTCAAGCTTGGTGAGGTTGTGAGTGGTGAGCCAGAAAAACCACTTGGGTAGGTTTGAGTGTTGATCCCGAAAAAACACTTGTACGGTTCACTAGCACCCGGAAGCTAGTGTGTAAAGCTATTGGAGAATAGTGGAAAACCTCAAGGCTCGACGAAGGAGCTTGAGGGGTGGATGTAGGCGGGTTTGCCGAACCACCTAAAAATACTGTGTTTGCTTCTCTTACCCTTCTCCTTACTTTAGCACTTATTTACATTTACGCATATTATATACTTGTGCTAAAGTAGTGTTTACTTGCAAACACAACTTTGGAGGTTTTAACCGAAAAGTTTAGAAAACTAATTCACCCCCCTTTTGGGTTGCCTTAATCTTGAAACTAGGACTCACAAAAATTAGTGGTGATATGGAAATCCATCCAAAAAAAAAAGCTTCAAACCTCTAGCGGCGGTCACCGATTGCAGCTATAGTTGGCACCTGACCGCCGCTATAGACTTATCTTGGCGGTCATCTTAGGTCTGTAGCGGCGGTCAGACCCCCGCTACAGACCTTTAGTGCCAAAACAGTGCAATTGCGCCTGGGTCTATAGCGGCACTTTCGACCGCCGCTATAGACCCGAGGTCTTCACCAGCGGTCACTTGAACCGCCGCGATTTTCGAAGCAGGAAAAATAGGTTGTAGCAATGATTTTTTTACCTATCGTAGCGGTTTCCGACCACCTCTATAGGTCATTTTTTTGTAGTGAGACCACATGCATAGAACTTACATTTGCTTAGAACACAACATGCACCAAGTTTCTCCAACCCGTAACCCCTCATGGATAGTTCACATAACTTTCACAACATTTCAAACCAAATCCTTCTTCCTTAGAGTTTGCTACGGGTCTTAGTCACCTAGAAGTTTTGGGTGCGAGAGGATTTTAGAGAACTCGAACTAAATAAAACTTTGAAAAGGGAGGGGAAAATCATTGCCAAAACTTTCACTTCAACTTCATTCTCTTCTTCTTCTTCTTTTTCTTCTTCTTCTTCTTCTTCTTCTAGGCCTTTTTCTCTTCTTCACACCACTCTCTCTCTCTCTCCCTCTCTCTCTCTCTCTTCTTCTCTCTCGGTGATTCCAAGGAGAAAAATGACCCCCCTTGCACTACAAGAAAAAATAATTTGACTGACAAAAAAATTTGCACCCAAAGTACTCATTTCGTCAGCTAAGGTTTTGTTAGGTGACTGTAATAGCCCGGACCGTCAAGACCTCAAGCATTGTCTTATAGTAATGGACGCTGCTATTAGATTGATGTTACGGCCAGTGGAAGGATCGTTAAAAGCAACAGGATTCTAAGCAAAACACAAGTAGAACCTTTTATTAATACCGAAGTATAACAAAAGAGAACCCACTCAGTATAATGTACATACTACAGTACAAAAAGTAAAAACACTACAGCGGATAAACTAAGAGAAACATAAGCAGAAGATCTCTAATCTTCATCGTCAGTATCATCCACGTCCGAGATGTTGATATAATTATCAGAGTTCGGTGTGATCCATTTATGGCCCCTTCCCTCAATCAGTACATCTAGGTCACGTGTGACATAGACTCAAAATATCAGCTCCAAAGTAATAAAGTCATGTTGGATTGCCTTGGTGAACTCACCTAGATAAACCTCAGACATCTGCTAAAAGAATATTTTAACAAACAACGACGAGTCCAAATGACTCAGTAAAGCCAGCAGTTAGTGCAACAGAATAGCAGATACAAGAACAAGATATTGAAGAAAACCGGTTTCAACAATAAAACTTCAACAGAATAAGAAAAAGTAAATGAAAAGATTCAATTTTCTCAAAAATGATCTTTTCCTTTTTTCCATTCTCAATCACCAGTCACCACTCCTCTCACTCCCAGAGTGAATCACTTGGCGAGAGTTACGGGGTACTACAAGTAACCACCGTGTCTTTACGACGTTACTGTCACGCCCCGAACGGCATCCCGCAGGGACCGTGACAGCCGCGAGCTATCCCCCCGATGACTCCAGCGTACTTATGTTTTTACTTGATTACGGCGGAAACGTACAGGATCGCGAGGGGTTCGAGCAAATTCTAACATAATTAGGGTTCTCATTAAGTTCATACAAAACATATATTTAACACATTAGAACCCAATTAGTGACGCTCATGCCACTATCAACAAAATGTGAAACATAATATCTTGGGCTTCTAGGTCAGGTAGTCCTTCTGACTCTCTTCACCTGATACATCTGGAATGACACAATTTTAAAAACGTGAGTCAAAAAGACTCAGTAAGGGAAAAACATAAAACTGAAATCATGCTCTTGACTTATGCCCGCTTAATCATGAAAGAAAGAAACTTGATTCGTGATGCACATGCATGTCATGAATTATGCATATGCTCTTGCTTAGTTTCGGCCCCAGGCCCTTGAAAATATCTCTTTCATGCTTGATCGTGAAATCGGCCCTTGGCCCTTGAAAACCGCTTATTCATACTTGTGCCCTTGTTGGCCTTTTCATAATTATTTCATATCTTTTACTTGTGAGCTCGCTCCATTTGACCCCTGAAGTCAGGGTTGTGCGTTCCCTTCGGAACCGTCCCCGAATTCCCTTGGAGACCTTACATATGGTCAGCTAGCGCACCTTCTCAATGTCCTTCAGTGGCTAGACGTGACCCTTGGAGGCACCACACCTTCTCAATGTCCTTCAGTGTGGCTTGCACAGCCTCTTGGATTCACCCATCCTTCTCATAATTGTCCTTCGGTATGGGAGTCCAACTTGATGGTACGGTACCGACCGGTGCCCCTTATCTTAACTTATCGTTTCATAAAACTTCTCATATTCTTTCCATAAAATCATTGCATAAACTTTCTTCTTGAAAAATTCATGCAATGCACATGTTATGTCATGCTTGCTTAAAATTCATGCTTGTTCATGAAACGATGCAGTGTGTCATTCCATTTTTGAAAAGAAGTACTTACTGTCCACTTACAGTATCCACTTACTCTTGGTCTTCTTTGTTCGTGTATACAGACACGTGGATCGCCTACAAGCGATTCAGATATTTCTTAGACTTTAAGAATAGTATGCAATCATTAAATATTTTCATTTTTTGAAATCGGTCATCAACCAAAGATATATATATGTATCACTGAAATTCATTTAATCATTTAAAAACATTTTATTCTTTTCCTTAACAATATTCAAAACTTAGTTTATTAAATCATTAATATTTTTATTGAAATAAAAATATATTTATCCATGTACATGTCTCGATTAGGGTTACATAATACGCATAGGTTTAGAATTAAACCTAAGTCTCATTTTTTTATTACACGTACTCCATTAAAACCTTATATCCAACTATGATTAAATCTTAACTAGGGTTCCCAATAATATTTAATCAAAAGATCATGGTTCTTCAATATTTATTCCAACTAGCCTAAACTCTAATTTCCTTATCCATCACAATAATGAAAATCCATAAATCATAAATTATACTTAGGGTTTCATTATTACTATAACATTCGGCCACTACCATTTATGCACCAATTAATCACAACTTTTACTCCAATGGTGATCCCATCCTCCATTCAACAATTTCACAACCTAGGATCTATAAATCAAAGCACCAACACAATACATCATACTCATAGCATTCGGCCAACACATGCTTTCACCCAAATGATTAGGTTTCTTTTGTTTCCTTCAATATGCATGCATCTAATACTTAATATAATCATCTACCATGCATTGGGGTCATAAATCTTGCACATGTCATGGCCAATGTCCAGATTTAAACATATTCAAAACTATACATGAAATCCTACATAGCTCATATTCGGCCATACCCCAAAATGTTACCTTTTTCATGCTAAAAATCATAACATGCACATCCTTTGCATTGTGACCTAACTAGCATGCATATACTTAATCTTTTCATCAAATAATTCCATCAACATTAGATCTACTCTTTATATACACTAACATCCATAGATCTAAACAAAGTAATCAACTTTCATCAACCCAACACATCAAAACTTAGATCTAACTTCCTTTAGCATACATTGTTCTTCATTTGCCTTTTTCTTTTCATACAACCTTAGATCTAGGGTTTCCATGGTTAGATCTAGCATGTAAACAACCTAGGGTTCTTAAGCATCCAAGATCTAACAATCATCAAGGCATTTTACGACCTAAACATCAAGATCCACAAACAACTCATTCGGTCACTTGAGCTATACCAACAACATCACATTGTTCTTACCTTGTTGTCTGTCCGAGCTTGAGCACCTAGAAAATAAAGTATCTTTGGTTAGTACTTGTGAAGCTTAAGGCAAGATCATCAATAAAACTAAACTTACCTTCAACCTTTACCAACCCTTCCTATCCTTTCTTCCTTCAAAGATTCGGTCCACCCTCCTTAGAAATGTCCAAGCTTGGTTTAAAAGGAAGTTCTATGGTGGTTAAGAGGACATGGTAAGCTTGAAGAGAAATGGTGTCAAATGGCTAGGGTTTTCAAGGAAGGATTGTGTTTGCACCAAGAGAGATTTAACTTGGCTTTTAGAATGAGATTTGGTAAGCTAGAAGAAAGTGGTTTAGGTGCAAGATGAAAAGGAACAAACCTTGAATATTGAGTGTGAGGTTCGGCTAAGAGAAGCAAAAGGGAGAGAGTTGAGAGAGCTTGCAAGATTCGGCCAAGAGAGAAGAGTTTGGAGAGTGAAATGCATGAGTGTTTCGGTCAAGAGAAATGCAAGAGAGTTGTGTGAGATTGAGTCTCCCAAAGCAATTTAAGGCTATGACATAAAGTTTGAGAGAGTGAATTGACAAGAGAGAAATTTCAAATGAAAAGTGAGGAATGGGGGGGGGTGTTTGCCGACCATGCTTGGGTTCCATCTCTCTCTCTCTTCTTTTATTTCTTTTCACCTCTTTCTCACATCACTTCCTTGTCTCCTTAGCAAAGCTTGTATTGAATTTCCTCATTCTCTTTCCTCCCATGCATTCATCGACATTCACTCCTTCTCCCTTGCTTTTTCTCTTCTCTTTTGCTTCAATGCATTGTCTTATCACTCTTACACTTCTTACACCTTCTTACACTTCACATGGCCTTACTTTATGGCTTTTCAAATTCACCCTATAGCCTTTCACGTAAATGCCTTGTATTTTACTTAGTTTGGTTGCTTTTCAACCAACCTAGTTACTTCCACATTAAATTGCAACCAACTTTCAACTTGGTTTTCACTCTCACCTAACTTATCACTTTATAAGCTCTCTTACTTATCTATCCATTCCAATAGCTTATCACCTCATAAGCATGATATCTTATCATGTGATAATGGCCCTAACTTATCTCTACAATAATCACAAGGCCTTATCACTCTAAAAGTTTCCTAACTTATCATGCTTGCTTATCACTATGATAAGCAAGTGTGCTTATCAATTAAATCATCTCTAGACTTATCACATAACTACATAGCTTATCATTGAATATTCAAATGGAAATTCTATTAATACTATAGGCCACATGATAATAATACATGTCACATATAGAAGATATAAAATATTCGATCCATGTATTCAAAAGAATTTCATCATTTAATCTATTAATAAATTTCGGCTTATACAAGGAAATAATTAAATCATAATTCAAATTCTTTGGTCCATGAATCATATTAAGTAAATGAAAATAAATATAAATTTGTAATAGAGAATATTACTTGAAATTTCGGCTCCTAATATAAATATAATTTATACTTGCATAAAATGGCATTAAAATTATTTAAAGAGATTTTATGAAATAAAATCTCATTTTAATCGAAATTCCATAACATAAGGATTAGGCCATACATTGGCCAAAAACATAGCCCCATGAAGAAATAAAAGCTATTACATTGGAATAAAAGATAATACATAAGCAATTACGTAGGAGAAAATCAGGGTCTCACAGTTACCCCCAGAGTAGAACACGGACCGTATCTTTTCGGTAGTACTCTCAGAGTAGAATACGGTATCCTCATGTAGGATCTTTCCACGTACAACTGAGAGGCCAGAATGTCACAACAAGTGAATGCATTCTCTTGTGCACAATATTGTCACGTCTTCACAATATGCGTTAAGTATGCATGACTCATATCAACGCTCATACATCTCATTTATAATATGTAACACTTTAACCACACTTGAACATCAATATTCCTTTCCAACGCACAAGTTAAACGTGCATGTCTCATATCAACGCTCATACATCTCATTTATGATATGCAACACTTTAACTTGTTTCCATCATCACAACATTATACAACAATTCTCAAAGGAAAATGTTGTAAAGGCAAAAACAACACTTTGCTTTCTCGGTTAAAAACCGGCTTAATCACCACTTATAGAATACTAATTTTGACATGAAAATTTTGAAATCAGAAGGAAAGACATATGTTCAAGCTTTGAAAAACAACTTTCGGAAGAAATTTGGAGAAGAATCAGATTAAAGTAGAAAAACACTTTGAAAACGAATCGAACTTTGACAATGGTACTTTTCGAAAACACAAGCTTGTTCTTCATCAAGAACACGAAGAACATCAAAAACATCAAGAACACTAGGAAGAATAGAACAATGCTAAGAACAACAAGAGATGTTGAAGAAAAGAACTACATGAGATTTACAAATCATCTTGACAACTCTTGAACCGAAATCAAGGATAACCAAATTAAACTTTACCTCTAATGAAGCCAAATCTTCACTAATCTTTTTCCTTCTCTTTCTCCAACTTCACTTCACTCTTTCTCTCAATTTATGCTCACAAAATTTCAGATCTGAATGGTGTAGGTTTTGAATGGCCGGCCACCCACCTATTTATAGGAAATCTTGAATCATCACAACGGGACACATGTCTAGGCTAGCTCCGGTGACTCAAAAGGCTACTTCCACCGTGGGATGACACCCAACCACCTTAAGCAGCTGCTCAGCACACCTATGGCTAGAATTCAGCCTATAGCTTAGGTGAATCACCACCTAAGTCTACCGGTGTTTGACACCTCAAGTTACATAAGTCCTAGCCCTTTGTGTCGTGATTCTTTCATCGATTTGTCGTGCTTCTAGTATTAATTTGTTGTGCTTCCAAGCCTTTATAAGTGTCACTCTCTAGGGCAGCCGAATTTCTCTTGCTTAATGACTAAGTTTTGCTAATCATCCGATAATCACAAATCAACCTAGTTGCTTTCAAAAAAACGTCCCACTTGCTTCCGAAAAATAAAAAGTCTCCAAATTTGAACCATAACCTCGTGGATGATCCCCAATCATATTAAAAGAATAAAAATCATATAGTTCGATTTTCGAGACAAAAACGTCCTACCTGCTTAAAATTTTTTATTGATCCAATACGAGCTCCTCAACATTCTGAACAATATCCTAGTTGCAAACGAACTCCAAATCTCACTTGATCATGTCATAATCAAGGTTTCAAACTTAGCATCTCAAGTACTAAAATATGTCTTGGTCATGAAGTATCTCATACCAATCTCGTACTACTAATCATTATATAAAACCAAATGCATGTGATGTTTTAAAAGCTCAAGGTATGACATACTCCCCCACTTAGAAATAATTTTGTCCTCAAAATTTAAAACATAACAAAAGAGACGTACCGGTTTAGTCAAACAAGTGAGGATACTTGTCCTGCACGTCTGCCTCTAACTCCCACGATGCTTCTGTTACATCATGACTCTGCCATAATACTTTTACTAAAAGAATCTTCCTGTTACGCAGCTCTTGTTCCTTTCTATCTAATATTGCCACAGGTTGTTCTTGATAGGTTAAGTTCTTTGCTATTTGCAGAGGCATATAATCTATCACATGAGAAGGATTTGGAACATATTTTCTCAACATAGAAATATGAAATGTATCATGAACTCCTTCCAATTATGGCGGTAAGGCTAACTGATAAGCTGTCACTCCTACCTTTCGTAGTATCTCAAAAGGTCCAACATATCGGGGACTTAATTTTCCTTTCTTCCCAGATCTCTTAACTCCTTTCATAGGAATTACCTTCAAAAATACTTTATCTCCTTCCTCAAAATCTAACGGCCTTCTCCGATTATCAGCATAACACTTTTGTCTACTCTGCGCCACCTTCAATCTGTCTTTGATTAGTTCTACCTTTTCACATGTCCTATGGATTAGGTCAAATCCAAGCATTTGTCTTTCTCCTACTTCATCCCAAAACAATGGTGTTCTACATTTTTGTCCATAAAGAGCTTCGTAGGATGCCATCTGAATACTAGTCTGATATGTATTGTTATATGCAAATTCCACAAGTGGTAAATATTGAATCCAAGATCCTTTGAATTCTAAAATACAAGCTCTCAACATATCTTCTAAGATCTGAATGACTCTTTCTGATTGACCATCAGTTCAAGGATGAAATGCAGTACTAAACTTCAATTGAGTACCTAATGCTTTTTGGAATCCATTCCAAATTCTTGAAGTAAAACGCGTATCCCGAACATATACTATAGAACTAGGTATACCATGAAGCCGTACTATTTCCTTAATGTATAATTCGGCCAACTTCTCAGAAGTATAACTAACCTTTATTGGAATAAAATGAGCTGATTTTGTCAAACGATCTATAACCATCCAGATAGCATCTTGTCCAGTCAATGCTCTTGGTAACCCAATTACAAAATCCATAGCAATCTCATCCCATTTCCATACTGGGATCTGTAAGGGCTGTAATAATCTTGCAGGTTTCTGATGTTTAGCTTTCACTTGTTGACAAATCAAACATCTACGAACAAATTCATCAATTTCTCTTTTCATGCCAGGCCACCAAAATTTTGTTTTCAAATCTTGTTACATTCTTGTGGAACCTGGATGCATTGAATACTTTGACCGATGAGCTTCCTGCAGTATAAGTTCTTTAATCTCTTTGTTGTCTGAAACCACTATTCTTTCTCTAAAGTATGCTAATCCATCATTCTTAATCACAACTTCTGATATAGAATCCACAAGTTCTTTCACTATTGGGTCTTGAGCTTGTCCATCCTTAATCCGATCCTGTAGTGTAGATTGAACTGTCAGGACATTTAATTGTTTCACTTCATCTTCCAAAAGTAATTCAATCTCATTTCTCACCATATCTTTTTCTAATTCAGGAAACAACTTCTGACTCCTTTCTTTTCCTTCTTCAAATTTCCTACTTAAGGCATCTGCCACTACATTTGCCTTGCCAAGATGATAATTGATGGTACAATCATAGTCTTTAATTAATTCCAACCATCTCATCTGTCTCATATTTAACTCCTTCTAAGTAAAGAAATATTTCAAAATTTTATGATCTGTATAAATTTCACACTTAACTCCATACAAATAATGTCTCCAAAGTTTCAGTGCAAACACTACAACTGCCAATTCTAAATCATGTGTGGGGTAATTCTTTTCATGAGTCTTAAGCTGTCGTGATGCATAAGCAATAACTTTTCCTTCCTGCATCAATACCCCTCCTAATCCTGTTCTTGAGGCCTCAGTATAAAAGATATATACTTCTGATTCCTTAGGTAGAAGTATATACTTTGCTCACATTCTTCAGTCCATATAAATTTAGCATTCTTCTTTGTCAATGCTGTCAAAGCTGATGCCAGTTTAGAAAATCCTTCTACAAATTTACGATAGTATGCGGCAAATCCAAGAAAACTTCTAATATCATGAACTGTAATAGGTCTTGGCCAAGTATAAACTGCCTCTACTTGTCCTGGATCAACTGATATACCTTGACTTGAAATAATATGTCCTAGAAATATTACTTCCTTCAACCAAAACTCACATTTCAAGAATTTAGCATATAAGTGTTCATCTCTCAACTTTTGTAAGACCAACCTTGAATGATTCGCATGTTCTTCCTTACTTCTAGAGTATATCAATATTTCATCAATAAATACCACCACAAAATGATCCAGAAAATCGCTAAATACTCTATCCATCAAATCCATAAATTCAGCAGGAGCATTTGTTAATCCAAAAGGCATTACCAGGAACTCATAATGTCCATACCTGGTACGAAAAGCTGTCTTTGGAATATCTTCCTTCCTGATTCTCAATTGATGATATCCTGACCTCAGATCAATCTTAGAAAATATTTCAGCACCATTCAATTGATCAAACAAATCATCAATCCTAGGTAAAGGATACTTATTCCTAATAGTAACCTTATTCAGCTCACGATAATCTATGCACATTCTCATAGTGTCGTCCTTCTTTTTCACAAATAATATTGGGCTCCTCAGGGTGAAACACTAGGTCTAATATATCCTTTTTGCAATAAATCTTGTAGTTGTTCCTTTAATTCCTTTAGTTCAGCCGGTGCCATTCTATACGGAGCTTTTGACAAAGGTGCAGTGTCTGGTGCTAATGAAATATCAAATTCAATTTCTCTTACCGGTGGTAGTCCGGGTAGTTCTTATGGAAAGACATCTTGATATTCACATATCACTGGTATGTTTTCAATCTTTTTTTCTTCATTTGGAACTTCAGCAATTGAAACTAGAAAAGCCTGAGCTCCATTCACCACACTCTTCCAAGCTTTGAATGCAGATATTAATGGAACCTGAGGAAATTCCTTACTAGGTTTGGGAATCATTTTCTTGCCATTTCTAAACTAAATTCTCTTTTGTCCAGGCACAAGTAAACTTACTTCCTTTGCATGACAATCTAAGTTTACATGATAACCAGATAACCAATCCATGCCAAGAATCACATCAAAATTTCCCATATCCAAGATTGTCAAATCTATAGGCAATCTCCATCCTGCTATTTCCATTGGAAACTTCTTGATCTTTTTAGTACACATACTATTAATCCCCAACGGAGTTACGACATCAAGTCTAATAAATAAGGGTTCTATCAATAATCCAAGTCTATTTACGTAATTCTATGAAATAAAAGAATGCGTAGTACCAGTATCAAACAACACAGTTACTAACCCACAAGGAAGGGAAAAAGTACCTGTCACCACATTCTCATCCTGCTCTGCTTCTTATATATTCAAAGCAAATACTCTTGCTGGTCCAGTTGCCCTCTGTTTATTGTCAGGGTTATTCACTTGATTATTACGCACATTCTGAGGAAATCCTTGCCTCATTGTACAATCTTGAGAAAAATGACCTAGCTTTCCACAAGTAAAACATGTTATCCCTGCAGCATTAGAACCATTCCTTCTATTTCCTTGCCCATTGCCTCTATTTCCATAATTACCTCCTCCCTTCTTTCCCGATGACTGTCCTTGGAATTGATTTCCTTGGAAAGAGCGTTTCTTATTCTGCTCAGTAATAATAACACTTTCCTGTAAAGTAAGTTCCACAATCAAGGATCTATCAACTAATTGTTTAAAATTCTCAAACTTATGACAACAAATTCTATCCTTAATATGAGACTGCAAACCTCTCTCAAACTTACGAGATTTCTTACTCTCATCAGGAATCAAATATAAGGCAAATCTAGATAATTCTATAAATTTAGCAGCATACTCTGCTACTGACCTTGCTCCTTGTTTTATATTGAATGTTTATCCGAAGGACAAAAGGAGATTTCCATCGAAATTTCTAAACATACTATCACAATAATAAATCAAATTACACACATTACGGATATTCTAAACTCAAGCTGTCCATAACGTGGACAATTCAAGAATTACACTGAGTTCGCATAACGAACTCGGTGTAATTCTTAAACGGGGTTTAAGGCTACTAATTGAATGCATGAAACATAATTGAAAAAACCGTTCAAACGACATCATAACTGTTCAAACCATACATATTAGCATTCAGATGGATTATGCAAACCGTCCAAACCAAACAAGAGAGTCCGGACGGACCGTAATCCGTCCGGAGTGCGATTGTCGAACAACATTGTTCTTCGACGAACAGACTCCTTTCTCACTACAAATTCATGCTAAAATCAACCTAAATCATAAACACTTCAATATAAAACACATCACAACCAATCCCAAACTCCATTGCTATTATTTTAGACCCTAAAAATTCAAAAAAACATATGCTTTGATAGCCTAAAATCCTTGCTTTTCACCCTAAAACAACAGAAATTTTAAAATCTCAAATGAGTTGCTTCTTCCACACCCTTTTTCTATGAGATTGACGTGCAAAATCAACTCCCTTCTTCTCCTCTCACTCAAATCTCTCAAATTTTTTAGGTTTTTTACATTTTGGCTATACTATCTGCGACTTTATGTCTTTCAAATGAATAAAACATGTTCGAACGCATTTAATGTCGTGTGGAAGCCTCCAAAATCCCCAAACGATAGAGTCTGATCATCAGCAAAACAACGATAGGACGAGGTACCTATCGTCTCCAGGCTGACTTACGGTTCACGACACCGTTTTACAAATCTTCAAACGACAGCATCTCAATGACACGATCATAAATGATAGCGTCCAAACATGGTATAATACCTTCAGGACAGTATTATTACACAATACGACACCATTCGACCTTACAGAAAGTAGTCCGGACGGTTGTATGTTTGTCAAAACGATTTTTGGCGATTTGGTTTATTTTTCAAAGCTCGTACTTTTCGATTTATTACTAAATTTTAAATAATATAAATGACCTTAAGTTTGTTAGATAATAGTTTCAAAGTTTGAAGGAGTGTAACGAAATGAGAAATATAACATTAATTAACATGTTGTACTAAGTTTTAATAAATACAAATAATATAATCGAAAAAACATAAATATATCAAATCTCCTCAAAACATAATATAAACAAAATAATATCAAATAAATCCCAATACATGTACTCAAAACATAATATAAAAATAAATGTCCAATGATCACTAATCAAGGGCTAACGGCTAACTAAAATATTAATCAAGTTCTAATTTCACTAACTGAATTAAATTAGAGCCAGGCTAACAAATTACAAGAGAGGTAAATAAATTTTAATGCACAAAATACACAAGTTCCGTAATTTATAGTGTTTATTAAGAAAATACAATCTAAGTACTAATTGTCAATTTAAATACCTTTCTTATTACAATAAGAAACCATAAAATATCATAAGTATCGTCTACTAGGAAAATGTTCAAAGAAAATTTATTTATAATTTTGAAATTAATCAAAAAAAGTAATAAAATAATAGTTAAGCGGGAGGAGGTATTACGAGATTCGAGCTTGTGCATCATATTCTCTAGAGTGGAGGGAGGCGGTTTGTCTTCCTTGGTTGATTTTGCCTAACTCAGCTAGCTCTTCCGCGAGTTTAGCATCCACTTGAGGTACACAATTTCCAGTGGACAGAACCGGTTCGTCCTCATGATGTTCTACTGAAGCGTCTGCACCAACTTGCCTCTCATCTGTTAATCTTGGCTCGCGGGCAGCAATCGTCTGAGAATCGTTATGTTCGTCGTCATGCGAGCCGCCTTCATCTCCATCCATGCCATGTTCTACACGATTTTCTCCAACCTTGCTCTTCCCTTTACTTGGCGTGGTCGTCATAGATATTTTATCTTCAGAAACTAACGTATCCACCGATGGCGCCAACTGATAAATAAGTTGATTAATGATGACCACCTCAAATAGTTCCTGAGTTTGGAAAGCTCCCCAATTGCTTCGCCTGACAATCTATTTGCACACACAAACACAATTTCCCCCACCCGGAGGGAATTAATCCTCGATCCGATGCTTAAGTTAGTTTTCTCTCAAATCAAAATCTTTTCTACACTTGTTTAGATCCCAATTGCGTACCCACTTTGTCTTTGTCTTTCTCCTTTTATATCCGTTTTGTTATCTCCCTTCCACGTCACCGTTGTTATTGATAACGGCCAAGTCATGGGATGTTATCCTGTTTCCACGTCCCAGTTATCCTGGATGGCTGTTAAGTCATGGACAGTTTCTCCATCATGATGCGCTTAATGGTTATTAGCAGTTTGTTAATGTGGCTTCCTTCGTTCGCCTAAAGTGGGCTTCCTTCGTTCGCCTAAAGCTATACAAATTTTGGCTTCCCATTAACACCGTTGTTATTAATGGGCTTCCTTCGTTCGCCTAAAGCTATACAAATTTTGGTTGAGGGCGAAGCAATAATTAGGTCCTTAGCCTCTTCGATACGTTCAGATTGTCACGTTGATCAAGACAGTGTATAACTGGCAAAAGTGGTTGATCGAGACTCATGCTTTTTCACTTCTGTATTTGTCTAATCTTCTTGTTGTTTTTCTTCTGAACTTTGAAATCCCCGTCAGTTTTTAATTTTGCTTCAGATCTTGTTCGGTTGCTTTTATTTTATTTTTTATGAGAAATGGTATTAGGAGGTTTAGCCTGACTAATGCTCAACCTTGCATGTGCTGTACTCCTTCCATTGTACCCAAATTGGATTTTCTTTTTGTGCGCTTTACCTCTCCTTCAGTTGATTCCAGTTTTTTAGCGTATTAATTTGGAATGTTACCTCGACTAATCCTTACGTTTGTGCAATTTGATCTGTTTCACACACATCAAATACTTATCGGATCACAATCCCTAAGAATAGTGTCAAAGAATTGGTACGTAGCACCTTATATGAAATTTAAACCTGAAATCTTGGAATTAGACAAAAAAAAAAGAAGAAGAATAAAACTGAAATCTTGGAGAGTTAAATGCTGAAGTTCCAAGACTAACAACTAGCCGGCCAACCTCTAAGAGTTACCTTAATTTTCCTTTGTGTTACGTTCTAGGAATAGCAGCTACATTTTCTCTGGTATAAGAACAATCCTGGACTACTGGATTCAAGCTAGAGAAAGCTTTGAATGTTTTTGCAAAAAATTCAAGTTAAACATAATTCTTAAATTTTGTGTTTTTGGTTAAATTCTAATACTCTCAGTATCCCAGACAATTTGTAAACAAGCTTTGATACGCAACTTAGCAAAGCTCCTACATTTAGCAGACAAATCGAGTTATATAAGCACATCAGAGGATGCTGCGTCGACATATCGATATATTAAAAATTAAAAACCGAATTATGGGCCTTGTGTGTACAATAATATTAATGGAGAGATTGTTACTGAGGATCACTCCTAAAAGCTTTAAAGCAGACTTCTTCCATATCCGCCAACCTGCATCTTTTGATGGATTGCATAAGGTTTCTAATTACACCCATGTGAATGCGCGACTTTACCACAAGCGGTAGACATGATTTATTCACACAAAACATACATTACATAGATAGCATACTTTAAAACAAACAAAACACAAAAGCAGCTTGAAAAACAAAACAAGAAAAAGGAATATAGCATATCCGAAATCCATCCAGGTTATTTAAAAATATGATAACAAGATTTAGGGGGGTTATGTTTATTTGCATTTGTGGTAAATACCTCTAGGCTTACATCCATTGTTTTTCGGTTTGGATTTAGCGATGCACGTAGCATATTGAGGGTCTTGAGGCTTCCCACAACTTTTTTGATAGGCGGCCTTACCACCATTACTGTAGTTGATGTCCACTTGTCCTAGCAAGAATCCGGCTCACATAGGGGTTCATGAGGTAGTCCAACTCCAAGTCCTCGGCGATCATGCATTCCTCAAGGTGGCCATCGCAGCGGAAACTGGTGTTGCTCTTGACAAGGACAGCAGCACCACATGAGAAAGAGGAGTCAAGGAGTATCAGCATCACCAAGAATAATGCAAGATGATTCAACAATATCCCTCCCTTCTTCTTCTGAACCTCCATTTTCGATCTTACTCCTAATTTGTAGTCACCCCACCCAACTTATCTCCCCTCCCAAGCGCGCTTAGTTACATTTGCTGCGTTACTAGAGAGGTTCACTTATAAGCGGGTAAAGATGGGAGTATTGACCAAAAGAATGAGACGGTCCCCAAATATGCTGGAAAAGTGCACTCAATTGAACTCTTTTCCTTTTTTGATAGAATAAAGTAAAGGTACTGCGAATAAAATAAGGGTCAAATAAAAATTTTTATCCGATTCTAGTGCCGCAACTAACTTAATATCTACCGAGCTAACAAAACAACATGATTCCCTTAGATTAGGTCGCTTGATCGTGGCACATTTTCTGTTAGTAAAATATACTTGCCATATGTATGGGTGATATCTCAATAGAAGTAACTCAAATAGTTCTCATAAAAAAAATTAAAACTAAAAGACAAAATAAACAAATATTGACTAATGGATTAAAATCCTTAGGATTTCAATGGGATCACAAATCGTGGCCGTGCCGTTGCACTGCGTGAATAATGTGTCGGTGGTTTTTTTAGTGATGACAATCGTGCAGTATATATGCTTTGCTTGTCCAATGCCTACCACCTACGTCATTCACTATTACTTTATCTAAACCATAACATAAAAAAGTAGGTCCCGTTTCTCGACTTTCTTTTGTTCTTTTTTTGACACACATCATTAAAATAAATAAATATTAATTTAAAAAAAAATCTCAAAATTTTGAATTAAATGAAAACTTAAAAATAGCGAAAACTCAAAACTTAAAAATACCAAAGGAGAAACCTAATTAGGAAACAATCCAGCTATCGATGTTGGCCTACTAGGGTTGATCTTATCAATATCCAAGTCATTCATCTGATAGTGAGTGAATAAAATACATTTAAGAAATAACCTAACAAATTGGAAATCAAATTTCATAAATCAGATTCAAAAACAATTGAATCACAAATGTAGTTCTCCAAATCATCCTATGCAACATACTACTTGCATGGTAATGCGGTATATATTGATTGAAGAACGTTGATTTGACTTCATTTAGATTAAGGCTCCGTTTATTTTAATGTAATGTACTTTTTGTGTAAATTAGTTTCAAATGCATTAGATTTCAATAGAATATTATAATTCACAATTTTTGGTTGTTACCTTAACTCTCAAAAAAATACTTTTCAATGTTTGGGCTCAATTTGTATTTTCATTAATCTTATATATGTTTAATAAAATTAATTCTTTACATTAATTTGAAATAAAATAAAATAAAAAATCAAATAACATATGGTCAACATAATTAAATTTAACCAACTTAATAAAATCTAAACAGCATTATCACAAATCTATATACTCCCTTTGAAGGTTTTCATAACTCAATCTTGTCAATCCTCATTTACCAAAATTGATTTCCAAAAGGGAAAACCTCTCTCTACAAAAAGTCTCTCCATATCATCTAACACCTTTGCATAAGCTAAAATGTCCACATTGCTTATTGTTGGTGTTTAAAGATGGATTGGAGTGGAAATGATACCTTCAAGTTGCAGAAAAATCTCTTCAATGTTGACACATGGGAAGATAGTGTCGACATATACCACATACACTCAAGTCTTATTTTTGATTGTGTAGACACATGTGAAGTGTGGATCTAGATAACAACCCAAGAGGATAAAACTCTAATGAAGTAGTCAAGCTAAAATCTATAGAAAAAAATGTACCTAAGACTAATTGTGAGTCTAGGTGACAACCTAAGAGGGGGTGAATTGAGTTCTAATAAAAATTAAAAAAAATTTCAAGAGAAAGCAGAAGAGAACTATTCAAGATATTAAAGCACCCAACAATCGCAGAAATACAATAAATAAAAGAGATCAAAGGATAGAGAGACGACATCGATATTTTTAGGTAGTTCGGATAAAACTTGCCTACATCGACCCTAAAATTATTGTCTTTCTTTAGCTTTCTCTACTATTGCCCAATAGCAATCACACCTTAGCTTAGATTACTTAATGATGAAGAAAATGAAGCAAAATAGATTAATGAAAGAGTTATAGATCAAAATATAAATGTAAAATAGTCCAAATTAATTAGTTTAAAAATTAGATACCTTAATATTGAAAAAAATGAAGAAAATATATTATAAGGTTAGATTTCTTCTTTCCTCAGTAGAGTGTCTCCCTACACTTAAATGCTTTATAAATGATTGATGAAATTGATAATAAAAATTAGTTCTATAAAGCTAGATGTGCAAATATACGATTAGAGAATGAAAGCTGAAGTTATAGCAAGTGGCATCAATAATTTTTTTGAGATGTGAGAAAACTTTATTCTTGAAGCTATTTCTCTATTTTTACAGGCTTGCTGATAGATGATAATGTAAATTTTTGTCTTTCATTTCTCTATCTTGATTTATTTACAGTAGTTGGACTGCGTGAATAACGTGTCGGTGGTTTATTTAGTGATGTGACAGTTCGTGCTGTATGTATGCTTTTTTTTTTTGTATGTATGCTTTGCTTGTCTTAACGTCTACGACGTTTTTCGCTATTACTTTATCTCAACAACCGAATATAAAAAAAAAAAAGTATGTCCCGTTTCTCGCCTTTCTTTTCTCGTAGTCTTTACTTTAAGTGCTTTAATTCTTTGAAGTTGCAGTAAGACGTCAATCTGGTGTGCTGTTAGCGTTATTTCAGTTTCGCTCCCTAGATTTTAGGTCCATTTTAAAACCGGATTTAAAAAAAAAAAATCATTTATTTATTTGACCAATAGTAAATTAAGTTACGGTAAGGGTTTTAGCGGAACAATGTTGTCCCCTCCAATTGTAATTCGACACGCATCATTAAAATAAATTAAAAAAAAAATAAAATCAAAAGATTTTGAATTAAATGAAAACTTAAAAATAGCTAAAACTCAAAGTAAAAAAAAATAAAAATAGGATTGGGGTGAATAATTTTCGACATTGTGGATTTGTTATCGCCTGGAGCTAGAATGAACAGAACAAACAAAACTGTTGAAGTACATTCACTTTCTTTTTTTATTGAACTCTGCCCGTTTCAAGCTTGAGTGTTGACCAAGTTTAGTTAATTAGGTTAAATATTGTTATGATCGGCTTGGTTCAATTGGTTAAAGCATTCTAGTACTCTCAAATGATCTAGATTTGGTCTCACTAGTCTACAATTCTCAAGGAATTTTAGGAACTGACTTAATGAGTATCCTATTTAGAATATAAACAGTCATCTCCAAGTTATAATTCCCAAAAAATATAGGTAATCAGACATGTTTATCACTCAATGAACAATATCACATAAAGTTTATTTTCTTATTTCCGCAACAACATTGTGCAGTGGTGTAGTAGGGAGAGTTAACTAAAATATCATGCCTGAATCTCAAAAACAATTATGAAACTCTCAAGAGATATATTTACCTCATCTTTCAAACCTTTCTAGTTAGTTCTCCACTTCATTCTCAAATTTATTGATGTTTCAAAGAACTCAAAACTTTTGATTCAGTGGTACAGAACCATACCTCGAATATTCATTTGTGAAAATGATGAAATAGGAAACCCACTTCTGGTTATGTGGTTAAAAAAGACCATGTACATCAGTTTACACCTCCTCCAACAATCCTCAAGCACTAATCAATTTTTCTTTAAAAGTTTATTGGTCATCTTTCCTTGCAAGTGATTGAACTAGAATATTGCATGATTAGAACATCTAATTCTAGTATAACTACAATTCTTTCATGTCGCAATTATTGGTTTTAGATGAAAAATTGATTAAGGGTCATTAATCCTAGATGTTTATTGAATTGATAAAATATCATGATTTATGCTTTATTGTATAACTTGAGAATAATTTACATTTTCATGGAACATTTTATTCCTGAATAACATGTATCTAGCTCATATGATGTCTAGATACAATATGTACCTAGTTGATATTGTGTCCAGATACATTTGTAAAATCATTTTCTTTATCATAAGCACTATGATTATTGGCATTATAATTATTTCATGAATTTTAACACTACAAAAAAACAGATCTATAGCGGCGGTCGCTAAAAATTGCGGCGTTTTGCAAAAAACGCAGCTAAAGGGGGTAGCGGCGGTCACCCACTTTAGCTGCGTTTTTTGCAAAACGGTCTTTTTAGCGGCGGTTATAGACCCTCCTTTAGCAGCGTTTTGCAAACAACGCCGCTAAAGGTATTATCGGACCACCGCTATAGACCCACCTTTAGCAGCGTTTTTTTGCAAAACGCTGCTAGAAATTAGGTATCTACATATTGACCGCCGCTGTAGAGTTCACCCATAGCGGCGTTTTTGTTAAAAACGCCGCTATAGGTATAATTTGAAAAAAAATTCAAAAATTCAAAAATATATTTTATTTAATGTTAATAATTATTTTATAGACTATTTTATTCCTTTGAATACATAATTTTATTTTGTCATGTGTTTAAAAAATATTTTAGGAGACCTACATAATAAAATATGAAATTAAAAGGAGTTTTATGAAAATTAAAGTTGTTATATGGAATTAGAAATAATGTTATGAAAATTATATTTATGATTGTTCTGATTATGAGATATTATTTAATTTCAAACAAAAAGATATTGTGAGATTAATTAGCTTATACAATTAAAGTACATAACTTAATATCTGGTCACAGTTGTTATGATAGTTTATATTTTTAAATTATAAATATTATATATTATTACTATCAACTTGTTTTAATTAAAATTATTACACTAGTTATAAAAAAATATTAAATAATATGCTATGTATTTTATAAATATAAAATTATTACTAAATATAAAGATTTTGAATACTATTATAATTTACTAAAAACACATAACATGTATATAATTTATTATCAAAGAAATTGAAAAACTACAAATAATAATAAAAAGGTCAAGACGGTGAGCTTCGGTGAGTTCTTTGATTTTCACTCCCCGCATTTAGCGCCAAAAAAACGCACAAATGTTTTCATTTAGCGCCAAACTTTTTCACTCCCCCTTCTCTGTGCTTCTTTTCTTCTCTTTACTTCCCCACCCCCTTATTTGTCTCTTTTTCCCCTGATGTCGTGCAGTAGCTCTGGCACCGTTCTTGGAAAAGAAGGGTCGCTCAGGTAGAAGCTTGCAATTAGTGAATGGGTATGCTATTCATTAGCAACGTGGAAGTCTCCGGCGATTTGCAGGTTCTCACGCGATTATGCTATTCATTTACCCTTTACTTGTATGGGTATTATTTAGTTTGAGTAATGAGTTTCTGGGGACTGTGTTTAATTAACGACTCTGTTTTCGTTTTATATTTCAATTTTAAGCCTTTTTGTTTTGGTCATCTACCAGGGGCTCGGTGTGGGGAGGTAAAAAGGCTTACGAAGGAGACCTTTTCTTGAGAATAGTGCTGGTCATCTACCAGGGGCTCGGTTGCTGAGAATAGTACTGGGATTCCTTTTATTGATAACATGTTGGATGTTAGTAATTTCAACTTAGAACCTTCCTTTGATTTTGTTGATTTCTCAATTTTGGATTGTTTTTCAATCTGGGCTTTCCTGTTCGTAGTTGTAGACTTCCTTATTTATGGATGTTTCTTGAAAGAAAGGAACCCAAGAAGGGAATGCTTCCCCGAGAGGATGGGAAGGTTGCTGCACCGAGAAAGGGAAACTATGCAATTATTTTTTATTATTATTTTATTTACTTTAGTTACCTTAATTTTGGGATAGGTGAAAATTCTGGGGTTCTGTACAGATTATAATGATAATGGCACCTTCAAGGGTAAGTAGAAAGCCTACACTTTTGTCTTTATAACATAGTGGTGATGTATGTGATTAAGAGACAGCACATGTTTGCACATAGACAAGGTTACATTTTTATAATGTTATTCAGAAATACTTGGGTTTCATGCCAGAAGTTCGGGTAGTATGGGATCTGAGAACTACTTTCCATGGCAAGTGTAGATGTGCTTGCATCATGAACTGGGTGAAAGTTTGTGTCTTACTCCTTCATTCAAACTTTGGTTGTATTTGCAGTTTAAAGAGTTGTGAACCTGACTTCTGTCTTACTTTCCATGTTAAATGCTTGTGCAGGTCTATTTGGAGATTCCAAATGGAGAAGAATTGACGGAGGTGCTTCACTCAAAGGTGGTTTTCTTTAGATTTTTAAACATGCCTTTCAGGCATTCATTGATATGTACTGAATAATGAACAAATTTGGTGTTAGTTTCTTAACTGTGAATTCTACAGCTGCAAGCTTGCTTGTTCAACGTTTTACTAAAATGTTGATTGGATTTTTTGTTAAATCAGGATGCTTCACTTTTGCAGGGGATTCCCTATGTGATATATTGGAAGAGTGCAATTTTTTTATTATGCTGCTTGCCATTTTCGTCATGCACTATTTTCAGTTGAACAGAGGTATATTATCCCTTGTGAAGTAGTTGCATATATCAGCTCTTACTTTGTGCGTTCTATGGTTTTTATAACCATAAATAAAATGTTTGTGTTGCTTAAGTCTAGAATGCCCTCCTGGAATTCAATCGGTTGGGGTGGTAGGGATTATTTCTGCTATGTTTTGGGCAATTCATTGACAAAAATTTCTTTCTGAATCTGCTGAGGCAAGATATGTCATCTCATTGAGGAGCAAAACTTAGTTTCTATAAAGGAAATTGTAGTTTGTACTGTGTGTATCCATTCACATGGATTTTATATTTGAGTGGTTGGTTTTTTGCTAGTTTGCTAAATGGATGAGTCTGATACTGATTTAGCCATAGAGGGTTTGTCTAGATCAGTGAGTTTGTCTTTGTGGTGACCCTCAGCAAGGGAGTTTGGCACATATTGTCACCCAGATTGAGTCCGGAGATAAAATCTATTTATACATCCTGGACATTGATCTAGGCATATCCTTTTCCCCCCTTTGCAGAGATCTCAGCTTCAATATCATGACATATCCTTTTCCCCCCTTTGCAGAGATCTCAGCTTCAATATCATGACTGGGGCAGGGCCTTTTAGCATTTGTTAAGCTTGCGATATAACAGTAGCTTGAGCTGTTGGTATACAGTTCTTTAATTTTTAAGATGTTCAAATATTGCAACAATCGCTTAAGCTTGTGCTGTACTGTTCTTTAACTTTTAATGATCCAAATGCTGCAACTATGTCTGTTTTTCACATTAGTAAAGTTAATGAAAGTTAATGCAGCAGTTAGTTCATGTACCAATACTAGTGTGGTATTCATGAAGATACCGAGTATCCAAAAATTCAGTGGCACTCCTTCAGTATAATCTCCAGCTCTAGTATTGATGATGACACGTTGTCCGTCTTATTTAAATGTGAAGGATCGTGGACAAGTTTTCTCTATGACATGATACAAGCTGAGCTACACTCCAGTGCTGATTAGAGAGTGCATGCCAATAGGAGTTGAAGGCCCTTATGGACCTGCCTCAGTGGATTTCTTAGGGTATAGAAACTAATTAGCCTATACTAGAGATTCATGTATATTTTGTTGTAAAACGGTATTAATCAATGATGAAGTATATTTTGTTTTATTATCCTTGGTCTTTAAGTTTTTACATCCAATAAATTATAATTATTAAAATAAATTTGTATTACCGATTAAAAAAACATGTATATGAAAATATAGGAAAACATTAGTAGTGTATTAAATTGCTAGCAAAGCCAAAAAAAAAAACGCTGGCACAGACCTATAGCGGCGGCCGCGACCGCCGCTAAAAGTATGTGCCAGTGTTTTCACGAAACGCTGCAAGAAAGATAAAATTGCGTTCGGGTCTATAGCGGCGGTCGTGATCGCCGCGATAGATCTACTGCGACGGACCTATAACGACGGTCACGAAAGCTGCTAAAAAACCGCTGCTAAAGTTATAGTAGCAATTTTTTGACCTTTAGCAGCCGTTTCCGACCGCTACTAAAGGCCGTTTTTTTGTAGTGTAATCGTATAATGCCTGGAGCTAATTAAATATTCTTTGTGCATAATGATAAAATTATTTATTTTCTAGACCAGTGGAAGAGTAGCCTGATGAGACAATTGCCCAAGAGCAAGAGAAAAGTCAACCTAATAAACCAACTGTTCAAAGAGCAAGAGAAGAGCCAGCATGAAGAAAGAGAAAATATTGTATACGAATTTTGCATTTTTCTCTCTCCGCTTTCTCTGTCCTCCTTTTTCATTTCTTGTTTTTTCCCTTTTCTCTTTTCTTTGGCCAATGATTACTCTCCTCTCTCTCTCTCTCTCTCTTTGCATTTAGCCTTTTTCTCTGTCTCTCTCTTCCCCATTCCTGTTTTTATCATTTTTCTCTTTGTATGGTGCCCCTTCCTCCTAACAACTTTCACACACTTTCTCTTCTCTATATTCTCTTTTTTTGACCCATCAACATACTCTCACAATTCACTTTTTTCTTTTACATTTTCATTTTGCTTTTTCTCTCATAAATTTTCTCTCTTTCACTTGAAAGGGCTGGCCATCTATCTTCCTTTCTCTCATCTATCTACCTAGAAGCTCTCTTGAATATTCATTTTCAGTATTTAGATTAGTTTTCTTAATGTTTTATGAATCTAATTTCTTTGATTTCAATTCCTCGGTATTAGAATCAAGCTCTTGCTCTTCCATTTTCCTTTTGTGCTCATGGTGTTCATGAAAGTTTGTGAATATTTTTGGTGTTCTTGCTTCTTTAAGCTTGAACTTGGATTGTAATGACGATTTATTACTTAATCCAAGGTTCTTGCGAAGTTTTATTAAATTATTGTCATTTTCATTCTGCTATTTAATTTCAATCTTTACATTGCTCTCTTACATTTTATAATTTACTTTTTCGCAATTTAATTTCGTTCTTTACATTCCATCTTTACATTCAGTCATTTACTTTTTCGTCTTTACATTCCGTTATTTACTTTTTTGTCTGTACATTCCATTCTTTAAATTTCGTTCTTTAATTTCCCGCTCTTACATTCCATCTTTAAATTTTGATATTTAAATTATGTTCTTTAATTTCTGTTCTTTACATTATGTCATTTAATTTTGGCTCTTCACTTCCGTCATTTGCTTTAAACGTCTTTTCATTTGGAGTACTTTATTTTGTTTCTAACTACCAAAAATCCAAAAAAAAAACAAATCTAAATTGTGTTCAGTAACTTTTATTTTTCATTTTTTACACTCATTGCACATATCACCATTTTTTACTTTCTCCTTGTTAATATTATATCTCGTTCTTTCTTTGTGAGTTTGAAATTAATCTATTTTTCCTGAGGAGACAATATGGCCTTTGGGCTAATTATTACACGACATAATTTCGATACTTGGGATAACCTTTGCGCCTCTCATTTTCAAGTGAGTCAGGGCTCGCAAACAGGGTAGAGTTCGACATTCGAAAGATCTAAAGTTCTCATCCCTCATTAACCTGTTGATCCTATCTAGATTAGAATGACCAAGTCTCGGAAGCCCCATGTAAGTGGTATTTACATCCCTCTTCCTTTTAGAGTTGCAACATTAGTATGAACGTCTTTCTTAACATTTCACATAGAGTCCACAATCATTTTCAAATATATAGATCATCAGTAATAGCAGCAAAAGCAATAAACTCATGTTGAATTTTAAAAAAGTCACCCAAAAAAAAGTTAAATTCTTGTGCATTATCAAATTAAAAAATACCAATAGCAGTTGTTGGAACATTTGCAATCTTCACTTAGTCTTCGAGTTTCCTTAAACCCATGCAACGAATTACATATATGAGAGGTTGCGATCGAATAGACACACTAAGAATTTAAACGACAATCCACTAAATTAACTTTAAGGGTTAAATACATTTTGCGCCCTTATTTTTGTGGGTATTTACACATTGTACCCCGACATATTATTTTTGAGACATTAGACCCATATATTTACACATTTTTTCAATTTGGACATTGTACCGTAATTGGGCATCAATTTAGACGGACCCTATCTGAGATGTGTAAATACCCCCAAAGTTAAGGGGCGCAATGTGTAAATATCCCCAAAGATAAGGGGGCAATATTTAAAAACCTATGTAAACGTGAGAGGCACGTTTTGACGAAATCTGTCTAAATTGACGGCCAATTACGGTACATGGTCCAAATCGAAAAAATGTGTTACCGATGGGTCTGGGGCAAAATGTATTTAATCCTAACTTTAATGATAAGGATACCTCTAGACGGATTCCTTTTCCAAGGCACAACTTGTAAAAGCGAATAGCATGAACTCATCACGAATTCATCAAACGTCGCATACTATATCTATGCAAATATTCACAATCATTGATTTTCTTTTGCCCACCAAACAAACAAGATCTTCACTATTTTAGTGTATGCGTTTATTTGGTTAAGTGCAGCCATCGTCTAATTGATATGTAATTTTAAAATGGATCGCTGCTACTATTTTAGTTAATACTCTCACTACTGGTACATTTTCATTTATCTACCAAAGAAATAAAAACTACAAACTACAAGATCATGAAATTCGCATAAACTACTTTAGCTTTATCCAATCTTGAACCAAATAGAATTCTCATCTATCATCTAACAATAATGGGGGGCCATGAGATGTGTTTGCTTGACACTATCCCATTTAACACTAGCATTTGAACCTTTCAAATTTTTTTAGCAAATTTTTTATTAGGCCAACTTCGGTCAAAGAGGTCCCACCCTATCAGTGGACTCGACCGGTCAAATTGGGTTGGCCCATTAATCCTCCGATTTGGATAAAACCTAGTCTGGATCGGGCCAAACCCAGACCTGGGCTGGGTCAACAGACCTGGGCTCAACTTGGTCTGTTATCCTTCACGAGCTGTTTAGACCCAATCTAGCCAGGGGCTAACCCAACTTGGCTCACTAAAAGTTCATCTGCGGAAAATTACTTACCTATTGTCTTATGAATATTTGATCTTTGTGATTCTCAGGATATTCTAATTCTACTCAAAAGAGGGTCTTAGATAAATTAGAATATTTCGTCGTCAAAGAGGTTGATAATTGACTGATTGCATGATTAGGATTTTGGATTTGAATTGTTAGGAAGTCGGATGCCTTTGTTTTTTTTTTCTTGGGTGAAATCTTCTTTAAGTTTATTGCTTTTTTTGTTTCTTAAAGTTCAAAATCCACCACTTCTCTTGACTTTCAAATAATTTAGAATTAGAACAATTTCAATAGTTAATAGGTGAGTAGTCCTCGTGGGTTCGACATCCTTTGTTATTACTATATTACTTGTTACGATTTAGTGCACTTGCGAATTTTCACAACAAATATCATCAACAGTCTACCTAATGCTTCCATTCAGAGTCATAGTGGCTTTAACCATGTCTGCAACTGAAGTCTTCACATCCTCTTTGAGCTTCTAGAGAATTTCCCAGGCAATAGTGAATTTGTTGTTGTAGGTGTGACGAGTAGACCTCACTTCATACTCCAAGGTTTCAAACTGAGAACTGTGAGAAGCGAGAATGGATTTATTCTCATCAGACCTCTTTTGCATACTTACAGCCAAGGAGTCCACATTCTGACCTAATTACTACTGCTCTCCCTTTAGATCCCATGAAGATGCTCCAAGTTGAGCGAACTGAGGCCCATAACTGACAGATCGAACAGCCCTAGAGGAAGAGCCAAGGCTACGAGATGGAGAAGGTATAGGAGTCTTTTCACCTTCAGCAACCCCTTCGGAATCTTCATCATCTTCCTCAGATTTAGGAACACCCTTCTGAGAAGTTACAATGCCTTTCTTCACCCATTCTCCACGAATTCCGCCCCAAAAACCCTATTGGCAAGAAGGTATGGTGGGGACGTATCAGCCCTCGCCACCTCAAGCAGAAGACCAACCAGGTCCTTCCAGGTGGAGGCAACCCTTAGCCTCCGATCACCCTATGTACTAGAACAACCCTTATTGGCTAGAATCACCAATAGATGCAATTCCCATCAGAGCTATTAGAGAGGAGGATCCGAAAGAGGATCCAGAGGAGGACCCGAAAGAGGATCCAGAGGAGGACCCAGTAGAGGATCCAGTGGAGGCTCCAGTAGAAGAACCTATGGAGGAGGACCCTTTACCTAGCGTTTTGAACTTCTCCATTGGCCTTGTTACACACTGGCAGTTCTGCACATATCGAGCAACATCACACTTCAATGTAGGCCTACAAGATTACAATTCTTTAATGAAAATAATCTCAAAGATCCCTCCAGCAAACAAAGTTGATTGCCTTTGAATAGATAGCCATTGACCAGTCCAAACGGTTTTAGAACTTGTCTGGATGTTTTTGACATTCCTGGATTATTTTGAGTGACGAAATTAATTTTTTATTAGGGAAATGTGACTTTAGATGACAAAATTTTGTTTGATACCAAAAAATTTCACACTTAAGATGTATTTTCATATAGTGAGGTCAACAGAAGTATTTGTGCATCATGTTTAAGGTTCCGATCGTTCCAACGAACATGAGCGAATATGGTAGATTTTTGGAATTTGTAATTTAATTACTTTATTGAATATTAATTGTATTATATTATCATATGCAGAAAAATTCAGGAACCGGCCATATGAATCCTGCAGGACTGTATTATGTATATGAAAAATTACACCAACAAAGATGGTTTTTGGGTGTCTAACGAAGCATAAGATAATTTTGTAAGTGTAATTTCTTTTCTAGAGCTGCAATAAATATTTAAGTGATGTATTACGTCATCAGGGTTGCTTAGGGCCCCCAAATTTTGGAGGCCCATAATTAAAAAAATGGTATATTTAAAGAAAATTTAATATTAAGGCCTAAGAAACATACAGTTAAAGAGTATATCGATTGAAGAGACCTATTAAATCTCTATGACTGAAGGAGCATTATTGTTTTCCTAAATTTAAGAGGCCCCAATTCAAAATCTTCTTTAATGGTATATTTAAAGAATTTTTAATATTAAGGCCTAAAAAACTTAACTTAAAGAGCATATTGATTGAAGAGGCAATTAAATCTCCTTGATTGAATGAGTATTAACTTTTCACTTTTTGTTGTATCTACATAATCTGAGTTCAACCCTATAAAATCTTCTTATTTAAAGATATTAGTTGCAATCTCTTTATTTATTTAATTTTTTTACCTTAGATATTGGTAGTTGTTTAAGCCTTAACTAACAACTAAAAATTTATCTTTAAAATGACTTCAACTAAATACCGAAAAATCTTCTCTTATCCATTATTTTTTTTATTCTTGTCATTTTTTGGTGCTTTTGAACCCCTATCTTTCATCATTAAAGCCCTAGGAGCTCTTATTCTAAATTTTTTATTTTCATTTTATTTTACGTTGTATTTATTTTTGTTATCATTAAGACTAATAAAATCATAATTAAGATCTAGTATGACCCAAGAAAGATTAAATGGATTAATAATATTATCAATTGAAATGATATTAACAAATCTAGAATATAACGGTGCGTTTGTGTACCAAAATTTTAACCCCTCTAAAATTTTAACACAATTAAATATTACAATATAATCTCTCTCTCCCCATCAAATCATTACTATTTACTATAAAAAATATAAAAAAATTACCTCTCTCTTCACTTTTTCACTAAACTCAATACCTAAAATTTTAACAACATTAAAATTTTACAACACAAACACAACCAATTGATAAGTAATTTTACATTTCCGCTTTAAGAATACTTTTAACTAATTTTTATTAATATTTTATTTTACAGAATACATTATTTTATAAATTATTATAAAATGCCTCACTATAAAATTTGGTCTAAGGACCAAATTACTTAGAGCCGTCCTGCACGTCATAAAACCCGCACCTTCCTCGAGTTAATTAAGTTCAACCGCCTTAGGATGGACTATATACGTAAGTCCGTTAGACTAGGTAAGGGCAGAGATAAAACATCTATGCCAATGACTTTTGAGAGATGACTATATATCAGTTTCATATTTGGGCATCCTTTTTCAAAACTTAGGTATTAACTTAATTACACCGCATTATAGGAAAAATGTCTACTGGAGATGGCTATTGAGGTATCACGAATTTCCCTAAAAAATCGAGGCGCACTATGCCTAGGCATGTGCATAAAAAAGGCATATTATTAAAAAAAAGAGAGGAAACAAGGGCACCGTGGATGAATCTTGATGTTATAACTAATTCCTCGCTTTCCATTGTGCAGGATATGCATATATATATGTCACGCTTCGTACTTACACTTTATGCACACTTATGACAACAATACGCACACAAGCGGAGATTACAGTACAAACTAATATTCTGCAAGGATTGACTATTTTGCCCTTTAAAAGTTTAGCAGAAGACTTATTTTAAAATACCAATATTCGTTAAAGTTTCTTTGAAATTGTCTTAAATACAAAGACATGATTTATGGAAAAACAAAAGCAATTCCTAATTAAATTTAACAAACTTCAAATGGCTCAGAAATTGAGGTAAGTAAACTTAGGAATTTAGTAATTAATGGTTCTTAAAAGACAAGATTATTCATAAGGAAAGATGGAAATTGGAAAACCATAGATAAGTGAAAAATTTTCACAAATACATCACGGTTTATAAAACATGTCCTTCGTGAGGACTACAAAAGTGTGAGCACACTAAGGTTGACTAAGTCTATACCACTACGATTTGGTAGCAAGAAATGCTTTTAATAGTACAACAACAAAAAAACAACAACTGGAAAGCTAAAAAGCTAGAAAAGACCCTATACACTAATTTTCCTCCTCCGTATCGGAGGTGAGGTCCACCACACCTTTATCCGGCAAAACTGTACTAGTCTCCGCTAGTACGGCCGGTGGTGATGGGTAGGGGACTACCGGCTCTGCCAGTGCGTTCACCATGACAAAACCTCGGGCCTAGGCATCGGGGGATCCTTGAGTTACCACTAGGGTGTCTGCTCCATCAATATTTCAAACGAGTCCTAGACCCATGCTCGGATGTAGAGAACTATAATATAGGGGTCCATGTCTACAACTTGCTCACTATAAAAAAGCTTCATTTTTGGTAGACATAATAAGAGCACCAAAACTAGAAAATAAAAGGGTTGAGTAATATGGACTCAGTAAGGCGTGGAGGGAGTATGGCACATATATAAATAATTCAACGTGTATGAGTATCACATTGTAAAGCATGATATAAATTAAAGCAACTACTGTAAGAAATCGCAATGAAATGCATGTGTGAAGTGTCCCAATCCCCGGTCATCTCTCTTTCTTTTTTTGGTCCGATAGAGGTATCCCTAGAGTCAAGCTCGTGTGTGTATCCACTCATCTGGGACTGTCCTGTGCATCACACTCAACAGGACGCTGGTTAGGCAAGCCTCGTGCCAATATCGTATGTTATAGTGATGATCTGAGGGTTGTTGAAGGAAGATGTGGCCAATGTGCTTAGTCGCTTGCTTGCATATGCATGGAAATCTAGATTAGTTATTGCTTAAATTTTTTTATATTTTATGTCTTCAATTTCTTTGATTGTACTCTCACCGAGTTCCTCAAAGGTCGTGAGAATAAACACGGAATATATGGCTTTTTGGATACAATTGAGTACGCGGATGGGCTCCATTTGGTTGGAAGATTGATTGAAGCTCTTAATCATTGCTTCCAAAGCCCGCTTGCATTCCACAGAGTAAGATCTTATTCTAGTAGGGTGCACAACCTCAGTGACAAAGTTACGACGGAGAGTACACCAATTTGGCTCGTAGGGAGATCCACCAATATCTTTGTGCTTGTTATTAAGAACTGTGCTAACAGGGACAACTGGAGAGTGATATGCAAAGGCCACACTATTTCGAACAATGGCTTGGGGGGCGATGGAGTAGGAGGTAATGAAAATTGTGTTTAGAGCCAACATAGAGTATAATACTACAAGAATTTTGACTCTATGTGTCAAATTCGTAGGTGTAAAAAATATTTTGACACCAAACACTACTTTCTCTAACAAAAGAATCAACTTCGTCACGGTAGGTGTTCGCGAAGTTAAAATACCGTTCGCAAGCTAATAACAATGATTCAAACTTTTTTTTTGGGTGACGAAAGGCCAAACGTCACAAATGTGTGACAAAACACTTTTGTCACAAAAGCTTACAACAATGTCCACAAGGGTAAAATTACGTCCGCACACACTTTGGGTGACAAAATATCTCGTCACCCATCTGTGATAACAAACGTATCTTCACAAAAGCGTAAACAACGTCCGAACGTACCCGCAATAATCGTCCCAACCACAGTGCGCGTAACAGTTGTTCTCGTCTACACACACATAAATGTCCACAAGTACGTACATAAACTGTTGGAACAGTGAGCGACTTTAGGTGAGTTACGTAACGGTTTGAGATATAGTATTTAATGCACATCTCATTGGCATTTGGATGGTGTCGATGTTTTTTAAATTAGAAGAGAAACCATCAGAACTCATTTTTCACAAAACCCGTACTCTATTTCTCTTGATCTCTCTACATTTTACCTCTAAAATTCATTCCTTTGTGTAAAGGTACATTTCTTGCATTTTATTTACATTTTCGGTGAAAAATGCTACTTTTATACGTTATTTACGTATAAGTTTTGAAATCAAATTTTAGGCCATGAAATCTTATTAAAAATGTTGTTTTTATGTTCATATGGATTGCTTAGGATTGTAGGATTGTTTAGGCTAGAATGTGATTATATTTGGTGTTGTATTGGGGTGGTTTTGAGGTGAGGAGGAGATCGGCAATAGCTGAGTCGACTCGTTCATCTTCTAAGATACGTCCGGACATTTTTGTGCCTTCTGACGGTTACTATTTAGAATTTTTTATTATGTTGATACGTATGAACGGATCGTGCGAACATGTTTGTGTTAGATGTTGTCTTTTTTATATATAATAATATTTTGTGTGTCTTTTGTTTGCACGTTGTAGAGTTGTGCGTACGTTTATGTCGTAGACATCGTCGTTTTTAAAAAATACATGCTTTTGTGACGAGTGTGCACACAGTCCCTGTTTAGATTAGTTTATTATTTTATACCAATTTGGACGCTATTTTGGAAAAATTCGAACGGATAAGGTCGAGACGGCATTGTTTGCTTTTATAATAATATCTATTTTTACAGTTCGGACATGTGTTCTTACATTTGAATAGTGTTTTCTTTTTTGAACACTACGTAGTTTTGACTCAGTTGACTTATATTTGTTATTATGTTTGTGTTTTCAACAGATTAATAAATGTCGAAGCACCAGCGTTCAGCTACTACTAGTTCTAGCCCAGAGAGCTTCGAAAAGCAGTCACCTGACAGTCTAGATGGTTATATGACATTGGAGGAGCAGTGGGCTGAGATCCTCATCGAGCTATTATTGTGGCGAGTGAGGTTTTTTCTCCAGATTTTGAGGAGATGAGGTTTGCGTCCTGGAGCATCGGCGATCTTATGGACGACTAGGGTTAGATTGGGTTTCTTAAGAGAACCGGCTCAGGATCCGTAGATCTAGTCCGGGATATGATGGTCGTCGGATCATTCATACATCATAAAGAGATTCTTCCATTCTGATTTATCATACACCTTATCTTTGCCCACGACATCGAGTAGAGAGCTCACATGACAGAATGTCCCACAGCGAGAGGCGAGCTAATACTGATCGTGGCTAGAGGGTTGGTTGTGGTTCTATCTTTGTACATTTTCACGACTCTTCGATCGGAACCAAATACACCGTGAAGCTCTGGGTTTTCATATGGGCTTCTCTTGACACAGTTCCTCCATAATCAGGGCTACATAAATGGTCCGTTTGAAGATAAGAAGAGCAGTCTCGGTGCGATCTATCGGTCCACTTTGAGCCGTTCCACAACTCAGCTTCGGCGATATAAGATCCTGTGGAGTTTCAATACCAGAGCGCCTGATCAGCCAATGTCAGTTGCCCTTATTCATGAAACCAGGCAAAGTTCCAATCAGCAGGCACAGACAAAACAACTAGCGTGGGCCGACTCTTTGATCGAGGGGGTGAAGGAAGCTGTTCAGACGACATTTGATCCTACTCGGTTGTTGTGCATTGATCTTGGTTCTCATCTCACCACTCTCGAGTAGAACTATGTTCTCCTCCAGAGTATTGTGAGGGACGAGGTCAACGTTATGAGGAGAGATCTAAGGGCCATTCAGAGCAGATGCATGATTTTGCCGCAGTTATGACCGGCACTCCGACACAGCTGTGGACACTAACGAGACGAATGGGACTATGAAAGAGTTCTTAGAGAAGACACTAGGCTCTCAGATTAGGACACTTTGATCCCGCACCATGACTACGACTATATCTATGTTTTCAGCATTTGTTTTATTTCACGATATGTTTTCTGGAGATCTTTTATTTATACCTTTGTAAATACTGACATATGGATTTTATTTTGATATTTCTATTGATTCTATGTTATGATAATTACTTTGGATATTCATGTTTATTTCATAATATATTAACTATATCCGTATTGTAACAAAATTTAAATAGTAGCATATTTAAAAATGTGCATGTCATATTAATTATATAATTGTATTGGTGTAAACAGTTACGAAGTGAGAAAGTTTAATATAATAGTGTTGACGAATACCATTTGGATGTTCATAGACGAATATCGTTCGCACGTTCTATGAACGTCCAAAAGGTGAAATGATGTCGTTTTAACCAGGAAAACAGTGTTGTTCTATAAGTGCTACCATCCGAATTGTAAGCGAAACCATGGGCACGGGTAGCCATGTAATTAAAACGGTGTAGTTTAAGTAATAGAAAGATATTTTTAATTTTCCATAACCATTCGCACGGTGTAAACAGAACAGGAGATAATTTTCCTAGGGTCAAAACAGCATTATTGGCACTTAAAATGATGTCGTGTGCAATGGATATAACCGTTGGGATGCGGGATATTTGTTGGTGGTAAAGTTCCATGCCAAAAATTTCACGCGGATAGTGGTCGTACAATCGGTAGCAGTCGTCCAGACGATTCTTTCACATAATCAAAACCTCGAAGCCCATATGCCATAGCTCATTTCGTGACCATAGAGAACTCTATTCCTCTTAAATATGGCCAAGCTCCGCCTATTCGGTGATTGATCATTTAAGAAGTGATAGAAAGAGATTGAATCAGAGATTGGAGTGTTTTTGGGCATTGGACGATATCACAGTTTGGTTTTTTTTTGTTAGTTTTGATTTTGTTTATTCATGTAAATGCATCTAACAATTTGGCTGTTTTGGTGTGTTTTTGGATAGAAAATAGTCTATCTCCGGGTGATTTTGCGAAGACTCTGTTCTCCGACAATTGCAGTCCGTACGATTCTTGTAACTGCCTGCACGATTATTTTTGGTAATCGATGATCGTTAAGATCTGTAGAGGGAGTGCGGACGGTGCAATTTTGAAACGACATAGTTTATTTCTTTCTGTTGCGATGGTTTGTATATTAACCGAACAGTTTTGTGTTAGTAAATTCTATGAATTTTTTCAGTTTTGCATTTAGTAGCCTTTAGAACCCGTTTGGAAATTACTGCCTGTTTTGTTGTCGAACGAGCGATAATTCCTGAATTGTCTTAGTTGTGTATAGTTTGGGATTAGAATATCCATAATGTACATAAATGTTCTGGTCATTGTGTACAATGAAGTTAGAAATTTCTCCTTTTGTCCTACGGATACATATTCAGCATTGTGCTTGCATACTTGCCATTTAAAGGTGAATGTGTAACCTCAATGTTGAATGTTTGTATCTGGGAACTACGGGGAGAGGCTATCAAAATTTCTAAAGTGTCGGGCACAATCATTGGCACATTTACGTACAGTATGAATAGTTTAATCGTGAATGGGATATGACCTATCACCCTAGAAAAATAAGGTGTTAGAGGCGAACAATCATTACTATATGCATGATTGTTTTTTGATTTTTTATGCATATCTATTACTGAAGACACAAAAAATGGACAAGAGTTGGAGTCATAAAGTAGATAGGTTCGGTGTGAAGTACAAGGAAGGTGTCCGAGACTTTTTGAGTATCGCCACAAATGCTGCGGATAGTCGTGGTGAATAAAGTGCCCCTATCGGAGATGTAAGAATGTTTTGTTCCAAACTATTGAAGATATGAATGATCACCTGTTCATAAATGGGTTTGAGAAAAGTTATCCTGATTGCGTATTGCACGGAGAATCAATTTCCAGAACCACCTTTTTCGGTCGGGAGAGGTGAGTACTGAGGAGTATGAGGGAATATAGATGACGACATCCAAGACATGTTAGAGGACTTTGAGGCAGGAGCAACTGATAGTGTAGGCCCAAAGCCACTCTAATTTGGGAACTAATTTTATGCATATGCCACATTAGGGGGGATGTTGAGTGAGAATTGTATCCTGGGTATGTGAAGTTTTCGAAGCTGTCTTTTGTAGTAAGACTACTGCTTGTGACGTTCTGGAATTACTTGAGCGTGAAGGCATATGAGGAGGTGTTAGGGTTCATAAAAGAAGTATTACCCGATGGTGAGACTTTATCGAAGTCTTACTATGAGGCGAAGCAGTTGAGGAAGATTTTAAGATTTAGTTACAACAACATACGTGCATTCCGGAATGATTTCATTCTGTTTTGGAAACAGAATAGCGAGTTGTAAGAGTGTCCATTGTATGGATAATCTAGGTGGAAGTACAGTCAAAAGTCTCTCAGAAAGTGTTGAATCATTTTCAGTTGAAATCGAGGTTGCAGCGATTGTTTATTTCACGTCAGACAGCAATGAATATGAGGTGGTAAGACAAACTAGTGGTTGAAGACGGGGATAATGAGGCATCCTGTAAACTCTGTGGTATGAAAGGACCTAGCTAGGAAATACAAGTTGTTTGGCCAGGAAGCTCGTAACATTCGTTTGTGTTTAACGGCTAACGGATTTAACCTGCGTGTTCATATGAACTTGTTATACAGTAAATGGCCAGTGGTTTTAGTCCCGTACAATGTACCACTATTGAAGTGTATGAAGGAATCCTCTTTTATGCACTCACTCCTTATTCCCACGCATTGAAATCCGATAAATGATATTGATGTTTATTTGCGGCCCTTAACAACGATGTTGAAGGATTTAAGGGAGGATGGGGTGCAAGCGTATGATGCCGCGGAATCGAGATCATTCAAATTATACGCAACATTGCTATGGAAAATAAACGATTTTTCGGCTTACGACAATCTATCAGGATGGAGTACGAAAGGAAGGTTATTTTGCCCTAAAAAAATTATACCCTAAAAATCATTTGTGTGAATATTATTTATTTAAATGTCACATGTCTATAATTATTTATTGGGTAATATGATGTGACATAAGATGTTACATAGATATTATTAAGTGACATTGTAGAAAAGTCATGCCAATGACTCATGAATCAAAGGTGGGAAGTATGACTCTTCGTTTCTTTATTCACTTCATGTTTTATTCTAGACCAAGGTACATACTGATGTACGTTAGGTCTACACTCGTTGTGCCTCTACTTAATAGGATGGATGACTTTGTCATCCAGGTAGTAAGCTTAAGCAAACGAGTGGGTGCAATAAGAGTACAAGCATTGAATTAGATCAATATGAATACCTTCTAGAATTGATTACTGATGTTGAGATGGTATTAAAGCACAATTGGTTTATAGTATTCTTTGTGAATATAAATAATCACTCAAGAAGGGGTTGAATTGGGTTTATCAAAAACTTAGTCCTTTTTCGATAAAAACCCAGATTTGAAAAATACCCCTTTTAACAATTAAAAATGCAGAGACAATACCACAATTTTTGGTGATTCGGCCAACACTTGCCTACGTCCACCCCCAAGGCCATTGACTTCCATGGGCTTCCTTCACTATTCTTCAAATAGCAAATACACCTTAGCTTCAGGGGTGCTAAGGAACATTTACAAAGCATTTTTCAAGCTCACGCTTTAACTCTCTCACAAATCCCAAGACCCAAGGGATTTCTTCTACTCACAAGTAGGACCAAGTGTTTACCCAACACTAGATTATTTTACGAAGAATGGGTACAAAAGAGAATGGCTCTCTAAGCCGAATATACCAACTTTTTTTTTGTTCCTCCTTGATTTCAGCAATGAAATTTTCTTACTCATCTTCATCTTCTTCCTCAAAATCTAAGCCTCTGTCACCTCCTTTCTAAGGTGTCACCACACCTTTCTTTACCCTTTCTCCTTTATCTTTTTGAACAAAACTCATCAACGGAAGGGTTTTATTCTGAATGAAAAATAAGAATGTTGCTGTTTGGGAGAGATGAAAGGTTTTTGTGAGGTCGAGAGAAGCAATAAGTGTCGACCCGTACCCTTGGTGAGTATTTATGTATGCCATGCAGACCATTTTTTAAAAAATTTACAGATCGATACATTCTTCTCCAGTGAAAACAAATAGAAATAAACTAGAAGAGTCGACACTTGTTTCACCAAGTATTGACACATGACATGCAAAATGAGTACATACAATGTTTTCACAAGGAACAGTTATGATTTTAAAAGAAATGCACATAGAGCAATTTAAACACATATCAGAATATATCCAATGCAATCATTAACAAAATTAATATGACAAAACAAGCACATATCACCAATTTAATCCGAAGGAAATCTCATTCCACTTTCTTGACGAAGAAAACAAAATTATCCTCATTAAGGGGTTATGTGAAAATATCGGCCAATTGAAGGTCGGTATTTACAAACTCAGGATCAATATCCCATTTTTTAAGCACAATCTCGAATAAAATGATCCTTAATCAAAATATGTTTTATTCTAGAGTGCTAAATTAGATTTTTGGTAGGATTTATCACACTGGTGTTGTCACATTTTATTGGGATGAGAGAATAATGAGGATTAAAATCATCCAGTTGTTGTTTCATCCACAATATTTGTGTACAAAATTGTTCACAACAATACACTCGGCTTTCGTAGTTGATAGAGACACGAAATTTTATTTCTTACAACACTAAGAGACTAATGAAGGTCCAAGAAATTGGCATGCACCACTAGTACTCATTCTATCAATTTTACATTCTACATAATCTGCATCCGAGTGTCATTATAAATTAAATTCAACACTCTTGGGATAAAACAAACCAAGATTTTCATTGCCAACAATATATCTGAATATTCTTTTAACCACAAGGAGATGAGATTCCTTAGGACAAGAATGGAATTTAGCACACATGCATATACTAAACATTATATCAGATCTACTAGCGGCAAGATAGAATAAGGAGTCAATCATGCCTCAATATTTGGTTTGGTTCACACCAGCCTTAATGGACAACGAGATCCACAACAAAAGCCCAATGAAATAACATACAAATACAGGAAAAATAAATTGAAACAAAAAAAAACTGCTGGCCGGACGGAATCGGGCAAGATAACAGAGCCTCGAGACACCACCGAAAACCACAACAATAGATTCAAGAAGTGGCAGGCGCTTGAGAGGCACGTGCCCACGCAAGGCCGCTCTTGAGGAGTCACACGCCGGCCAACAGCAACTAGAGAAAGCCGGAAACGACCACCTGGAGCTGCTGACGTCTTCCCTGCTGAGCGTGGCCACTGAAGTCCAACGAGAACGACATGATCTAGAGTTGAAGATAACCATAGAGGGAAACCAAAAATGGGGGTTTTGTGGACAAGTGTCCGGCCAAAAGAGGGAAAGGAGAAAGAGTAAGGGAAGAGGAGGACGGCGGGAGGAGCAAGAGTGCCTCCCACCGCCGGTCATAGAGAACAAGGAGGGAGTTCATACTAAGGGGAGGGGAAAAGCTAGTGAGAGGGCATAGCCTCTCTCTTTAGAATGCATTTCGTGATGGCTCTCTGTATTGTCCTATTCTTCCTTTCTACAACACCATTTTGTTGTGGAGTTCTAGGAGCCGAGAAGTTATGGTTAATGTCATTTTCACCATAAAAACCTTTCAAATGAGGAATTTTAAAATTCTTTTCCAAGATCACTCCTTATGCTAGAAATAGCAAAACCCTTTTCATTTTGAATCCCGCTGCTAAGTTTTTCAAAAGCATGAAAAGCCTCTTCTTTATGAGCTTGGAATAGAACCCATGTGAATCTATTGAAATCATCAACAACAACAAATCCATAGCATTTTCCACCCCAAACTCAGCGTTCGGGTTGGACCAAATAAGTCCATGTGTAGTAGTTGAAGTGACCTAGAAGTGGACATCACATTTTTGGGCTTAAAAGTGGTTTTGGTTTGTTCGCCTTTTTGACAAGCTACACAAATTGTCTTTTTCAAAAGTAAGGTTAGGCAAACCCGAAACAAGATTACTTTTGGCTAGTTTTGAAATCAAGTTCATGCTTGCATGAGCAAGCTTTCTATGGCACAACCAACTATCGTTGTCATTTAGAGACGAAAGACCTTTATATTTCTTGAAGAAATGCTCTCTAAATGAACAGTGTACACATTTTCAAATCTATGTCCAACAAACAAGGCTTTCTTGTTTTCAATATTTTCAATAATACATATTGATTATTCAAATATGATTTGGCATCCCTTATCATATACTTGACTTATGCTCATCAAATTATGCTTCAAACAATCAAGAAATATAATATGTTTAATAGTGGGATTATACGACATACCGACATTTTGAAAACCAATAATTTTTCCTTTATCGATGTGACCAAATGTAATTGATCTCTTCTCTTTTGGGCTAAGAGATTTGAACTAACTCTTATCCCCTGCCATGTGCTTGGTGCATTCGTTATCAAGAGCCCAATGTTCCTTGACTTCGATTGACTTCAAGCACTCATACAAAAAAGAATCACGTCTATCATTTTGGTACCCAACTTTTTGGGTCCTTTGGTGTTATAACCAATTTCTTTCATCCAGTCTTTTCGAATCCAAACAAATTTAATGCCACTGGAAGATTTCTTTCTAATTGGATAAAACATATGATATATGTCCATATTTACCATAAAAGTTGCACAAAGTAAATGATGGAGATGACTTTGTGATCATAGAAGAGTAAGATTTTTTTATCATTGGAATAATCATCCAATGTCACTTTTGTCGAAGCAACACTTTTGAGAACCAAGAAGAATGTCAAGGTTTTTCTTTCTTGAGTAAACCTTGCAAGATCATTTGTAAGAGAGTCAACTTTCACTTTCAAGGTGTCATTTTCAACAATCAAAATACTGAATGACTTTGCAAAGATTTTTCATTTTCTTTTGTTGTCCTTGCAAATTATCTCTAAGAGATATGACTTGACCTTTCAAAGTATCATTGTCTTTTGCATTACTTTCAAAATTCTTTTTTGAGAGAATAATATTTTGAAAATATTACTTTTAGTTCAAGGTATTGTTCATTAAACACATCTTGCAATTCATCAAATGAAAAAACATTGAATAAGTGAAGATTGTACCTCATCCTCGCTTCCCTTTGCTATCAAACAAAGGTTTGCAACTTCCACTTCTTCACTAATAGAGTATGATGCTTTTAAGGTGATTTTCTCTTTTGCCTTTTCCTTCAATTTTTTGTCCTTTTACTTGGTTCATCTCGTGGGTCATAAGAGATCCCATGAGTTCATACAAGGGAAGCTTTGTTAAGTCTTTAGCTTCTTGAATGACAGTTACCTTCGGTTCCCACGCTTTTGGAAGACACCTAAGGATTTTTCTCACCATTTCAAGATTAGTATATTCTTTACCAAGAGATTTAAGATTATTTATAATATTGGTAAAGTGACTAAACATGGAATAAATATGTTCATCAGATTTCATCTTAAAAAGTTTGTAACTATGAACAAGCATACTAACTTTGTATTCTTTCACATGATTCATGCCTTCATGGGACACTTGAAGTTTATCCCAAATTTTTTTCGCAGTATCACAACCGGAAACACGATTAAATTCATTTGAATCAAGTGCACAATATAACACATTCATAGCTTTAGAATTCATAGACATGAGCTTAAGATCAGCGTCATTAAAATCCTTTTCATCTTTCAACGTGTCTTCAACTGTCTTAGGAAATCTAGGACCTCTGGAAATAATTCTCCACAGTCAATAATCCACGGCTTGGACATCGATAATCACGCAAGAGGGTGGTGAATTGGGCTACCTTCACTATTCAGGACCTCTAGAAATAATTCTCCACAGTCAATAATCCATCGCTTGGACATCGATAATCACGCAAGAGGGTGGTGAATTGGGCTACCTTCACTATTCTCCAAATAGTAAATACACCATAGCTTTCGGGGTGCTAAAGAACCTTTACAAAGCATTTTTCGAGCTCACGCTTCAACTCCCTTCACAAATCTCAAAGCCCATGGGATTTCTTCTGCTCTCACGAGTAGGACCAAGTGTTTACCCAACACTCAAGCATTTTATAAAGAATGGGTACAAAGAGAACTCGGTATATATACCTCAGGAAAGGACCAGGATTTGAATAGAAAGGAGTTCACTAAAGCACAATGGAATGTCTTAAATAATTAAGGAGAACTCGGCCCACATCTAGAGTAAGTGTTGTACTTGTCTTTTATATTGAATCACTTTCTTATTCAATATTTTACACTTGTCATTATTTTATGAATATTAGTTTGCAGCGAGCATCTCCATGAATTCAAGTAGCAATTACAAATAATGTTGATCGAAGGCACAAGGTAGAATTTCCATCATGGTTTAAAAATCGGATATTTATTACATTTGTAGAATGTAGAGTTAATTCATTATTTAAATAATTTACACTCTTCAACATGTAATCGAATTATATTATTTTAGATACAAACAATACGTAATGAATCTTCGACCGACGTGTCGGATGATTTATAAGCACTGCATCCAGATCGGATCATCGTGTACCATAATTTTCTGGATGTGTAGTTAATGGATTTCGGTTTCACACAGTTAATCGTGAACAATTTCGCAGCACACAAAATAGCGGGGTAGTTGTATTGGGAGACCATGATGGGGAAAACGTCAATTTTTATGGCAAACTTGTGGATATTTACGCACTACGGTACCTGCGTGGGAATTTAGTTTATTTATTGAAGTGCGATTGGTTTCACTTGAGCACCCAAAACTTAGGTCTTCATAAAGTGGACGTTTTGTTTGCATCAACACATCACGAAAATGGTATAAGGACGTTTTAGGAATGATGAAACAAAAAGTAAATAAAACACCGCAATCCTCGCTTGAAAGTATGATGCACCACTCCAGAGGTTTTGAAGACTAGATTGCCATTCAAGTTCCGTATGCCTATTATCAACAAATATACTGGAGTTGGTGATCCCATGTAACATTTAGAAGGATATCGGTCACAGATGGATTTATTGGATAAACAAGATGCCATCAAATGTAAAGCAAAGCACCACGTTAATAGGATCAGTCCACGATTGGCTAAGCAGACTCGGATCAAATACAATCTCAAATTACAAGGAACTCAATTGTGCTTTCATCTATCATTCTATAGGAAGTAAAAGAAAAAAGAAGTCGGCGATACATCTCCTCTCCACTCATTAGAAGAGGGACAAAAGCCTACGAGATTACGTAGCACGCTTCAGCCGAGAAAAACTAAACATGGAAGATCCATAAGTCAAGCAAGTCCTCATAGCTATAGTAGCAGGGTTAACAAATGAGAGGTTCTCTTTGTCATTGGGGAAAAATCCTCCAAAGACTTTAGAATTCATGGAGAAAGCGCAGAAGTATATGAAAGTCGAAGACTTGGTGATAGCCCGAAAAGGACAGAAGGTTAACAAATGAGAGGTTCTCTTTCTCATATGCCTCGATCAGACCTCAAGCATTAGAAAAAGCTTGAAAGACAGAACCTTGGGTTGAGTGTCCAAAGTTACAATTCATGCTGCTCAATGCTCCGCCAAGACAAGATCAGATCCAAGTAAGCGTAACAACGAGAAGTTTTGCCGCTTCCATGACAATCATGGTCACGATACCAACGAATATGTCCATCTGAAAAGGCAGTAGCCACCGAGGTATCTAGATCTGCCGAGATGACCAAAGGTTGAGGGTAGCTCATACGATCCATAGGGATCGTCTCAAAAATCAGAGAAGGCGACCAAATAAAACTAGAAGATTGGTGAGTTCCAATCATAAAAGTTCATAAGGGGGAAAGCTATGGGGCTGAAAAACTTCAACTCCATAAGTTATAACAATAGCCCCGCGATACACCATTACAGATGAAAGTCTATATCGCTGAGGTTTCTCTGAACCCGTGTTATGCTGCCTTGGCACTCGAGATGCAAACTATGTACTTCAAGAAGTACACGAAGAGATATGCGAAAATCACTCAGAAGCAAGAACTTTTGCCTAAAAATTAATCCGAGCTGGCCTTTTTTGGTCTACCATGTAGACGGACGCCCAGAAAATGGTGCGAAAATGCAAAAAATGCTAAAGGTTGGCGAACGTCATAAATACGTCGATTGAATAGAAGACAATCGTTAGCACCCCGTACCCATTCATGCAATGGGTGATTGATATCCTTGGACCATTTCCCCTAGGATTAAAGCAACAGAAATTACTGGCAGTCGTCATTGATTATTTTACCAAATGGGTAGAAGCTAAAACGCTGGCAAAGATCACCGAACCTAACATCCAAAAATTGATGTGGAAAAATACCATGTCACTTTGGGCTACCAAGAGCAATAATAATAGACAAGGACAAACAATTTGATAATAGGAGCTTTCGAGACTTTTGCTCTGTACTTAAAATCGAAAATCTCTACTCATCTTCATATTACCGACAAGCTAATGTAAAAGTGGAACTAGTAAATAGATCGTTTCTACGAATTATCAAGACGAAGCTCAATGATAAAAAATACTTATGGGAAAAAGAATTGTCTGGGGTACTATTGGCCTACCGCACCACTCTCATAGCCCCGACCTGTGGAACTCCTTTTGCTCTCACCTATAGAACAGATCGGTAATTCCTGTCGAGATAGGAGCACTCACTCCAGGAGTAGTGAACTTCATCAAAGAAAACAATGAAGAAGGGAAAAAATTTGAGCTACATTTGCTTGAAGGAAAAAGAGAAGACGCACGACTCAGAATGGTGGCTTAGAAACAAAAGATCATGAACTACTACAATGCCGAGGTTAGGCCACGTCGCTTTACTCTGGGAGATTTAGTGCTTCAAAAAATATTGCCAAGAACAAAAGACCACAACATGGCAAGCTACACCCAAATTGGAATGGACCATTTAGTATTACTGGCCCCTGAAAGCCAGGACATACAATTTGGAAGATCTACAAGGAAAGGTGCTACAACACCTGTGGAATTCAACACATCTAAGGAACTATCATGCCTAGATGTTATCTTTATCCATTAAAGTTTATGCGTTTATGATACTGTTAAAATTATGATGTTCTGTTTACCACAAATAAAAAACTTGAAGTTCTCCTCAATTTCTGCGTATTAATTTGAGGCAGTGACAATTCCTAAGACATACCAAAGACGACTCCTGAGCTCTACCTAAGAGGACCTCGGTGGACCATGGTACTCAGTCACACCAAAAGCGACTCCTAAGTCGCACGTTATGTTGGCTCATGTGCACAATCAAGATTTTGATAGTTTAAATAAATGGATCAAGTTTATAAAACGGACATCTTCAAAGATAAAGAAGTTTTGAAGAAAGAGCCAAAGACTTGTAGGAAGAAGATCGAAAAGATGCAAGGAGCTCAAAAGTGAAGATTCAAGACCTTAGAGTATAAGCTTTGTAACTCTTTTTTCACTTTTGAGAAGGATTATGAATCACACTTGCATATCTTTAAAAACGTGCATAAACAGTTTTACCTTTTGTTTGAAAGATTAAAATGTTTTTAGACTTTTAAAAACTCCCAATCAAACTCTCAAAAATATCATATACTTATGGGAAGTAAGTCTTTAAAATTGGGTGTTTAAAAGTGGTGAAAAATATGGTTTTATTTGAACCGGACTATGTGTTTAACTTGAAGAGGTCGACTAGTATTCGACCGTTTGGTATAGCGGTCGACCGGTTAATTTTGAGAATAGATCTGTTGAGGTCCTGAAAATGTGGCCGTTGGGTAACGGTAGCATGAAGCGGTCGACCGATTCATGTAGCGGTCGACCAGCTCGTTTTGACAGACGACTCCCAACGACTATTTTTCATATGTGGCCTATAAATACACATCCATAATGTTTGAAATTAACACACAACGACCACATATCATTTAGATCACTTGAGAAATATTCTAAACCTTTATATTCTATATTTCTCATATCATTCACACAAAACACATTTTCATATCCTTGTTTTTGTGTGAATCAAGAGATAGAGTATTCCAATTTTATATCTACTCTTTGAGAGAGTTTTGTTCTTCAATCCTCATATGATGAGAGGTGTTTCCTTTGGTGTGGGTTGTTCATGAAAGAAAAAGCTTAGAGACGGAATATCTCAAGTTTGGGTGGGTTGTGAGGGGTTCGCCCGAAAAACCACTTGGTTGGGTTTGAGTGTTGAGTCCGTTAAAAAAATTTGTACGGTTCTCTAGCACTCGGAAGCTAGAGTGTATTCTATTTGAAGAATAGTGAAAAGACCTCAAGGCTTGGTAAAGGAGCTTGAGGGGTGGATGTAGGCGGGTTTGCCGAACCACCTAAAAATCACGTGTTTGCTTTTCTGAACTCTTCTCTTTATATTTAGCACTTATATATACTTGTTGTTTATATATAATTATGCTAAATTAGTATTTAATTTTCAAACACAACTTTGGGGGTTAAAAGCGGAAAAGTTTAGAAAACCAATTCAGCCCCCTCTTAGGTTGCCTCAATCCTTGGACTCACAATTTTCACAATATTGAGTTAGAATGGAAACTTGAAGCTTCAACACTCAAGTTGAAGGGCTTTCCACAATCATTTTGTAATGGGAATGATTATTCATATTGGAAAGCTAGGATGAAAATTTATCTTCAATCTATTGATTTTAATTTATGGATTTGTATTTTGAATGGTCCTCATATGCCTACAAAAAGGATTGGAGAAGTAAAGTCTCCCAAGAACAAAAACAAATATGATGCAAATGATAAAATAAAAATCTCTCTAGATGCAAGAGCCATGAATATATTATATTGTGCATTGGATAGATGAGAATTTAATATAATTTCATCATGCGCAAATGCTAGAGATATATGTCATACTTTAGAAATTACTCTTGAAGGAACAAGTCAAGTCAAAGAGTAAAAAATCAACATGCTTGTTCATAATTATGAGTTTTTTAAATTGACACCAGAGGAATCCATTACTGTCATGTATACTAAATTTACCACAATTATAAATGTCTTGAATGCACTTAGTAAATCTTATACTAGCTTCGATTTGGTGAGAAAAATTCTTAGGTCACTACCAAATTCATGGGAGGCCAAAGTGACCAACATACAAGAAGACAAGGACCTCACCAACCTTCCTCTAGATGAGCTCTTTGGATCTATAATGACCCATGAGATCCAAATGCTCAAAAATGAAGATGAGAGCTAAAAGAAAATGAGGATCGCTCTCAGATCCTCCATAATCGAAGATGGAGACGATGATGAGGAAGACATTGTCATAATGACTAAAAAGTTCAAGAACTTCGTCAAAAGAAAGAAAGAGAAGAGAATCCTCAAATACAAGAAGACTTTTGGGAATGTTAACGATGAAAGCTCCTCCTCTGAAGAAGAAAAAGAAGAAATAGCCAATATGTGCTTCATGTCATTGAACTTCAAAATGCTTTTGACGGTCTTCTTTGTCAATTTGAGAAACTAGGTTCAAAATATATATCTTTGAAAAAGAAACTCATTTTGATCTCAAAAGAAATTGATTCATTGAAAAATAAGCGAGATACTCTAAAGCTTGAAAATGATTTATTCCAACAAAAAGCTTTAGAATTTGAAAATGAGAAAGTTGCTTTGAACAATTAAAATAGTTTCTTAAAGCAAAATTATTGAGAAGTTTACTCAAAGAAGCAAAACTTTGAAAGACATGCTTAGTAGTCAAATATGTGTCTTTGACAAAAGTGGCTTAGGTTACAAGCCTTCTATTCACCAAAAATATTTTAAGAATTATTTTGTAAAGGCTAAGTCATTCAATGCACCTACTCAAACATGTCATTTTTGTTACAAAGATGGACATCTAATTTTTGATTGTGCACTAAAGAAACTTCAGAGTAAGACTCTCAAGAAAGCATGAGTTCGAAAAGGAATCAAAACTAACCTTGAAGGACCCAAGAAGGCTTGGGTACCAAAAATGATTTCTTGAATCTCTTGTAAGATGGCGCAACAAATGGTGCTTGGATGAAACTTGTCAATCAAGACGACTTGTGACATTTGAGGACATATGCAAAAGGGAAAACTTTTGGTAACTTCTAAATCCTTAATTAAGAATAAGTTCTAAATTGTTGGTTGATGATGATTTATTATGTCTTAATGTTATAAATGCAAATGTTTTTATCTTTGACATATTTCTTTTATTTATCAAAATGGAACATCTATAAGCTAACACTTTTACAAAAATCATGAACTTTGATGAGTTTTTTGTGAACTTAAATTTTTTGGTTGAGAATGACCTTTTAAATTGTCATTGGTAGCTAAGAGGTTGGTACAAACCTACTCGGTGGGCTACTATCGTAATAGCGATTGAATCTTGAGTCCCCGTTAGTCATCCTCAGTACCATTTCCATGATATTGTAATTTAACACTACAAGTTATTCTTTTGGATGATCTCTTTTAATTGTTTATTTGAATTATATCCATGCATTCACTTTTTGATTGACAAAGGGGGATTTTTCTTAAAATGCATATATACTTGTATTCCCATTGATCATGTGTTGGATTTTGGCAGATTGCTTGTTGGGGAGAAATGTATTAAATCCGTTCATGAAATACGAATTTATCCTTTGTTTTTTTGATGTTACAAAGGGGGAGAAATGTGTTAATAGTTTTGATGACTATATATTCTCCTTTTGAATTGGATTATGTTTTGATTGTATTAATCTTTATGAATCCAAATGACTACTACTAACGTTTTGTCTGAAATTTTATATGTTTGTCCAATTGCAAAAGATAGGGGGAGTCATCCCAAAACTATCAATTTATTGTCATCATCAAAAAGAGGGAGATTTTTGGCTTTTGTGCACAATCGAGATTTTGATGATTTCAATAAATGGATTGAGTTTATAAAACAGACATCTTCAAAGACAAAGAAGTTTTGATGAAAGAGCCAATGACTTGAAGGAAGAAGATCAAGAAGATGCAAGACCTTAAGGTATAAGCCTAGTAACTCATTATTTCACTTTTGACAAGGATAATGAATCAAACTTGCATATCTTTCAAAAAGTGCATACACCATTTTACCAATTGTTTGAAAGATTTAAATGTTTTTAAGGGTTTAAAAACATCTCAATCAAACTCTCGAACCTTTCATACACATATGAGAAGTAAGCCTTTAAAATTTAGTGTTTAAAAGTGGTCAAAAACATGGTTTTAATTGAACCGGACTATATGCTTAAGTTGAAGAGGTCGACCGGTTGGTGAAGTGATCGACCGGTATTCGACCGCTTGGTATAGGGGTCGATTTGTTAATTTTGAGAATAGATCCGTTGAGCTTCTAACAATTTGACAGTTGGGTAACGGTAACATGAAGCGGTTGACCGACTCGTTTTGACAGACGACTCCGAACGGCTACAAATGACTATTTTTCAAATGTGGCCTATAAATACACACCCATAACGTCTAAATTGAACACACAACAACCACATATCATTTAGATCACTTGAGAAATATTTTAAACCTTCATATTCTATATTTCTCATATCATTCACACAAAACACACTTTCATATCCATGTCTTTGTGTGAATCAAGAGATAGAGCCTTCCAGTTTTATATCTACTCTTTGAGAGAGTTTTGTTCTTCAGTCTTCATATCAAGAGAGGTGTTTCCTTTGGTGAGGGTTGTTCACTAAAGAAGAAGCTTAGAGAGAGAATATCTCAAGCTTTGGTAGGTTGTGAGTGCTGTGCCCGAAAAACCACTTGGTTGAGTTTGAGTGTTGAGCCCGGGAAAACATTTGTACGGTTTTCTAGCACTTGCGCTAAATTAGTATTTACTTTGCAAACACAATTTTGGGGGTTAAAAGCGAAAAGTTTAGAAAATCAATTCACCCCCCTTCATGGGTTGCCTTAATCCTCAGAGTCACACGTATGGCGACCTCGGAGGACCACGGTCCCCAGTCGCACCAAAAATGACTCCTAAGTCTCACCTAAGACGATCTCGGAGAATTTCAATTTTCAAAAACGAACAACACTAGCAAGGGAGCTGTAGGATGCAAACTCTAGTTGAGCGGCCAAAAGTCACCAAAAAGATCAAACAAGAAAATTCTCGACAACAAACCAAACTACTCCAAAAATCGAAGTCAAAACAAAACATAAGAAAGCAAGGAGATTCGCACAAAGGAATTGGGGAATTTGGAGTGCAACAAATATACAAGTAAGAATTTATTTCTCCTTGGAGGGACGATAAGAAGAACGAGGTCATAAATACGCCAGAAACCAGCGAAAAGATGTCCTTTTCGCGATCGATCTTGGATGCTATGGATGCCTCCTTCCTGTTGTGCAATCCTAAATGCATTTGCACACCAAGGTTTCGGGATCCCCAGGGAGAGCAGGATTGGCTGATAAGCGCTTGAAAGATACGGCGAAGCCGACGCATTCCTCCACCCACTTCTTCCTCTCTTTAACCAAAGCATCAACAGCCTCGCGGATGCTATGATGAGCCTCTGCCGGTTCTGCATTCAACATGTTTTCCCTCTCAAAAGAAGTCGAACGTTGCGCCATGAGTTGTTGACACACCTCATCCTTAGCCTGAAAACACTTGGACTCGACATCGATCTTCGACTATTCTCTGTAGCTCGGAAATAGAAGTATCCCGAGAGGTAACCTTATCTCCTAAAGCAGTGACTCTAGCTTGAAAGGTCTCCTGTGAGATCCCGGCCTTATTTATGTCGTTTTAAAAGAGAGAGAGAGAGAGATTTTTGCTTATGATTCCCTCAATATGTATGTATGATTAAATTAATGATTTTTGATGTAAGTGTCGACACATTGGAGCGTAGTGTCGACACATTAAACTAATACCCGAAAGTTTACAATTTTTCCGGAACTCAAGTGATTTTTGACTAAGTGTTGGAAGTGTCGACACATCTAACTAAAACCCGAAAGTTTACATTTTTCAGGAACTCAAGTGATTTTGGCTAAGTGTTGGAAGTGTCGACACCTTGAGTGATGGTGTCGACACATCTAACACTTAGCCAAAATCACTTGAGTTCCTGAGTGATGGTGTCGACACATCTAACTACATTCCGAAATTTTATCGGATTGAAAATATGTGAGGTGAAATTCATGAGAAAGGGGAAAGTAAGGGAGGGCAATCCTGTCTTTTCCCCAAGCCATTTTCACGTTAAACACCACACCCCCTCCTCTCTTTCACGCATTTCACATTTTCCTTTACCCAAACCATACCTCCCTTGCCCTAAGTCACCCAACCGAAGAAGAAGAAGGAAGAAGGAAGAAGAAGAAGAAGAAGAAGAAGAAGAGGAAGAAGAAGGAAGGAGAAGGAGAAAGAAGAAGAAAAGAAGGAGGAAGAGGAGAAGCAAGGTAAAAATCCAGCCCTCTTAGGAAAAACCTTGCTGGCCGAAAATCATGCTACCCTCTCTCTCTCTCTCTCTATTTTCTTCTTGTTTTCTCTTGTTGGTTGGTTGTGGTTGATGGTAGGTTGTCTAGGTAGTTTTTCTCCTTGTGTTCATGGATGTTTAGTGTAGATCTATGCATGTTTAGTGTAGATCTATGCATGCTAAATATGGATCTATGCATGTTTAGTGTAGATCTATGCATGCTAAATATGGATCTATGCATGTTTAGGGTGGATCTTGTAAGTGCTTAAGTGTAGCATAGATTTTTACATGAGAACATGGGAAAAAAATGGCTGAGTCCGAAATTAGGGTTCTTGAGAAATTGGTTTTGTGCTCTAGGTGTTTGATAAAAGGCCTAAGAGAGGATTGAAACCTAATTTGAGCAAGTATGGCCGAATTTATGGGTTGGTGCATTAGGTTGTATGTATGCTAGTCATATTGAGAACCACTAAGCCCTAAGTGTTAGAGATAGGTTCAGATCTGGAAAAATAGGCAAGAGGACCAATAATGAACACTAGGTGTTTGGTAAAAAGCCAAAGAGAAATGGGTAAATGCAATGGTATTAACTTGATGAATATGGAACCATGGTTTGGTTATAAACTTCGAGTTGAAGTTGTAAAAGTGGGAGGAAGGTGTGAGGATGGTTGCTGCTAGGAAATGTTAAGTTAGCCTTGGATGTTGGTTGTGACATGGAGAGATTCGGATTTTGGTTGTTGGAAATTTGGAGGGCTAGAAAGATTATTGTGATTGCTGAAATTTACATATGCAGATTTCAAGGCTGGAATAGAGAGTGTGTTTTGATGCATTTGTGGTTATCTCTTGATATTGAGTGGATCCTAGATTGTAGGCCTAGGAAACAGGAAGATTTTAAGTCATACCTTGGATGATTCCGATAACTATCGAATGAGATATGCGTTGTTCGAGGCCCGGACGTCAAGCTGCCAGCAGTCTTGCACGTCCGGAATGTCAGCTCATTTCGAGCACCCTTTTGAGGAATCATTTTAAGTCCAAATTTTACGGGGTTGGTCTTGAATTTTAAGTTTAAGAAAGAGGAACGTTTTAAGGTAAATTGCAGGTGATTTAGAAGTATGACGAATAAGTTGTGATATTTTGAAAATGGAGGGCCGAGCTGGAAACAGCAATAGTGTGGTTGTAGGATTTTTGCTTAATATGAAATGTTTTTGAAAATGTATAACAAAATCTGCTGTTGTGAAATTTACTCCCTATATTGACCTATGAAAGCTGAATATTTCAAAGTAAATTTTGTGTAATTTGGAGCCATGGTCCTGGAAGTTATGGATTTTTAAGTTGGAGACGCTAGGGCTGCCCGCTTAGAAATTTTCAGCGGCTTGTATTGTCGGGTAAGGTTTTGGGTGGCTAGCGAGCTTCAAATTACTTAGAATTTTGATGTGATATGAAAAATTAGTGTGAGGGTCAATTAGAACAGATTTCGTGTGAGTAATTTATTGATTACTCTATACGTTTAGTAAACCTATGAATAACAATAGTACGATTCATTGTAGGTAACGAGACGTTCGATACTCGAGCAAGCGAAGGTAAGTGAAAATAGTAAGTAGAAACTTACGCCTTTCAAAACTGGAATGATACACAGCATGAAAGTATTTATGAATAAGCACATCAAGCATGACATTATCAAGCACGACATGAATACATCATGATCATTTGCATTCATTTTCCTCATGAGAAAGGAGAAATTTTATGCAAATGAAAGTACCATTTTTATGCTACTTTATGACAAGTTTTATGACAAGTTAGTTAATGAACCCAAGTCGGTCGGTACCGTACCAAGTCAAGAAGGTGCATCCATACCGAAGGACGTTTACGTGAAGGATGGATGTCACCTAGGGCACCCATACCGAAGGATGCTTGCAAGAAGGATGGGTAGTCCACGAGGTATGTGCAATCACACTGAAGGATGCTTACAAGAAGGTGTGAACCTCGAAGGGTCGTGTTTAGCCACTGAAGGACGAATGCGAGAAGGTGTGCTAGCTCGACCATATGTAAGGTCCCTAAGGGAAATAGGGGACAGTTCCAACGGGAACGCACAACCCTGATGTCAGGGGTAAATAGAGGGCAAGTAGCCCATCAGATAGATGTGAAATGATTTTTCCAAAAGCAAGAATTTTACAAGTATAAGTATTGTTTTCAAGAGCAAGTGCATGTGCATATGTAAACATGAGGCATACACGTGCATCACGATTCATGATCATGCATGAATCGCATTATGTTTACACGATTATGATTTCAAGTTCAAGTGCATGCTTACGATTTCAAATCCATGTTTTAGCTATAATTCCTTACTGAGTCTTTCGACTCACAGTTTTAAATTGTATCATTCCAGATAATGTTTCAGGGGAGGAATCTTAAGAAGAGGACCTTGAACCCTAGGAGAAGGGTTGACGAAGATGTCTCTTCCTTGTTGCTTAATTTAAGTAAAGGTTTAGATAATTTTTGTAAGAGCCGGCATGAGCCTCCGTGATGTGGTGGTCATGGGTTATTCGGCTTAGTAAGTTACGGTTTTAAACTGGTTGATATTTTGAGACCATGTTATAACTACTTTGAGTTATCGACAGGAAGCATGTTCTTATGTACGTTATACGCTAGCAATATAAGGCTTCTTTTAAATATTGAGGCATCATGTTATTTCCGCTGCAAGAATAGTAGTAAGTACGCTTGAGCGTTCCATGTCGGGAATGCTCGCGGCTGTCATTAGCCTCGTTTAGCTAGCGTTCGGGGCGTGACATATCCGCCTCAGAAAGGCTGCTACAAGCCACAACCCGCATCTCGGACATCTCCCTCTTCTTAGCACCCAGCTCGTCCTCGAGACTCCTCAACCTCGAACAGCTTCACTCTAATTCCTCATCCTTTTTGGGACAAACTGATTTTCCCGTCCCAAAAAAACTTAAGTTTTCAAACAGTCATTACTAACATAAGTTTTTCACCCGTTGGATTATGTTTGAACGTGTTCATTACAAAACAAACATCACCTAATGAATTATGTTCACATGATGTGTTCTGTTCATTCATTTTCGAACAAATTCAAAAGTATGTTTGGGACGAAAAGTGGCCTGCAAACATTTTCGTCCCTAAAAGTGTGCATGTGTTCTTAATAATTCGAACATAATTGAAAGTTGATTAGGGAGGAAAAAGTATCCGCAGCTAAAAAAGATTATGTTCGAATATATTCAAACATTGGCCTGTTGAATGTCTCTAAAAGTGCATCTTGCATTCTTAAAAATTCGAACATAATAGAAAATGAATTTAGGGACGAAAATTAGCCGCTGCAAAACAAGATTGTGCTCAAAGACATTCGAACATTGGCCGGTTGAATTCGTCTGCAAAAGTGCATCTTGTGTTCTTAAAAATTTAAACGGAATCGAATACAAATTATGGACGAAAAATGCACGCCGCCAACAAAAGTTGTGTTTATGTGTTCGAACATTGGCTGGTTGAGTTCGTCCCTAAAAGTCCGTTTCAGATACGCCCGAAAATTTTTGTCTCTAAAGAGCCTTTAGCTTTAGCGATGGCGCTACGGTGACGTCTGAGGGACGAAAATGTGACCTAAAGCCTAAAGGTCAAAAATGTTATAGTGCTTGCACAGTAAAATGAGTAATTTAATTTTACACAAACATAATTACATATTTTATATGTAAATATATATTCATAAGCGAGAAAAAGAGAAAGAAAGGGACTTCAGGTACTATTGAAAAAGTTAAAGGAATTACGAAGAAAGGTACATACAACTCGAAAGTCTACTTCTATGCCTTAGGAATTTTGAGAGATGAATATATATCCGTTTCAAGTTTCAGCAAGCTTTGTCAAAACGAAAATAAAACAGACCATCTGTTATTGCTGGCCTTGGAGGTTTATTTATTTTAGTTTGGTCAGCCTTGAGCACTTCACTTTCGCTCAAGAAGACAAGGAAAAAAAATAAAAAATAAAAAGCAGCTCCAATTCCACAAAACGGCAATAACTTTATTTTTTTGGTTATGTAGTATCGATTTGGTCACCGAATTTTGACCATGCCATTTTAGTAAACAGTCTTGAAGTTTTTTAATTCAAAACAATTTTTGAGTTTGCAATTTTTATCAAAGAAGTCCTTTCATTAAGTTAACAATTTACATGTAGTTCAAAATCATAAGTTGACACCTATCCTCCAAACTAAATAAACTGCTAGCGCAATTAAAAACCAAAAGTCAGGGAACAATATATACCACATCAACCAAATAAAAAATAAACCAAACGAAATTATTTTAATTACTTACAAAAACAAAAAAAAATAGTACAAAAATTTTGAAAAAACTTTTTAAAAAATTATATGTCACATGATTTTAATTTCGGGTGATACGGCTCAACTTATTATTGGAGCGGACGTGTGAACCACTAACATTGAGAATAAAATTTTAAAAGACCAATTAAACTCTGGAATCTCTATGATCAATTAGAAACTCAGGAATCACTAACATTTAGTAGGCTTATTTGAAAAGAAATAATAAACTCAGGAATCTCTCTATGATCAATTAAAAACCAAAAGTGGCTTTACAAAAAAAATTGACTTTTAGGGATGAAACTATTTTTAGTGAAAGTCAATTTTTCGTCACGAAAAGTATTAGTGATGATTTTTTTTGTCACAAATTCCGTCAACAAAGAGCGTCACTAATATTTTTCGTGATGGAACCCAAGTTTTGCCAAAAAAACCATTAGTGACGAAATTTTTTTTTCTCACTACTGAGCTTCTGTGACAGTAAATTTCATCACAAAAGTCAACATTCGATTGCCACTAACCCATTGAATCAGAGAGTAAACGATCAATTGCCGTAGAGAAATGCCCAATCTATCAAAAATTGCCCAAATCGGACTCTCACAATGGCGATTGGTCGAAATAACTGTTAGAAGTATGCCCTCAAAGCTAATCATTTTCAAAAAATTTGGCCGATGGTTAATGGATCAGAGAAAAAGAGTATAATTTTTTGATTTATAGAATATAATTTTTCACCGTGTTCTAGACCGAGATACATAAAGATGTATAAATAGGTTTATACTTGTTGTGCTTCTATAAGATAGAATGATGGACGTCGTCGCTAAGGTGGTGACCTTAAGTAAATGAGTGGGTGCATTATACGAGTAAATGCACTGAACTAGATCAAACATGAATATCCTATGGAAATGATCATTAATGTGGAGAATAGTATTGAGCACAATTAGGTAATCATGTCCTTATAATTGAGGGAGTGTTGCCTAAATGTGCTTGTTGTGTGTTTGTGATTTGACTAAATGTTTTGGTGATGATCATCACAGATCAAATATTGTAGATAATGTTGAGTCTTGTGCATAGTAAGTGAATTTGTGTAATTGTTCAAAATGGAGTCCATCAGTCTCTTGTTGAGGCATTATATTCATTATGTCTATATAATATTGGGCTCAAATAAAAAATGATGCAGTGTCCCCCATTTTATCTCTCTCTCCCTGTGCGCCTTGGATCTCCCCTTCTCGCCAGCGTCTCTAGGTGGCAAAAGCTTCGACTCCTTTCCCCCTCTCCCCCTCCTCTTTCCCTTTCTCTTCTCTTGGTTCCCTCACCTGTCACCCCTTCCCTCTCTCAACTTTTTCTTTCTGCTTTTGTGGGCTTGCTATTTTGTTAGGAGTTGTTCAGATCTACCCCTCCAGGTGGCCAACCTCTGTTAATGCCTCCTCCCTCCGGCTTTACAAACCTCAAATCTGGCACTCTTCTAGGCGCATGATTTTCACGCGCTGTCATTGATGGCATGTGGCTATCCCTTGCATGCATATATCTAGCGCCATCTGGAGTTTCTGCCCGCTTTTCTCGGGAGCCTCTTTTTCAGTCGCCGAAATCTGTAGTGTTGCCTAGCTACACCACTTCCAAATCTGCCACCTCCCCTTCCCTATATTGGCTTTGACCCTTGGTTGCTGCCCATAGCGGATGACTCCCAGAACTGTGTTTCTTGGAGTGGTGTTAACCGTCTATTGCGGCGGCCCTTCCTTGGCTAACGTGTTTTTTCCAAGGTTTTCTTTTCTTTTCTTTTCATTTCTGGTTTCTGGTGGTTGTTTGGGGTGTTTGTACGGGTCCTCCTCCCCTTCCTTGCCTAGAAAAAATAAATAAATAAAAAATGTTGCACAACGATTTTTTGTGAAAAATATATCTATTTATGTATATATTTATTTGAAAAAAATTATTTTTTGAAACATTTTCGGAGTTCAACTGGGTACAAACTGAGAATTAAGAATCATATGAGCTATGGATTTAAACGGTGATATTATTTTGATCCTATTAGCTCATGTGAAATATAATATGTGAAAGAATAAATAAACATATAATTGTTGACAAAAAGGATTTCACAAAAGTAATTTCATTATCTCAAGGGTCAATTGTGATATGTTAATAGACATGATCACAATTTATAGAACCTCATAAATTCGAATATAGAATATAAGAGAGTTAATGAAAAAAAGTTTTTCTTGATGATCTCGTGGCCGAGATTTATGGTACCTAAGGATCCGACACACAAGTACAGTTAAAACTTTGAGCAAGCCATTATAAATAGCTCAAAAATTTCATTTGAGAAATAGAGAATAAGACAATGTGAGAAACTCTCTCTCAACAATTTCTCTATCTAAAACTATCTCTCAAGAACTGTGTGCGTAAATCCAAAGTAGGCACCACGCTTGGGCTACTCTGATTTTAATGATCCACATTCCGCTGCAACTTTGAAGATCTTCGAATCCTTTTCAACAAATGCTAATGTTAAAGAACGCGATTGTAACATACCATTTGAATGTGACATAATGATATTGAACAAATAGCGTTGATCCTTTTAATTATCGTTTGGACTAAAAAGAACAAAAATCCAGATTGCATTGCAAAAACAAATGACGCATCCTGTATGGAGTTCAAACTATAGTTTATGGGACGGAAAAATTATTACGCGACTCCATTTGATGCCTTTCGAAGAGTACATCCTTTTCGGGATGAAGAAAAAGTCGTATTAAAAAACTACTTTAAGGGACGAACTGATTTTTCCGTCCTAAAACTACTTTTGGGACGGGATTATCAGGATCGTACACCCATCGTGACAGTCCCAATCTATCCCAAAAGGTCTTGATTTTTCCGTCCTAAAAAAAACTTTTGGGACGGGGTTATTGGGACACGCACCCATCGTGAGGTTCAAATGGACAAAGAGTTACTTTAACAGGACACACAAGTAATTACCAAACTATATATGTCTTAATTAGCTAGTGAAATACGTAGGTTCAGAGATGTACGTAAAAGCTGTCTTACGGTAGAATCTCCTATACAAGGGAGACATCCAAACCAGTAGAAATTGCCGATCACACCCTCCTTCGTACTAGCTAATTGTATCGATCCCTTCTCCGTAAGCTTCAATCTGCAACGTTATAACATTATCAAGAGGGATACTAAGAAGATTTAGCAAAACTGAAAAAGAACGCGCGCGACTGATTCATCAAATTATCTTAGCGTTTTTGAAATTAAGAGTTATGCCCTACTCTGTGGAACCATAAACAAGCGTCAATCTGGAAGATTGGGCTGAGCAAGTTGAAGATGATATAGCTGAATAATGTGAGGAGGCATGGTGGCAAGTTGAAGCACACTGCTCGGACGTTGCTCTACAAATAATGGGAATTGCTCAACAAGTACTTGCTGATGTTCCGCTGGCTTTGCCTCCATTGCTGCTAATTGTTGATACTCTATAGCTGCCCGGTGCTCTTGAATCTGGCCATAGCCATTAAGCAGTGCAAAGTAACTATTTTGTATCGATACTCGAGTTTTCCCACCCTGAGTATGTCATACCGTGAGCTTTTAAAACATCACATGCATTTGGTTTTATATACTGAGTAGTAGTACGAGATTGATATGAGATATTTAATGACCAAGAGAGATTTTTAGCACTTGTGATGCTCAGTTTGAAACCTTGATTAGGACATGATTAAGTGAGATTTGGAGTTCAAGTGCAACTAGGTTATTGTTCAGAATGTTGAGGAGCTCGTATTGGATCAATAAAAATTTTTAAGCAGGTAGGACGTTTTTGTCTCGAAAATCAAACTATATGATTTTTATTCTTTTAATATGATTGAGGATCATCCACGAGGTTATGGTTCTGATTTTTATTCTTTTATCTTTCGGAAGCAAGTAGGACGTTTTTTTTGGAAACAACTAGATTGATTTGTGATTATCGGACGATTAGTGAAACAATTAGAAAAACTTAGTCATTAAGCAATAGAAATTCGGCTGCCCTAGAGAGTGACACTTATAAAGGCTAGGTAGCACGACAAATCAAAGCTAGAAGCACGACAAATCGATGCAAGAAGCACGACACAGAAGGCTAGGACTTAGGTAGCTTGAGGTGTCAACCACCGGTGTACTTAGGTGGTGATTAACCTAAGCTATAGGCTGAATTCCGACCATAGGTGTGCCGAGCAGCTACTTAAGGTGGTTGGGTGTCATCACATGGTGGAAGTAGCCTTTTGAGTCACTGGAACTAGCCTAGACATGTGTCGCGTTGTGATGAATCAAGATTTCCTATAAATAGGAGGGTGGTCGCCCATTCAAAGCCTACACCATTCAGATCTGAATTTTTGTGAGCTTAATCTTGACATAAAGAGTGAAGTGAAGTTGGAGAAAGAGGAGGAAAAAGATTAGTGAAGATTTTCCTCAGGATGTAGGTATGTTTTAATTGGTGATTTTGAGGTAAGTGTCGACACATTATACTAACACCCGAAAGTTTACCTTTTCCTGGAGACCAAAGTGAATTTTGACTAAGTGTTGTAAGTGTCGACACTTTGAGTCATAGTGTCGACACATTAGACTGATACCCGAGCGTTTATATCTTTCCGGAACTAGAGTGATTTTTACTAAGTGTTGGAAGTGTCGACACCTTGAGTGATGGTGTCGACACATCCAACTGAAACCCGAGAGTTCGCCTTTTTCCAGAACTCCCGTGGATTTTGACCAAGTGATGGAAGTGTCGACACCTTGAGTGATGGTGTCGACACATCTAATTGAAACCCGAGAGTTTACATTTTTCCCACTATGGCTAAGTGTTGGAAGTGTCGACACCTTGAGTGATGGTGTCGACACATCTTACTAAATATGTTGTAAGTGTCGACACCTTGAGTGATGGTGTCGACACATATAACTACATTCCGGAATTTTACCGGTTTAAAATACGCGAGTTGAAATTTATGAAGTAGGGGGAGGGCAAACTTGTCTTTTCCCCAACCATTTTCACGCCTATTACTCTCTCCCCCTTTGCCGAACACTTCATTTTTCCCCTCTCTTCAGCCTTTTCATTTTCCCTTGCCCTAAGTCACCCACCCGAAAGAAGAAGAAGGAAGAAGGAGAGGAAGAAGGAGAAGAAGAAGGAGAAGAAAAGAAGGAGGAAGAGGAGAGAAGCGAGGTAAATCCTTGCTGGCCGAAAATCGTGCTACTCTCTCTCTCTCTCTCTCTCTATTCTCTTCTTGTTTCCTCTTGTTGGTTAGTTGTGGTTGGTGATGTTCTTGTTTTCTTTTGTTGGTTGGTTGTGATTTGTTGGTAATTTGTCTAAGTAGTGTTCTCCTTGTGATTCATGGATGTTTAGTGTGGATCTAGGTATGTTCAAGGTAGATCTTGTAAGTGTAGCATAGATTTTTACATGAGAACATGTGGAAAAATGACTAGATCTGAAATGAGGGTTCAAGAGAAATTGGTTATGTGCTCTAGGTGTTTGATAAAAGGCCTAAGAGGGGATTGAAACCTAAGTTGAGCAAGTATGGCCGAATCTAGGGTTTGATGCATTAGATTGTGTATGTATGCTAGTGATATTGAGAACCACAAAGCCCTAAGTGTTAGGGATATGTTCAGATCTGGGAAAATAGGCAAGAGGACCAATAACGCACACTAGGTGTTTGGTAAACAGCCCAAGAGAAATGGGTACATGCAATGGTGTTAACTTGATAATTATGGAACCATGATTTGGTTGTAAACTTCGAGTTGAAGTTGTAAGCGGGAGGAAGGTGAGAGTATAGTTGTTGTTATGAGATGTTAAGTTAGCCTTGGATGTTGGTTGTGACATGTAGAGATTCGGATTTTGGTTGTTGGAGATTGTTGTGATTTCTGGAGTTACATATGCAGATTTCAAGGCTGGAATAGAAAGTGTGTTTTGTTGCATTGGTGGTTATCTCTTGATATTTTAGTCCAATTTTACGGGGTTGGTCTTGGAATTTGTTTCAAGTTAAGAAAGAGAGCGTTTTAAGATAACTTGCATGTGAATTAGAGGTATGACGAATATGTTATGGTATGAAAAATTAGTGTGAGGGTCTATTAAAACAGATTCGTGTGAGTAATGTATTGATTACTATATACGTTTAGTGAACCTATGAATGACAATAGTACGGTTCATTGTAGGTAACGAGACACTCGATACTCAAGCAAGCCTAAGGTAAGTGAAAATCTTTACAAACTGGAATGATACACTGCATGAAGAATATTCATGAATAAGCATATCAAGCATGACATTACCAAGCACGACATGAATGCATCATGATCATTTGCATTCATTTTCCTCATGAGAAATGAGACATTTTATGCAAAAGAAAGTACCATTTTTATGCTACTTTATGACAAGTTTTATGACAAGTTAATTAACGAACCCAAGTCGGTCGGTACCGTACCAAGTCAAGAAGGTGCATCCATTTCCGAAGGACGTTTACGTGAAGGATGGATGTCACCTAGGACACCCATACCGAAGGATGCTTGCAAGAAGGATGGGTAGTCCATGAGGTAAGTGCAATCACACTGAAGGATGCTTGCAAGAAGGTGTGAACCTCAAGGGTCGTGTCTAGCCACTGAAGGACGAATGAGAGAAGGTGAGCTAGCTCGACCATATGTAAGGTCCCTAAGGGAAATAAGGGACTGTTCCTACGGGAACGCACAACCCTGATGTCAGGGGTAGGTGGAGCTTAAGTAGCCCATAAGATAAGGATTGGAAAGATTTTCCAAAAGCAAGAGATTTATAAGTAATAGTGAAGTTTTCAAGAGCAAGTGCATGTGCATATGCAATCATGAGGCATACACGTGCATCAAAATTCATGATCATGCATGAATTACATACGTTTACATGATATTTCAAGTTCAAGTACGTGAACTACATTATGTTTAAGTTCATGATTATTTTAAGTTCATTATGATTTCAAGTTCATGATGATTTCAAGTTCAAGTGCATGTTTATGATTTTAAGTTCATTATGATTTTAAGTTCATGATGATTTCAAGTTCAAGTGCATGCTTACAATTTCAACCCATGTTTTAGCTATAATTCCTTACTGAGTCTTTCGACTCACAGTTTTAAATTGTATCATTCCAGATGATGTTACAGGGGTGGAATCTTAAGAAGAGGACCTTGAACCCTAGGAGAAGGGTTGATGAAATGTCTCTCTTGTTTGCTAACGTTAGGAAAGATTTAGCTAATTTTTGTAAAAGCCGGCATGAGCCACCGTGATGTGGTGGTCATGGGTTTCATTTGGCTTAGTTAGTTAATGTTTTAAACTGGTTGATATTTTGAGAATATGTTTAACAACCTTGAGTTATCAATGGAAAGTATGTTCTTATGCACGTTATACGCTAGCATTATAAGGCTTCTTTTTAACATTGAAGCATCAACGTCTTTTCCGCTGCAAGTATAGTAGTAAGTACGCTGGAGCGTCCCATGCCGGGAATGCTCGCGGCTGTCATTAGCCTCGTTTAGCTAGCGTTCGGGGCGTGACAGTTTAGTGGTATCAGAGGAATTTAGGAGTTTAGTGAACTTAAGATTTGCTACTCGCCTATTTGGATTTCGAGTATGCTATATGCTAGAAATCTCATGCATCAACTAGTTGTTAGGATACTTATGTAGTGATGACGATATAGTGCAGGATGCCACCTAGGAAACAACCCAGGAATAGAAACACGGAGGAGGAGCCCGAAGAATCAGGTGTCTCTACCAATAATGTTTTAAGGCACATGGCTCAGCTCATCGCTGAACAAGTGCAGCAAGGGGCAAATGTGCAAGGGGCAAATGTGCAAGGGGCTCGAGATCGCCCTGAAGGATGCACCTTTGACCAGTTTAACCGCCAACACCCGCCGGTATATAACGGTAGAGGAGATGCCGTTCTAGCAGAAAACTGGCTTCTAGAGATGAAAGAGTTGCTGGAAGTCATGGGGTGTACAGACTCCCAGAGAGTGAGCTTTGCTACCTTCAAGCTACAGGGAGATGCCAAGAGGTGGTGGCTATCCAAGAAGCTCCTACTGAACCAAGAATTGGGAGAACAACCCATAATCTGGGAGAGGTTTCAACAAGAATTCCTGGACCGCTATTTTCCAAGGACGACGCGGGAAGCAAAAGCGAGAGATTTTGCCAACTTAACTCAGGGATCAATGACTGTTGATCAATACTCTGGTCGATTCATGGAGTTGGTGAGGTTTGCTCCGTATTTAGTACCAGATGAGGAGAGGAAAGCCAGGAAGTTTGAAGAGGGACTTCATCCCCGAATCTTTGACAGAGTTATGGCCCATAACTTGAAGACGTTGGCAGAAGTCATAGAACGGGCAGTGATTGTGGAAAGAGGTCTGCAGAGGACAGCAACATTTTACGACCAGCAAAAGAGGAAGGCTCCTCCCAAGCTGGAAACGTCACAGGCACCCTGGAAGAAAAGCAAGCAGGGTTTATCACGGGGCCAGAATCAGAGACCTGGTGGAGCCCAGAACCAGAGACCTGGAGGAAGTCAGATTGCAGGAGGGAATCAATTCCCAATATGCAACAAATGTGGCAAGAAGCATCCCGGAGAGTGTAGGCAGGGAGTATGCTTCCAGTGCGGGAAGCCAGGTCACATTGCCCGAGATTGTAGGGCAAAAAGTAATTCAAGCCAAGCATCCCAACCCGCACCGCAAGACAATTCGAGGAGGCAAAGCGGTCCAACTCAAGCAAGACTATATGCTCTGACCCCGAGGGATGCGGAGGACCAAACCAGAGTAGTAACGGGTAAGTTGCCCTTGCCACAGGGAGAAACCCTTGTATTATTTGATTCAGGGGCCACACATTCATTCATAGCATCGGCATATTGTAAGGCAAGAGATTTAAAGCATGAGCCATTAGGATGTCATGTAGTAGTATCAACACCTACTGGTGGGAGGATCAATTGCGATCGAATAGTGAAAAATTTCCCGATAGAAGTTGAGGGGCAAATTATGCCGGCTAACCTGATAGTGATGGAAATGGGAGGGTTCGACCTCATTTTAGGTATGGATTGGTTGGCAACACACGGTGCTAGCATAAAATGTTACGAGAAGAAGGTCGTGTTCCAAAAGGAGGGGAGACCGGATTGTTGTTTTGTAGGCATGAGAAAGGTGGAACGAAGACCGGCGATCATTTCAGCCATGCAAGCCAAGAAATGGTTGCAAGGAGGAAGTGAGGGGTTCTTAGTTTGGGCAAATGAAATGCAGAGAGAGACTGCTACGGTAGAGCAAACCCCTATAGTGAACGAATTTCCTGATGTGTTTCCGGAAGAATTACCCGGATTACCTCCTGATAGGGAAGTGGAGTTTGGCATCGATTTAGAACCAGGGACAACTCCAATTTCTAAAGCACCGTATAGAATGGCACCAGCAGAGTTGAAGGAATTGAAGATTCAGCTGGAGGATCTATTGGATAAAGGGTTCATTCGGCCGAGTGTGTCACCTTGGGGAGCTCCGATCTTGTTCGTAAAGAAGAAAGATGGAAGCCTCAGGATGTGCATTGATTACAGGGAGTTGAATAAGGTGACTATCAAGAATAGATACCCGTTGCCTCGCATTGATGATCTATTTGATCAATTGCAAGGGGCACAGGCATTCTCGAAGATTGATTTGAGATCGGGATATCACCAGTTGAAGGTGAAGGGGGAGGACATACCGAAGACGGCATTTCGAACGCGATATGGCCATTACGAATTTATGGTGATGCCTTTTGGGCTAACCAATGCTCCAGCCGCATTTATGGATTTGATGAATAGGGTGTTTCAGGAATTCTTAGATAAGTTTGTGGTTGTCTTTATTGATGACATACTGATTTACTCACGGAATAAGGAGGAACATGAGAAGCATTTAAGGATTGTTCTACAGATTCTTAGGGAGAAGAAGTTGTTTGCCAAGTTTTCCAAATGTGAGTTTTGGTTGGAACAAGTTCGCTTTTTGGGGCATGTAGTGTCCGGAGAAGGGATTGCCGTGGATCCCGGAAAGGTAGCTGCTATATTCAAGTGGCCGAGGCCTACGAATGTGAAGGAAGTAAGAAGTTTTCTGGGATTAGCAGGGTACTATCGGAGGTTTATCAAGGGATTCTCAAAGATGGCCAAGCCTTTGACGTCTCTAACGAAGAAGAATGTCAAATTTGAATGGACCCATGAGTGTGAGTGGAGCTTCCAAGAGTTAAAGGCCAATTTAGTTACTGCTCCAGTATTAGCACTACCCTCGGAATATGGAGAGTATGAAATCTATAGCGACGCATCGAAGCAAGGTTTAGGTTGTGTTTTGATGCAAGACAAAAGGGTAATAGCTTATGCTTCTAGGCAACTGAGGCCTCACGAGATTAATTATCCCACGCATGACTTAGAGTTAGCTGCTGTAGTCTATGCGTTAAAAATATGGAGACATTATTTGTATGGGGTTAAATGTGAGATATTCACCGATCATAAGAGTCTTAAGTATTTTAACACCCAGAAAGAGCTGAACATGAGACAGCGGCGATGGTTAGAATTGATTAAAGATTATGATTGCACAATAAGTTATCACCCTGGAAAAGCCAATGTGGTGGCCGACGCATTAAGTAGGAAGTCGGCAGAAACAAGTTCAGTAGAGGCAAGTTCAATGGAGGTGGTGCCCGAGGAAATCAGGAGAGACTTAAAAAGGGCAGAGATTGTGCTTATCATTGCCGATCAGTTTGTCTCCATTGCAGGGCTCTCGTTGCAACCTACCCTGGAGGAGCAGATTCGAGAGGCCCAGAAGAATGATAAGGTGATTGAAGGGATTAGAGAGCGAATTGAGAAAAAGGAAGACCCCGACTTTGGAGATAAGGATGAGTTATTACGATATCGAGGCAGAATTTGTGTGCCAAGTACAAGGGAGATTAAAGACTTGATTCTAGTAGAGGCTCATTCTACGCCTTATACCATCCATCCAGGAGGCACGAAGATGTATCAAGATATTAAGAAGGTCTTTTGGTGGCCTAATATGAAGCGGGAGATAGCCGAGTATGTGGCTCGATGTTTGACTTGCCAGAAGGTGAAAGCCGAGCACCAGAGGCCAGCAGGAACACTAAAGCCTCTAGAGATCCCTGAATGGAAGTGGGAAGGGATAGCCATGGATTTCGTAGTGGGGTTGCCCCGAACTACTTCGGGTTACGATGCTATATGGGTGATCGTGGACCGACTAACCAAGTCGGCACACTTCTTACCCATTAAGGTGAAGTATGCCCCGGAGAAGTTAGCGGAGATTTATCTTCAAGAGATTGTCAGATTACATGGAGTGCCTAAGATCATAGTGTCGGATAGAGATCCGAGATTTACATCGAGATTCTGGAAACGATTGCAGGAGTCATTGGGAACTCGGTTGAATTTTAGTACCGCTTTCCACCCACAGACAGATGGGCAGTCGGAAAGGACTATACAAATTCTGGAGGATATGCTCAGGGCTTGCGTTGTGGATTTCAAAGGAGGATGGGCTCAATACTTGCCTTTAGCGGAATTCGCGTACAATAACAGTTTTCAAGCAAGTATTGGTATGACACCCTATGAAGCCTTGTATGGGAGGAGGTGTAGATCACCTTTGTATTGGGATGAGGTAGGCGAAAGAAGGATGTTAGGGCCGGAAATAGTTTCAGAGACACGGGAAAAGATCCAAGTAATCAAAGATAGGCTTGTGACAGCCCAATGCAGGCAGAAGAGCTATGCTGATAATCGAAGAAGAGAACTTGAATTTGAGGCTGGGAGCAGAGTATTTCTGAAGATTTCTCCGAAGAAGGGGATAACGAGATTTGGAAAAAAAGGGAAGCTCCAACCCAGATTCATAGGACCCTTTGAGATCCTAGATAGAGTTGGGCCCGTGGCGTACAGGTTGGCCCTACCCCCTTGTTTAGAGGGAGTTCACAATGTGTTTCATGTATCGCTCCTAAGGAAGTATGTAACTGACCCTACCCATGTATTAGATTATGAGCCTTTGCAGGTTAGAGAAAACCTTACGTATGTGGAAGAACCTATAAGGGTTTTGGATAGGAAGGAGCAGCAACTGAGGACCAAAACCATACCTCTTGTTAAGGTCTTGTGGAGAAACCACGGAGTAGAAGAGGCCTCATGGGAGTTAGAAAGTGAAATGTACTCGAAATATCCCCACTTACGGGAAGGACAAAGTTAAGAAGGATAATGTTAGAATTTCGATATGACTTGCCTGATCTGTTTTTCTTTTCATTGATACCTTTATATTGTCTCACTATACATATGAGCTATAGTGCTATGTTGAAGTATATAAAGGCATATATGTGTGTATTATGATAACGTTAGTTGTGGGGCCAGTTCGAGTATTCACCCGTCCTAGACCTCCACCATCAGGACAAATCTCTGGTAAGGAAGATCGAATTCCGAGGACGGAATTTTATAAGGAGGGGAGGATGTGAGATCCCGAATTTACTTATGTCATTGTATAGGAGAGAGATTTTGCTATGATTTTCCTCAGGATGTAGGTATGTTTTAATTGGTGATTTTGAGGTAAGTGTCGACACATTATACTAACACCTGAAAGTTTACCTTTTCCTGGAGACCAAAGTGAATTTTGACTAAGTGTTGTAAGTGTCGACACTTTGAGTCATAGTGTCGACACATTAGACTGATACCCGAGCGTTTATATCTTTCCGGAACTAGAGTGATTTTTACTAAGTGTTGGAAGTGTCGACACCTTGAGTGATGGTGTCGACACATCCAACTGAAACCCGAGAGTTCGCCTTTTTCCAGAACTCCCGTGGATTTTGACCAAGTGATGGAAGTGTCGACACCTTGAGTGATGGTGTCGACACATCTAATTGAAACCCGAGAGTTTACATTTTTCCCACTATGGCTAAGTGTTGGAAGTGTCGACACCTTGAGTGATGGTGTCGACACATCTTACTAAATATGTTGTAAGTGTCGACACCTTGAGTGATGGTGTCGACACATATAACTACATTCCGGAATTTTACCGGTTTAAAATACGCGAGTTGAAATTTATGAAGTAGGGGGAGGGCAAACTTGTCTTTTCCCCAACCATTTTCACGCCTATTACTCTCTCCCCCTTTGCCGAACACTTCATTTTTCCCCTCTCTTCAGCCTTTTCATTTTCCCTTGCCCTAAGTCACCCACCCGAAAGAAGAAGAAGGAAGAAGAAGAAGGAAGAAGGAGAGGAAGAAGGAGAAGAAGAAGGAGAAGAAAAGAAGGAGGAAGAGGAGAGAAGCGAGGTAAATCCTTGCTGGCCGAAAATCGTGCTACTCTCTCTCTCTCTCTCTCTCTATTCTCTTCTTGTTTCCTCTTGTTGGTTAGTTGTGGTTGGTGATGTTCTTGTTTTCTTTTGTTGGTTGGTTGTGATTTGTTGGTAATTTGTCTAAGTAGTGTTCTCCTTGTGATTCATGGATGTTTAGTGTGGATCTAGGTATGTTCAAGGTAGATCTTGTAAGTGTAGCATAGATTTTTACATGAGAACATGTGGAAAAATGACTAGATCTGAAATGAGGGTTCAAGAGAAATTGGTTATGTGCTCTAGGTGTTTGATAAAAGGCCTAAGAGGGGATTGAAACCTAAGTTGAGCAAGTATGGCCGAATCTAGGGTTTGATGCATTAGATTGTGTATGTATGCTAGTGATATTGAGAACCACAAAGCCCTAAGTGTTAGGGATATGTTCAGATCTGGGAAAATAGGCAAGAGGACCAATAACGCACACTAGGTGTTTGGTAAACAGCCCAAGAGAAATGGGTACATGCAATGGTGTTAACTTGATAATTATGGAACCATGATTTGGTTGTAAACTTCGAGTTGAAGTTGTAAGCGGGAGGAAGGTGAGAGTATAGTTGTTGTTATGAGATGTTAAGTTAGCCTTGGATGTTGGTTGTGACATGTAGAGATTCGGATTTTGGTTGTTGGAGATTGTTGTGATTTCTGGAGTTACATATGCAGATTTCAAGGCTGGAATAGAAAGTGTGTTTTGTTGCATTGGTGGTTATCTCTTGATATTTTAGTCCAATTTTACGGGGTTGGTCTTGGAATTTGTTTCAAGTTAAGAAAGAGAGCGTTTTAAGATAACTTGCATGTGAATTAGAGGTATGACGAATATGTTATGGTATGAAAAATTAGTGTGAGGGTCTATTAAAACAGATTCGTGTGAGTAATGTATTGATTACTATATACGTTTAGTGAACCTATGAATGACAATAGTACGGTTCATTGTAGGTAACGAGACACTCGATACTCAAGCAAGCCTAAGGTAAGTGAAAATCTTTACAAACTGGAATGATACACTGCATGAAGAATATTCATGAATAAGCATATCAAGCATGACATTACCAAGCACGACATGAATGCATCATGATCATTTGCATTCATTTTCCTCATGAGAAATGAGACATTTTATGCAAAAGAAAGTACCATTTTTATGCTACTTTATGACAAGTTTTATGACAAGTTAATTAACGAACCCAAGTCGGTCGGTACCGTACCAAGTCAAGAAGGTGCATCCATTTCCGAAGGACGTTTACGTGAAGGATGAATGTCACCTAGGACACCCATACCGAAGGATGCTTGCAAGAAGGATGGGTAGTCCATGAGGTAAGTGCAATCACACTGAAGGATGCTTGCAAGAAGGTGTGAACCTCAAGGGTCGTGTCTAGCCACTGAAGGACGAATGAGAGAAGGTGAGCTAGCTCGACCATATGTAAGGTCCCTAAGGGAAATAAGGGACTGTTCCTACGGGAACGCACAACCCTGATGTCAGGGGTAGGTGGAGCTTAAGTAGCCCATAAGATAAGGATTGGAAAGATTTTCCAAAAGCAAGAGATTTATAAGTAATAGTGAAGTTTTCAAGAGCAAGTGCATGTGCATATGCAATCATGAGGCATACACGTGCATCAAAATTCATGATCATGCATGAATTACATACGTTTACATGATATTTCAAGTTCAAGTACGTGAACTACATTATGTTTAAGTTCATGATTATTTTAAGTTCATTATGATTTCAAGTTCATGATGATTTCAAGTTCAAGTGCATGTTTATGATTTTAAGTTCATTATGATTTTAAGTTCATGATGATTTCAAGTTCAAGTGCATGCTTACAATTTCAACCCATGTTTTAGCTATAATTCCTTACTGAGTCTTTCGACTCACAGTTTTAAATTGTATCATTCCAGATGATGTTACAGGGGTGGAATCTTAAGAAGAGGACCTTGAACCCTAGGAGAAGGGTTGATGAAATGTCTCTCTTGTTTGCTAACGTTAGGAAAGATTTAGCTAATTTTTGTAAAAGCCGGCATGAGCCACCGTGATGTGGTGGTCATGGGTTTCATTTGGCTTAGTTAGTTAATGTTTTAAACTGGTTGATATTTTGAGAATATGTTTAACAACCTTGAGTTATCAATGGAAAGTATGTTCTTATGCACGTTATACGCTAGCATTATAAGGTTTCTTTTTAACATTGAAGCATCAACGTCTTTTCCGCTGCAAGTATAGTAGTAAGTACGCTGGAGCGTCCCATGCCGGGAATGCTCGCGGCTGTCATTAGCCTCGTTTAGCTAGCGTTCGGGGCGTGACACATACACTTTATATTACTCTCTTAGGCATTCATGTTTGATGAATTGGGCAAGAGATATACACATATACTAGATAAAGTGAATTCTACTGATAGTGTGTATAGTGATAGTGTGCCAAGTGTTGAGTTGGATACTAATAGCATTGATTTAAATACTGATTTGGAAAATTCTGTTATTGTTGAAGATATGGCTGAACAAGCACCTAGAACATTAAGAGATTACTTGCAGCCCACTCGCACCTCAACACCATCATGCATTGCCTTACCTGATGATGCTTCTAATTTTTCAATTAAGCATGGCATGATGTTAATTGTACCTCAATTCCACCTGACGGACTTTGAGCTTGCTTGCACTACATTTATTACTAGAGCTGCTACAGATGAATTTGTTAAACTTCGTTTATTTCCTTTCTCTTTAAAGGATAAAGTGAAGATTTGGTTTAATTCTTTGAAGTCTAATTTATCTCTAGTTGGTTTGATATGCAGCGTGAGTTCTTACATAAATTCTTTCCTTTTCAGAGAACACAATTTCTACATGAGCAGATTAGCCAGTTCACTCAAAAACCTGAAGAGACTTTCCATACCAGTTGGGAAAGGTTCAAAGACTTGGTTAATATTTGTCCTCATCATGGTTTTGAATCTTGGAGGCTAGTCAATTATTTTTACACTGCTCTCACCCCTGATTACAACCAGTTTGTTCAGATTATGTGTAATGGGGAATTCTTTAGCAAAGAACCAGATGAAGCATTATCGTTTTTTGATTATCTTGCTGAGAGTGCACAACAATGGAACACTAGGACTAATCGAGCAACTTTAGCAATATAGCCACTTGGAGCTATTGCTGGTGGGGGCAGATATGAGATTAAGGAAGACACTGATGTCCAAGCTCGAATAGCTGCATTGACCAGAAGATTAGAAGTTATGGAGATGGAAAAAGTGAAAGCTGTCAAAGTAGTAGATGCTTGTTCACTATGTGCTAATTCCAGCCACAAGACTAAATATTGTCCAATTATGTCAGTATTCCAAAAGAGTGGGTCTAATAAAATTCAATCAGCAAATTGGGTCAACAGAGCACAGAATCAGCCTTTCTCTAATGCATATAATCCAGGATGGAGGACTCACCCACATTTCTCATGGAGGAATGATCAGCCTGGCCAGTCTTCATCACAATTTCAGCAGTCCTCACAGTAGTCTTATGTGCCACCTTCTCAGCAAACATTTCATCAGGCTACTACTCAACACTAGTATCAGCCACATCGAACTTCTCAGAGCTATCCATTTGCAGCAGCACCTCCAGGATTTCAATCTCACGTAGTTCCTCAGAGTTCTCAGTTTCAACCCCCTGCTCCACCAAAGAAGTCTTTTGATGAAAGTATAGCAAGATGGCCAACACACTTCAGCAGTTCATGCAAATTAAGGCCACCACTAACAGTCAGAACACTCAGGTCATAAATGAATTACGAGGCACCATTAATAAGATGAGTACGACATTGAACACTCTTGACAATGGAAAATTCCCAGCACAACGTCAGCCTAATCCTCAAGTATATCAGCAGCAACAAGTGCATAATGTCTTAGAGGAATCCATTGAAACATCAAAGGCTGTTATTTCTTTAAGAAGCGGAAAGGAAGTTCCCCGACCTGAGATGCCTGCGGATAGACAGACAGTTGCCCTGACACCTGAAGTTGTAAATGAGGCAGATGAAGGTGAGAAGAATTTGAAACCAGAGGAAGTCCGGCTTGAAGCAAAGAAACATGCAAGTGATGAGGCAGAGACTAGTAGGGAGTTCCGATCTGTGGTTCCCTATCCTCAGAGATTGGCAGCTGGCCAAAAGAACAAATATCATACTGAGATTCAGGAAATCTTCAAGCAAGTGAAGATTAATATTCCGCTTTTGGATGCCATACAGCAAGTTCCTTCATATGCAAAATTTCTGAAGCACTTGTGCACAGTAAAGAGAAAGTTGAATGTAAAGAAGAAAGATTTTTCTAACAGAGCAAGTTAGTGCATTGATATCGAGTGAGACTCCTCAAAAGTTCAGAGATCCTTGTTCTCCCACTATTTCTATTATGATTGGTGAATCACGCATTGGGAGAGCTCTACTTGATTTGGGGAGCAGTGTGAACTTGCTACCATTCTCAGTTTATGAACAGTTGGGGTTGGGTGAGCTGAAAAAGACCTCCATCATGCTACAGTTGGCTGACAGATCAGTTAAAGTGCCAAAGGGTATTGTTGAGGATGTTTTGGTTCAGGTGGAGGAATTTTACTATCCAGTGGACTTTGTAGTTTTGGATATGCAGCAGCTAGTTTCCACTATTTTTCAGGTAGCTATCATTCTTGGACGCCCTTTCCTTGCTACCTCCAGCGCACTGATTAATTGTCGCAGTGCAGTATTGAAGCTCACATTTGGAAATATGACATTAGAGATGAATGTATTTAATGCGTGCAAGATGTTTAGTGGATGTGACGATTCAGAGGTGCATTCAGCTGATGTGATAGATGACTTTGAAATTTTGGAGCTATCAACGACACTTGATTCTGATAGTGCATTTGAGGATGACTTTGCCGAGCAGCCTGAGACTCTTATTGAGACAGTTCCTCCATTAGCAAAATTGACAGAAGTAGAAGGACAGCTAATAGAGACAAATGACTCCTCTCACTTGTCAGATGTGAGCTATACAGGCAGTTGGCGTAGGCTAGTCTTTGAAGCTCTTGACTTACCAGAAGTCATGAAGTCATCAGAAGAAGAAGTCCCTACATTGGAATTGAAACCACTACTAGAGAACTTGAAGTATATTTTTTTGGGTCTAACTGAGGGTACATTTACGGTGGTCATCGCTGCTCAGCTTACTTTAGAGCAAGAAGCTGATTTATTAGCAGTGTTAAGACGACATCGAGGAGCAATAGGATGGACCATTGCAGACATTAAGGGTATTGATCCCTCTATTTGCACCCATAATATTTTTCTGGAGGGAGATGCAAGACCAGTTCGTGATGCACAGCGAAGATTGAATCCTAATTTGAAAGAGGTGGTAAAGCAAGAGGTACTAAAGTTGTTAGCTGTGGGCATCATTTATCCAATCTGCGACAGGAAGTGGGTAAGCCCAACACAGGTAGTTCCAAAAAAATCTGGTTTAACTGTTATTGAAAATACTAGTGGTGAGTTGATCCCGACTAGGAAGGCAACAGGTTGGAGAATGTGCATTGACTACAGAAAGTTGAATTCAGTTAGTAAAAAATATCATTTCCCAATACCTTTCTTAGATCAAATTTTAGAGAAAGTAGCTGGTAATGCTTTTTATTGTTTTCTGGATGGTTTTTCTTGATATTATCAAATTGCCATAGCACCAGAGGAGCAAGAGAAGACCACCTTCACCTGTCCCTTTGGCACTTTTGCTTTTAGAAGAATGTCATTTGGTTTTATGTAATGCACCTGCTACTTTTCAGCGCTGTATGATGAGTATTTTTTCTGACATGTTGGATGAAATGTGTGCAGTTTTTATGGATGACTTTTCTGTGTTTGGTAAATCATTTGATGTCTGCTTGACAAATCTTGTTGTTGTATTGATACGATGTGAAGAGAAAAATTTGTTGTTGAATTGGGAAAAATGTCAATTTATGGTTAGTAGTGGCTTAGTACTTGGTCACCTAGTTTCTGAGCGTGGTATAGAGGTTGACAAGGCTAAGATAGAATTGATTTCTCAATTACCTATCCTCTAGGACAGTAAATGATATAAGATCTTTTCTTGGTCATGCTGGCTTTTATAGACGTTTCATTCAAGGCTTTAGTAGTATTGCAAAACCATTGTGTACTTTGTTGCAAAATGATATTGCTTTTGTTTGGACTGATGAGTGCCAGCATGCTTTTGAGACTCTGAAGGAACATTTAACAGTTGCCCCCCCATTATGCAATCTCCTCGGTGGGACTTGCCTTTTGAAATCATGACAGACGCTAGTGATTTCGCTCTTGGTGTCGTTCTTGGCCAAAGAGTGGACAATAATAAGCCTTCTGTCATTTATTATGCAAGTCGTACTTTAAATGATGCCCAAAAAAATTATACGACCTCCGAGAAGGAGTTGTTGGCTGTTGTGCTTGCCTTGGATAAATTTCGTTCTTACATTATTGGGTCTTATGTTAACATTTTTACTGACCATTCTGGTCTCAAATATTTGTGGTCAAATAAAGATGTCAAACCAAGGTTGATTCGTTGGATTTTATTGCTACAAGAGTTTAACATCACTATCAAGGACAAGGAAGGAGTTGAAAATGTGGTAGCGGATCATTTGTCAAGATTGTCATCAGCCACTTCTTCCTCTTTTTCTCTTCCTTTAGACGATAGTTTTCCTGATGAGCAACTTTTTGTAGTTAATACAATTCCTTGGTTTGCTAACATAGTTAATTATTTGGTGATTGAGCAGGTACCTTCTGAATGGTCTACTCAAGACAAGAGCAAATTTTTCGCGGAGGTGAGACACTTTTATTTTGATGACCCTTATCTTTTCAAATACTGTTCAGACCAATTGATTTGAAGATGCATTCTTGATGTTGAGTTTTCTTCCATTTTGGAATTTTGTCATAAGGGCGCATGTGATGGTCATTCTTCTGCAAAGAAAACAGTAGCAAAAATTTTACAAAGTGGTTTTTATTGGCCTTCTATGTTTAAAGATGCTTACAATTTTTGTAAGGCTTGTGAATCTTGTCAAAAGTTGGTAGCTATCACCAAAAGAAACATGATGCCTCTCTCCCCAATTCTTACTTTGGAAATTTTTTACTGTTGGGGAATTGATTTCATGGGTCCTTTTCCAGTTTCCTTTGGACATACTTATATTTTATTGGCTGTGGATTATGTTTCTAAATGGGTGGAGGCCATAGCTTGCGAAACAAATGACCATCGTGTTGTCTTTAAATTTCTGCAATCTCTTTTTGCTCGTTTTGGTATGCCCAAGGTTATCATTAGTGATGGAGATTCTCATTTTTGTAACAAACCATTTTCCAACCTCTTGAAGAAATATGGAGTCACTCATCGAGTCTCTACTTCATATCACCCCCAAACAAATGGGCAAGCCGAGTTAGCAAACCGTGAGATAAAACTCATTTTCGAGAAAACAGTTAATCCTAATAGAAAGGATTGGTCTCTTAGACTCCTTGATGCCTTGTGGGCTTATTGCACTGCTTTTAAAACTACTCTTGGCATGTCTCCTTATCGTTTAGTTTATGGTCGTGCTTGTCACATACCTGTGGAGATTCAACATCGTGCTCTTTGGGCATTTAAACAAGTTAACATGTCACTTGATGAAGCTTCAGGGTTGAGAAAATTGCAGATTACTGAATTGGATGAAGCTCGTCGCAATGCATATGACAATGCTCAATTGGCAAAGGAGCACATGTTTTTCCTGGTAAGTTAAAGTCTCACTGGCATGGCCCTTATATCATCACCAAAATTCATGATCATGGGGCGGTGGAAATTCAAAATCCCAAGAGTGGTACCTCTATTACTGTCAATGGTCAGCGCCTTAAGTCCTTTTTGTCTCCTTATGATCCCAGTGCTAAAACTCAGGTTGTCCAATCCTCTTGTGACTCTTGAGTAGAATTTTCTTCTCTTGTACATATTGTTCTTACTTTGCACTATTTTCACATATGTCACTTCTCCATATTCTCTTGTCTCTAATTTCCTGTTTCTCTTTTTGCATTGAGGACACTGCTTCAATTAGTTGGGGGGAGGGATTTGTACGTTTTGCAATCATGCAATATATTCATTTATACTTGTCATTACAATATTGCATTTTACTGTGATTAGGCTGAATTGCTGACTCCTAGTAAGATTGTCACGCCCCGAACGCCATCCCGCAGGGACTGTGACAGCCGCGAGCATTCCCCGAGAACACTCCAGCTCTTACACTAACTCTTACAGCGGAAACTTTTTTTTTTTTTAAAAAAACGCATAGGATGGCTCACTCAGGATCCACATGTTGGCTGCGATACAAGCTCGATGAACATAACCCCTCGGTATACGAGTTATAATTCAGAAAGGTCTTTACATTGCATCTTGTTTGCAAACTTATACAAAACGTACTAGGGCAACATACTGCCACTCAATCAAAACCAGCACTCACTAGTGCTACCTCGGAGTTCACCAACTCCGGCTCCAATTCCCAAACTTCCAGGATTTCTACGTGAGATACTCCTCTGCTCCCCAGTTATCTTGTGGATCTGGAATGATACGATTTAAAAACTATGAGTCGAAAGACTCAGTAAGGAACAACAATTTGAAACATGAGCTTTGATAAACATGACTTTAAAAACATACTTACTTCAATACACTGTAGAGTTAAGAAAAGAAACGCATAACTGTAAGTCATGAGATAGTGCATAAAAACCATGATGCATATGCATGCTCCGTGATGCACATGTCATGCACTAAAATCTCTTGCCACTCTTGGCCTTTTCAAATGCATTTCAAATCTTGAAATTGGCCCCAGGCCCTTGAAAATATTTCTTTCATAACTTGTACTTGAAATTGGCCTTTGGCCCTTGAAAATCACTTATTCATACTTGTGGGCTTACTTGCTCCATTTAACCCCTGAAGTCAGGGTTGTGCGTTCCCTTTGGAACCGTCCCCGATTTCCTTTGGAGACCTTACATATGGTCAAGCTAGCACACCTTCTCGCATTCGTCCTTCAGTGGCTAGACATGACCCTTGGAGGCCCCACACCTTCTCGAGCAACGTTCCTCGGTGTGGTTGCACAACCTCGTGGATTCACCCATCCTTCTCACATTCGTCCTTCGGTATGGGAGTCCATCTTGATGGTACGGTACCGACCAGTGCCCCTTAACTTAACTTATCGTTTCACAAAACTTTTCATAGTCTTTCCATAAAATCATTGTATAAACATTCTTCTTGAAAAATTCATGCAATGCACATGTCGTGTCATGCTCGATTAAACTCTCATGCTTGTTCATGAAACGATGCAGTGTGTCATTCCAGTTTTGAAAAAGAAACACTTACTGCCCACTTACAGTATCCACTTACAGTACTCCTAGTAAATCTCCTTAGATCTCACTTGGCTCTTTGCCTACAAAGAATAAGTTCGATTCTTAATATACTAAGTTTACATGAAAGTATATCAACACGCTCGGTTCTATGAACTATTCGAGGAAACCTATCTTGAAATCCACTAAGGAACGAATAGTGATAATTAAGCACTTAACTTAATCTTAACGACATAATATAGTTGCTGAATTTCTCTTAATCCAATTTGAACTTCCTGATCATCTCTTAACTTCGTACTTCCCGTCCATCGGAATATATCCGAATAGCAACTATATTATATTTCTTCGATATCACACATATATATATATGTATATCACTTTAATTCTTTTAATCATTTAAATATTTTATTTACTCTTTTCTTTAACTAATACTCAAAACTTAGGTTATTTAATCATTAATATTTTTATTGCAATATAATATATACTTATACATGTCTTGATTAGGGTTTAATTAACACCAACGGTGTGAGATCCCAACCTTATTTATGTCGTTTTATAAGAGAGAGATTTTTGCTTATGATTCCCTCAATATGTATGTATGATTAAAATAGTGATTTTGATGTAAGTGTCGACACATTAAACTAAAACCCGAAAGTTTACATTTTTCCGAAGCTCAAGTGATTTTAGACTAAGTGTTGGAAGTGTCGACACCTTGAGTGATGGTGTCGACACATCTAACTAAAACCCGAAAGTTTACATTTTTCCGAAGCTTAAGTGATTTTTGACCAAGTGTTGGAAGTGTCGACACCTTGAGTGATGGTGTCGACACATCTAACTAAAACCCGAAAGTTTACATTTTTCCGAAGCTAAAGTGATTTTTGACTAAGTGTTGGAAGTGTCGACACCTTGAGTGATGGTGTCGACACATCTAACTAAAACCCGAAAGTTTACATTTTTCCGAAGCTTAAGTGATTTTTGACCAAGTGTGGAAGTGTCGACACCTTGAGTGATGGTGTCGACACATCTAACTACATTTTCGAAATTTTGTCGGATTAAAAAACATGTGAGGTGGAATTCATGAAAAGGGGGAAATAAGGGAGGGCAACCCTGTCTTTTCCCCAAACCATTTTCACGTTAAACACCACACCCCCTCCTCTCTTTCACACATTTCACATTTTCCTTTACCCAAACCATACCTCCCTTGCCCTAAGTCACCCAACCGTAGAAGAAGAAGGAAGAAGGAAGAAGAAGGAAGAAGGAAGAAGAAGAAGAAGAAGAAGAAGAAGAAGAAGAAGAAGAAGGAAGGAGAAGGAGAAAGAAGAAGGAAAGAAGGAGGAAGAGGTGAAGCAAGGTAAAAATCCAGCCCTCTTAGGAAACCTTGCTGGCCGAAAATCATGCTACTCTCTCTCTCTCTAAGAATCTTCTTGTTTTCTCTTGTTGGGTGGTTGTGGTTTGATGGTGGGTTGTCTAAGTAGTTTTTGTCCTTGTGTTCATGGATGTTTAGTTTAGATCTATGCATGTTTAGTGTAGATCTATGCATGCTAAGTGTGGATCTATGCATGTTTAGGGTAGATCTTGCAAGTGCTTAAGTGTAGCACAGATTTTTACATGAGAACATGGAAAAATGGTTGAATCCGAAATTAGGGTTCTTGAGAAATTGGTTTAGTGCTCTAGGTGTTTGATAAAAGGGCTAAAAGAGGATTGAAACCTAAATTTAGCAAGTATGGCCGAACTCAGGGGTTGGTGCATTAGGTTGTATGTATGCTAGTCATATTGAGAACCACTAAACCCTAATTGTTAGAGATAGGTTCAGATCTGGAAAAATAGGCAAGAGGGCCAATAATGCACACTAGGTGTTGGGTAAAAAGCCCAAGAAAATGGGTAAATGCAATGGTGTTAACTTGATGAATATGGAACCATGGTTTGGTTATAAACTTCGAGTTGAAGTTGTATAAGTGGGAGGAAGTTGGTTTGGTGCTCTAGGTTCTTCCTGAGGTTGTTCTCTTGTCTCATTAGGCATCGGATTTTGTTCCATAGGTTCCTCTTCCGGAGCCTCCTCTGGATCCTCCTCCGGATCCTCTTCTGGGTCCTCCTCTGGATCCTCTTCTGGATCCTCTTCTGGATCCTCCTCTGGATCTTCCTCAAAATTTTCTAGTAAAACGGTTCTTAAGGGAATGACATTTATTGGCGACTCCGGCTAATAAATGTCTTACAGGTATCCAGAGCAATCTGGAGATAAGGGTTGACCCCACCTGGAAGGTCCAGGTTGGTCTAGTGCCGGGGGTGGCGGGGGCTGGTATGTCCCCGCCATACCTTGCTGCCAATAGGATACATGAGTTTGGTACGCTCTCCTCGGGTCTCCTCTATCGGTTTCATGTGATGCGTGAGTCGGAGCCACATGGCTTCCCAACGGTCTTGTCGAACCTTGGGTTTTATGGTTAACCCTGAACAGGCTGCGATACTCATGTGCTGTCATCCTTCTCTGAGAAGGCGTGCCCGAATGCTGGGAACGTGGGGGTCGACTACTCGGTGGCATCTGACATCATAATACAGTGGTCAGTCATGTGCATATACAAAATATCATCATATATCACAAAGAATTAACATTCTTTATGCAAGGAAATCAGTCACAAATAACAAACAATAAATACTCATCCATATCAATCAATCAATAGAGAAGGAAGCAAATATTCAAATCTCATTCTCCTCTCAACTGGGGGTACTTCTCATACATATCGCTCTCTAACTCCCAGGATGCCTCCTCTACCCCATGATTTCTCCATAGAACCATTACAAGCGTTATCACCTTTGTTCGCAAATGTTGCTCCTTTCTATCGAGAATCCTTACTGGCTCCTCTACATAGGTAAGTTTCTCCTTAATCTGCAAAGGTTCATATTCTAACACATGAGTGGGGTCAGACACATACTTGCGTAGGAGCGATACATGGAACACATCGTGAACTCCCGCAATTGATGGCGGTAATGCCAATCTGTACACCATCGGTCCAACACGCTCCAGGATCTCGAAAGGTCCTATAAACCTGGGTTGAAGCTTCCTCTTCTTTAGGAATCGCGCTACCCCCTTCGTTGGAGAAATCATCAAAAACATTTTACTTCCCTCTTCAAAGGTCAACTCCATTCTTCGATTGTCCGCATAACTCTTTTGTCGACTTTGGGCCGTAATAAGTCTTTCTTTGATCAACCGAATCTTCTCTTTTGTCTGCAAAATTATCTCTGGTCCCAATAGTCTCCCTTCTCCTACTTCGTCCCAATACAATGGCGACCTACACTTCCGCCCGTATATGGCTTCGTATGGTACCATACCAATACTCGATTGGACGCTGTTGTTGTATGCGAACTCTGCTAACGGCAGATACTGAGCCCAGCTACCTTTGAAATCAATGACACATGCTCGAAGCATGTCTTCCAAAATTTGTATGGTCCGCTCAGATTGGCCATCCGTCTGTGGGTGGAAAGCAGTGCTAAAATTCAATTTAGTGCCTAGGGATTCCTGCAATCTTCTCCAAAATCTCGACGTAAATCTCGGATCCCTGTCCGACACTATACTCTTCAGTATGCCATGGAGTCTCACGATTTCTTGGAGATACACTTCGGCTAGCCTCTCCGGGGTATACTTCACCCTAATGGGCAGAAAGTGGGCGGACTTGGTCAATCGATCCACAACTACCCATATTGCATCATAGCCAGCTGTCGTTCGTGGTAGCCCTACAACAAAATCCATGGCTATTCCTTCCCACTTCCATTCGGGGATCTCTAGAGGCTTCAATGTCCCTGCTGGCCTCTGGTGCTCTGCTTTCACTCTCTGACAAGTCAGACATCGAGCGACATACTCCGCAATCTCCCTCTTCATATTCGGCCCCAAATAAACTTTCTTGATGTCCTGATACATCTTTGTTCCTCCAGGGTGGATAGTATAGGGCGTAGTATGCACCTCTGCTAAAACCAACTCTTTGATTCCCCCATCACTAGGGACACAAACTCTATTCCGGTACCTTAGCACTCCATCCCTATCCTCAAAGTCGGGATCAGTCTTCTCCTCAATCCTTCTCCTAATCCCTGCTATCACCGTATCGCTCTTCTTGGCCTCGCAAATTCGCTCCTCTAGCGATGGTTGCAATGAAAGCCCTCGATGGAAACATACCGATCTGCCAACACGAGTGTAATCTCCTCTCTTTTTAGATCCTCCATGATCTCTTTCGCCACTACCTCCACGGCACTTGTTTCAGCCAACTTCCGGCTTAGGGCATTTGCCACCACGTTAGCTTTTCCAGGATGGTAGCTAATGGTGCAGCCATAGTCCTTAATCAACTCCAACCAGCGTCGTTGCCTCATATTTATCACCTTTTGAGTGTTGAAGTACTTGAGGCTCTTGTGATCCGTAAATATTTCGCATTTAACCCTGTAGAGATAATGCCTCCATATTTTCAGAGCATGCACGACTGCAGCTAACTCCAAGTCGTGAGTGGGGTAATTCACCTCGTGGGGCCTTAACTGCCTCGACGCATAGGCTATGACCCTCTTGTCTTGTATCAACACACACCCAAGACCTTGCTTTGAGGCGTCCGTATAGATCTCGTACTCCCCATGCTCTGAAGGCAATGCTAACACCGGGGCAGTAACTAGATGAGCCTTTAACGTCTGGAAACTTTGCTCACACTCGTCTGTCCAGTCGAACTTAACGTTCTTCTTGGTCAACGAGGTCATCGGCATGGCTATCTTTGAAAATCCCTTGATAAACCTCCGGTAGTATCCTGCCAACCCCAGGAAACTCCTTATCTCCTTAACATTTGTAGGCCTTGGCCATTTGAATACCGCATCAACCTTTCCGGGATCTACAGCAATCCCTTCACCCGACACTACATGCCCTAAAAATCGGACTTGCTGCAACCAAAATTCGCACTTGGAGAATTTAGCATATAACTTCTTCTCCCTTAGGATCTGCAAAATAATCCTGAGATGCTCCTCATGCTCCTCCTGGTTCCGAGAATAGATCAGGATATCATCTATGAACACCACCACAAACTTATCCAAGAACTCCCTGAATACTCTGTTCATCAAGTCCATGAATGCGGTCGGGGCATTAGTTAACCCAAATGGCATCACCAAAAATTCATAGTGACCATATCGGGTTTGGAAGGCCGTCTTAGGTATATCTCCCTCCTTTTACCTTCAATTGGTGGTAACCCGACCTCAAATCAATCCTTGAAAATACTTGTGCCCCCTGCAATTGATCGAACAAATAATCAATGCGAGGCAACGGGTACCTATTCTTCACAGTCACCTTATTCAACTCCCTATAGTCAATGCACATCCGGAGACTCCCGTCCTTCTTTACAAACAGGATCGGTGCTCCCCACGGCGACACACTCGGCCTTATAAATCCCTTCTCCAAGAGATCTTCTAATTGGACTTTCAGCTCCTTTAGCTCTGCCGGAGCCATTCGATACGGCACCTTGGAAATTGGGACTGTCCCAGATTCCAATTCGATACCGAACTCCACCTCCCTATCTGGCGGTAACCCCGGTAAGTCTTCCGGGAATACGTCTAGAAACTCACTCACTATTGGGGTTTGATCAAACGCAGGAGCCTCATTCTGTGTACCATTCTGCGTATCACTTGCCCAGACTAAGATTCCCTCATGCCCTCCTTGCAACAATCTCTTAGCTTGCAGGGCCGAGACAATTGCTGGCCTTCGTTCCATTTTCCTTATACCGGTAAAACAACACTCCGGTCTCCCCCCCTTTTGGAACAAGACCTTCTTCTCATAGCACCGAATGTTGGCACCATGCTTCGACAACCAATCCGTACCTAGGATGATATCGAATCCTCCCATCTCCATAACTATCAAATCGGCCAACATGACTTGCCCTTCTACTTCTATCGGATAGTCCTTCACCATCCGGCTACATTCGACTCTTCCCCCAGCGGGCGTTGACACAAGGACATCACGATCTAACAGCTCACTGGGAAAGGCATGTGTCTTGCAATATGATGATGCAATGAATGAATGCGTGACCCTTGAATCAAACAGAACTAGGGCTTCCCCCTGGGGCAAAGGCAATTTACCTGCCACCACTCGATTCTGATTCTCCGCATCCTCCGGAGTCAATGCATATAACCTCTCTTGCGTTGGGCCTCCTTGCCTCCTTGCATTGTTCCGCTGTGGGGGTTGGGGTGCTTGGTTCGAGTCGCCTATATTCCTACAGTCTCTAGCAATGTGACCAGGCTTCCCGCATTTGAAACATAAGCCCTGCCTGCACTCCCCTGGATGTCTCCTATTGCACTTGTTACACAGAGGAAATTGGTTCCCTTCGGCATTCTGAGCTCCACCGGGCCTCTGGTTCAGCCTCTGGTTCGGCCTCTGAGGCTGCCTCTGTGATGACTCTGGCCTGCTTCTCTTCAAGGGCATCTGCGGTGTGGTTGGGTTGGAAGGAGCCTTCCTCTCCTGCTGGTCATGATAGGCTGCTATTCTCTGCAGTCCTCTTTCCACTATCACTGCCCGTTCTATCACCTCAGCTAGGGTTTTAAGGTTATGGCTATACACCCTGTCATAGACCTGTGGGTGTAGCCCTTCTTCAAACTTTCTGGTCTTTCGTTCTTCGTCTGGCACTAAGTATGGGGCAAACCGTACCAACTCCATGAATCGGCCTGCGTACTGCTCCACCTTCATGGCTCCTTAGGTTAGGGTAGCGAACTCCCTTGCTTTCGCTTCCCGAGTCGTTCTTGGGAAATATCGGTCTAGAAATTCTTGCTGGAACCTTTCCCAGGTTATGGGCTGTTCCCCTAGCTCCTGACCCAGTAACACCTTCTCAGACTGCCACTATCTTTTGGCATCCCCTTGCAGCTTGAAGGTAGCATAACTTAACTTCTGGGCATCGGTACACCCCAAGACCTCCAGCAATTCTTTCATCTCCACCAGCCAGTTTTCTGCAAGTATGGCATCTCCTTTGCCATTGTACGCTGGCGGGTGCTGGCGGTTAAATTGATCAAAGGTACACCCCTCAGGGCGACCTGGGGCCCCTTCGATATTGGCACCCGGCTGCACCTGCTCGGCAATGAGCTGAGCCATGTGCCTTAACACGTCCTCGGTGGTAACACCTGGAGTCTCGGGCTCTTGACTTCTCGTTGGTCTCCTAAGTGCCATCCTGCACTTCAAGGTTATCGTTCAGCTTAGAACAACCTCAACCTCAAAAATTCTTATCGTACTGACCCTAAACGTATATCTCATGTTTTAGGGTTTAGCGTTCCAATTCGTTCCCTATGTTCACGGCTCTACCCTCAGATCCCTCTGATACCAACTTAACTGTCACGCCCCGAACGGCATCCCGCAGGGACCGTGGCAGCCGCGAGCTATTCCCTGGATAGCTCCAACGTTCTTGCTTACATTCTTACGTACTTACGGCGGAAACGTACAGGATCACGAGGGATTCGAGCTAAATCTTAACATAATCAGGGTTCTCATTAAGTTTGCATACAAAACATACATAACATATTTAAAACCCAACTAGCGACGGATCTCATCGATCAAGTCACAATCATCAAAATATGAACCTAATCTTTGTCCTTCTAAGTCGGGTAGTCCTCCTGACTCTCTTCACCTGAGGCATCTGGAATGACACAATTTTAAAAACGTGAGTCAAAAAGACTCAGTAAGGGAAAAACATAAACTTAAAACATGCTCTTGACTTAAACTTGCTTAATCATGAAAAAGAAACTTGATTCGTGATGCACATGCATGTCATGGATACGCATATGCTCTTGCTTGAATTCGGCCCCAGGCCCTTGAAAATCACTTATTCATACTTGTGGGCTTATTCACTCCATTTAACCTCTGAAGTCAGGGTTGTGCGTTCCCTTTGGAACCGTCCCCGATTTCCCTTGGAGACCTTACATACGGTCAAGCTAGCACACCTTCTCGTATTCGTCCTTCAGTGGCTAGACATGACCCTTGGAGGCCCACACCTTCTCAATGTCCTTCAGTGTCGTTTGTACAGCCTCTTGGATTCACCCATCCTTCTCGCATTCATCCTTCGGTATGAGAGTCCATCTTGATGGTATGGTACCGACCAGTGCCCCTTGACTTAACTTATCGTTTCATAACTTTCCATATTCTTTCCATAAAATCATTGCATAAAAATTCTCTTTAGAAAAATCCATGCAATGCACATGTCATGTCATGCTTGCTCGAAATCTCATGCTTGTTCATGAATCGAAGCAGTGTGTCATTCCAGTTTTAAAAAAGAACCACTTACGGTTTCCACTTACACTTGGTCTCCTTGATAATGTATAAAGACACGTAGATCGCCTACAAGCGATTCAAACATTTCTTAGCATTAAGAAATCATATAAATTAAATATTTGCATTTTAAAATCGGTTATCAACCAAAGATATATTTCTGAAAATATAATATTATTCTCAAAGTTTTATATAGAATTCTTTATTAATTAATCTTACTAAATTTTCTAATCTAGCAAGCTAATTGCACTTTAATCAAATCTTAATCTTTCTCCTATTACATATATCACACTAAGTCTTTAAATTCACCAATTACTAAACCTAATCATAATTAATCTTTAGCTTAACATTAAACTTCTATGCAACCCGAAAATATAAGCTATTTTGTTCACCCTAAGTTTCGGCCAACCTAGTTAATTCTTCAATCAATACTTAACACCACAAAGCTTTGCTAATTCTTTTAATGTGGATCTTTAAACTTATCATCTATGTTTTTCTCTTACTAATATGACGGGTTTTATGATTGAGCTTAAATCTTCTAACTTATTTAGTCATAACCCTAATTTTGTCTATTCATCACATATAAACATAAATCTTATTCATGGGGTTGCTATTAGGGTTCCCTTTCATTAGGTCATTCGGCCAACATCAAGATCATGTGTTCTTTGATCACAATTTCATCTCCAATGGTGATCTCGTCCTCCATTTTTCAGATTCACAACCTAGGATCTACAAATCTCAAAACAAACTCAAGATCTAGCAACACATCATAATCAGCCAGCACCTATTAGTCACAAAACAATTAGGTTTTCTTTTGAATCTTTCGATTTGCATGCATCTTCTACATTTCATGATTAATATCATGCATAGGGTTACCAAACTCACACATATTGTGGCCAACCAACAAATCTACACATATACAAAATCATACTTGAAGATCTAGGGTACACATGGTTCGGCCAATCACCAAATATCACACTTTTCATGCCAAAATCGCAACATGTACTTCCCTTTGCATTTTATAACCATACTAACATGCTTTGTTCATCCCTTAACATCTTTCTAACATTTGAGTCCGGGTTTCATGCTCATATAGCTAGATCTAACATTATACCTTAGGGTTGATTTCATAACCTCAAGATCTAACAACACTCAAGACACTAACTCAAGATTCCATCATGATACATTCGGCCAACACCATACTAAAAACCAAAAACCCACAGCTTTGGCCTTACCTTGATGATTATCACAAGCTTGAGTACCTAGCACACTAAAATACCCTAGGTTAGAACTTATGAAGAACTTTAAGCAAGAACACTAAATAGAATCAAGCCTACCTCTACCTTCACCAAACTTTTACCAAAACTCTTACTTCTTCCAACTTTCGGTTCACCCTCCTTAGAGTGGTTCCAAGCTTGATTTGAGGTGCTAAGGTGGGTTTTATGGTGGAGGGAAAATATGGTAAGCTTGAATGATTTAGTTCTAAGGAAATGAACTAAACTTCTTCTAGAGAAAGGTGGCTAATGAGTAGGGTTTTCAAAAGAGGAAAATGGTGTTGCACAATGTGAGATTCGGTCACCACCAAGAGAGGACTACACTTGAACTTTTGGAGTGTGATTTAGGTTGCAAAAAGGGAAAGGAACAAGGCTTGATCTTGGAGGAATGATTCGGTCAAGAGAAGAAAACGAGAGAAACTTGGAAAAGATGAAGTGTTCGGCCAAGGCAAATGAAGTGTGAGGTTTTTGAAATGTGAAGTGTGAATTGAGGCAATTGAATCTCCCAAGCAGAGTTATTGCTATGACAAATGACAAGGACAAAGTGGAAATGACAAGAGAGAAAGTTTGGAAGAGAAAAGGGGATGAATGGGGGTCTTGGCCGACCAAGCATGGATTCTATCTTCTCTCTCTTCTTTTCATTTTTTTGCTCACATCAACTCTTGTCCCCTAAAGCTATGATCTTTGAATTGATTTTTCTCCTTTCTCCTCTTGATCTTCACGTGAATCACTCTTCTTCCTTGCTTTTTCTCTCACTTTAATTCCATTGAATTGTCTTGTCACATGAATGCATCTCTTATTACTTCTTACAACTCAGATGGGTTAAAACTTTTTGGCTTTTCCATTATCCTCCTACACTTCACGTAAATGGCCTTCTCTTAACTCCCATTTATGTTGTTTGGTTGAATTCCAACCAACTTAGTTACTCTCCCACAACTAACTTTCAATTTAGTTACTATTTCATCTAACTTATCTCCTATAAGCTCTCTAGCTTATCTAGTTCAATCACTTAGCTTATCATCTCATAAGCATGATCTCTTATCTAAAGATAATGGCTCTAGCCTATCTCTACAATAGCCACAATGACTTATTACCTAAAAAGCTCCCTAACTTATCATTATGCTTGCTTATCATTATGATAAGCAAGTGTGTTTATCATTTTAATCTCTCTTAAACCTCATCATATGCCTAGTAACTTATCATCTAATATTCTAATGATAATTCAACTTATTAATTTAGGTCACATAATAATAATATATGCCACTTATTAATGACACACAAAAATATTCTATACTTAAAAGAAATTCATGATTTTATTCCATTTAATAATTTTCGGCCCACATATAAAAACCTTTAATCATAATTAAATTTTATGGATTATGAAATATATTTGGCAAATGAAAAATATAAATACATGAGAGAAACTTACCTTGCAAGTTTTGGCCCTTAGGAAAATATAATTTAATTTTGCACAAAACTTTCAAAATGACAAGAAAATTATTTAGGAAAAATTTCATGAAACAAAATCCCATATTAATTGATGTACCTTAACATAAGGCTTAGGCCATACATTGGCCAAAAATATGGCCCCATAATAAAATTAAAGCTAATACATAAGAAATAACATAAGAAATAATTGGGGTCTCACAAGAATTGACAGAAGTAGAGGGACAGTTAATAGAGACACATGACCCCTCTCAGTTGTCAGATGTGAGCTACACAGGCAGTTTGCGTAGGCCAGTCTTTGAAGCTCTTGACTTGCCAGAAGTCATGAAGTCATCAAAAGAAGAAGTCCCTACAGTTAGTTGAAGCCACTACCTGAGGACTTGAAGTACGTTTTTCTGGGTCCAACTGAAGACACATTTCTGGTGGTCATTTCGTCTCAACTTATTGCTAAACAGGGAGCCGATTTATTACAAGTATTGAGAAAGCATCGGGGAGCAATAGGCTGGACCATTGCAGACATCAAAGGAACTGATCCCTCAATTTGTACACATAACATTTTTCTGGAGGGAGATGCAAGACCAGTTCGTGATACACAGCGAAGATTAAATTCCACCATGAAAGAGGTGGTAAAGAAAGAGGTGTTGAAATTGTTAGCTGTGGGCATCATTTATTCTATCTCCGACAGCAAGTGGGTAAGCCTAACACAGGTAGTTCCAAAGAAATCTGGTTTAACTGTGATTGAAAATGCTAGTGGAGAGTTGATCCCTTCTAGAAAGGTAACGGGTTGGAGAATGTGTATCGACTACCGTAAGTTGAATTCGGTTAGTCGAAAAGATCATTTCCCATTACCTTTCCTGGATCAGACACTCGAAAAAGTAGCTGGTAATACTTTTTATTGCTTTTTTTATGGCTCTTCTGGATACTATCAAATTGCCATAGCACAAGAGGATCAAGAGAAGACCACCTTCACTTGTCTATTTGGTACTTATGCTTTTCGTAGAAGGCCATTTAGTTTATATAATGCACCTGCTACTTTTCAGCGTTGTATGATGAGCATTTTTTCTGACATGCTAGATGATATGTGTGAAGTTCTTATGGATGATTTTTCTGTGTTTGGTAAATCTTTTGATGATTGTTTGAAAAATTTAACTGTTGTTTTGAAAAGATGTGAAGAGAAGAATTTGCTGTTGAATTGGGAGAAATGTCAGTTTATGGTGAGTAGTGGCTTGGTACTTGGTCATCTAGTTTCTAAGCGTGGTATAGAGGTTGACATAGCCAAGATAGAGCTGATTTCTCAATTACCTGTCCCTAGAACAGTGAGAGATATCCGGTCTTTTCTTGTCCTTGCTGGCTTTTATAGGCGTTTCATTCAAGGATTCAGTAGTATTTCTAAACCATTATGTACTTTATTGCAAAATGATACTACTTTCTTGTGGACTGATGAGTGCCAACATGCCTTTGAGACCTTGAAGAAACACTTGACAGTTGCACCCATTATACAACCACCTCGGTGGGACTTGCCTTTTGAAATCATGACCGATGCTAGTGATTTTGCTCTTGGTGTCGTTCTCGGCCAAAGAGTGGATAACAAGCCTACTGTCATTTATTATGCAAGCCATACTTTAAATGATGCTCAAAGAAACTATACCACCACCGAGAAAGAGTTGTTAGTTGTAGTGTTTGCTTTGGATAAATTCCGTTCTTATATTATTGGGTCGCCTGTTATTATTTTTACTGACCACTCTGCTTTGAAGTATCTGTTGGCCAAGAAGGACACTAAGCCTAGATTGATCCGATGGATTCTTCTTCTTCAAGAGTTCAACATTACCATTCGAGATAAAAAGGGAGTTGAAAATGTTGTAGCTGATCATCTTTCTCGCTTGCATCTATCTGATGTATCTTTATCTGTTCCTCCCTTAAATGATGATTTTCCTAATGAGCATCTTTTTGCAGTGTCGCGCGCTCCTTGGTTTGCGGATATTGTAAATTACCTTGTCACTGACCAGATGCCAGAGCATTGGGCAGTTCAGGACAGACGTAAGTTTCTTGCAGAGGTACGACACTATTACTTCGACAACCCTTACTTGTTTAATTGTTGTTCTGATCAATTGGTACGTCGATGTGTGTCTGATGATGAGTTTACCTCTATGATGCATTTCTGCCATAGTGGAGCGCGTGTGGAGGCCACTTTGCCACAAAGAAAACTGTTTCAAAAATTCTGCAAAGTGGACTCTACTGGCCTACTATGTTTAAAGATGTTGAATCAATTTGCAAGGCATGTGAGCCTTGTCAGAAAATTGGAAAAATTACAGCAAGAAATGAAATGCCTCTTTCCCCTATTTTAACTCTTGAAATTTTTGATTGTTGGGGAATTGATTTTATGGGACCCTTCCCAAATTCATTTGGAAATTCCTACATTTTAGTTGCTGTAGATTATGCGTCAAAATGGGTAAAAGCCATACCTTGTAGGAAAAATGATCATAAGGTTGTCATTCGTTTTCTGAAAGAATTGTTTGCACGTTTTGGCATGCCCAAAGCGATCAATAGTGATGGAGGTTCGCATTTTTGCAATAAACCTTTTGAAAAACTCATGCAAAAATATCGGGTGACTCACAAGGTCTCTACTCCATATCACCCCCAAACTAATGGTCAAGCTGAGTTGGCCAATAGAGAGATCAAGCTCATACTTGAGAAAACGGTCCGCCCTTCTCGAAAGGATTAGTTCGAAAAATTGATTGATGCTCTCTGGGCCTATAGAACTGCATTCAAAACTAATTTAGGGATGTCCCCTTATAAATTAGTTTATGGTAAGGCTTGTCATCTACCTGTTGAAATTCAACATCGTGCTTTATGGGCTATAAAACAGATTAACTTTTCACTTGATGCTGCCAAAGGTTTAAGACAGTTGCAGATTTCTGAGGTCAATGAAGCAAGGAGGGAAGCCTATGACAATGCCCGCTTGGCGAAGGAGCGGATGAAGTCACTATATGACAAGAAAAATACAGACAAACAGCTTCTCCCTAATCAGCGAGTGCTTCTTTATAAAAAGAGGTCCATTCTCATGGTGCGGTAGACATTGTTGATCCAAAAAATAGAAATAGTTTCACAGTCAATGGACAACGTCTCAAGCCATTTATGACTCCCTTCAAACCAAATGAAGAAATCTTGCTTGTGCAAGATCCCAGGGGAGTCCTCTGACCTTTCCTTGTTGTTGTTTTTTGTCTTGTTTTATTTATTTTTAGCATTTTTGTTCTTTTTCTATTGCACTTGTTGGCTGTGATTTATTGTTGTTTTTCTTTTGGTTTGCTTCTCTCTGTTCCTATCTTTCTTTTGTTTCCCTTTATGCTTTCACATTGAGGACAATGTTTCATTTAGTTGGGGGAGGGATTTGCACGTTTTGCAATCATGCAATATATTCATTTACACTTGTCATTACCATAGTGCATTTTACTGTGATTAGGCTGAATTGCTGACTCTTAGTAAGATGGTGATGGTGGTTGAACTTTATTAATGCGTGTTGACAACTTTATGCGTCTCGAGCATTCAAATTTGACATTGATGAAACATGAATGATGATGTGAACTCTCTGGTTTCAAACTTAAGTTGTTATTGTGTCACGCCCCGAACGCTATCCCGCATGGGACCGTGACAGTAGCGAGCAATCCCCCGGAAAGCTCCAGCGTTCGTACATACTTACTTACAGCGGAAAATACAGAATCGCGAGAGAAGTGAGCCAACTCATAACGTGATTTAAGTTCTCAATAAAATACATCTTAATACATACATAACATGTTTGACATTTAAGCAAGTGACGGATCTCATCGATCAGGTCACAACAACAAAACATAGGAATGAATTTTCCTTCTAAGTCAGGTAGTCCTCCTGACTTCCTTCTCCTGAGGCATCTGGAATGACACAATTTTAAAAACGTGAGTCAAAAAGACTCAGTAAGGGAAATACATATCTTTAAAACATGCTCTTGACTTGTACTTGCTTATCATGGAAAAACATAATTCATGATGCACATGCATGTCATGGGTATGCATATGCACTTGCTTGTAGCGACATAAACTTGTTCTTGAAAATTGGCCCCAGGCCCTTGAAAATCATTCATTCATAACTTGTGGGCTACTTACGCTCCATTTAACCCCTGGAGTCTGGGTTGTGCGTTCCCATCGGAACCGTCTCCCTTACCCTTGGGGACTTTTCATTTGGTCGAGCTAGCCCGTAGTTGCCCAGGCCTGATAGTTAGACACGACCCTTGGAGGCCCACACCTTCTCATTGTCCTTCAGTGTGGTTTGCACAGCCTCTTAGGGTTCACCCATCCTTCTCGCATTCGTCCTTCGGTATGAATGTCCATCATGATGGTACGGTACCGACCAGAGTGTGAGATCCCGACCTTATTTATGTCGTTTTAAAAGAGAGAGAGAGAGATTTTTTGCTTATGATTCCCTCAATATGTATGTATGATTAAATTAATGATTTTTTATGTAAGTGTCGACATATTGGAGCGTAGTGTCGACACATCTAACTGAAACCCGAAAGTTTACATTTTTCCGGAACTCAAGTGATTTTTGACTACGTGTTGGAAGTGTCGACACCTTGAGTGATGGTGTCGACACATCTAACTAAAACCCGAAAGTTTACATTTTTTCGGAACTCAAGTGATTTTGGCTAAGTGTTGGAAGTGTCGACACCTTGAGTGATGGTGTCGACACATCTAACTACATTCCAAAATTTTATCGGATTGAAAATATGTGAGGTGGAATTCATGAGAAGGGGGAAGCCCTGTCTTTTCCCCAAGCCATTTTCACGTTAAACACCACACCCCCTCCTCTCTTTCACGCATTTCACATTTTACTTTACCCAAACCATACCTCCCTTGCCCTAAGTCACCCAAACGAAGAAGAAGAAGGAAGAAGGAAAAAGAAGAAGAAGAAGAAGAAGAAGAAGGAAGGAGAAGGAGAAAGATGAAGAAAAGAAGGAGGAAGAGGAGAAGCAAGGTAAAAATCCAGTCCTCTTAGGAAAAACCTTGCTGGCCGAAAATCATGCTACCCTCTCTCTCTCTATTTTCTTCTTGTTTTCTCTTGTTGGTTGGTTGTGGTTTGATGGTGGGTTGTCTAAGTAGTTTTTCTCCTTGTGTTCATGGATGTTTAGTGTAGATCTATGCATGTTTAGTGTAGATCTATGCATGCTAAATGTGGATCTATGCATGTTTAGGGTAGATCTTGCAAGTGCTTAAGTGTAGCATAGATTTTTACATGAGAACATGGAAAAATGGCTGAATCCGAAATTAGGGTTCTTGAGAAATTGGTTTGGTGCTCTAGGTGTTTGATAAAAGGCCTAAGAGAGGATTGAAACCTAAATTGAGCAAGTATGACCGAATTTAGGGGTTGGTGCATTATGTTGTATGTATGCTAGTCATATTGAGAACCACAAAGCCCTAAGTGTTAGAGATAGGTTCAGATCTGGAAAAATAGGCAAGAGGACCAATAATGCACACTAGGTGTTTGGTAAAAAGCCCAAGAGAAATGGGTAAATGCAATGGTGTTAACTTGATGAATATGGAACCATGGTTTGGTTATAAACTTCGAGTTTAAGTTGTAAAAGTGGGAGGAAGGTGAGAGGATGGTTGCTGCTAGGAAATGTTAAGTTAGCCTTGGATGTTGGTTGTGACATGGAGAGATTCGGATTGTGGTTATCTCTTGATATTGAGTGGATCCTAGATTGTAGGCCTAGGAAATGGGAAGATTTTAAGTCATACCTTGGATGATTCCGATAACTATCGAATGAGATATGCGTTGTTCGAGGCCCGGACGTCATGCTGCCAGCAGTCTTGCATGTCCGGAATTTCAGCTCATTTCGAGCACCCTTTTGAGGAATCATTTTAAATCCAAATTTTACGGGGTTGGTATTGAATTTTAAGTTTAAGAAAGAGGAACGTTTTAAGGTAAATTGCAGGTGATTTAGAGGTATGACGAATAAGTTGTGATATTTTGAAAATAGAGGGCCGAGCTGGAAACAGCAATAGTGTGGTTGTAGGATTTTTGCTTAATATGAAATGTTTTTGAAAATGTATAACAAAATCTGTTGTTGTGAAATTTACTCCCTATATTGACCTATGAAAGCTGAATATTTCAAAGTAAATTTTGTGTAATTTGGAGCCATGGTCTGGAAGTTATGGATTTTTAAGTTGGAGACGCTAGGGCTGCCCGCTTAGAAATTTTCAGCGGCTTGTATTGTCGGGTAAGGTTTTGGGTGGCTAGCGAGCTTCAAATTACTTAGAATTTTGATATGATATGAAAAATTAGTGTGAGGGTCAATTAGAACAGATTTCGTGTGAGTAATTTATTGATTACTCTATACGTTTAGTAAACCTATGAATAACAATAGTACGATTCATTGTAGGTAACGAGACGTTCGATACTCGAGCAAGCGAAGGTAAGTGAAAATTGTAAGTAGAAAGTTACGCCTTTCAAAACTGGAATGATACACAGCATGAAAGTATTTATGAATAAGCACATCAAGCATGACATTATCAAGCAAGACATGAATACATCATGATCATTTGCATTCATTTTCCTCATGAGAAAGGAGAAATTTTATGCAAATGAAAGTACCATTTTTATGCTACTTTATGACAAGTTTTATGACAAGTTAGTTAATGAACCCAAGTCGGTCGGTACCGTACCAAGTCAAGAAGGTGCGTCCATACCGAAGGACGTTTACGTGAAGGATGGATGTCACCTAGGGCACCCATACCGAAGGATGCTTGCAAGAAGGATGGGTAGTCCACGTGGTATGTGCAATCACACTGAAGGATGCTTGCAAGAAGGTGTGAACCTCGAAGGGTCGTGTTTAGCCACTGAAGGACGAATGCGAGAAGGTGTGCTAGCTCGACCATATGTAAGGTCCCTAAGGGTAATAGGGGACAGTTCCAACGGGAACGCACAACCCTGATGTCAAGGGTAAATAGAGGGCAAGTAGCCCATCAGATAAGATGTGAAATGATTTTTCCAAAAGCAAGAATAGTAGTAAGTACGCTTGAGCGTTCCATGCCGGGAATGCTCGCGGCTGTCATTAGCCTCGTTTAGCTAGCGTTCGGGGCGTGACACTCAGCGTGAAGGAAGTGATTACCATGAAACATTTTCTCCAGTTGCCAAGCTTGTTACTGTTCGCACTTTGCTTGTTGTTGCTGCTGTAAAAGGGTGGTTTCTCCAACAATATGATGTGCACAATGCCTTTTTGCATGGAGTTTTGGATGAGGAAGTCTATATGTAGAGACCTTTAGGCTACTTTGTTAGTTTGTCACATCAGGTCTGCCGCCTACACAAGAGTATCTATGGCTGGACATACTGGCATACTCAGGTTCTCTTGGCTCTCGTCCTGTAAAGCTACCCATGGAGCAGAACATTTCACTTGGTCAGAATTCTGGGATTTCTCTTCCCAATGGAGCTGAATATCGTCGCTTAGTAGGCCGATTATTGTACCTCACAAAATCCCGCACTACAACAGATCAGAGATTCAGTGGCTAACTTTTCAGCGGCGAACCACTTTTCGTCGCTGAAAAGCACCTTTCCGCGACGATATAAATAATTCATCGCTGAATACAACAGCTAATCATATTCAGCGACGGAGATAAAAACTTGTCGCGCAAACCTTCGGTCGACCTAGTACTTATCATTCGAACTAAAGTAATTCTCTCAGCGACGCTTAATTAAAACTAAGTTGGTTAGAAAGCTTTAGTTACCAAACATTTTCTTCGTAAATTAAAACTCTCATTCGATCCAAGCGTTTCGGTCGCACGATATCTTTTCGCGACGACAAAGTTTAATTCCTTGGTAAATGCAACCATCCGCAACGCAGAACATTTTTCTGCTTGCGTTCGAACTGGGAATAGTTAGGTCGAACCGATACGACAGGTGTTAATTGGTGATTCGTTGGTGTGTGAGGCGTCGCAGGCAATATTGACCGAGATTGTTACACCGAACTCAGTTAGAACCATTTGTTGCGATCGAACGAGATTGACTGGTTTCTAGAGTGAGAAGTCACATGCAACGTCTTTTCGTAGCCTGCAACGCCTAACTTAGTTCGAACCGAGGCCCAGGGGTCGAACAAAAGTGACATGCGACGCAGGCAACGTCTTTTCGTTGAAGCGATGCAGGCAACGTCTTTTCGTTGCCTGCAACGCCTGCATTCGTTGAAACAGCGTAATGTGGGTCGAACTAGAATGACAGGTGTCTGTGTGTAGTTGGTTTGTGATTGAGGCGACGCTGGCAAAGAGATTGCATGATTTCGCCACCACGTGTAATTGTGGACCATTGATTTGTGCCATCTGTCCAAAAAAGTTCAAATGACCTTATAGCGGTTTGAACGAGCGTCCAATCGTCGTCTTCCTCCAGAAATATTCTGGTTCATTTTAAAAGCCTCTTTGTTCGAACCGAATGCAATTGATAGAAAGACCGTACAAGGAGAAAGCTCCATTTTCTCCACCGAAGGACTCTTCATTTTGTCGTCTTCCTCAGGTACGTGGATCATCTCCGTAGTCTATATATATTTTCATTGTTAGTTCGGTAGTGGTATGGTTAGAATTCGTGTGTTGGGTTTGTTTTTTCAATTTGCATTTGCTTGTTGTTTGTCTTTTGTCGATTGTATTTTTCGACTTGTCCTGCATTTCGTTCCTGTCATTCCAGATATAAGATTAACGTTTCACCAACAAAATAAATAAGTTCTTGTTTTATATGTTCTTCGGAGTTCTTGTTTTATATGTTCTTTGTATGTTCTTTAGTAGTTGGACAGAACGTTGTTTATTAAAGATATTACTTGAGTTAAGTTATTTAAGATATTACACCATATCTAAATTTTCTCTAGCGTATCCATAGCGTTCTATATGTGTCCAATGGAGTTGCTTTTGTGAGACCCCGTTTATCTCTTTGCTATTTCATATGTATTTGTTTTAATTTAAATTATGGGGCCATATTTTTGGCCAATGTATGACCTAAGCTTAATGTTTATGATACATTAACTTATTATGAAATTTTATTTCAAGAATTTTCTTTAAATAATTTCTTTTTCATTGTGGAAGTTTTTAGTGCAAGTTTAAATTCTATTTTTCCTAAGCGCCGAAACTTGCTAGGTAAGTATCTTTTATGGATTTATATTTTTCATTTGCTTAGTATATTCCATAATCTATGAGATTTAATTATGAAGAGAAATTTGATATGTCATGGCCGAAAATATTTAAGTAGAAAATCATGAAATTCATGTAAGCATTTAAATATTTTTGTGTGTCTTTTAATAGGTAGCATTGATCATCATTATGTAGCTTTAATTATCATTAGAGATATTATATGATAAGCTACTAGATATATAAGATAGGTTAAAAAGAATATAATTTATAAGTGAGTGTGCTTATCATAGTGATAAGCTAAGAGAGTTTTTAAGATGATAGGTTGTTGTGGCTATCATAGAGATAGGCTAGAATAATTATCTTGAGATAAGTTATCATGATGATAAGTTGATAAGTTATGGTATTGAATTAGAAAAGTTAAAGTGCTTATTGGAGATAAGTTAGAATACATATGTGTGTGATAAGTAAAGGTGGTTATTTGATAAGAGAAGTGAAAAGTAGATAAGTGAAATCAAAATAAGAGATAAGTGAAGTACCAAGAGTGCTTTACGTGAGACAAGAGGAGAAAAGTCTTGAAATGTTGTGTTGTTCACGTGAAGGGCAAGAGAAGAGATAAGATGAGAATTAAATTGAAAAGACAAGGCAAGGGACTTCACGTGAAGGACAAAGCATGAGGAGACAAAGAGATATGGTGAGAGAAAAGTTGAAAGGGACAACACATTTGCTTGGTCATTGCCGTCCAAGTTCACCCCCCCTTTCTTTTTCCCTCTTGTCACCTCTTGTCATTGTCATAATTGAGTCCAAGTGTAAATTCACCCACACTTCTCATTTCAACCTTCTTTCTCTCTTTTCTCTTGACCGAACCTCACTCTCTTGGTTCAAGTCTTGTTTCCCTTCTCTTGAAACCGAAACACCCCTCTATGCTCTAGTTTTGCATCTTTTCTTTGGTGACCGAAATTCCTCCTTAGCTCAGCTCATTTCTTCTCTCTTGGTGGCTGGAAATCTCTCTTCACTCAGCCATCTTCCCTTGACAGAAACTCAGCTCACTCTTTTGGCCAAATCACTTCAAAGTTTCAAGTCTTGCCTTGTTTCCTCAAGCAACTTTTAGCTGCTGTACATTTCTCCTTTCCCCACCATAAACCCCCATCTCAGCACCTTGTAGACACTAATCTTAGCCCTTGGAACCATTCTTGAAGGTGGAACCGAAAGTTTAAGTGTAGGGGAGGATTTTGGTGAAAACCGAGGGTTCTAGCGGAAGGTAGAGGTAGATTTGATTTTCATATGTTGTTTTGCTTGGCCACTGCTACCTGGTGTTCGGTTTGAAGTCATTTCAGGTCGGCTGATCTGGACATCAGATTTGTCCACAGCTTCTGGTGAATGGACTTGTCAATCTTGGCTTCGAACCCAAGTTGCCACAGAGGCGGTAACTTCCTTAACCCTCTCGTGTAGGTCTCCGCAACTCTAACCACATCGGACGAGATGACATCTTCAAATTGCTTGCCTCACAGATCAGTCAATTATGTTTTCAGCCCATCAACAAATACTCAATCCCCTTTGAGCTCTTCCAAGTTTTAAGGAGACTCGCTTCCATCTGGTAATAGGAATTTAACTTAGAGCACAAAATCAAAATACCTACTCGGGAACAAAAAGGTCCTTACACTTATCGTGTAGCGTGTAGCCTCAGCAATTCTGGCTCCCACGTTATCAGCTGAGGCTTCCTCGACCAACATTGTGGGTACTAAATCGCAGAGCCGCGTTATGGGATCTGGCTCCAGCTAAGACAAAAGGTCGCGATCACCCTGCAGATTAGCCTCGGGGCTGGTTTGGTAGAGGGGAAGACGTTCTACCTAGTGGTTGAAAATGCCCCTGCTCGCTAGTGGACTGGACATAAGTCTCTTTGTCCTCATCAATTAGTTTCCTCCTCTTACTAGGTTGGAGTAAGATTTGGGGAGGACTACCATAAGGGGAAACAATACCCCTTGCATGTCTTCAATGACTAGCACGTCATCACTACTCGAACCGTCTGGGCTGCCTTTCCCATCCTCGGTAAGAGAAGACGGCCGCTAGTCAGAATGTTCACCAGCTTAGAAGGAAGTACACAGACTGCAATCGGATCATGGTCAACGCATTAGTAGGTCCCTTGGCATTTAAAGCGCTTTTCGTACTCTTTTCCTTAATTCCTATTGTCACACGAAAAATATGTTGTAAATGCTCTGAAAGCATTGAAAAGGCTATAAAGAGTTATCAATTACATGACAGAAGCTTTGTATTGTGTCACGCCCCGAACGACACCCCGCAGGAAACGTGACAGCCGCGAGCTATTCTCCGGATAGCTCCAGCGTTCTTACTTACTTACTTACGTGCTTACGGCGGAAACATACAATATCGCGAGGGATTCGAGCTAAATCGTACATAATCAGGGTTCTCATTAAGTTTTCATACAAAACATATATAATATTTAGAATTCAACTAGTGACGGATCTCATCGATCAGGTCACCATAATCAAAATAAGAATTAGATCTGGGTCCTTCTAAGTCAGGTAGTCCTCCTGACTCTCTTCACCTGTGGCCTCTGGAATGACACAATTTTTAAAAACGTGAGTCAAAAAGACTCAGTAAGGGAAAGACATAACTTTGAAACATGCTCTTGACTTATGCTTGCTTAATCATGAAGAAGAGAACTTGATAAGTGATGTACATGCATGTCATGGATATCCACATGCTCTTGCTTAAATTCGGCCCCAGGCCCTTGAAAATTTCTTATTCATACTTGTGCCACTCTTGGCCTTTCACAACCATTTCATATCTTTTACCTGTGGGCTCGCTCCATTTAACCCCTGAAGTCAGGGTTGTGCGTTCCCTTTGGAACCGTCTCCGATTTCCCTTGGAGACCTTACATAAGGTCAAGCTAGCGCACCTTCTCTCATTTGTCCTTCAGTGGCTAGACATGACCATTGGAGGCACCACACCTTCTCAATGTCCTTCAGTGTGGTTTGCACAGCCTCGTGGATTCACCCATCCTTCTCACATTTGTCTTTCGGTATGGGAGTCCATCTTGATGGTACGGTACCGACCAGTGCCCCTTAACTTAACTTGTCGTTTCATAAAAATTTTCATAGTCTTTCCATAAAATCATTGCATAAACATTATGTTTAGAAAAATTCATGCAATGCACATGTCATGTCATGCTTGATCAAAATCTCATGCTTGTTCATGAAACGATGTAGTGTGTCATTCCAGTTTTGAAAAGATCCACTTACTGTCCACTTACAGTATCCACTTACTCTTGGTTCTCCTTGGTAGTGTATAAAACACATAGATCGCCTACAAGCGATTCAAATATTTCTTAGACTTTAAGAAATAGCACGTAATTATTAAATATATATATATACATATATCACTGAAATTCTTTTAATCATTTAAAGTATTTTATTTACTCTTCTAATATTATCTAAACTTAGGTTATTTAATTATTAACCATATTACAAAATATTTACATCTCTATTCCCGATTAGGGTTTTAATCAATTAATAGATTAGGGTTAAATCCAAATCTCCCATTATTTAATGTACTTAAAATCTTCACAAGTGTAATTCACTTAATAAATTCGGCCAAGACCTATTTATTCTAATTAAATCTTTAGTACATGCTTTCAACACAAGGTTTTGCTAATTCCTTGTAACCCTAACTTCTAAGCCTTAATATCCTTTAATCCGATTAGCCAATCCTAATCTCATTTATCCATCTTAATCAATTATATTCCATTTATCACAAACTAGCAATTAGGGTCTCTACAACACTAGGCATTCGGCCAACACCATGTTCTATGTTTCCTTAGTCAAAATTCATCTCCAATGGTGACCCCTTCCTCAATTCAACAATTCACAACTTAGGATCTAAAAATCAAAACACAACACAAGTCATTACTAATAGCAATATTCGGCCAACTCAAAATATCACAACACCACTTGGTTTTCTTTGGTTCTATCGCCTTGCATGCATTCTTTACACTTAGCACTCATCTACCATGCATTAGGTCATAAATCTTGTACATAACATGGCCAATGTCCAGATCTAAGCATATACAATCCACTCATGAAAACCTAAAGCATACATGGTTCGGCTATACATCAAAATCCCACATTTTTCATGCTAAAATTTATAATATACATCTCCTTTGCATTCATGACCCATCTTGCATGTATTAAATTCATACTTTCATCATATACAACCACCAACTCTAGATCTATCATTTAGAGACCTCAACAACACAAGATCTAAAAGAAAACAAGCATACCATTCGGCCAAGCACAACATATGTTAGATCTAAACCCTCTTTCTAATATACATTGCTCATCTTTTGCATTTCCTTAACATTAAATCTTAGATCCAAGCATGTATGTCCAGATCTGCACATTATATACACTAACCTCCATAGATCTAGAGAAATTAATTAACTTGCAACCAACCAACACAACAAAATCTAGATCTAACTTCCTTTAACATGCATTGTTCTCCATTTGCATCTTTCTTCACATACAACCCTAGATCTAGAACATGCATGGCCAGATCTACTCTTAAACTCCTTAATAACACCAGATCTAACAAGATTCAACAACACCAAGCCAAGATCTATCCACAAAACAGTTCGGTCATTAAGCAAGACAAAGAGGTTCGGTCACTACCTTGTTGTTCCTTGCTCCTTCTCCTTGTTCCTTTGCCAACTTCTCCTCTCTTTCACCTACTAAACAACCTAAGGTTCTTAATCATCCAGATCTCAACATATCCATGCATGAAACAACTCAAACCCTAGATCTATACACAAGAGTTCGGCCATCAAGAGAGTTTTTTACCTTAGTGCTCCTTTGTCCCTTTTTCTCTCTTTCCTTTGCAAAATACCTCTTTCACTTCACTTATTCTTCTCCTTTCTTCTTATTTGTTCTTATTCCTTGTCCTCCTTCTTCCCTTTACACAAAATCCCCTTGATCCAAGCTCAAATCTCAGCCTTTTGGTTCAAGGGTTTTGGCCTCCCCTTGATTTCTCTCCTTTGGGTATTCGGTTTCTCTCTTCTCTTTGGTGTTTGGTCTCTCTTCTAGGCTTAGTGTTGGTCGACCAAGGTGACCTAAATGAGCTCATGTGAAGGGGGGAAAAGGGTGTTAGGCGTGTGAGGCAAATGACATGCATCTAGCCATGATTTTCGGCCATGACAATTATTTCCTCTTCCATGTCATTTTTCAGCTTTTCCATTTCTTGTCTCCCTCATGTCTCCATTGCCTTTCTAGTATAACTCTTTGCACCTCAAATTCAAATCTCCTTGTCATTCACGTGTATCCTCCCCCCACCACATAAATCCAACTTCTATTTAGAGACTTGTTCCACCATTTGGTTTATTTGGTTGAATTCCAACTACCTAGTTTACTATCCTAATTTAGTTGCTTAGGAAACTTAAGTAAGATTAGTTCCATTAATCTAACTTTCTAAATCTAATTTGCATGGCCCATTGGGCAGTCCATTAAGCCCTTGATTCAAGCCCATCATCATATCCTAAAGCCCAATTCATAAGCCTAAGGGCTTAGGCCTAATGTCCAACTTCCTTAAGGCCCAATTGCACCATTACAAGGCCCATTGCCATGGGCTCCATGGCAACCCAATACCATGCTTTCCAAAGCCCATCTCCATGCTTATTTTGGCAGCCCATTAGCATGCCATTATAAGCCCAATGTACACCAAAAGTTATAAGCCTCATGGTAGCCCAACATCACACTTCAAGGGCCCATCATCACATGTACTTGGGCAGCCCATATGTCATAACTTCAAGGCCCAATTACATCCAATAACCGGCCATAAATGGGTAGCCCAATGTCAGCCCATTATTGAGGTTTCTAAGCCCAACATGCAAGTCTTAATACTCCAAAATCATTCATAAGAAAATCCTTCAAAATTTAAAATCAAGAATATTGATGGAAAATATACAATTAATCTAGCAACATGAAATTGGTTACTATAAAATTTAAAATCCCATCCATAGCATTTAAATCATAACATCACATTTTAGAAATTCAAAATAATTACACATACATTTTCTTAACATAAAATCATGCCTTGGCCAAGCAAGGTTTCTTCGGGGTCTTACATATTGTCCCCAAGAGGAGGAGGGGCCGAAGTCGGCAACAACTCATTTATGTCCCAGGGCCTGGTATTGAGTGCGTGGGCAACACGGGCCTTCCCGACACTATCTAGCCCTGGTTCTTTTCGGACTACCCAGAATCGCCGTACAAAACAAGTCAATACACAACTACCGAGCAACGTAACACAAATACTTAAAAAGCGAGAATGAATGTTACCTGGAGCGAGAGGCACACCCTAGGCTAGACCCACCAGACGGGGATGGGTTCGGTTACTGTCATGGTCGCTATTGTTATGGGCAATTCTGAGCGACGACCCAGATATAAAATTCACAATCTAGCGGTTCATTTATTGCCACGTTATTTAAATCAAATGACCCACGCCCGACCCCTTTTTTGCACAGCATTGCCCATTTTGCGAGATGACCCACGATTTCACTCATCTCTTCATTCGCATACTCATCTCAGATCTGAGATTCTGAAACAGTAGCTCGCCCGTCGCCGTCCATCCTGATTTTTGGTCTCTTGCTCTTTATTTTATTCTTACATCTCCATCATGCGCTCTTTATTGCAAGAGGCATTCTCTTCGTTTTTGTTTTTCTGGCATCTTTTGGAGCTGTATGAGTGGGTATTTCTGTCTGACCTTTGCATTGGGCTGTTGAAGAACTTAAAAACAAATGGATGGTTGCTTGGGTCCCTGTCGAAAAGAGTCATAATCGGCACGCTGGCTTCTTCAACAAATTTCTCCAAAGTGTTAACATCAAACTTCTGAAAACCCAGTTAGGAATTAACGAAACCTTGCATTTTTCTTAAGAAGTAGCAGAACGAGTGCCATAAGATCTATTTTCATTCAGTACGAACGCGAAAAGAAGAGAGATCTGGGCGATTCAAGCTACGGGTCAGCCTTCAAAACGGGTCAGGAGTGGGTCTAATTATTTTAAATGACGTGGCGTGCTACTAATAGCCGGATTACGAATTTCGAATCCTTACCGTGGCTCAGAACCGCTCATGATAATAGGGCTAATGACAATAACCGAACCCGAAGGGGATACTCCCATCCTTCTCCAAAAACAAAGGAAAACTTGTGCCGCCATCCTTTGTTGTTAGAAGGGAGTCTGTGAAAAATTGTTCTTTTCCCCTTGCTTGGAAAAAGTACATTCCCTCTTCACATTTCACTATATTGTAGCAATACATGAACTCCTTCTAAGGAGTAGTACACTCACTAGCAAACAAATGCTTCCACAGTGCAAAGAAACCCAAAGCCATCCTCCACCCATTTGTGGCTAGCTGGCTGCGAGCTAGAGAAAAGACGTCCAGGAGCACATGTATCTCCCAACTTAGAAGGAATCGGGTGCTTGTATGCAGAGCATCGTAGAAGAATCTCGTGGGCAGTGCATACCAATGGTAGAAGGATTGGAAAACTTAACCTGAAGCTTCTCCAGCGCGTGGGTGTGATTCGAAACATAAGAAAAGGTAGGACCCTCACATCTAAGATCACAATCGGTAGCCAGAGGCATGACAATGCAACAAAATCAGCTATAAAAGGAGAAGCGAATTTTTCGGAGAAGTTTGAAATGAAGAAGTGTGATGTATACATTTCCCCCTCCTACTTTTTTTCCCATAGGGTTTAAACACCAAAGACCGTCATGTCGCGCTCCAGATAAACATGTTGGAGCCCAGTGTCTTTGGCCTCCCTTCCGACACCCTCGAAAGGAGAGGGAATACCGACAGAGTCGAATATGTACTAGGCCCAGACGATGGGTAGGGCCTAATCAAGACTAAGCGACAAGATTAGTGTCACACCCCGAGCTGGTACTTACCTCCTCGACTCGCGTATAGTAATCGCATGTATAAAATTCGGGGATTACCGTACAAAAAAAGCTCTTATGATCGCTTCAAATACACTCAAATTTACTTTAATTAAAACCTAGGGTATTTTATTGTGCTAGGTACTCAAGCTTGTGATAATCATCAAGGTAAGGCCAAAGATGTGGGTTGTTGGTTTTTAATATGGTGTTGGCCGAATTTATCATGATGGGATCTTGAGTTAGTGTCTTGAGTGTTGTTAGATCTTGAGGTTATAAAATCAACCCTAAGGTATAATGTTAGATCTAGCTATATGAGCATGAAACCCGGACTCAAATGTTAGAAAGATGTTAAGGGATGAACAAAGCATGTTAGTATGGTTATAAAATGCAAAGGGAAGTACATGTTGCGATTTTGGCATGAAAAGTGTGATATTTGGTGATTGGCCGAACCATGTGTACCCTAGATCTTCAAGTATGATTTTGTATATGTGTAGATTTGTTGGTTGGCCACAATATGTGTAAGTTTGGTAACCCTATGCATGATATTAATCATGAAATGTAGAAGATGCATGCAAATCGAAAGATTCAAAAGAAAACCTAATTGTTTTGTGACTAATAGGTGCTGGCCGATTATGATGTGTTGCTAGATCTTGAGTTTGTTTTGAGATTTGTAGATCCTAGGTTGTGAATCTGAAAAATGGAGGACGGGATCACCATTGGAGATGAAATTGTGATCAAAGAACACATGAACTTGATGTTGGCCGAATGACCTAATGAAAGGGAACCCTAATAGCAACCCCATGAATAATATTTATGTTTATATGTGATGAATAGACAAAATTAGGGTTATGACTAAATAAGTTAGAAGATTTAAGCTCAATTATAAAACCCGTCATATTAGTAAGAGAAAAACATAGATGATAAGATTAAAGATCCGGATTAAAAGAATTAGCAAAGCTTTGTGGTGTTAAATATTGATTGAAGAATTAACTAGGTTGGTCGAAACTTAGGTTGAACAAAATAGCTTATATTTTCGGGTTGCATAGAAGTTTAATGTTAAGCTAAAGATTAATTATGATTAGGTTTAGTAATTGGTGAATTTAAAGACTTAGTGTGATATATGTAATTGGAGAAAGATTAAGATGATTAAAGTGCAATTAGCTTGCTAGATTAGAAAATTTAGTAAGATTAATTAATAAAGAATTCTATATAAAACTTTGAGAATAATATTATATTTTCAGAAATATATCTTTGGTTGATAACCGATTTTAAAATGCAAATATTTAATTTATATGATTACGTACTTATTTCTTAATGCTAATAAATGTTTGAATCGCTTGTAGGCGATCTGCGTGTCTTTATACATTATCAAGGAGACCAAGTGTAAGTGGAAACCGTAAGTGGTTCTTTTTCAAAACTGGAATGACACACTGCATCGATTCATGAACAAGCATGAGATTTCGAGCAAGCATGACATGACATGTGCATTGCATGAATTTTTGTAAAGAGAATTTTTATGGAATGATTTTATGGAAAGAATATGGAAAGTTATGAAACGATAAGTTAAGTCAAGGGGCACTGGTCGGTACCGTACCATCAAGATGGACTCCCACACCGAAGGACGAATGCGAGAAGGATGGGTGAATCCAAGAGGCTGTGCAAACCACACTGAAGGACATTGAGAAGGTGTGGGCCTCCAAGGGTCATGTCTAGCCACTGAAGGACGAATGCGAGAAGGTGTGCTAGCTTGACCGTATGTAAGGTCTCCAAGGGAAATAGGGGACGGTTTCAAAGGGAACGCACAACCCTGACTTCAGGGGTTAAATGGAGCGAATAAGCCCACAAGTATGAATAAGTGATTTTCAAGGGCCAAGGGCCAATTTCAAGAACAAGTACGAAAGAAATATTTTCAAGGGCCTGGGGCCGAATTCAAGCAAGAGCATGTGCATATCCATGACATGCATGTGCATCACGAATTAAGTTTCTTTTTCATGATTAAGCAAGTAGAAGTCAAGAGCATGTTTTAAGTTTATGTTTTTCCCTTACTGAGTCTTTTTTACTCACGTTTTTAAAATTTTGTCATTCCAGATGCCTCAGGTGAAGAGAGTCAAGAGGACTACCTGACTTAGAAGGACAAAGATTAGGTTCATATTTTGATGATTGTGACTTGATCGATGAGATCCATCACTAGTTGTGTTTTAAATATGTTATGTATGTTTTGTATGCAAACTTAATGAGAACCCTGATTATGTTATGATTTAGCTCAAATCCCTCGTGATCCTGTACGTTTCCGCCGTAAGTACATAAGAATGTAAGTAAGAACGCTGGAGCTATCTGGGGGATAGCTCGCGGCTTTCATGGTCCCTGCGGGATGCCGTTCGGGGCGTGACAATTTGAGTACGTGAATTTGAGATATTGTGTATTTTATATATGTAACTAGTGTTTCTTAAATGAGATAGGATCAACTACCTTTAAGCAAGTAGATGTAATTCATATTCCATGTCTTAGTAAGCTTTGTTGTTTGTTGTCTTTTTTAAGGGTGAGAAAGATGGATAAGAGTTGGATGAATGAAACGAATCGATTTGGGATGAGGTATTTAGAAGGGGTAAAACAGTTCATGATTTTGGCATGTGGATGAAAAGAATGAGATTAGGTGCCCTTGTCGGCGGTGTATGAATGTATACTTTCAGGAACTGGGAAAAGTTGAGGATCATTTGATTGTGCATGAGATTGATAAAATTTATACTAAATGGGTGTTGCAAGGTGAACCATATGGTGAGTTTAGGCATGTTGAGTCTACTATAGATGATAGCAATGTGAATGAAGTGAATGATGCTGACGAACCGATCGAGGAAATAGATGAAATGTTGAAGGATATCAGTGTGGGGATGTTTACAGGTACACCATCTGCAGATGAACATAATAATGACTTTCCAAGTAGAGGGGAATATGGAGGGAAAGATTTTGATCGCCTATTGGAAGATGCAAGACGTCCTCTTTATCCAGGTTGTGAGCATTTTTCAAAGTTAGAATTCACGGTACGATTGATGCACATAAAGACCCTACATAATATGAGTATTGCAACATTTAATATGGTGTTAGATTTGATTGAATAAACTCTTCCAGAAGAAGAGACACTGCCTAAATTGTATAGGGAGGCAAGAACATTAAATCAGGGAATCGGTCTTGATTATATACCCATACATGCATGCGTCAATGATTGTATTTTGTTTTGGAAGGAAACAGAGAAGTTAGAAGTGTGTCCAGTATGTGGTGAATCTAGATGGGTCAATAGTTCGACAAAACGGAAGAAAGTTCCTAAGAAAGTTCTACGTCATTTCCCATTAATACCGAGTTTGCAGAAATTGTTTATTTCAAAGAAGACGGCTGAGGACATGAGATGGCATAGAGAAAAACGGATCCTAGATGATGATAACTTGAGGCATCCGACAGACTCGTTGGCGTGGAAAGCGTTCAACAACGAACATGAATGGTTTGGACGGGAAGCTCGCAATGTTCGTCTTGGGTTAGCCGCTGATGGATTTAATCCATTTGGCAATATGAGTACAAGTTGAAGTGGTGCTTATGCCATACAATTTTCCACCGTGGAAGTGCATGAAGGATCCATTCTTTATGATGATGTTACTTATTCCCGTAACAAGATCTCCAGGAAACGATATTGATGTTTACTTACAACCTTTGGTGGAAGAGTTGAAAATATTATGGCTCGAAGGTGTTCGTACATTTGATGCTTCAAGATCTAGCTATTTTCAAATGCATGTGGTAGGGATGTGGACTATCAATGATTTTCCCGCATACGGTAATTTATCTGGGTGGAGTACGAAGGGAAAATTGGCATGTCCGGCGTGTAACCAAGCTACTGCTTCAAAATATCTATCACACAGTAGAAAGATGTGTTACATGGGTCATCGTCGTTATATACCAATGAATCACAGTTGGAGGAAGAATCGAACAATCTTGACGGTGAAGAAAAGTATGGGCTACCACCAAGAGAATTGTCAGGGGAGGATATTGTGATACCCCGTTTATCTCTTTTGCTATTTCCTATGTATTAGTTTTAATTTAAATTATGGGGCCATATTTTTGGCCAATGTACGACCTAAGCTTAATGTTTATGGTACATTAACTTATTATGAAATTTTATTTCAAGAATTTTCTTTAAATAATTTCTTTTTTTTCATTGTGGAAATTTTTAGTGCAAGTTTAAATTCTATCTTTCCTAAGAGCCGAAACTTGCTAGGTAAGTTTCTCTTATGGACTTATATTTTTCCATTTTGCTTATTATATTCCATAATCCATGAAATTAAATTATGAAGAGAAATTGATATATCATGGCCGAAAATATCTAAGTAGAAATCATGAAATTCATATAAGCATTTAAATATTTTTGTGTCTTTTAATAGGTAGCATTGATCATCATTATGTAGCTTAATTATCAATAGTCTTGAATTATCATAGAGATATTATATGATAAGCTACTAAATATATATGATAGCTTGAAGATGATGATAAGTAAGTGTGCTTATCATAGTGATAAGCTAGAGAGTTTTTAAGATGATAGGTTGTTGTGGCTATCTTAGAGATAGGCTAGAATAATTATTTTGAAATAAGTTATCATGTTGATAAGTTATGATATTGAATTAGATAGGTTAAAGTGCTTACTAGAGATAAGTTAGAATACCTATATGTGTGATAAGTTGAGGTAGTTATATGATAAGAGAAGTGAAAGGTAGATAAGTGAAATCAAAAGGAAGATCAGGTGCAAAAGGTGAGAAAAGTCTAGAATTGTGTAGATCACGTGAAGGCTAAATGAGCAAGTGAAATAGCCTTTTTCCCTTGGTGATCACGTGAAGAGCAAGAGAGGAAACAAGATGAATTAAATTGAAAAGACAAGTCAAGGGGTTTCACGTGAAGGCTAAGCAAGAGAAGAGAAAAGTTGAGTTAAATTGAAAGGACAATGCAAGGGGCTTCACGTGAAGGGCAAAGCATGAGGGGACAAAGAGATAAGGTGAGAGAAAAGTTGAAAAGGACAACACATTTGCTTGGTCATTGCCGTCCAAGTTCACCCCCCTTTTCTCTTGTCATTTTCAACTTGCTTTTGTCATTGTCATAATTGAGTCCAAGTGTAATTCAACTTGCTTTCTACGCATCATCACCCCCCACTCCTTCACATTTCAATTGCTCATTTCCTTTGGCCGAATCACACTTCTCATTTCAACTCTCTTTCTCTCTTTTCTCTTGACCGAAACTCACCTCTTTGGTTTAAGTCTTGCTTCCTTTCTCTTGAAACCAAAACACTTTTCTATGCTCTAGTTTTGCTTCTTCTCTTCGGTGACCGAAATCTCTCCTTAGCCTAGCTCATTTCTTCTCTCTTGGTGGCTGGAAATCTCTCTTCACTTAGACATCTTCCCTTGACAGAAACTCAGCTCACTCTCTTTGCCAAATCACTTCAAAGTTTCAAGCCTTGCCTTGTTTCTTCAAGCAACTTTCAGCTGCTGTACATTACTCCTTTCCCCACCATAAACCTCCATCTTAGCACCTTGAAGACACAAATCTCAGCCCTTGGAACCATTCTTGAAGGTGGAACCGAAAGTTGAAGTGTAGGGGAGGATTTTGGTGAAAACCGTGTGTTCTAGTGTAAGGTAGAGGTAGATTTGATTTTCATATGTTGTTATGCTAGGTGCTTTTCTTTTAGCAAGCTTGTGTCCAATCATCAAGTTAAGGCCAAATATGGTTGAAGGTGCAAAGAGATGTTGTTGACCGAATGGCTTGTATTTGCTAGATCTGAGTTTAGATAACTCGTAGGATATAATGTGAGCTTGGAATTGAACATGCATGCCTAAGGTCCTAACTTGGTTGTTAGAAAATGTGAAGAAATGGTCTATGCATGTTAGTAATGTTTCGGGTATTAACTTGCACCACATTTGGCCGAGATGCATGTTAGGTTTAGTATACCTTTGTCTTGATCAAAATATAGATCTTTCGAGTTGAATGTGAAGCTGGTTTGCTAGATTTATTGTAGCTCTAAGTCACGGGTTTCACTATGATGAAGAGAATGTGAATGCATGTGGTAAATAGCATTAAAATGTATTAATTATGGTGATGGCCGAATGGTATTGTCACGCCCCGAACGCTAGCTAAACGAGGCTAATGACAGCCGCGAGCATTCCCGGCAAGGAACGCTCAAGCGTACTTACTACAATTCTTGCAGCAGAATATATACCTCATCCAGATGATTCTTGCAGCGGAAATATCATAATGCCTCAATATTTAAAAGAAGCCTTATATCGCTAGCGTTATAACATGGTCTCAAAATACCAATCGTTTAAAAATCCTTAACTTACTAAGCCGAATAACCCATGACCACCACACCACGGAGGCTCATGCCAGCTCTTACAAAAATTATCTAAACCTTTACTAAAATAAGCAAAAAGGAAAGGACATTTTCGCCAACCCTTCTCCTAGGGTTCATGGTCCTCTTCTTAAGTTTCCTCCCCTGAAACATTATCTGGAATGATACAATTTAAAACTGTGAGTTGAAAGACTCAGTAAGGAATTATAGTTAAAACATGGATTTGAAATCATGGTTTTGAAACATGAACTTGAAATCGTAAGCATGTAAACATAATGCGATTCATGCATGATCATGAATCGTGATGCACGTGTATGCCTCATGTTTGCATATGCACATGCACTTGCTCTTGAAAACAATACTTATACTTGTAAAATTCTTGCTTTTGGAAAAATCATTCCAATTCTTATCTGATAGACTACTTGCCCTCTATTTACCCCTGGCATCAGGGTTGTGCGTTCCCATAGGAACTGTCCCCTATTTCCCTTGGGGACCTTACATATGGTCGAGCTAGCACACTTTCTCGCATTCGTCCTTCAGTGGCTAGACACGATCCTTGGAGGTTCACACCTTCTTGCAAGCATCCTTCAATGTGATTGCACATACCTCGTGGACTACCCATCCTTCTTGCAAGCATCCTTCGGTATGGGTGCCCTAGGTGACAACCATCCTTCACGTAAACGTCCTTCGGTATGGATGCACCTTCTTGACTTGGTACGGTACCGACCGACTTGGGCTCATTAACTAACTTGTCATAAAGTAGCATAAAAATGGTACTTTCATTTGCATAAAAATTCTCCTTCTTTCTCATGAGAAAAATGAATGCAAATGATCATGATGTATTCATGTCGTGCTTGATAATGTCATGCTTGATATATCATGCTTGGTATGCTTATTCATAAACAGTTTTCATGCTGTGTATCATCCCAGTTTTTGAAAAGCGTAAGTTTCTACTTACAATTTTCACTTACAAACGTAAGCTCCTCTTACCTTCGTTCCCTTGAGCGCCTGAATTGTACTTGCCTACAATTGGGTCATACTAGTGTTATTCAAAGGTTCACTAGGCGTATGAAGTAGTCATTCAATAACTCATACTTCATAATACAAAAACATTCATATTCTTGACCTCTAGTTGGTCATCTTGCAACACAAGATATTTTCTTAAGTGAAAAGCCTAGTAGGGTTTCCTAATAGTTAAAAAGGAAATTACAATTTCCAGGAGAATTTCGTGAAATTCAAGGGAACCCACTCGAGCGTCGGTCGAGCGCTCGTCGAGCATTATGCCTCTGTATAAAAGTGTTAAGGCATGCTCGAGCTCCTGTTGAGCGTCAGTCGGGCGTAACTCTCTGTGAAATTGTTGAGTGACGCTCGAGCGCTGGTCAAGCGTCGGTCGAACGTGAAGTTTCTGCATGAATAATTGTTCGAAGGACGCTCGAGCGCACTGTCGAGCGTCGGTCGAGCGTGAACTTACTACACAAAAATTCTTGAAGGATGCTCGAGCGTCAGTCCATATTTCAGACACAAAACACACATTATACATCCAACACACATGAAATTTGCCTTAACATGCTCTCTTCTTACAACCTCATATTCCAGACTTCCATTTACAATTACAAATCAAACTTCCAACAAAAACCATGATCTCATTACCTTAAATAAATGCTATTGCATCTATCCCACTTTTTTTGGTCTTTTATCAAACACCTAGTGTGCATCTATGTTTCTCTTGGGTTTTTAAAGTTCCAGATCTGACCATATTCTCCATGGTTTTGTGCACAATCCATACAACTCTCTAAAACTCACTAGATCTACATTTTCTTCAAAGAAAACACATGAATCTCAAGGAGAAAATCTAACAACACACAACCAACCAACAAAAGAGAACAAGAAGGAAATGGGAGAGATGAGGTAGTGATAATTTTCGGCCAGCAGAGGTTCTCTTAGAAAAGGGTCGGATCCTTACCTAGCTTTTCTCCTCTTTCTCCTTCTTCTCTCATCCTTCTCTTCTCTTCCTCCTTTCTTTGTTCTTCCTTCTCTTCGTTCTTCCTTTCTCCTTCTTTTTCTTCTTTCTCTTCTCTTGGTCGAGTGAGCTAGGGCAAGCTTATGTGGTTTTGGGGAGGGGGCTGGCTTATACGGGAAGGGATTGGGGGGAAAAGGGAAAAGGCAAAACTGCCCTTCCCCCTACTTTCCCTTCTTAACCCTCAATTTTCCCCCTTCTTTCTTGTTCCAAGGATCCACATATTGCCACATATTCTTCAAAAATCAAAGTCCTAATTAAATTCCTCCAATTATTGTAACTTAGGGATATATTCAATTAATAAAACAATTCAAGCTAATAAATCTTAACTGCTCAATTTAACAAAGACAATTAATATAACATTTAAACTTCTAGCTTAAAACTCATAAAACGTTAGGGAAAGAAATTCCCCCTAAACATAATCTGAAATTAATTATCCATACATACATCCTCAATAATTAGAGTAATACATACTTAGAGAGTCATAATCAATAAATTGACAGACTTAAAATTGGGGTCTCACATCCTCCCCTCCTTACAGAAATTCCGTCCTCAGAATTCGATCTCCCTTACCAGAAATTTTGTCCTGGTGGTGGAGGTCTAGGACCATAAGGGTTTGGGGCGTGACAGATATATTAATGCAGTTGACGAGTGTAAGACCAGTATAGTTTAGTAAAGCTTTGAAGAAGAGAAAACCTACGGAAGAGGAGTTGAATTGGACAAAGAAAAGTATCTTTTTTGTGTTACCATACTGGTCAACTTTGAAAGTACGCCACAATTTGGATGTTATGCACATCGAGAAAAATATATGCGAGAATATTATCAGGATATTGTTGAATATCGAGGGTAAGATGAAAGATTCAGTGAACTCTTGAAAAGATTTAGCTAAGATGATGGCGACGAAGGATTTACATCTACAACCTCATGGTAAATCCTATGCTATGCCACATGCATGTTATACCTTAACAAAGAAAGAGGGTTGAATTTTGTAATTGAGTGAAAAATATAAAGTTTCCAAATGAGTATGCTTCTAATATCTCTCGTTTTCTAAAAGAGAAGAAAGGTAAAATCACTGGCATGAAAAGCCACGATTGTCACGTATTTCTACAATGTCTGCTTCCGGTTGCGAATCGTGGTCATTTGAGCAAAGATGTTCGAATTGCAATAACGGAGCTGGGCCTATTTTTCAGGGATTTGTGTTCACGAATATTGAATATGGATGTCTTGAGGCGTTTGGACGAAGATATTGGCCTGATCCTATGTAAGTTGGGGAGAATATTTCCACCTTCATTCTTTGATGTAATGGTTTATTTGGCTGTCCACCTTCCTCGTGAAGCTATCCTCGCTGGTCCAGTAAAATGTCGGTGGATGTATCAGATGGAGCGATTTTTGGGGAGACTTAAACGGTTTGCACGCAATAAAGCACGCGCAGAGGGTTCAATCGCTGAAGCGTATGTGGATTATGACTGTCTGACATTTTGTTCTATTTATCTCGGTGGTGTTGAGACACATTTTAACAGAGGGGACAGAAATATAATTGGAGGAAATGAGCATCTGACACATGTCTTCATCCCTTTAACACCTAAAACCATGGAGCAGCTGTGGAGCACACCTATGGCCAAAATTCACTAGGTTGCCTTGTCTAGTCATGGCCAATTCTTCCTTTCTTGAACACCTCTAGCTCCTCTAGGTTGTAGTCTTCCTTCCTTGAGCTTCAATAGCTTGTAAGAGTCATCACCTATGGCTGTCGAAATTCCCTAACTTAGTGACTAAGTTTTCAAGAGTTGGTTGCTAAGTTTTGTCAATTATCCAACCAGATATTCCCTTGTCATTATTCACAAACATTCGTCTCTATCCATAAGTTCATAAATCATCCTACTAGCTTTTGAAAGATAAAATGTCTCCAAAATTGCAATGCACATTAATAGATAAACAACCAACCTACTAGTTGTCCAAAAATCATTCGTTATAATTTTTGATGAAACTCCTTTTTCTAGCTTCCAAAACTAAATTGGCTCAAAACGTGCATCACAACATCACAGATAAAAAGATTTGTTAACAGTGAACTCCAAATCTCATTAAAATCATACACTAATGATGGTTTGAAACTAATAAATCAATTACTAATTTTATCTCAAAATCATCACTATTGACCAACTAAAGCTTCATGAAATCCTAAACGAGTAGGGTAATACTACGAATCAAAAGAAAAAAAAATCTTTATTCATAACAAAAATGTTGGTATGATAGGATTGTTGACGTTTTTCTCCTTGCGCCATGATGCTAACCTGAGAAATTAAGATGCCACCAACCATATCATCGGCGGTCATACTATCATCAGTAGAAATCGACAAACTTTCTTCCCCATCAGTGGTGATCTTTTCCTTCTCACTTTCATCATTATCTATAAAGTAAACTTCCTTTATCACTTCCTCTTCTACGCTCGAAGCATCAACAGTTTTAGGCTCCACATCATTTATTTGATGTGGGATCAAATCATAATCTCTTAGATCGACTAAGAGCTAAAAGGACTTAGTTTCCTGATATGCCTCAGCTGGTCTAACCTCTTCAATCTTTTTATTACCATATTCTACCACTTCAGGAATATCATAAATATTTCTATGAGTAAGTTTTTGAACCACTTGCCAAGGACTGCCAAAGTCAGTATCAGATAAATAATATAATTTGTTAGCTTGACTACAAAGTATAAATGGATCCTTTTTATATCATTTGCAAAATGTATTCATGCTTGTAAAACATATATCTATGCGTTTACCATCATTTTTTTTTCACATCCTACCAATCACACTCGAATTGGTACATTACATTTTTTTTCGTAAACATCATAATGCAAAGATATCCAATACCATGCTGTAAAATCAATATCGTTTGAATCGGGATCTCCTGAAACAAACACTACTATTTTGTGTTTTACGACATTATTCTCTGTCAATAGTGTGACACCTTACCCCTTGGACAATACATCTAGAGTATCGGTTAGCACATAGATCAGGAGCACACGCTAATGCGTATAAATCACCATTCACATTTGATGTATTTTCAGCACGCAAGTCGTTAATCTATGAAAGAAAACAAAAACAAATGAGTAGTATATAGCCTCCCCACTTCTAGAAGTTGAAATTAAAGTCTTTTCTGCGCCCTGTATTTTTCCTCTTCCCAACCAGGTACAGCCAACGAAACGATACAAATGGGTTTTGATGGAATATCTCATTTCTAAAGTTTCTTCTTATCTTTTATCTAGAACCTGGTAGTTTCCATCAGAAAACGTAATATAAACCACTAAATTGAATCCAAGATTTTCAACACTTCCATATTGGGACGTCATATGACTTTCTAGATGCAGTGTAAGTTGCCCGAGCACGTTTTATAGGTAATATAATTAAGTCGCCCAAAACAAAATAATAATGGGAAAGTCGCTAAAGGAGCAAAGAAATGTTAAGGGCAGAAGCACATGGCAGAGTGCTTCTGGGAAGGCTTATAAGTTTAGTGCAGCTGGGATTCTGGGAAGTAGAGAACACCGCAATACAATATAAGACTTGCATGCCTTCTACCGACCTATATATTTACATGTTGCAGTTAGGTAAAGAGAAGAAACGATCAACCTGGCGCGCAAATGTAACTAATTCTCGAAGAAAATGAAGACCATACCTACATATATATGTTGGACTTTTTAATTTGCACCTATAGCCACTACAAGAAAATAGACGTTGGCTACAAAAAAAATTTGTCACCCAAAGTGCTCAATTCTTCAGCTATGGTTTTGGGCGATAAAATCGGTTTGTCACCTAAAGCCCGTCAACCAAGGTTTTAGGTGACAATATTGGTGTTCTATACTGAAACCGTCCGAATGGTTTTGTACCATAATGACGAAATTGAAAATTGTCATGCCTAGTACATTCCATCTATTTGCATGAGTTGTGCAAACGTACTCTCCATACGTTCAGATAGCTAATGCGAAAGGTTAATCCAATGTGATGAAATGAATTTTATCATCTACAAACCGTGCGCACAGTTTCATAACATCGTCTGACCGGTAATATACAACATCCGGACTCTTTCATAAAGATGTCCGCACCGTTGTTTCGTTTATTACGAAAAGTTATTTGTCATTTGCAAAGTCTGTTCGAACCGTTACGTATACCGTTCGGACTCTTGTTCTGTTGAAAACGTTCAAACGTGTTTGTGTATAGTGCACACGATTTCTTATTTAAAGACCGCGTGGACGCGAGAACAACCGTTCGGACAGACTAATTTAATGCAAATTGTGCAAATGGATAGTTATGCTTGTGCACGTTAATATAGAAGAATCGTGCGGACGTCATTTGAATTAATATGCATGTGCACATTAGAATTATTATGCAGGTGCACACTTTGAATTAATATGTGTTTGCACGTTTGAACGTGTTTGTGTATCAATGCAAATTGTGCAGATGGATAGTTATGTCTGTGCACGTTATCTATATATGTGAATTAATTTAATTTAATTTTAAAAATAATTTAGAAATAATATAAATAGAAAGATATTCACTGCTCATAATATAATAAAATATCTATAAATATGTAATCGTTATTAAAAGTAAATAAAATACATAATTGATAAGTACTGACAAAGTAGTAAAAATATACAAATCTACCCAAATTTTCGTTTGGGTGTCGAACGAGATTGCATATGTCTGATCTGCTCCATCAGCTGCTCACGCATATGCTCCGCCATTAGTTGCATCCTCCGTTCTTGTTGTTCCACTAGGTTGCTTTGTTGCTCCTGCATCATCTTCTGGTGCTCTTCGTCTTTCTTCCGTCGCTGCTCCTCCATCATCTGCAGATACTCTCGTATCGTCTACTCCATGTCTAACCGCTTGACCAGAAGCACTTCATATTTGAATTATTTCACCCTCATCTCCTAAATCTGTAATCTGGCCTCCTCTAATCTACGGGACAAATCTACAGACAATGTTGATTGAGATGATCCAATAGACTGTACTTAACGGCCTAAACCTGGCACGTAACCCGCTTTCGTCCCCAACACCTCAGTGAAGATCTCCACTTCAGTGTATGACTTTCCCTCTGACTCGTGCTGCAACTGTAACGCCTCCATGTTTTCCTACAAAATTAGAAAAGAAGATAAAACTAGTACATATGAAGCATAAACGCATATGAATGCATCATTAAATCTAACACTACAACTTACAAAATTTTCTCTTGCTTCTTCTGATGTCCACATGCCATCCTTTTTAGTATGCGTCTTTTTATAAAGCAATGAAGGACTAATTTCATCATATTCTGGATTTCTCTGTACACCAAAAGAAATATAGAACAAGCATATTAAAATTCCTAAGTCATTTATTTAGATAATAAATAATATAAATATAAATTTATTACTTACTAGCAACGTTGTAGCGCGTTGGAAGGACCTCGCTCCCGATGTGTGTACAATCTTCAGCTTAGCTCTATTCTCCTTGTTGATTGCACTCCACCTTTGCATTGTACATTTACAATTGTTATCACAATTAAGCATATAGCTAAAATAAACGTTCATAATGGAATACAAATGTTTAGCCTGAAATTCCTTGCTCACGAATAAATCACAAACACGAGTCCATTCTACCTTGTTCATATCGAAATACGGGTGCTCTAACGCCTCTTCTTTGGAATTGAACACCCAGTAATGCAGGAACATTCTATTTCTGTACGTCCTATATGTTGTGTTCATCGTAGATGTGATAGTGATGTGATCCTCGTCTCGGTCGTAATCTAGTTGGAAGTCATCCTTAACAAATATAACAGTTAGAAACGCAAAAAAGTTTCAACAATTAAAATTTAATAAATTATACTAACCAACACTTGGTTCATCACATACGATTTAATCCCGTCGGGGACCTCCTTCCACTTACTCGTCTCAAATGGGTCATGTTGTCTAACGAGCGCACCAATATGACTCAAGAGCATTGAGGACGCCTTGTCATCACCACCCATACATCCATCAGGGATATGAACGGTCAGCTTTCCTCTATTGTGAGCCTTGAGTAAAGCAAATGAAGAACAACAAATTTAAAATTCAGTTAAGCATAGAAACTTAAAAGTCAAAATATTTAATAAAGATTGACGGGGTAAGATATTTACACGCACAACTACTTTGGGCGCCTATTGGGCTGGCTATGGTAGGGGACGGTAATCCATTCCAATCCCTAAGCAAAGGACCCGACACTGCTAGTGGGATCGGACTACTCTCAGCTTGAATTGATGAATTGCACCGAAGACGTTTCCCTCCCGCTGTCATGACATAGTCCTGTGACCAAATAAATAAATATTAAAGAAAAAAACACAATAAAATTTGTTACTCAAAATGAAACACAAATTTAAATGAAACGATGAAGTTATTTTACTCCTCGGAGTCATATTCTTCAGAATCACTACAATCTTCACTTACGATTCCGAGGAATCATCGCTTCCTTCTACTGCACATTGTTGTGGACCACTCTCATTGGTTATAGCACATAAGGCTCGACGTCATTTTTAGTCAATAGGATCATGTCAAAGGAGCTAAAGTCCACAAAAAGCTCAAAAGACTCATTCTCCTGGTATGCTTCATGGTTCGACGGTCCTTCTCCATCTTCACTAGCTTCCTCCTAAATAGGTGGAATATCGTACGTGTTTCTAGGTGAAATCTTTTGAAAAATCTTCCAGTGGCCGCCCAACTTCATATCATCGATATAAAACACTTGATTCCCTTAAGAAACTAACTCGAACGGATCATTATTGTACCACTTTCAGGATGTGTTAATACTAACAAACCGACCAATTTATCAAGACCTAAATTTAAAGTACTCAAGTCAAACAAGTCACATTTTAGTAGATAAACTAAATTTCCTCGAAAATAACGTAACGTGTAAATATTCACGACCTCGCCGTAAAAATCAACATCTTCCCCATCATGGTCCCCCAAAACAGCCACATCACTATTCTGAGTGTTACGACACTATGTAACAAAGTGCCTGCTTATTCGGACCAGACACTAATGAATACAAATCATTCGACACCAAGCCCGAATTTTCATTGCGCATAGTTTGAACGTAAACACCCACCATTTAAGGCAAGTGTGTAAGCTCAATGCTGAATGTGTATCAGAAGGACAAAAGGAGATTTATATCGAAATTTCTAAACACATATGTCACAATAGCATATATAATTACGAACATCACGCATATTGTAAACTCAAATTTTTCTTAACGTGGACAATTCAAGAATTACATCCAGTTCGTTATCCGAACTTCGTGTAATTCTTAAACGGGGTCTAACGCTACTAAATGAATGCATAACATAACAACAAAAACTATATGGACGTAACAAAAACGTCTGAACCATACATATACACCTTCGAACACTTTTGCAACGCGTCCGGACGGTACATAATCCGTTCGGACTGCGATTGTCGAACAAGACAGTTTTCAATGCACGTACTCTATTTTCACCCCAAAATCTTTTCAAAATGAACCAAAATCACAAACACCTCAATATAAACATATCACAATGACCATAAACTCCATTACTATCGTTTTTTACACTAAAATTTCGAAAAACATGCTTTCATATATTAAAATACATGCTTTTCATCCTAAAACAATTCAATTTAAAACCCACTAATCTCAAATGTAATCCAATATCAAATTCTAAATAGAGTTTCTCCTTTCACACCCTATTCAATCAGATTGGATGCCCAAAATCAGCTATCCACTTCTCCTCGTGCTCAAATATCTCATTTTCTATGTTTTTCCGTTTTTTCTCCACTGTCTGCGATTCTGCCACTTTCATACTATTGAATACCATTCGGACACATCAAAGGCAGTTTGGACGCATATGTGTATTAGTTTTCGAGGAAATTGATGTCGCCAAAATTTCATAACTGTCTGAACTACGATGTACCAGTCCGAACTCCATCTTATAGTTCAACACACCATTTTAGTAATTCTCAAACGACAGCGTCTGGTCATAAATATAGACGTTCGGACTGTAAATAACCGTCTGAATACTACCTTACAATACAGGACACCGTTTTAGAATACGAAGACAATAGTGTCTGATCATAAACAACCACGTACAGACTAAATAAAAACACCGTCCGAATGTTGTTTTGAATTTCAGGCGTCTTGATTGTATAAAACAATGTTCGAACGGTTTGTTTTATATAATACGACACCGTTCGAGCTTAACTTTGAAAGATCAGACGAAAACCTTAACGTCCGAATGGTTTTTGACGAATTTTTTTTATTTCAGTTTTTAAAGCTCATACAATTAAATTTATTAGCAAGTTTTAAATAACCCAAGTTAGTTAATAATATAAATAAGCTTAAGTGTGTTAAGTTCTACTATCAATATTTTTTTGAATGAGTGTTCTGAAATTAGAAACGTAACATTAATTAACATATTGTATTAAGTTCTAATAAATACAAATAACATAACTGAAATGATATAAATATATCAAATATCGTCAAAACATAATGTGAACAAAAACATCAAATAAAACCATTACATGTCCATAAAACATAATTAATGTAAATGTCCTCAAAACATAATAAAAAAATTTAAAAGTAGACTACTGCTCATCATAGTTATCATCATCATTTATGAGTTATAGAACGTGACGGACTTGACGAAGATGCTCCTCTATCAGCACGACCCTCTCAGTCAGAGGAAAGAGCTCCGCACTAGTTGCCACACCCTTCAGGACGTCTTTAAGTGTCAGGCCCCGAACGGCATCCCGCAGGGACCGTGACAGCCGCGAGCTATCCCCCGGATGGCTCCATCGTTCTTACTTATTTTCTTACTTGATTACGGCGGAAACGTACAGGATCGCGAGGGGTTCGAGCAAATATTTACATAAACATGGTTCTCATTAAGTTCATACAAAACATATAATTAACATATTAGAACCCAATTAGTGACGCTCGTGTCACTATCAACAAAATGCGAAACATAATATCTTGGGCATCTAGGTCAGGTAGTCCTCCTGACTCTCTTCACCTGATACATCTGGAATGACACAATTTTAAAAACGTGAGTCAAAAAGACTCAGTAAGGGAAAAGACGTAAAACTTAAATCATGATCTTGACTCATGCTTGCTTAATCATGAAAGAAAGAAAACTTGATAATTGATGCATATGCATGCTCATGAATTATGCATATGCTCTTGTTTAGTGTTTTCGGCCCCAGGCCCTTGAAAACCACTTCCTTTCATACTTGCTTGTAAAACTGGCCCTTGGCCCTTAAAAATCTTTCTTTCGTACTTGTGCCCTTGTTGGCCTTATCATAATTATTTCATGTCTTTTACTTGCGGGCTCGCTCCATTTGACCCCTGAAGTCAGGGTTGTGCGTTCCCTTCGGAACCGTCCCCGAATTCTCTTGGAGACCTTAACATCTGGTCGAGCTAGCCCTTGAAGTGGCCCCAGGCCTGATGGCTAGACACGACCCTTGGAGGCACCACACCTTCTCACTGTCCTTCAGTGTGGCTTGCACAGCCTCTTGGATTCACCCATCCTTCTCATAAATGTCCTTAGGTATGGGAGTCCAACTTGATGGTACGGTACCGACCAGTGCCCTTAATCTTAACTTATCGTTTCATAAAACTTCTCATAGTTTTCCATAAAATCATTGCATAATTTTCTTCTTGAAAAATTCATGCAATGCACATGTCATGTCATGCTTGCTTAAAATTCATACTTGCTTAAAATTCATGCTTGTTCATGAAGTTCATATCATGTCATGCTTTCTTAACATCCATACTTGTTCATGAAACTCATATCATGTCATGCTTTCTTAAAATTCATGCTTGTTCATGAAACGATGCAGTGTGTCATTCCAGTTTTGAAAAGAAATACTTACTGTCCACTTACAGTATCCACTTACTCTTGGTCTTCTTGTTCGTATATACAGACACGTGGATCGCCTACAAGCGATTCAAATATTCTTTTAGACTTTAAGAATTATGAAATCATTTCTTTTTTGAAATCAGTCATCAATCGAAGATATATATATATATATATATACATATTACTGAAATTCATTTAATTACAAAATAATTATTTTATTCTTTTCCTTAAATATTCAAAACTTAGCTTATTAAATCATTAATATTTTTATTGAAATAAAAATATATTTATCCATGTACTTGCCTCGATTAGGGTTAAATAATACTCATAGGTTTAGATTTAAACCTAAGTCTCTTTTTATTACACGTACTACATTAAAACCTTATTTCTAACTATTAATAAATTATTCATGATTAAATCTTAACTTAGACTTTAACCCTCAAATAAAACCCGAGTAAAACTTAACTAGGGTTCCAATAATATTTAATAAAGATCATGGCTCTATAATATTATTCCAACTAGCCTAACCCTAATTTTTCTCATCCAACACAACAATGAAAATACATAAATCATGAATTGCACTTAGGGTTAACTTTTCTTGCAACTTTCGGCCACTACCATTTTTGCACCAATTAAATCACAACTTTTTCTCCAAGGGTGATCCCAACCTCCAATCAACAATTTCACAACCTAATATCTATAATTCAAAGCACCAACACCATACACTATACTCATGGCATTCGGCCAACACATGTTTTTACCCAATGATTAGTTTTCTTTTATTTCCTTCAACATGCATGCTTCCAATACTTAACATAATCATCTACTATGCATTTAAGGTCATAAATCTTGCACATGTTAAGGCCAATGTCCAGATCTACACATATTCAAAACTATACATGAAAATCCACATAGCTTATTTTCGGCCTTACCCCAAAATGTACCCTTTTCATGCTAAAAATTATATCATGCATATCCTTTGCATTTGTGACCTAACTAGAGCATGCATACACTTAATCCTTTTTATCAAATAATTCCATCAACAATAGATCTACTCTTTATTCACACTAATATCCATAGATCTAAACAAAGATATCATTTTTCATCACCCAACATATCAAAAACTTAGATCTAACTTCCTTTAGCTTGCATTGTTCTCCATTTACATTTTTCTTCACATACAACCTTAGATCTAGGGCTTCCATGGTTAGATCTAGCATGTAAACAACTTAGGGTTCCTAAGCATCCAAGATCTAACAACATCAAGGCATCTATCAAAATAAAACTTCAAGATCTTATACATAGGCCATTCGGCCACTCATGCTAACCTAACAAAATCATTTTAGCCTTACCTTGTTGTTTGTCCAAGCTTGAGCACCTAGAAAATAAGGTACCTTTGGTTAGTACTTTTGAAGCTCAAGACAAAATCATCAATGAAACTAAACTCACCTTCAACCTTTACCAACTCTTCCTATCCTTTTCCTCCTTCAAAGATTCGGTCCACCCTCTTTAGAAATGACCAAGCTTGGTTTAAAAGAAGCTCTATGGTGGTGAAGAGGGCATGGTAAGTTTGAAGAAAAATGGTGTCAAATGACTAGGGTTTTCAAGGTAGGACTTTTGTCTACAACAAGAGAGATTTACTTGGCTTTTGGAATGGGTTTTGGCAAGCTAGATGGAAGTGGTTTAGAGGCAAGATGAATTGCACAAACCTTGAACTCTTGAGTGTGAGATTCGGTCAAGGCTTGAAAATGGGAGAGAATGGAGAGGTTTGCAATATTCGGCCAAGGCTTGGAATGGGAGAGAGTTGAGTGAAATGGGGGGGGTTCGGTCATGGCATTAGCAAGGGGATTGGTGTGAGATTGAGTCTCCCCATGCAACCGTAAGGCTATGACATAGGGTTTGAGAGAGAGAATGGTCATGAGAGAATTTGAAAGAGGGAGGGGGGATGAATGGAGGGGTTGGCCGACCAAGGCCATGTCCACATCCTTCTCTCTCTCTTTCTTTCATCTTTTCTCCCCATCAAATCTTGTCCCCTTAGCCAAGCTTGTGTTTGAATTACATCACTCTCTCTCCTCCCTTGAGTCCATCGACCAACACTCCTTCTCTTTGCTTTTCTCTTCTCTTTTTACTTCAATGCCTTGTCTTATCAATTCTTACACACTTACATCTTCTTACACATCTCTTACACATCACATGGCACCTCACTTTGGCTTCCAAATTTCCTCTCCTTGCCTTTCACGTAGAAGCCCTCCTTTGCTTAGTTTGGTTGCTTTTCAACCAACCTAGTTACTTCCACATTAATATGCAACTAACTTTCAACTTGGTTTTCACTTATCACCTAACTTATCACTTTATAAGCTATCTTACTTATCTATCCATTCCAATAGCTTATCACCTTACAAGTATGATATCTTATCATGTGATAATGGCCTTAGCCTATCTCTACAATAATCACAAGGCCTTATCACTCTAAAAGTTTCCTAACTTATCATGCTTGCTTATCACTATGATAAGCAAGTGTGCTTATCAATTAATTCATATGGAAATTCTAATAATATAGAATACATCATAATGTTACATGTCACATACAATATTTAATCCATGTATTAAAAAGAATTTCATTATTTAATCTATTAATAATTTCGGCTTATACAAGGGAATTATTAAAGCATAATTCATATTATATGGTCCATGAATCATATTAGGTAAATGAAAAATATCAATTTGTAAAAGAGGAACTTACTTGCAAATTTCGGCTCTTAACATAATATAATTTATACTTGCATAAAATGGCATATTAATTATTTAAAGAGATTTTATGAAATAAAATCCCATTTTAATCGAAATACCATAACATAAAAAATTAGGCCATACATTGGCCAAAACATAGCCCCATTAAGAAATAAAAACTATTACATTGGAAAAATAAAATAATACATAAGCAATTACGTAGGAGAAAATCGGGGTCTCACATTCTCCCCTCCTTATAAAAATTCCGACCTCGGAATTTCTTTTACCACCAGAAATTTTGTCCTGACTGCGTAGGCGTAGGACAATGGGGATTGGGACGAATTACTCCCCGTCCAAGAGTGCGATCTGATTCCTTGGCTTGGTTCCTCTAGACTAGGGTCATGGATGACGTTCTCGGGTGGTCCATGAAACCTAGGTCTAGACTCTACTTCCTGTGACGAAAAGTGGGTCTCCGATCCAGCGTCTTGAGCCCTAACTCTTTGATGATGTCGGTTCTCGTTACATCGCCTAGGTGTACACTCACGTCTCGAGTTACTACGCCTAGGTCTTTCTTGGGATCGTTCTCTAGTCTCACTAGGTATCGGATGTTGTTCCATGGGGTCTTCTTCCGGATCCTCCTCTGGGTCCTCTTCCGGATCCTCTTCCGGATCTTCCTCAAAGTCTTCGGGTAACATGGTCCTTATGGGAATGGCGTTTATTGGCGACTCTGGCCAATAAATACCCTCCAGATATCCAGAACAATCTGGAGATAAGGGTTGACCCCACCTGGAAGGTCCAGGTTGGTCGGGTGCCGGGGGTGGCGGGGGCTGGTATGTCCCCGCCATACCTTGCTGCCAATACGTTACGTGGGTTTGGTACGTTCCTCGGGGGTCCCCTCTATCCGTCTCATGTGATGCGTGAGTCGGAGCCTCGTGGCTTCCCGAATGTCTCGTGGAACCTTGGGTTCTATGGTTAACCCGAAACAAACTGCGGTACTCTCGTGCGGTCATCCTTCTCTGAGAAGGCGTGCCCGAATGCTGGGAACGAGGGGGTCGACTACTCGGTGGCATCTGACAACATAATACAACGGTCAGTCATGTGTGCATACAAAATATCATCATATATCACAAAGAATTAGCATTCTTTTTGTAAGGAAGTCAAGCACAAATATCAGACAATAATACTCATACAAGCCAAACATTCAATCAATAGGGAAGGAAATAAACATTCGGATCCTATTCTCCTTTTAACTGGGGGTACTTCTCGTACATATCGCTTTCCAACTCCCAAGATGCCTCCTCTACCCCATGATTCCTCCATAGAACCTTCACAAGCGGTATCACCTTGGTCCGCAATCGCTGCTCCTTTCTATCGAGAATCCTTACTGGCTCCTCTACATAGGTAAGGTTCTCCCTAATCTGCAAAGGTTCATACTCTAGTACATGGGTAGGGTCAGACACGTATTTGCGCAGGAGCGATACGTGGAACACATCGTGTACTCCCGCAATTGATGGCGGTAAGGCCAGTCTATACGCCATTGGTCCAACACGCTCCAGGATCTCGAATGGTCCTATAAACCGGGGTTGAAGCTTCCCCTTCTTCCCGAATCGTGCTACCCCCTTTGTTGGAGAAATCTTTAAAAACACTTTACTTCCTTCCTCAAAGGTCAATTCTCTTCTTCGATTGTCCGCATAACTCTTTTGCCGACTTTGGGCCGTAATAAGTCTTTCTTTGATCAACCGAATCTTCTCTTTTGTCTGCACAATCATCTCTGGCCCCAACAGTCTTCCTTCTCCTACTTCATCCCAATATAATGGCGACCTACACCTCCTTCCATACAAAGCTTCATACGGTGCCATGCCAATACTTGATTGGAAACTGTGTTGTATGCGAACTCTGCTAGCGGCAAATACTGAGCCCAGCTTCCTTTGAAGTCAATGACGCATGCTCGAAGCATGTCTTCCAAAATTTGAATGGTCCGCTCCGATTGGCCATCCGTCTGTGGGTGGAAAGCAGTGCTAAAATTCAACTTAGTGCCTAGGGACTCCTGCAATCTTTTCCAAAACCTTGACGTAAATCTTGGATCCCTATCCGACACTATGCTCTTCGGTATGCCATGGAGCCTCACAATTTCTTGGAGGTAAACTTCAGCTAGCCTTTCCGGGGTATACTTCACCCTGATGGGCAGAAAGTGGGCTGACTTGGTCAATTGGTCCACTACTACCCATATTGCATCGTAGCCAGCTGTCGTTCTCGGTAGCCCTACTACAAAATCCATGGCTATTCCTTCCCACTTCCATTCAGGGATCTCCAGAGGTTTCAATGTTCCTGCTGGCCTCTGGTGCTCTGCTTTCACTCTCTGACAAGTCAGACATCGAGCGACATACTCCGCTATCTCTCTCTTCATATTCGGCCACCAGTAAACTTTCTTGATGTCTTGATACATCTTCGTTCCTCCAGGGTGGATGGTATAGGGCGTAGTATGCGCCTCTGCCAAAATCAACTCCTTGATTCCCCCATCACCAGGGACACATATCCTACTCCGGTACCTCAGCACTCCATCCCTATCCTCAAAATCGGGATCATTATTCTTCTCAATCCTTTCCCTAATCCCTATTATCACCGCATCGCTCTTCTGGGCTTCACAGATTCGCTCCTCCAGCGATGGTTGCAATGACAGCCCTGCGATGGAAACATACCGGTCGGCCAATACAAGCGTGATCTCCTCTCTTTTTAGATCCTTCATGATCTCCTTAGCTACTACCTCTACGACACTTGTTTCAGCCGACTTCCGGCTTAAAGCATCAGCCACCACGTTAGCTTTCCCAGGATGGTAGCTAATGGTGCAATCATAGTCCTTGATCAGCTCCAACCAGCGTCGCTGCCTCATATTCAGCTCCTTCTGAGTGTTAAAGTACTTGAGGCTTTTATGGTCCGTAAATATCTCGCACTTAACCCCATAGAGATAATGCCTCCATATTTTCAGAGCATGCACGACTGCAGCCAACTCCAAGTCGTGGGTGGGGTAATTCACCTCGTGGGGCCTCAGTTGCCTCGACGCATAGGCTATGACCCTCTTATCTTGCATCAACACACACCCAAGACCTTGCTTTGAGGCGTCCGTATAGATCTCATACTCCCCATGTTCTAAAGGCAATGCTAACACCGGGGCAGTAACCAGATGAGCCTTTAGCGTCTGGAAACTTTGCTCACACTCGTCTGTCCAATCGAACTTAACGTTCTTCTTGGTCAACGAGGTCATCGGCATAGCTATCTTTGAAAATTCCTTGATAAACCTCCGGTAATACCCTACTAATCCCAGGACACTTCTTATCTCCTTAACATTTGTAGGTCTAGGCCATTTGAAAACCGCATCAACCTTTCCGGGATCTACAGCAATTCCTTCTCCCGACACTACATGCCCTAAAAATCGGACTTGCTGCAACCAAAACTCGCACTTGGAGAATTTAGCGTACAGCTTCTTCTCCCTTAGGATCTGCAAAACAATCCTGAGATGCTCCTCATGCTCCTCTTGGTTCCGAGAATAAATCAAAATATCGTCTATGAACACCACCACAAATTTATCCAGGAACTCCCTGAACACTCGATTCATCAAGTCCATAAATGCGGCCGGGGCATTAGTTAATCCAAACGGCATCACCAAAAATTCATAGTGACCATATCGGGTCCGAAAGGCCGTCTTTGATATATCTCCCTCCTTAACCTTCAACTGGTGGTAACCCGACCTCAAATCAATTCTTGAAAATATTTGTGCCCCCTGCAATTGATCGAACAAATCGTCAACGCGAGGTAGCGGGTACCTATTCTTCACAGTCACCTTATTCAACTCCCTATAATCAATACACATCCGGAGACTTCCGTCCTTCTTTTTCACAAACAGGATCGGTGCTCCCTAAGGCGACACACTCGGCCTTATAAATCCCTTCTCCAAGAGATCTTCCAACTGGACCTTCAGCTCCTTTAGCTCTGCCGGAGCCATTCGATACGGCACCTTGGAAATTGGGACTATCCCAGCTTCCAATTCAATTCCGAACTCCACCTCCCTATCCGGTGGTAACCCCGGTAGGTCTTCCGGGAATACATCCGGAAACTCAGTCACTATTGGGGTTTGATCAAACGCAGGGACCTCGTTCTGCGTGTTACTTCGCGTATCACTTGCCCATACTAGAATTCCCTCGTGCCCTCCTTGCAATAATCTTTTAGCTTGCAGGGCCGAGACAATTGCTGGCCTTCGCTCCATCTTCCTCATACCGGTAAAACAACAATCCGGTCTCCCCTCCTTTTGGAACACGACCTTCTTCTCATAGCACCGAATGTTGGCACCATGCTTCGACAGCCAGTCCATACCTAGGATGATATCAAATCCTCCCATCTCCATAACTATCAAATCAGCTAACATGACTTGCCCTTCTACCTCTATCGGATAGTCCTTCACCATCCGGCTACACTCGACTCTTCCCCCAGCGGGCGTTGACACAAGGACACCACAATCCAACAACTCACTATTTAAGGCATGTGTCTTGCAATATGCTGATGCAATGAATGAATGCGTGGCCCCTGAATCAAACAGAACTAGGGCTTCCCCCTGGGGCAAAGGCAACTTACCTGCCACCACTCGGTTCTGGTTCTCCGCGTCCTCCGGAGTCATTGCATATAACCTCGCCTGTGTTGGGCCTCCCTGCCTTCTTGCATTGTCCTGCTGCGTGGGTCGGGGTGCTTGGTTTGAGCTGCCTGCACTCCTACAGTCTCTAGCGAAGTGACCAGGCTTCCCACATTTGAAACATAAGCCCTGCCTGCACTCCCCAGGGTGTCTCTTGTTGCACTTGTTACACAGAGGAAACTGATTTCCTCCGGCATTCTGAGCTCCACCAGGCCTCTGGTTTGGCCTCGGGTTCGGCCTCTGGTTCGACCTCTGAGGCTGCCTCTGTGACGGCTCTGGCCTACTTTTCTTCCAGGGCATCTGCTGAATGGTTGGGTTGGAAGGAGCCTTCCTCTTTTGCTGGTCATGATAGACTGCTATCCTCTGCAGTCCTCTCTCCACTATCACTGCCCGTTCAATTACTTCTGCCAGGGTTTAAAGGTTTTGACTATACACCCTGTCATAGACCCGTGGGTGTAACCCTTCCTCAAACTTTCGGGCCTTCCTTTCCTCATCGGGCACCAAGTACGGGGCAAATCGTACCAGCTCCATGAATCGGCCTGCATATTGCTCCACCGTCATGGCTCCTCGGGTTAGGGTAGCGAATTCCCTTGCCTTCGCTTCCCGGGTCGTCCGTGGGAAATAACGATCTAAAAATTCTTGCTGGAACCTCTCCCAGGTTATGGGCTGCTCTCCCAGCTCCTGTTCCAGCAACACCTTCTCGGACTGCCACCACCTTTTGGCATCCCCTTGCAGCTTGAAGGTAGCATAACTTAACTTTTGGGCCTCGGTACACCCCAAGACTTCAAGTAGCTCTTTTATCTCCACCAGCCAATTTTCTGCTAGTATGGCATCTCCTCTGCCGTTGTACGCTGGCGGGTGCTGGCGGTTAAACTGGTCGAACGTACACCCCTCAGGGCGTCCTCGGGCCCCTTCAGCATGGGCACCCGGCTGCACGTGCTCGGCCACTAGCTGAGCCATGTGCCTCAACACATCCTCGGTGGTAACTCCGGGAGCCTCGGACTCTTGATTTCTTGTTGGCCTCCTAGGTGCCATCCTGCACTTCAAGGTTATCGTTCAGCTTAGAACATCCTCAACCTCAGAAATTCTCATCATAATTAACCCTAATCGTGTTATCTCATGCTTTAGGGTTTAGGGTTCTACTTCGTTCCCTATGTTCTACGACTCTACCCTCCGATCCTCTGATACCAACTTAACTGTCACGCCCCGAACGGCATCCCGCAGGGACCGTGACAGCCGCGAGCTATCCCCCGGATGGCTCCATCGTTCTTACTTATTTTCTTACTTGATTACGGCGGAAACGTACAGGATCGCGAGGGGTTCGAGCAAATATTTACATAAACATGGTTCTCATTAAGTTCATACAAAACATATAATTAACATATTAGAACCCAATTAGTGACGCTCGTGTCACTATCAACAAAATGCGAAACATAATATCTTGGGCATCTAGGTCAGGTAGTCCTCCTGACTCTCTTCACCTGATACATCTGGAATGACACAATTTTAAAAACGTGAGTCAAAAAGACTCAGTAAGGGAAAAGACGTAAAACTTAAATCATGATCTTGACTCATGCTTGCTTAATCATGAAAGAAAGAAAACTTGATAATTGATGCATATGCATGCTCATGAATTATGCATATGCTCTTGTTTAGTGTTTTCGGCCCCAGGCCCTTGAAAACCACTTCCTTTCATACTTGCTTGTAAAACTGGCCCTTGGCCCTTAAAAATCTTTCTTTCGTACTTGTGCCCTTGTTGGCCTTATCATAATTATTTCATGTCTTTTACTTGCGGGCTCGCTCCATTTGACCCCTGAAGTCAGGGTTGTGCGTTCCCTTCGGAACCGTCCCCGAATTCTCTTGGAGACCTTAACATCTGGTCGAGCTAGCCCTTGAAGTGGCCCCAGGCCTGATGGCTAGACACGACCCTTGGAGGCACCACACCTTCTCACTGTCCTTCAGTGTGGCTTGCACAGCCTCTTGGATTCACCCATCCTTCTCATAAATGTCCTTAGGTATGGGAGTCCAACTTGATGGTACGGTATCGACCAGTGCCCTTAATCTTAACTTATCGTTTCATAAAACTTCACATAGTTTTCCATAAAATCATTGCAAAATTTTCTTCTTGAAAAATTCATGCAATGCACATGTCATGTCATGTTTGCTTAAAATTCATACTTGCTTAAAATTCATGCTTGTTCATGAAGTTCATATCATGTCATGCTTTCTTAAAATCCATACTTGTTCATGAAACTCATATCATGTCATGCTTTCTTAAAATTCATGCTTGTTCATGAAACGATGCAGTGTGTCATTCCAGTTTTGAAAAGAAATACTTACTGTCCACTTACAGTATCCACTTACTCTTGGTCTTCTTGTTCGTATATACAGACACGTGGATCGCCTACAAGCGATTCAAATATTCTTTTAGACTTTAAGAATTATGAAATCATTTATTTTTTGAAATCAGTCATCAATCGAAGATATATATATATATATATATACATATTACTGAAATTCATTTAATTACAAAATAATTATTTTATTCTTTTCCTTAAATATTCAAAACTTAGCTTATTAAATCATTAATATTTTTATTGAAATAAAAATATATTTATCCATGTACTTGCCTCGATTAGGGTTAAATAATACTCATAGGTTTAGATTTAAACCTAAGTCTCTTTTTATTACACGTACTACATTAAAACCTTATTTCTAACTATTAATAAATTATTCATGATTAAATCTTAACTTAGACTTTAACCCTCAAATAAAACCCGAGTAAAACTTAACTAGGGTTCCAATAATATTTAATAAAGATCATGGCTCTATAATATTATTCCAACTAGCCTAACCCTAATTTTTCTCATCCAACACAACAATGAAAGTACATAAATCATGAATTGCACTTAGGGTTAACTTTTCTTGCAACTTTCGGCCACTACCATTTATGCACCAATTAAATCACAACTTTTTCTCCAGGGGTGATCCCATCCTCCAATCAACAATTTCACAACCTAATATCTATAATTCAAAGCACCAACACCATACACTATACTCATGGCATTCGGCCAACACATGTTTTTACCCAATGATTAGTTTTCTTTTATTTCTTCAACATGCATGCTTCCAATACTTAACATAATCATCTACTATGCATTTAAGGTCATAAATCTTGCACATGTTAAGGCCAATGTCCAGATCTACACATATTCAAAACTATACATGAAAATCCACATAGCTTATTTTCGGCCTTACCCCAAAATGTACCCTTTTCATGCTAAAAATTATATCATGCATATCCTTTGCATTTGTGACCTAACTAGCATGCATACACTTAATCCTTTTTATCAAATAATTCCATCAACAATAGATCTACTCTTTATTCACACTAATATCCATAGATCTAAACAAAGATATCATTTTTCATCACCCAACATATCAAAAACTTAGATCTAACTTCCTTTAGCTTGCATTGTTCTCCATTTACATTTTTCTTCACATACAACCTTAGATCTAGGGCTTCCATGGTTAGATCTAGCATGTAAACAACTTAGGGTTCCTAAGCATCCAAGATCTAACAACATCAAGGCATCTATCAAAATAAAACTTCAAGATCTTATACATAGGCCATTCGGCCACTCATGCTAACCTAACAAAATCATTTTAGCCTTACCTTGTTGTTTGTCCAAGCTTGAGCACCTAGAAAATAAGGTACCTTTGGTTAGTACTTTTGAAGCTCAAGACAAAATCATCAATGAAACTAAACTCACCTTCAACCTTTTACCAACTCTTCCTATCCTTTTCCTCCTTCAAAGATTCGGTCCACCCTCTTTAGAAATGACCAAGCTTGGTTTAAAAGAAGCTCTATGGTGGTGAAGAGGGCATGGTAAGCTTGAAGAAAAATGGTGTCAAATGACTAGGGTTTTCAAGGTAGGACTTTTGTCTACAACAAGAGAGATTTACTTGGCTTTTGGAATGGGTTTTGGCAAGCTAGATGGAAGTGGTTTAGAGGCAAGATGAAATGCACAAACCTTGAACTCTTGAGTGTGAGATTCGGTCAAGGCTTGAAAATGGGAGAGAATGGAGAGGTTTGCAATATTCGGCCAAGGCTTGGAATGGGAGAGAGTTGAGTGAAATGGGGGGGGTTCGGTCATGGCATTAGCAAGGGGATTGGTGTGAGATTGAGTCTCCCCATGCAACCCTAAGGCTATGACATAGGGTTTGAGAGAGAGAATGGTCATGAGAGAATTTGAAAGAGGGACGGGGGATGAATGGAGGGGTTGGCCGACCAAGGCCATGTCCACATCCTTCTCTCTCTCTTTCTTTCATCTTTTCTCCCCATCAAATCTTGTCCCCTTAGCCAAGCTTGTGTTTGAATTACATCACTCTCTCTCCTCCCTTGAGTCCATCGACCAACACTCCTTCTCTTTGCTTTTCTCTTCTCTTTTTACTTCAATGCCTTGTCTTATCAATTCTTACACACTTACATCTTCTTACACATCTCTTACACATCACATGGCACCTCACTTTGGCTTCCAAATTTCCTCTCCTTGCCTTTCACGTAGAAGCCCTCCTTTGCTTAGTTTGGTTGCTTTTCAACCAACCTAGTTACTTCCACATTAATATGCAACTAACTTTCAACTTGGTTTTCACTTATCACCTAACTTATCACTTTATAAGCTCTCTTACTTATCTATCCATTCCAATAGCTTATCACCTTACAAGTATGATATCTTATCATGTGATAATGGCCTTAGCCTATCTCTACAATAATCACAAGGCCTTATCACTCTAAAAGTTTCCTAACTTATCATGCTTGCTTATCACTATGATAAGCAAGTGTGCTTATCAATTAATTCGTATGGAAATTCTAATAATATAGAATACATCATAATGTTACATGTCACATACAATATTTAATCCATGTATTAAAAAGAATTTCATTTATTTAATCTATTAATAATTTCGGCTTATACAAGGGAATTATTAAAGCATAATTCAAATTATATGGTCCATGAATCATATTAGGTAAATGAAAAATATCAATTTGTAAAAGAGGAACTTACTTGCAAATTTCGGCTCTTAACATAATATAATTTATACTTGCATAAAATGACATATTAATTATTTAAAGAGATTTTATGAAATAAAATCCCATTTTAATCGAAATACCATAACATAAAAAATTAGGCCATACATTGGCCAAAACATAAGCAATTACGTAGGAGAAAATCGGGGTCTCACATTAAGAGCAGTGACCTCCTTCTTCCACCCAACGTCCATGTCCGTGACCTTTTGCTCCACAGCCGCCAGATGACAACTGATATCACTGACCACGCAATGGGTGGGCTGCGTCATCATACGTCCTTAGGCTGCTCCTGTTGTCTAACTCTAGCAATCCGAGCGGCATGCAGCGGTCGGTGTGGCTACACAATCGATTTGGAGAGCGTTGTCATGTTTATTGACCCAAGTGGAAGCACCCTCGGAACGTCAGCTCCCTCGGGTATGATCATGGCTTGCAAGAACTAGGTCAGAAGAATCTCGTACAACTGCCAGGTACAGAAACTCGGCCCGGCTATACGACAGATCCATGGTTTGGGAGCGTTGTAGATTCCGCTAAAAAGGAAGCAGCTTCCCGTGTATCATATAGCTACCCTGCACAATAGTTGTATCCTCGCCCAACGTAGTCTGGAATACCTCGGCCTTTTGTAGGTCGTCCCTCGTTCATTGCCAAATCTCTCTCGTACCCCAAGAAATTTTCTAGCTTGTCGGGCGAGAATATGATCAGAACGTTACGGACAATGACCTCCAAACTAGGCTCCTCGAGGTCTCTCGTCTGAAATATAGCCTATTAAAACTCTCGCATCATATTCTTTGATGCATAGCTGGTCTTATGGATCAACAGAAGCCAACCTAACCCATCCACCATCACCGGAAGCGTCCTACCCTCAAATATGAGATCGTTAAAGTCTGCCAACTTGATGTCCCGCTCTACAACAATCGAGCGAGACATAATGACCGATGTATGCTGCTCCACCGTTAAAGTCGGAGTGAAAGGTTGTTCATCATCAGCCTGGCCGCAGGTACATGGACGCTTGCTCATTTTTTTAAAATCTGCACAAAAAAACGTTCTCACTAATAATTCAGTCCGGACGTATATGTGAAGTGTCCAGACATTATCAAAGCATCAACATATCTGTTTTGAACAACTTTGGATATCCGTCCAAACCCAAAGCAGATAAAAAAATTAAATTTAACATTAAAACAGAGTTCAGACACAATCAAACGACAACGTATAACCGTAGGAATACTATCTTGCGTCCGAACATACAACAGAGAATTAAACTATATATATTGTGTTCGGACAACATCAAAACGACAACATATACCATTGAATTACTTCGGAAAAAGTCCTAACGACACAAGAAATCGTCCCGACCGCTTAAGAAAGCATCCCTCCACCTCCCGGACGCTTTCTGGAGGACGACCGAGTCAATTCAGCCATGGAAGCATCCCTCCACCTCCCCACACGCCCAAAAATACAACCAAAACACAAATTAATACACTTAAAACAAACCTAACAATTAACAAAATCATTTTCTACGTAAAAATCAATCAAAAAATACAATGTACTATGCAAAAAATGGAAGTGAAATTCTATACTTAAAACCATAAAAAATGAAATTTTACCATTAAAATCTTGTTAAAAGTAAGTAAAACATATGTGGATGTAATTAGATCCACAAAAGAGTGATATTGCGTCAATATTTGTGAAGAAAAAACTTAGTTTTGAGAGATTTTTTAGGAGAAATGGTTTGGTATTTGTGAAAATACCAAACCAAAGACATGAAGAAAGAAGATCAAGAAGATGCAAGGAGCTCAAAAGTAAAGATACAAGCCTTAGGGTATAAACCTTGTAACTCTTTATTTCACTTTTGACAGGGATTATGAATCACACTTGCATATCTTTCAAAACATGCACAAACCATTTTACCTTTTGTTTGAAAGATTAATATTTTTAAAGGTTTCAAAACACCTCAATCAAACTCCCAAACCTTTCATATACTTATGAGAAGTAAGTTTCTAAAATTGGGTGTTTAAAAGTGGTCAAAAACATGTTTTCAAATGAACCGGAATATGTGCTTAAGTTGCGGAGGTCGACCGACTTACCAAGCGATCGACCGGTCTTTGACTGCTTGGTATAGAGGTCTACTGGTTGATTTTTAAAAAAACCGTTGAGCTTCTGACAATATGACCGTTGAGTAAAGGTAACTTGAAGCGGTCGACCAACTCCTTTTGACAGACGACTCCCAACGGCTAGTTTTCATATGTGGCCAATAAATACACATCCATAACGTCCAAAATTAAAACACAACGACCACGTATCATTTAGATCACTTGAAAAATATTGCAAACCATCATATTTCATATTTCTCATATCATTAACACAAAACACACTTTCATATCCTTGTCTTTGTGTGAATCAAGTGATAGAGCTTTCCACTTTCATATCCACTCTTTGAGAGATTTTGAACTTGTAATCTTTATATCAAGAGAGGTGATTCCTTTAGTGAGGTTGTTCACTAAAGAAGAAGCTTTGAGAGGGTATATGTCAAGCTTCGTGAGGTTGTGAGTGGTGCGCCCGAAAAACCACTTGGTTGGGTTTGAGTGTTGAGCCTGGGAAAACATTTGTACGGTTCTCTAGCACCTGGAAGCTAGAGTGTATGCTATTGAAGAATAGTAGGAAAACCTCAAGGCTCGGTGAAGGAGCTTGAGGGGTGGATGTAGGCGGGTTTGCTGAACCACCTAAAAATCAAGTGTTTGCTTCTCATACCCTTCTCTTTACTTTTAACACGTATTTACACTTGTTGCATATTATATACTTGTGCTAAATTAGGTTTTACTTTTTAAACACGTCTTTTGGTTCTTAAAAGCGAAAAGTTGTAGAAAACTAATTCACCCCTCTTAGGTTTCCTTAATCCTAGAACTCACACAGTTAGCGTCGTCTTGTAGGAATTTCTTGACAAAAGCTTTTTCTAAACTTTCACGACCTTTTCCGATATTAGAAACACGCTTTTCCCAGAGATGACACCTACCCAAGAACAGGAAGTTGAGAACCCTGAAGCCCCTGTCTTTCCAGCGATCCTTGAGCGAGAGGTGGATGTAACAGCCATATTGGCAATCCTTACCCAACGTATAGGGCAATCATCCAAAAATTTGTTACCACAACCCCCCTCATACCCCATCCTCACCCCTTTAGTATTAAGAAGGGTTTGAAAAACCCTGATAGAATGATCTGGACAACTCCCGACATCCCCCTTGAGGGCACCTTGAAGACTCACTCAACCACCTCAGTGCTCAGATGGACTGACAAGAGGAGCAGATAAAACTCTGTAGGCGGGTAAAAACCTCCATGCCCTACTCCCCATGGACATTGCCAGCAGCCAGGCGGAGAATGCAGTGCAGATAAATCCCACAGAGGCTCCCTCTGTTTGCCGCCTCTGCTACCAGCTGCTCTTAAGCCTCTCAGTCCAGACCGTACGGGTTGAGACTGATCCAGACCTACGGTCTGGATTACATCCAGACCCAATGGACAGCAGGGAGGGCTGCCACCTCATTTAATGAGCCCTCCCTTCCGTCGGCTCGGCTTGGCTCATCTCACATGCGGATTTTTGGCCTTAGATCTGTAGTGGTCGAACCACTATATTTTAGATTCAACCACAATTGCGACCACTACTCCCCGACTATTCCAACACGTGTGTTTTTTGCTCCAGATTTGTAGTGGTTGGACCACTATATTTTATATTCGACCACTACGCCCCGAACACGCGTTTTAACCCTTTTATTCTCGAATCTCTCGTCTCAAATCTAATTTCAAAATCCCCAATCTCCGAATCCCTAGACTTAGTGAAAACCAAAAAGGCTTAGAAGGTTCCTATTGTCTCTATTTAAAGTGGTTCTCTCATTTTCCAGCGGTTAGTTCAAAAGTATCTCTTTAGCTTGATTTTTTTGTCTCTTTTGAGTTGTTTAGTTTGTATATATACGCTTAAAGATAGAGAATCATTGATGTTTCTTGTCTATAGCTCATTATTTGTATTCATGTATTTGCTGCAACATTGACAATAAAGAGAGAGATGGAGAAATTTTGATGCTTTTTGTCTGTATATTGTTTGAAGAGAATGTGGTCTAACTCGAGTGGTCACACGGTGGTTGATTGTGAATGAATTTGTGGTCTAATGGTAGTTGTCCCACCTTAAAATGGTTGAATGTGAATGAATTTTTGGTCTGATGGTAGTGGTCTGACGCTAGTGGTTTATTGTAAATGAATTTGTAGTCTGCAAGTAGTGGTCCGACGCTCGTGATTTATTGTGAATAAATTTGTGGTTGAAGCTAGTGGTCTGACGTTAATGGTATAAACAATATGTATCTAAGACTTTATTGGTGATGATATTTGAATAAAATTTATGCGGGTCCTCCTTCAAAAATGGAAAGTAGTAGTATGTGTTGTTGTCATTTCTTGTGTTGATGATTTTTATAAGAAATAGTGTTGCTTTTTCAAAAATGGGAAATTGTTGATTTTTCCTATAACTTGTGGTGAATGCTCTGTTTCTTTTTTTGTCCTAATTTTTGTCATCAAGTTAAGGTTCATGTTACTCCCATATCAGAATAATAAAGTAGAGGAAAGGTTGGGGATTGTTGGCAGATGGAAGGCTACCTGTTTATTTTTATTAGTTTAATTTTTTAAGATGTCTTAATTAAATTGATTTTTGACAGTCAATCACGTTTTACGCAGAACAAAATATGAGATGTTGCAACATGCATATTTTGCCACTAGAGCAACACAAGCACATAATGTCTGCTTTGGTGGGATGAATTTCTCCTATCTAGTTGAACTCGAGGAACACAACGACCTGGAGCACCAGCAGCATGCCAAGGAGCACCTTCTGTTTTGGATCATATTGATGAGTGAATATATTTTGGATGAGTGGATGTCCTCTAATGTAATCTTTGATAGCTTTATTTGGATCCTTGTTGCTTGTAAAATTTTGGTCTTAGATCATGCACATTGGCTGAAGGCAATCTTTGAGTTCTATAATATATGTAAGTATTTGCCCCGTTATTGAGTGAGCCTAGGCTTGTGCTTGGCTCACTGCCTTGTCAGACCTTTGATCTCTTTGATTGCCTCATTTTAATGGTAGAAGGAAAGATTGTGTTTCATAGTCTTTGTTGATTTACAAAGGAAATGGTGGAAGATAATTCTCAACTCATTGAATAAATGATTACAATGGTTGTATATATACAGGGTAATTTGAAACTTATTTTCTTACATAGAAAAAATCGTCTTCATTTCAAGCACTATACAGTCTTAACAAATTATTTTAACTATGTCATCGCACATAATTACATGAGAAGAAGTACAAATCAGAAATGTGTAACATGAAGTAGGAAGACCATATTTCCGGCTAAAACTCTGTATCTGAGTAATAAGGATTATCGTCCGGGATAGAATAGTTTCCCGAGAGACCAAGTTTAGCAATTTCCGCTGCACCTAAAAAGACATTACAAAGGACAAGAGTGAGTGCAAAAGATGCAAACCGCAAGAAACTATGCAAGGAAACCAATAACTATGTCACATTTCAAATACTGAATTTTTTTTTAAGCTTCCAAATACTGAAATATAAACGTGTATACAAGTGCATCATTTGTTTAATTCTGTAGCCAAGTTGACAAACTATGGACGCCTAACTGAACAGACAAAAGCATTTGCATCTGGTAGAATGACATACCATAGCATCATGACAGGACTAATGATTCAACAATTGGAAATGCATGTATGATTCAACAATAACACGACCACTAAATTTCTCAACATAACAATTCTTTCACAGCCTAAAAACGTAAAGAAGGAAAATAAAGAGTTTAAAATCAGCAAGAACAATAACAAAAAAACAAGGATGCAAGACAAAATCTAACATGCTATGTGGGGCACTTTAAACTCGAAGTTGGAGAAAATTGTGAATAAGTTAGTGATTTGTCAAAGGTGAGAAAATTCAACCTTTGGTCATTTCGATCTGTAGAGATAATATTGCTTTGGTATCGTAAATTCAAGGTGAAAAACTATGAACTGAACATAATCAATCTGATTTCATCAGTGATATTTCAAACAAATAAAATACCTTTGCACTTTAAAATGACAACGTAGAGAGATTACCAGCGATATAACAGTGAGTTGAAGGAGAGAGCCACCGTGGAGAGTGGAGAGTCACTAAGAACTTTCGAAATGGGAGGGAGGATTTGAGGGATTTCGAAATAGGAGGGATTTGATGAATTTCAAACTGGGAGAGATTTTGCAGGTGAAAAAGTTAAGGGATTTGAGGGATTTTCAAAGTGGGGGAGATTTTGTGCGTGAAGAAGTTAAGGGATCTGAGGGATTTGGGAAGAAATGTAGGGATTTGGGAAGGAGGTGGGTGCAGAGCTCGATGAAAAGTCGGAGGAGATTTTTCAATTGTGAAGGGATTTTGAAGGTTCGGGCTGTAGTGGTCGCAGGTGTGGTCGGACACTAAACTATAGTGGTCAGACCACTATAGATTTGGAGCCAAAAATACGCGTGTGAGACGAGCCAAGCCGAGCCGACGGCAGGAAGGGCTCATTAAATGAGGTGGCAGCCCTCCCTGCCGTCCATTGGGTCTGGATCAGTCTGGACCCGTACGGTCTGGACTGAATCCAGACCCCCGAGGAACAAGGAATCAGGATTCCCATCGTAACGGAACAACATACCCCATCAGAACTTGCGACCCCTCACAAATGGCGGCAAACTTCCTGCAAGTTGATCACCTCGTCAAAGGACTCCCCCACTATGCACTGCAGTATGTCTTGCAGCAACTCCTCCGGCAGGGTGGTTAGATGATCAGCATGGCGCCTTCCCACCATTTAAATATTGGTAGAAGTTAAGAAAAGAATAAAGAACAAGAATGCAAAGAAGTTGCGAAAGTAGGTAGTACGTAGAAATGGCAAAACAAACACTTATATATTCCTTTACAAGCAACGCTTAGTCTACCAGAATGCTCATTCGTACGACGCAATGCCATCATAGTTACAGCGACGATAGCTGTAACCATTTAAACTGCTGGCATAGCTTAGTTGGTTGAAAAAAAACATATTCAATCAAAGGCTGTTGAAATATAACTAAACTGGCCCGTTAAATGGTTACGGGGAATAGGGAAAGAAATTATGTAGAAAGGTAATTTGCAGTGCTCGATAACGGCCCACATGGGCCAAAACGCTTAAAACATTCCAACATTGTTTTCATAATAGGATTGATCACACATGCACAGCCTAAACAAAATTATCATTGGCACTTCATGCAAGATATGCACTGCCAGACACCTACCCTAGTAGTCCTAACACTTAATAAACATCGCCTTGGTCTGGGTCGCTTGGACTCGCAGTGCGATGGTCCTAGCTCAGCAACATCTGGGCCTTAGGACAAACCGTCTAGCTTGGTTGGGCTACCCTCAAATACGGATTCATTAGCCACCTCGGGAGAAAGGGGTGGCTCCACCTCAGGGCCACCGCATAAGTCCTCGGGGCATAAACCGGCTAGGTCAATCTAGGGATACTTCTCCTACAACGCCTTGGTCAGGGCCGCATGGACTCGCAGTGCGGAGCGCTCCAGTTCTTGGCAATGGGTTTCCAAGACCTTCATAGCTTCAGACCCCAATTTCTTCTCAACAACAAAAGGTTGCACCTCATTCTCAGCTTACTCTGAAGGGATAACAGGTTCGCTTCACTAGAGTGAACAAGACCTTCTAATTCCTTGATCTGAGCATCTTTTTTGGCCTACTCTTGCTTTAGTTGGTTCGCCTTCATGGCTGTCTATTTTGTTAGCTCGGTAAGAAGGCGGCGTTCCACCTCCAGCTTGGCCAGTGCTACCTGGTGTTCGGTTTGAAGTCATTTTAGGTCGGCTGATTTGGACATCAGATTTGCCCACAGCTTCTGGTGAATGGACTTGTCAATCTTGGCTTCGAACCCAAGTTGCCACAGAGGCGGTAACTTCCTTAACCCTCTCGTGTAGGTCTCCATAACTCTAACCACCTCGGAGGAGATGACATCTTCAAATTGCTTGCCTCACAGATCAGTCAATTATGTTTTCAGCCCATCAATAAATACTCAATCCCCTTTGAGCTCTCCCAAGTTTTAAGGAGACTCGCTTCCATCTGGTAATAGGAATTTAACTTAGAGCACAAAATCAAAATACATACTCGGGAACAAAAAGGTCCTTACACTTATCGTGTAGCGCGTAGCCTCAGCAATTCTGGCTCCCACGTTATCAGCAGATGCTCCCTCGACCAACGTTGTGGGTACTAAATCGCAGAGCCGCGTTATGGGATCTGGCTCCAGCTAAGACAAAAGGTCGCGATCACCCTGCAAATTAGCCTCGGGGCTGGTTTGGCAGAGGGAAGACGTTCTACCTAGTGGTTGAAAATCCCCCTGCTCGCTAGTGGACTGGACATAAGTCTCTTTGTCCTCATCAATTAGTTTCCTCCTCTTACTAGGTTGGAGTACGATTTGGGGAGGACTACCATAAGGGGAAACAATACCCCTTGCATGTCTTCAATGACTAGCACGTCATCACTACTCGAACCGCCTGGGCTGCCTTTCCCATCCTCGGTAAGAGAAGGGGGCCGCTAGTCAGAATGTTCACCAGCTTAGAAGGCAGTATAGCAACAGACTGCAATCGGATCATGGTCAACGCATTAGTAGGTCCCTTGGCATTTAAAGCGCTTTTCGTACGCTTTTCCTTAATTCCTATTGTCACACGAAACATATGTGGTAAATGCTCAGAAAGCATTGAAAAGGCTATAAAGAGTTATCAATTACTTGACAGAAGCTTAGTATTGTCCCCAAGAGGAGGAGGGGCCGAAGTCGGCAACAACTCATTTATGTCCCAGGGCCTGGTATTGAGTGCGTGGGCAACATGGGCCTTCCCGACACTATCTAGCCCTGGTTCTTTTCGGACTACCCAGAATCGCCGTACAAAACAAGTCAAATACACAACTACCGAGCAACGTGACACAAATACTTAAAAAGCGAGAATGAATGTTACCTGGAGCGAGAGGCACACCCTAGGCTAGACCCACCAGAAGGGGATGGGTTCGGTTACTGTCATGGTCGCTATTGTTATGGGCAATTATGAGCGATGACCCAGATATAAAATTCACAATCTAGCGGTTTGTTTATTGCCACGTTATTTAAACCAAATGACCCACGCCCGACCCCTTTTTTGCCCAGCACTGCCCATTTTGCGAAATGACCCGCGATTTCCCTCATCTATTCATTCGCATACTCATCTCAGATCTGAGATTCTGAAACAGTAGCTCGCCCGTCACCGCCCATCCTGATTTTTGGTCTCTTGCTCTTTATTTTATTCTTACATCTCCATCATGCGCTCTTTATTGCAAGAGGCATTCTCTTCGTTTTTTTTTTCTGGCATCTTTTGGAGCTGTATGAGTGGGTATTTCTGTCTGACCTTTGCATTGGGCTGTTGAAGAACTTAAAAACAAATGGATGGTTGCTTGGGTCCCTGTCGAAAAGAGTCACAATCGGCACGCTGGCTTGTTCAACAAATTTCTCCAAAGCGTCAACATCAAACTTCTGAAAGCCCAGTTAGGAGTTAACGAACCCTTGCATTTTTCTTAAGAAGTAGCAGAACGAGTGCCATAAGATCTATTTTCATTGAGTACGAACGCGAAAAGAAGGGAGATCCAGGCGATTCAAGCTGCGGGTCAGCCTTCAAAACGGGTCAGGAGTGGGTCTGATTATTTTAAATGACGTGGCGTGCTACTAATAGCCGGATTACGAACTTCGAATCCTTACCGTGGCTCAGGACCGCTCATGATAATAGGGCTAATGTCAATAACCGAACCCGAAGGGGATACTCCCAGCCTTCTCCAAAAACAAAGGAAAACTTGTGCCGCCATCCTTTGTTATTAGAAGGGAGTCTGTGAAAAATTGTTCTTTTCCCCTTGCTTGGAAAAAGTACATTACCTCTTCACATTTCACTATATTGTAGCAATACATGAACTCCTTCTAAGGAGTAGTACACTCACTAGCAAACAAATGCTTCCACAGTGCAAAGAAACCCAAAGCCATCCTCCACCCGTTTGTGGCTAGCTGGCTGCGAGCTAGAGAAAAGACGTCCAGGAGCACATGTATCTCCCGACTTAGAAGGAATCAGGTGCTTGTATGTTGAGCATCGTAGAAGAATCTCGTGGGCAGTGCATACGAATGGTAGAAGGATTGGAAAACTTAACCTGAAGCTTGGCCAGCGCGTGGGTGTGATTCAAAACATAAGAAAAGGTAGGACCCTCACATCTAAGATCACAATCAGTAGCCAGAGGCATGACAATGCAACAAAATCAGCTATAAAAGGAGAAACGAATTTTTCGGAGAAGTTTGAAATGAAGAAGTGTGATGTATACGTTTCCCCCTCCTACTTTTTTTCCCATAGGGTTTAAACACCAAAGACTGTCATGTCACGCTCCAGATAAACATGTTGGAGCCCAGTGTCATTGGCCTCCCTTCCGACACCCTCGAAAGGAGAGGGAATACTGACAGAGTCGAATATGTACTAGGCCCAGACGATGGGTAGGGCCTAATCAAGACTAAGCGACAAGATTAGTGTCACACCCCGAGCTGGTACTTACCTCCTCGACTCGCGTATAGTAATTGCATGTATAAAATTCGGGGACTACCGCACAAAAAAAACTCTTATGATCGCTTCAAATACACTCAAATTTACTTTAATTAAAAATAGAATTGTAGTGGGAAATTGGAAAATATTTAAGGTAAAAACTCAATGTTTTTAGAAAAAGGCAATGAGTTAATAAAATCCGAATAGGTAGAAAGTGTTAGACTAAGCTCTTGAGTAGAAATAAGAACTTTGAAATAAAAGATGAGGAAAGAGACACGAATTGAAAACCTGAAATAACAAGAACATTTTTAATACAAGGAAAGTTCAAACCACCTCCTCCCGAGACTACATGAAAGGCTATATTACAAAAATTCGGGAACTTCCTGAAGTTCACCGTACAATTTGAAAATTGGTACACACAAAGAAAAACCCTAAAGACTAAAGAAACACCCTAACAAACCTAAGAGGGATACTAATCCTCCTCGTCCGAGTCCGATGTAAGATCGATAAAATCCGACCCCGGAGTGGCACTACTATTCCCCGTCGGCGGGACTGGGGGAACATAATCAAGCTTTAGCCACTCAGGCGGTACATCTGGAAAACCAAAATCCTCAAATCGGGGTAACGGGGATGATAGGGATAGTGGGGGCCCATGGAATGGTAGGGATGCAAGGGATGGGGTTAAGGGCTCCCTAAAGAACCAGTGGACCTCATGGCCTACTGATACTTCAAGAGAATCCGATACCCATGTTCGCATCTTAAGCACCAGGATGTAAAGGTAAAAATCATAGGTCTACTCTTTCTCGAAAAGCTTCATTCTTTAATACCTAAGTCGCCAAACATTACAAAAACAACATAAGAGAAAAGGGTGAGTCATATTGACTTCCTAAGGTGGGGGGCTAGGAAAACAAGATCAAACAAATACACTGGATATAATTTCCTTAAGCACGATGTAGAACTAACTTCCAGCATAATAAGTATGAACTTGGATAAATTAAAATATGCAATGCATCACACCATCATTGGTGCCTGAGGAGTTCTTGATATTAGCTCTGTTCAACCCTAGAGTCGGGTTGTGCGTCCCCTCCCTTCCTAAGTGCTCGGTACCGTCACTACCATTCGGGCAACCCTAGCAGGCTAAGGGGTTCCTCACTTTCATTTTCTCTCTTATGAATGCAATCACATATTCGAGCATTAAATTACATATGTAACAATGAACATTAATTTGATATGAACTTGAAAGAATTATAACCAGCATTACACGTTCGAAGAATAATCATTGACAATTGAAACAACAATGATAATGACTAGAAGATCTCAGACCATTAAACTCCAATGAAGGCCTATTGGGTCACCTTAGACCATACTGGGCCTACTCCCAAAGTATTATTGGACATGATGCTCTTTTAGGGGTATTGGGCCTAAAATCCATTTAGGCTCATACACGGGTTTTGTGATTTGAGCCTTTATTCCAACTCGGATTGAGCTCAAATTTGGGCTCCCCATCTATTTTTCGTGATATATTCAACCATGTAACCATTATCTCATTTTGGACATTTTTACCCTAACGAATTGTCAAAATGTCGAATCTGCCCTTAGAGACCTCCAGGGGCATTTTCGACCATTCCTTCAGCATTTTGGGCTGAAATTTTTACAGGGATCCTAATATTAGGAAAAGATGCTATCTAAGAAGTTTCATGCAAAAATTCAACCTGTAGTTTATGGTTGATTTAGGCAGCACCGATGTTTTCCTAAATGCCCTAGCTAAGTGTTCATTCCTTTGGTTGATCTATGCATTTCCAAACTTTAGGCTAAAAAAACTTTTAATCTATCAATATAAATGAGATAATAGAGCACCTAACATGTGTATTTTTTAAGAAACTTAAAAGCAAACAAAGATTATTTGCAACATTATAAAGGAATATGCATAATGCATCTTTTTCATCTTTTCAACTTTCATAACCTTTTCCTCGAGTCCATCACTCCTTTCTTTAGCCCCATTTGGCCTTCTCTTAATCTGGGATACTTCCAGGCCTCTTGGCCATCATCATTCTCAACAATTCTCAACATTTCACATCACATATACATAACATTGTATCACAAATCCATGAAGTGCAACATGCAACCCCATGAGCCATTCTTCTAGACAAAACCCTGGCCTATAAGGCTCCAAGCTTAGGCTTATCACCACTTCCATAGCTCATAAAGCATGTCAAGAACTCTTTTGAACAATCAAACTATCTCAGCAAGCAATCTTATACAAATGCTTCAAGAAATATTCATTAAACCTTAACATGCAAGGTGTCTAGTTTAGGTTTTACTTCATGGCATCTATGAACCTTTCTTTTTGTAAAATCTTGAAACTAACATAACCATAACATGTTAATCATTGAATCATAGCTCTATGCACAAAATGAGCATGAGCATTCAACACAAGAGAATATGTTATCTATCCTCCACAAAATTCAAGAACCTAAACCCTTACCTTGGTGATCTCGGGTAGCTCTTGCTGTTCTCCTATTAACACAAGATATATTGGTTAATGGCATTGAACTAGGGGCTAAGAAGAAGTGGAAATGATGATGTGGAAATAGAAAGAAGGTGGTGCAAGGGGGTGTTCAAGGCCTTGGCCGAAACCCCTTTGTCAACTTACCTTGGCATGAAAGTTTTTCCACCTTCCTTCTCTTCTTCTTTTCCTCTTTCTCTCCTCCTCCTTCTTCTTTTTTTATATCCTTCATTTCCCTCTTGGTCGAATGCTCTCAACACTCACTCCTCATTCTCAAGCTCCAATGGCCGGTTATGTGTAAGTGAAATGCATGGCAAGGGTTGGCTTTTATAGCCAACCTTGCCATCATATCGTCAAGGTGTGGCTGTGTGAGGTCCCCCGAATTTTACAACATCGTTTTATGCTTGCGTATTTTGCTATTTATATTTAAGGGGCTGTTATTGGAAAAATTTTCTTAATACGTAGCAAGATATTATACCACAATGACCTATGTTATTTTGATTTGGGGTTACTGCACTTTCCTTAAGTATTTTTATTATGGTGGTGAAGTCAATATTTTTTTAGTGGCCGAATTCCTTCAATATAATTTTCCATATGGAATATGAGTCTTCAAGGTAATTTCCTATATGACTTATGACTTATATCAAGATTTAAGACTATTTAAAGGAGATGTTTTGGTGCATTTTATTATACCTTATGGTTTATGAATTCGCACTTAGTCTTTTATGAATTATCACTTATGGTTATGAAGTCATGTTAGTACATTTTCAATATATTCTTAATGTCAGACTCCGAAGAACCATGCTTGTTCCCTTGTAAGTTTAAAGTTCTTATTGGCTTATTTTGAACTAATGGAGGCCTTGTTGTATGACCTAAGTAATAATGAACATATAATGTTATTATGAAATTCCAATGGATGAGATTTAAATTTTAATGTAGCCAACTTTTAAGTTGCTGAATGTCTTTAAAATATTTTCCTTTTCAATATCTTTAACTATCTTTAAAGAATTTTACATCATGGTTGTTATATTGGGCTGTTATGTTATTGGGCTTTAAAACTTATGTTATTGGGCTTTAAAACCTATGATATTGGGCTGCCATATGTTGTTATTGGGCTTTAAAGATTTATGTTATTGGGCCTTAGCCTTTAGATTTATGATTTGGACTTAATACTTATGATAGTGGGCCTTAGCCTTTAGATTTATGATTTGGACTTAATACTTATCATAGTGGGCCTTAAGATTTATGTTATTGGGCTGGTTATCTTACAACTTCATTAGGCCAACTAAGTAACACTAGAGTAACTAAGTTAGTTGAGTTGGAACCGAATAACATAAGTGAACTAAGCAAGAGAGATAAGGCCAAGGAGACAAGAAATGAGTGAAGTGATGGCTGCAAAAGGGGGGTAGCAAGGGGAATCTCCCCTTTGGCCGAATATTTGGCCAAGTTCATTCCCCCATTTGCTTCACCTCTCACCTAGGTCACACCCCCTTCCAATTTTCCCTCATTTGGTCGTGCAACACAAGTGAGAAGTAGAGAGAAACCGAGAAAGAGAGAACCAAGGGGAGAAAAGGGTGAAACCGAGAGGTAAGCAGAGATTCGTGGGAAAGGAGAAGGAGAAGAAGGAAGAAGAAGAAGGAAGAAGAAGGAGAAGAAGAAGGAGAAGAGGAAGAGAAGGTTTTGCAAGAGGAAGAAGGAAAGGAAAAAGGGAGAAACAACAAGGTACATTCGGTCTCTTGAAACCCACTTCGCCGAATGTTGTATTTTAGTTAGATCTTGAGTTTACTTGCCTTGTTCTTGCTAGATCTTGAGCTTAGAGCACCTTAGGTTGTGTTGTGATATTAGATCTGATCATGTATGCATGAGATCTTAACTTGGATGTTAGAAAAATGCAAAGAAACGATCCATGCATGATAGGAAGTTCGGATCTCAACTTACACCATTCTTGGCCGAAACACATGTTGGTTTTCTTTTAGATCTCTTGCTGTTGAAGCCTCTAATGTTAGATCTAATGAATAGCCATAAGATATGTAGGTCTAATGAACATATGCATGTGGGTTGGTCCCTAAATGTGGAAGTTTGCAAGCAATCAAAAAGAGCTAAGAAAAACCTAAGTATTCCATGAATGTGGTGTTGGCCGAATGGTTGCATGTGTTGTTGTCTTCTCCTTTAACATGTTGTAAGCATAGATCTGTTAGACTTGGTGTATGTGATATGATGAAGGTATGAGGTTGTAAGGTACAATGCAACCTAGTTTGGTCTTGAAATAAAAAGGGAATGCATGTTGCAAAGTAGTTAAGTTTCGGCATTGATGGTTGTGTTGGTTGATGTTGGCCGAATACATGCTATGCTAATATATCTATGAAGTGCTTGGAGTATGGATTTGTGAGGTAAGTATGAAGCTTAATTGCTAGATTAAGCATGGTATTAGGTCTCGGGTTGGCTATGTTTGAAGAGAATAAGATTTGCATATGATAGATACCATGTAAGTGTATGTTAGTGTTATGAATTATGGTGCTGGCCGAATGGTGGATTGCACGAGATCTTGTGATTTTGTGTCTCCTATTGCAACCTGTTTAATGTGAATCTTGCTGAGACTTGTGGTTGTGATTTGAAGTTGAATAATGATGCATGGCCGAATGATATAATGTGTGAAATCTTGTACTTGTGCCATGATTTATAGAATCTAGGTTGTGAATCTGATAATAGAGGATAGGATCACAATTGGAGATGAAGTTTTGTGCAATAGATGTTTGAAATTGAAGCATGGCCGAATGAGTCAGAAGTAAAAACCTAGGCCTAATGTTAAGAGAAAACCTTACATGTAGATAAACTCATGAATGATGAAGTATATGGCTCGGGTAAATATTAGTTGGTGTGCTTAACAAAGCCTTGTGGTATTAGGAAGGAATTAAGGTTTCAATTAGAGTAATTATGTGTTGGCCGAAACATATGATGTGTAAATGAGGTTGAATTATTATATTAAAAGAAGCCTTGATCATATGAAGAGAGAAAATGAAATAGGAGAATGCCAATATGTCAAACATGCATGGAAGAGATGTTAAAGAAAAAGATATGAAAACTTAATCACATGATATCAAGATCTATGGCTCGGGTTGGATAGAACTTGGAGATCAAGCCACGATTTAGCCATGATTAGGGTTGAAAAATGGCGAACTAGTAAGCTATTAAAGAATGGTATTGGTACATGAAATAAAGAAAATGTGAAGCTTGAATCAAAGCATGAATTAGCTTGCTGTTTGGAGTCTTGAATAAGATATGAAAAATGATTTGAATTAAGCCATGTAATTAGGTTAATAATTAGGGCTCTGTTCAGTAGCTTTAACTTAAAAAGAATTGATGAGAATTGAACATGAATAAAAGGTTCAGATGCAAGTAAGGTAAAATGGCCATGAATTAGTCAAAAGATGTTGGTTAATTTAATAGGTCAGCGAGTGTAGGGCCCTAATACCAAATTAAATTCATTAAGAAAAAATGTTATCTAACTCAAGTGAAATAAGTCATGTGGTATCGGGATGCTCTTATAGCATGAATTGGGGTACATTGATGCTTATATGAACTCGAAGGAGCATGATATTAGGTTGAATCCTATAGATCTTGGCAGCACCTCTATAGCGCATCTTTTGAGGTTTGATTGATGAATATGATGATCATTAGTCTATGTAAAATAAGATCGTAAGCGTAGAGCAAGAATTCAGCACGATAAAGGTTGTTGTTTTGATATGGATCATTGGTAAGGTTGAAACATTAAAAGATCTGATTTTGGATATCGAGATATATCGAGGTTATTAAGAAGATGTTAGAGAAATCGAGTCGAGCTACCTAGAAGTTCACCTACCTTGGAGATGGTTGAGATGTATGATGTTTGTTATATTCAATTTGATTTATGAAAGTTAAAATACTTACAAGAATAGGAAGTCAAATGTTGCAAGAATTTCACGTAAAGTTTCGGATATGAACTTTGAAACTAAGATGATATATGATACGTTTGTATGCCTTGTTGAATGTTGATAACTAAGCATTGGAGTATCGCTTGTAGGCGAAGACCGAACTAAGTTCGAGTGGATCGGTGTAAGTGCAATAAGTGCAAAGAGTACTGTAAGTGAACTCTAACCCGATTTGTAAAACTGGAATGATACACTGCATGTTTTGATGATCAAGTATGATATGTAATTTATATCAACCATGACAAGTTGATTTTTAGCATGATATTCAGTCAAGCATGACATCATAAGCAAGCATGTCATGGCACGAGCATTGCATGATTTTCTAAAGAGATTTTAGGCAATGTCGTATGGAAAGTTTTATGGAAGGATAAGTTAAGTTAAGGGGCTCTGGTCGGTACCGTACCATCATGATGGACTCCCATACCGAAGGACGAATGCGAGAAGGTTGGGTGAATCCTAAGAGGCTGTGCAAACCACACTGAAGGACAATGAGAAGGTGTGGGCCTCCAAGGGTCGTGTCTAGCCATCAGGCCTGGGGCAACTGCGGGCTAGCTCGACCAAATGAAATATCTCCAAGGGTAAGGGAGACGGTTCCGATGGGAACGCACAACCCTGACTTCAGGGGTTAAATGGAGCGTAAGTAGCCCACAAGTTATGACTAGAATATTTTCAAGGGCCATGAGCCAAATGCAAGAACATGAGCAAGTTTTACGATCAAGAGCATGTGCATATGCAACAATGAGGCATACACGTGCATCAAAATTCATGATCATGCATGAATTACATTATGTTCATAACTCATGTTTTCAAATTAAGTTTTTCCTTACTGAGTCTTTTTGACTCACGTTTTTAAAACTGTATCATTCCAGATGCTCCAGGTAAAGGAAGTCAGGAGGACTATCTGATTTAGAGAGAAGACAACTATGTATCTTGTTGGAGTGGCGGTTGACCGTTGTGGGTCCGTCACTTAGATTATGTGAACCTTTATATTGTAACTAAGATATCAACCTATTTTAAGAACTGTATTACAAGATTAGTCATTAATTTGGCTCATCTCTCTCGCGATCCTAGTTGTCTCTCCGCTGTATGTTTTAGGAAGCTCGCTGGGGCTTTCCCTCGGGATTGCTCGTGGTTGTCACGGTCCCGACGGGACTGCGTTCGGGGCGTGACAGGCTGCCACAAGCAAGCCCTTGATTGGGTTGCTTGGGCGGCACAAGGGCTGGAGGAGCCAAATGACACACTCCCCCTTCTCTAGGTAATGATTAAGATCACTTACATAAGCTAAATTCACTTCAAAATCACATCAATTGTGATTGCAAGCAAGCATGGCCGGTTGGTCCAAATTTGCATCTCACTCCTTGTGTGTGTCGTGTGACCTAGGGAGGAGAGATAGTGTGGGACCAACATGACATCAAAGTGGACTTAGGTTAGCAAAATAATTAGTTAAGTTACAAAGTTAATCAATGCATGTGTTAGAAAAAAGAAATAGGTCCTTAGTCAATTAATTAATCGAGATTAGTGATAAAATAATCAAGATTGACACAAGCTAAAATTTTAGATGAATACAAGAGAATGAAAAGAGAAAGAGATTAAGCATACCGAAATCCATTAGGGCAATTAGAACCGGAATTAATCATGTGTCAAGAAATCAAATCACTACTTAGAAAATATTAAATATGAGCTAATGAAGTATACTTAGGAAAAATATCACGTGTTTAAATCAAGCAATCACTGCTAAGATATTAACAAGAGAATGAAAGAATTTTGTTAAATGCACAGAAACGGATAAAATAGAGATAATCATGATCATAATCGTTAATTGGCTAAATAAGAAAAATTAAGAAAATTAAGGAAATTAGAGAAATCGGAAAATTTAGAGAAATTAGAGAACAAATGTAACAATTAGGCCCTTGGCTCTATGGGCTACTGGTAGGCTCAGAATGATCTAGGCCTAGCGACTCTATCCAGTTAGAAGAACGCTTATGTGGCCCGCTTACTTTAATGAAGCGGGAATATGACTCTTCCCAAACCTATAAATACATGGTACCCCATCTTTTTCATCTCTTGACTCGTAGAATCCATTCAACCTCTTGAAACCACTTCCTAACTTAAGCATTGGAGGCTGTCTTTCAGTGTCACCCTTCTTTTACTTTTTTTGCAAATTTAAATTCCTCATCCTTGATGGACTACTCTTCTCGATAATTTTTTACATCATGAACAACAATTTTTTTTAATCACAAACGAACATAGATGATTTATTTAAAATTTGGGTTAGAGTCAAAGATTCTCCTTAATTTATTTACTCGAATTTTCACTGTAGCACGTTAAGCGGCTGCTTTTCTACTGTAACACCTTATCTGCAACTGCGCAACACAGAGACTCAACAGTAGCTAAAAAAAGTCAAAACAATAAACATTTGTTGGCTAGTTCGTCAATGACTTGAATAGTATTAGTCTCTTTTTATTTATCATTCTACCAAAAGAAAATAAAGGTATAAATACTGAGTATTTTATATTTTAGTAGACTTAGGCTGCGTTTGCCGACCTAACAATTCCCAAAATATTATCTGGCTCTAAATAAAATAATGCACTTGAGGAATCAATCGCAGTAAAGTTTAATGCGGGAAAACATTGTACGATGATATAGGGCAGAGGTCAGGAGGAGTGCTTGGGAGATTGATTTAGCATTGAGATCTTGATGCAGATGGAAAGGGAGAGGCGGAATGGAAATAGGAATGGCAATTACAACAGCTGTAAGGTGTATGATAACGGAAGAAGTAGAGATAGAGAGTCATTGCCGATCTCGTCGTTTCCATCGGCGCTCTCGGCCAGTTGTTCCGTTGGTTACATTGAACACCCCGTCTCCAAGCTCGACACTCTCGCCGGCATTGCCATCAAGTACGGGGTCGAGGTATAGTTGTTCGATATCCACTAGTATTTCTTTGTTTCGATTTTTGTGAACGGTTAGCTGTATGATCAACGATGATTATTATTTGGCTAACTTTGGTGTTGACTCACGTCATTCGTGGTAATTCACGGCATTACGAGCCTTAGGAATTTTCCGTGCCTCCTACGCTGTGTTTAAATATGAGCTATTCCTACTTGGATCGAGGATTAATATAGTTTATGATGGTAACCTTCTGGAGGCTTCTTCTCTTGTTTTCTTTGAATATTTTCTGAATTGGGCACGAATGTATATGATTATCTAAATATTCATGCAATTCGGTGAGAAAGAAAGTAAAAAAGTAAACTAACGAAATATAGGTCAGCTGGCTGCTGTGTTAAGCTGCATCTCTTCTTTAGGTGCATGTATAGCTTGCAATCTGATGCCTAGAACAATGAAGCATAGTATGATTATGGATCATGGCTGCATCTATTGGCTGACCCGGAAAATGGGGCAAATTATTGGGTCAGGTGTGATTAGTTTTTAACACTATGCTAGCACCAATATAGTCAATTGCTGTTTTGAGCTGGACACTATTTTTGACTTCTAAGCATGTTATTTTCTTTCTAAAACTTGGGCGTTGATGTTAGAGTTTTTTGGTATGTTGTGAATGTTCTGTTTACTCCTGTTTCCAATTTGTTACTCATGATTTTGGTTTTTATTTATTCCAATCTTCTGCTGCTTTTCTTTTATGTGTTACTATAGGTGTCCGACCTAAAAAAGATGAACGGTTTGGTTACAGATCTTCAAATGTTTGCTCTCAAGTCTCTCCTCATTCCACTACCTGTATGGCATCCTCCATCTCCTTGTCTATCAAATGGTTTCATCAGTCCAGGGTATTTTACATTACGCTTGGTGTTCCATTCTGAACTTTCTTCAATATTGTCATGCAATTGCTCATGAACCTAATCTGAACTTCCATTCAGAACTTTCTTCAATATTGTCATGCAATTGCTCATAAACCTAATCTGAACTTCTCTTCCTTGACGTGCTAAAATATTATGCACCATTTGGCTACTTTATAGGCTTTATTATAAACATATGTCAGTTAATGCATACCCCGACTGCTTTTTTTCTTTTTTTTTTTGTTGCATAGTTGAACTTTGCGTTATTTCCTTAGTTTGTAAAGGTCGAAGTTATCAGCTTCCTTCTGAGAGATATTGGGTAAAAATATTGGTTGTCATGGAGAATCTCTCCCTCTCCCCCTCTCTTAGAAGTTTACAATATGAGAGGAATGTTTAGGAAAAATTGTAACTATATGATAGGGGCATTTCTAATATAAGGTCTGTTAAGTTATAATCGTGCCTCCCAAAACTGGTAAATAGAGCAGTTCATGTAATTGAAATGACATTATAGCTGGCAAAGGAACAGGCCAACAAGGCCTGGTAGAAACGTGTGAGCAAACAGGATATTTTCTTCTCTTTGGCAGTTCACAATAGGCATCTAGAAAGCATTTTGCTGGTACTTTCTACTTACTGGTGAGCTAATTTGTTATTCTACGTCATTCCTGGTCAACCAACAAGATGCTTGAAGAACATGAATTTGCCATGTGGAGAGAGAAATATGAAAATGTTTATAAACTTTGAATTTATTCCACATGGAGCCTTGTTGGAATGCTATGAATCTTTTATTTTTAGTTGTTTTCACATGAGTGTCAGTTGCTGCAGTTTTAACTAAGTTCAGTTGATCTGGTGATTTCTAGATTTGCTGGAAGTGGTTGTAGGCATTTGGGTCTCTTTTTCTGTTTCATTTTAGTAGGCATTTAAGAGAGTTACACTTAACTCCTTCAAACTCATACCCTGTGCAATATTGGACCTACTAACTTAGTAATTATTGACTCCCTAAACTACCACTGTTTTTCAATTTGCCTTTTCGAGTAAGATGTGGCAATTAAATTGAATAAGGTGGGATATATGGTAAAATCTTAATGGAGGGGGGCACATTGCTAAAAACGTCATATTTTGGGGTTGTTGATATCAAAATTGGTGGTCTGGTAGCTACATGGCAAATTGAGTATCAATTTGAGGGGTTAACTGTTGTTTCCTAGGATTTTTACTTGGTTCAGGAATCTTTAGAGTATTTTTTTCGTTTTACTCATGAATCCGAATATTTGTAATCTGGATTCATAGATTAAGTAACATAAATTCCATTCGTTTGAAAATTTCAGAGTGTGATTGATTGGCACCCTAAGTGTGCTTGCATAGGTCCACCTGCGAGGGTAGGTAACTCACTAAGTAGAGTCTGAAATGTTAGCAAGATCCGCTGTGCTATTGAAAGGCTCTTAGCTGCTTATCCGGGATTAGAAAAAGGCATAACTGCTCTTGTCTCTTCTTTCAAATAAATTCCTCAAGTTGAAAGAGTTATGATCGTAAAATAAATAGAATAGGGCTATCCCCTGCCATTTCAAATAACTTTTAAATTGAACTCCGTAACATGAATGTTTTTAGAACTTGTTGAGAAACCTAATCATGTCAACTTCCTAAAGATCCTGATTACATTCTGCAAGACAGTCCACTACAGTTTCTGTCCTGCATCAATTCCATATGCTCCTCCACTTTTGGAGGGAACAGCCTTGTGCATAAAGTTTCTTGTTGTTTATGTGAATGCTTCAAACAGAATACTTTTAATTGTACAATTGACATCATATTTAGCATTTATTTCTATCTAAAAGTAATGTTTTGTATCATAAGTGCTAGTTAAAGAGTCAATGGACATTACTTATGGATCTTTTTCATAATAATTTATTATTCTTCATATTTCAGCCAGAAATAGCTAGTACTTTTCACATGTGAGCCTTTGGTTGCTTATTTTGCTGACACTTATGCAGACAAAGTAGTTCTGACCACACACCATCCCAGCGTAGGCACAGCGATTTGTTGGAATCATTCCAGTCCCTCAGAGTTGAGTCTCCCCAGCAGAGGGTATCCCCAGCCATGAGCTCTTTACAAGGTTATTATGGACTCAAACAGAGAGCGATTAAAACTAGACCTGAAGGATTTGAAATGAGAGTCTACAGAAATGGAGCCTCTCATTGTCTAGAAGATGGGCCTTTTACTAGCACATCGCTACTTTCCAACCCAGCTCTGAGCCATCACAGGAAATCTAAAAGCTTAGTTAATGCTCTATTGGATGAGAATGGTGAACTCGCTGACCAGCTTCATACAGCTCTGGACAATACCTCTGATAATTCAAGTGAGAATTTTGTCAGAAGGCTTCAGAAGTCTGAAGCTGTTTTCACTTCTCACACACCAGAAATGTTGTTGGAGGGGATAACAGCAACAGTGGTGGGTTTGTTGCAATGACAGGAAAGGGCTTAGCCTTGAGACCAAAAGCAGCAAATCGAACTTCTTCTAGTGATGCTGAAACAGGTGGGTTGATCCCAATACCACTTGGTCTGGGGGAGCCCGTTGCGTCAGATGGCTTTTCTGGCGTAAGGAAGTCATCAAGCACATCAAGTTTGCAGGAGCAGGATAACAGTAGTTCTTCATCCATCTGGACTACTACAAGGTGGAGTTTGAAACCGGATTTGCAGTCCCTTTCAGCTGCTGCTGTTGCTAAGCCAATATTTGATGGCTTGCCTAGGCCAACATCAGGTCGAAAAAAGAAAGCTGCACTTGACTAGTTCACGTTGATATCTCATTTGTTCATCCATCTCAATTTGTCAGGCCATTCATTCCCCTCTTTTAATTAGTAAACAGAGACAAGACAAAAAGGGTTAATAAGGGAGTTCTTTAATGAAACCTTTTATCGATTTTTGTTTTCTGGAGAAGCGTTTAAGCGTGTACACGGGAGCTGATATGGAGGAAAGCATGGGGGCCTTAAGGAAGCAGCTGGTATGCGTATGGTTCGGATGTTTACCTCTTATTTAGTGTTAAAATTTTTTGGGTAAGGTCCTTCAGTGCATGTATATGAGATTTTTTAGGTCTCAAAATGGAAGGAAAGCTTGTATATATAATTATAAATTATTATTTTTGCATCCACAAATGTAATTTGTTATATTCACAACTGGAGATTGCCAAAGTTATATTTTGGTCTTTTGCTGTCGTACAATTGGCAATAAAGCTGTTATGACATTGTGCATCTGCATATCTGCCTTCCGGTGAACGATTTCTCTATTCATCTGCATGGAAGGTTATTTTTATAGAACGTCTTACTTGTTTTTAGGTATTTGGAAAGTACTGGAAGACATGGTCCGTAAAAAAAACTTATAAACTTGGGTGTTTAAGTGTTAAAATTTTGGGTATAGAAATTGATAAAAAAAAGTAAAGATAGTTTATGAGAGTTGGTGAAAAAGTTAAGAGAGAAAAGATTTGAAAGAATATTACAATAAAAAATAATGATTTGATGAAGAAAGAAAGATTATTATGTAGTTTTTTCAATTAAAGGCTAAAATTTTGACATTCAAACACCAAAATTTTGACATTCCGGAAGTCTTGCATTTCCAATGCCTTGTGTGGAGAAGAGATCTAAGGGCAATGAAAAAAATTAAGTTCTTGTTTAGCATGTCAAAGATGTTCATATTCAAATTTCTTAGGAGAAAATTTTTGAAATTTGATTTTTTATGAAATTGTGAAAAGTTGGTTGAAAATTATTAAGAGATTGAGTTTGTTTGTAGCATGTAAAAAGTGTGTAAATAGGATTGGAATTTGTGCAAAAATATAATAGGATTGGTTGACGGAGATTTTGAAAACTGAAAAAAGTAAAAGTTATTGTGATCACTTTTTTTTACTCGCTTTTGACCTCCTGTGAATCTATTCTTAAAAAAATAAAGTTATTGTGTACTCTTACTTTATTATTTATATCTTTTATCCTTGAATTCTTAAATTTAATCACACAATTATTCCAAAAACAAAAAATCACACTTTCTAGGGTTAATTACACTTTACACTCACGTGATTTGAGGGGTTTGACACTTTGCACCCCGCTATTTCAATTTTGACACATTTCACACACATGGTTCTCGGTTTCCTTTGATTTGCACCCCGTCGTTTATTTATTCCACAAAACGAACGAAAATCTTAATTATGTGTTATGCACGTGGTTCACTGGCCCATTTTGCCCCAAATATTCCAATAGAAAATAAAGGTTAATTACAATTTTCTCCCTAAACCTATTATCCGATTCTCAAATACCCCCACAAATTTTAACTCATTACAACTCATTACAACTTACCACTATAAATTATACTTCTCGTTGAGATTTCATCCCCAACTTGCTAAACTTCTTATATTGACTGGTTTTCGTCCTACGTGAACAACATGTGACCTTCTGCTTACTTGAAAAGGCAAATTTGACCAGCTCAATTCTAAGTGAGTCATTATTCTTTTTTTTAATTAAAAATAATCAACTAACTGCACATTATTTTTTGGCTTTACGAATTGCTAGAAGCACTCTAGAAGGCTAGAGACGACTCAAACGATAGTAAATTTGTCTTTTCAAGTACGAAGAAGATCATGTGTTGTTCATGTGGAACGAAAACCGTTCGATATAACAACTTCAGCAGGTCGAGGGATGAAATCACAAAGAGAAGTATAGTTTGTGGTGGTGAGTTGCAACGAGTTAAATTTTGTGGGGATATTTGAGAATCGGGTGGTAGTTTGAGGAGGGAAATTGTAATTAACCCAAGAATTAATTACACATTGCACCCATATGGTTTAGGAGGTCTGACACTTTACATTTTGTTCTTTTATTTTTGAGATACTTTGCACCCACGTATTTTGCACGTGGTTGATTTTTTGTTCGAAATAATGAATAAATTGACGGGAGGTGTAAATCGAAGTAAGACAGAATCACACGTCTAAAATGTGTCAAAATTGAAAGAACATGGTGTAATGTGTCAAGTCCCCAAAACCACGTGGGTGCAAAGTATAATTAATCATTTTCTATTTTACTTCAACAACCCTTAGAAAAATGCCCCGGTTAGAGACAATGAATAATTGGTCCATTTAATTTAGCTCAAAGGGATAACTAATGTCTCTATTAAAAGATTACGGACTCCTTATCTAAGCATGTGTTCCCTGACACATTTCATGGGACTGCCCACCATACAAGTATATTAGCCGCTCAAGAGCCTAACCTCTGACTGCATCTAAATGATCAACACTACACATGTGAGTCGACACTACTTTTAGGATTCAAAGTTAAAACCGTAAAATGTGTAAGGACTCATTATTCTTTTCGGCAATACTTGTGGAATAAATAAATCAATCATTTTGTTCAGTGTGTTAATCTCATTGTACAACACCAATCATATTATCCAGAAATCTCTATCCCCAAAGTTAAAACAAACTTTCATAGATAATTTATTATGTTCTTATCAGACAAGACACTAAGGGCATGTTTGAGACCCCAAATATTTGGGGTCTCAACAAATCGGACAAAGCAAACAAACTTCAAAATTTTTAACTTTTACACCTACACACTTCACTTTTCACAAACCCCAATAAATCTCAATAAAGTAAAGATTCCCAAAATTTTGAGAATATTCCCCAATATTTTGGCAAACAAACATCCCCTAAGTCTTATCAATGACCGTGAATGGTTTATGATGCCTTGTTTAATTTGATCGATTTTCTACTCTTGTTTGTATGTTTGTAATGTTGATAGGGTGATGGTTTAGAAATTAGTCAATCAGGCATTTAAGTTCAATTTAGGTGTTAGGCATTTAGTTTAGGCTTTAGAGTTTTAGTGATCAATCTTTCGTAGTTAAGTCATTAAATATTATGGACATACATAAAAAAAGTCATATAAACCTAACACTACCGCAATCAAATATTATGGGCTTGGTTTAAGGCATAAAGATCCGGCCCCGCAATCTCCTGACAAGCGAGGGCTTCTAAAAAAACTTTGGATTAAAAACACTTGCCTTTTCTGAAGTCTCAAAGTAATGTCGGAAACCTACACTTGAAAAAACATTGTTTTGTTTACGATGGTTAAAACTTTAAGAGATCGCTGTTCTCACACACAATGCTCCAGTATCAAATCAGCATGAATCTCTCCACCACTCATAATAAGGAAAGCTATCAAGGATAGATCGTGATATTCTCTAACGTTCAAAAAATCCTTCTTTTATGGAATGTAAATATTCTCCCCACATATAGGATTATTCCAACGTTCTTTTATTTTCCTTTTTTGTTGCACAGAATTTGTATCTATTTAAACTATTCAATACAGAGCAATTAGTGCGGAGGAAATATTTCTTTTGACATATCCCACTTTTACTTTCTTCAATCGCTTCTATTTATAGAAGTTATATGTCACGCCCCGAACGCAATCCTGCAGGGACAATGACAGCCGCGAGCAATCCCGAGGGAAAGCCCCAGCGAGCTTAATCATACATATAGCGGAATAGAATTGAGAGAGAGACGGGCCAAAACTCATCATGACTAATCTTACATATTAGGTTTCAAGGAAGTAGTAGCTTAATTACACAACACATGGAATTGCATAACCTAAGTGACAGACCACAACGGTCAACAGTCACCACAACAAAATACATAACGTCTTCTTTCTTGAGACAAATAGTCTTCCTGACTTCCTTCACCTTAAACATATGAAATGATACATTTTTTAAAAACGTGAGTCAAAAAAAGACTCAGTAAGGGAAAACGTAAACTTGTAAACATGAGTTTATGACTTCGATATGAATATCATGAATAAACGTAAATCTTGATCCACATGTATGCTTCATGGTTGCATATGTACATGAACTTGCTCTTGATAATGTATGCTTGCACTTGTAACAATCTTGATCTTGAAAAACATGCTCTTGAACTTAAATGACACATGGTCCTTGGAAAGTATTTTCTTCTTAACTTGTGGGCTACATAAGCTCCATTTAACCCCTGAAGTCAGGGTTGTGCGTTCCCATCGGAACCGTCTCCCTTTCCCTTGGGGACATTTCATTTGGTCGAGCTAGCCCACCTTCTCGTATTCGTCCTTCAGTGGCTAGCCACGACCCTTGGAGGTCCACACCTTCTCGCACTCATCCTTTAGTGTGGTTGCACTTACCTCTAGGGTTCACCCAGCCTTCTCGCATTCGTCCTTCGGTATGGGTGCCCTTCTTGATGGTACGGTACCGACCAGAGTCGTTAACTTAACTTGACTTATCATGAAACTTTCATACATCGTTGCATAAAACTTCTTTTTAGAAAATCATGCAATGCTCGTGTCATGACATGCTTGCTTATGATGTCATGCTTGCTCATGTAAAACCATACTGTGTATCATTCCAGTTTTGTAAAAATGTAAGTTTATACTTACTCCACTTACCTTGGTCTTCATTGAGTTTTGGTATGAAGTTCGCCTACAAGCGATTCAAATATCTCGCTTATATGCTTAAGAAGTTAATCACATAGACATTCAAAGAAATACTTAGAATTGTTTCGGTTTTCCAAAAGTATGTATCTTTGAAAATACGATTTTGTTTACAAAAGATTACTTTAATAAGTTTTCATAAAACACTTGAAGAAAAGCAATCAACATTACATCATAGAATTCTAAGCCCAAAACAACAACTACTAATGTGCCTAATTCAATTTCCTTGCTCTAAACCTTACCAAACCTAATGTCCATCAAACTCCACCAACTTAACCTCCTTTTTCCTCTTATAGACTTGCTGATCTACAACACTTCACCAATATACTCATAATATCAAAGACCTTAACTTAAATTTTTATGTGCATCTAGTCCACTTCTATTTAAACATGCTAACCTATTTTCAGCCCTAGCTTGAACAAAACCGTGGCACTTCTTAACATTAGATGCTTCGATTTTACATTTCACAACAGAACTTTCTTTTTGCACCTTCATCTATTCGGCTATAAGCATTTTATACATACTTGCATCACTAATCTCATTTTCTATTCTTGTATTACTTAGGGCTTCTTTCCATCTTAACCTAACACTTACAACACCAAGTTTTCACTTCATTTTTTTTTGCACATAATGTATTCGGCCAACACATGCAATGACTAATGCAAATCTCAAAATGATGCATGCTACAATTTTCGCCATTGTTTACACCATAAGCCTTTCTTTACACCATTAATGAACCTCAAATATTGGCCTTATTAGTGATCTCTAATTGCATGCAAGATTAAACGAAACCTTAACATCAAACATAGGGTTTTCTAACTCCAAACCATTCGGCCATTACCTAGATTTTCATTTCTAAGTCATTCGGCCATCAACAAATCACATGCATGCAATCTTCTTCACATCTAACATGAAATCCCTTCCTCCAGTAATCAAGTTCACAACCTAAGAGGTGCTAATCAAAAGATATATCCAAGATCTTGCAAGAAAAATCATTCGGCCAAGCATAAATGTCATAACAGTCAAAGGGCCGAAACCTAAGCTACCATCTCTCATCTTCACATACATTTTTCTTTCACATCTCAAAACCATTTTCACATGCATTTGTTCATTCACATCATAGCACTTCTCATTCACTACATCTAATAAATATTCAACTGGAAAGCAAGAGAGATTCAGCCAAGGAAATGCAAGTCCAATCTATTGAGAAAATCAAACCCTAACTTACCTTGTATTGCTAAACATAAGAGCTGGTTAGGGAAAGAAAATACCTATCATAAAAATACTTAGGTCAGAATCTATGAAGGAAAAGAACAAGGAGATAAACTTGCAAAGACCAAATCCTATTACCTGTTCCTCCTACTATGTCACTCGGCTAACACCAGAACTTTCTACCTCTATAAACTCTCGATTCCTCTCTCTTGTGTGACTACAAAGGGGGCTGAGGTGAGAGCAAGGGTGCTGTGATGAGGCTTGAGGTGAGAGAAATGAGATGAGAGCAGCTGCTAGAAGAGGCGTGAAGAAGACAAAGGGAGGAGTTTGGAGAGTGAAGTGGTTCAGCCAAGGAGAAGATGAGCAAAAATGACAAGAGGTAATGCGAAATGGGTGAAGTGAAATTTTGAAAGGCAATGCACCTAGCCTAGATCATGAGAGCAGGGGGAAAAAGGTAAGTTTCTTGTTTATTCCGCCCATGCACATTGGCTGCATGGGCGGCAGCCAATCACTTGCTTTAGTATATTTTCATTTTGATTTTTCTTATGGTTCACATGCTTTCCTTTTTGTCTCTCTTCTTACCTCACTTTCACGTGAGTCTCCTTGTTGGCTTTCACGTGAACCACCCAAAAACCAATTCAATTTCCTCTTCGCCTTTCACGTAAATTCCTATCTTGTCTTTAATTTCTACTTTTCATTTTATCTTTCTCTTATCACATGGTCTACTTATAGGCACATTAACTTATCTCCATTATAAACACACTAGCTTATCTCTATTACAAGCACACTAACTTATCTCCATTATAAGCACACTAACTTATCTCTTAGTTCTTTATCAAGCTATCCTATAAGACTACCTAATGGAGATTAAGGTTACCTAATCAAGGACATAAAATAATTTATATGCTCAACATAGAATTTCATAACTATAGATTATTATGTAATGAATTTTACTTAGATAATTTCGGCAATAATAAGAAATAAAATTCTCTTCATATATTCTTGGTATTACTTTCATAAATCATGGTAGCATAATAATAAGCAAATGGAAAAATTAAATCATAAAGGAAATCTACCTTGAAAAATTCGGTCATGACAATTATACTAACATAATTTCACATCATAAAGAAAATACTTAAGGAAACTTATAGTTCAAAATATCATAATCAACTTAACATCTTACATTGGCCAAACAACGGCCCCTTGAATTTAAGTTCAAAAGGAATACATAAAGAAAATAGCAAAAATTACATACGGGGTCTCACATTATAAGGCAGGAAGTCTGTGTATCTTAGCAAGATGGAACTATGAAAAATATTTTTGGGCCTAGGCCCAAATAGGCCAACCCCACCATGGGCCCAATTGGCCTAGCCCGCCCACTTTTAGTCCAACTTTCCCACTGTTGGTTGTGGACCCTTCTGGGCTTCCAAGGGCCAATTTTATTTCTCACCCAAACTTTTCCCAAAAACTTAATCTAATTAATTTTGCTTTAGTCTAACTAATATTTTTGTATCACAAAACTATTAATTTCTTATACTGTTCAGGTTATTTCAAAACTCGTGAAAGGACCAAAGGGGACAATTAATCTTAGCTCCATATAGGTCAACAAAAATTGTGACTTTCTTTTATTGCTATTTGACAATGTCTATTTCCAATAGATAGAGATTGTCGCACTTTAAGTGTTTATTGCTTCGCTTGCGGGTCTCGCCTCGCTTGTTTGATTTGATCGCTTTGCTTGTTACGTTGGCTCACAAACCATATAAAGGCTTGCTTATGCCTCCTAGGGAAGAGATTTTTTTTCTTGATTAATTTTAATTTGCTCAAAGCAGTCATCGCTTTTTTTTACTCGCATTTCACCTCCTGAGAATCTATCCTTAAAAAAATAAAGTTATTGTGTACTCTTACTTTATTATTTATACCTCTCATCCTTGAATTCTTAAATTTTAATCACACAATTATTCCAAAAACAGAAAAATCACACTTTCTAGGTTAATTACACTTTGCATACACGTGATTTGATGGGTCTGACACTTTACACCCCGTTATTTCAATTTTCACACATTTCACCCACATGGTTCTCGGTTTTCTATGATTTGCACCCCGTCGTTTATTTATCCCTCAAAACGAACGGAAATCTCAATTATGTGTTATGCACGTGACTCCTTATCTAAGAATGTGTTCCCTGACATATTTCATGGAACTGCCCACCGTACATGTATATTAGCCGCTTAGAGCCTAACCTCTAACTACATCTAAATGATCAACACTATATGTGTGAGTCGACACTAATTTTAGGATTCAAAGTTAAAACAGAACAAAATGTGTAAGGACTCATTATTCTTTTCGGCAATATTTGTTGAATAAATATCTCGCTTGATTTTATTCAGCGTGTTAATCTCATTGTACAACACCAATCATATTATCTAGAAATCTCTATCCCCAAAGTTAAAACAAACTTTCATGGATAACATATTATGGTCTTATCAGACAAGACACTCATTCTTATCAATGACCGTGAACGGTTTATGATGCCTTGTTTAATTTGATCGATTTTGTACTCTTGTTTGTATGTTTGTAATGTTGATAGGGTGATGGTTTAGATATTAGTCAATCAGGAATTTAAGTTCAATTCAGGTGTTAGGCATTTAGTTTAATCTTTAGAGTTTTAGTGATCAATCTTTCATAGTTAGTCTTTAAATATTATGGGCATACATAAAAAGTCATATAAAACTAACACTACCATAATCAAATATTATGGGCTTGGTTTAAGGCATAATGATCCGGTCCAATAGAAACAAGATCACTGGTTTATTTGGGAAGATTTCGGAGAATGATCATCACAGATTTGCAAGGAATATTGTGACACTTGGCATGAGCTGACCATGTCACTGCATTCGATCACTCAATGGTGTTGCTTCTATGTGCTAACTTGCACTAAATGATGGCCTCTACCTATTTTTGTTTAACTCGAGTTAAGTGGCTCTTTTTAACTCTAACTTTGTACTATTTTAAACTATCGAAAATGAAATGTATGATTTAATTTAAAAATTTACGCCCAAGGTGAAATTTTCCTTCTGCACTTATTTCTGGTCCATTTTTATTAATATCTAAATATTATATTTGTTTGCCAATTTTAATGGTGCTAATTTTTCTTTGCACAAGAGATTAATTAGTACTTACCCAAGCATGTTATTAATGTTTGTTGATCATGCTTTCAATTTTCTTTGTCTAACAGTAGAACCAGGAATTTGATATGTACTTGGAAGAAATATACGATTGTCAAATTAACTGTAGGCTGAAATAGTAAAATATGTAGAGCTTATTTTTCTACATTTAAATTTTAGGTTTTATCTTTATATGGGCTTGAGTTTTTATCTGATGATAAAAATACAAATATGGAAACATTAAGGGATGAAAAAAAAATCAAAATAAAAAAATAAATCTATCGAACATTTGAACCAATCAAAGTGGGCGTTACTAACAAAGTTAGGGGTCAAGTGGTCCTTTCCTCAGCACCTATTTTCTTTGCCTTTAGCGCCACTTCCCTCTCTATTTTTCTAGTCCATCGTCGCACACCATAAGCAGTGAGGTAGAGAGAAATAGAGTGTTACGGGAACTTAAAGGAACAGAGTCGAGGAGACAGAGAAGAGAAGAACGCGGAGAAGAAGAAGAAGAAGAAGAAGAAGAAGAAGAAGAAGAAGAAGAAGAAGAAGAAGAAGAAGAAGAAGAAGAGGGAGTAGCTGTAGGTCCGGTCAAGGCAAGGCAAATAAAAATAAGAAATAAAAGATTAGCAAAGGTAAGGGTGGTTACTATTGGACCGAAACTTTTAAAGGAAACCGTAGATGACAATGTGAAGTTGTTAGGGATTATATTTTCTACATTTTCGACACTTTGTATGTTGGAATAGATAAAATTTTTGGAGCTTAGGAAGGCACACATGGTCAGATTTTGTGTTAAGGTTTCAAGGGAAAATGTTGATGCGCCATAAGTGTTTGATGAAAAGCCTGAAAGAAAAGAAAAAAAAAGAGTCCATTTCTTCTATTGTCTTGAGCAAGCTGAGGGTGGTTAGGTTAATTTCATTGGAAAATGCATTGGTAATTTGCTTGGTAAAGATAGAATTGTTGTATTGCTTGAAGTTTTGGATTGGCTAAATTACTCTGTCAATCCTTGTAGTTTACCGTATTCCCAGATTGGTGTCTGAGGTAATTATTGTCCTATGTATAACCCTGTGGTTTCTAACGTTTCCTAGATTATTCCTGCCGTTAGATAAGCCAACAGAATTTGCATATGTGGCTGACGGCAACCATGTCAGATCCAATAACTAGCTGACACGTCTTAAAAATGCCATCTCATAAAAAATTTGTAAAATAATACAGGGTGTAATAGGTGACTGGATGCCCGCGCAAAAGCAAGACCCAAAGTCTTTGACGACAAGGGGGAAAACCCAGTCGCAGGGTAGGCAACCAAGAACAAGATAAGAAATCGAAGAAGGACACACAAGCTTTTCATTTCTTGGGAGAGAAAATCAGCAACAAAAGATTCAATTTTTTATAGTGATCTTCAAGTGGGTTGGTGGGGTGGGCAAAGAAAAGGGCAGAATCCTCTATTGGGAGGACTTTGATGAACTGCTTCTTCTTCCTCAAGCATGCCATAAGAGAAAGATTGCCTCTTCCTTTCTCCGAATAAATTACACCTTTTCCTGTCCCATTCACTCGAATTCTCACTTAAAGCCAAACTCGATCAGTCTATCAATCTTTTTTATCTCTTTCTCTTTTACAGTCTCCAAAGGACTGAAGAAGTAGAAGAGCAAGAACCCTACTGAGATACAATATAGATTATCATACACAATTTTCAGATAATTTTTTAGCCCAAACGATAGAAAACAAAGGCATTTCCTGCCCTTTTTGTACACCAACTAATTGAAGCTGATTCGAGGGTGATGTTAATGGGAATATTTATGGGTTATTCTGTAACCCGTGAGCTCAAAGTAGGGTCATCATCTTTCAAAGACATTTTTATTCCCGTCCCTCAGTGGCTCAGTATATAAGAGAGCCCTGAAGGAAAAGTTCTTAGAAGACAATTGCTGTTCTTTGGGGTGGTGGGTAGGGCAGCCGTTCTATAGAGGACTTGGAGAGAGAGAGGGAAGGAGGGGAAGGGGAGAGAGAGGGGTGTTGGGTTTTTAAACTGGTTTTTTCCGTGTGTTGTGTTTCAGTGTATGCTTATAGTGGTTCTGTTCCTCGCAGAGGACTTAAGGTTCTTCAGCTTCGAACATATTCATTCAGAGATTTCTTTCTTAGGGCTGTGTAGATTTGGGGATATGTTTTTAGGGTTGTTTTGGTTGGGATGGAGTTGGATGGAGGGATAACTAACGAACACATAACGTGGCTATTTTAATGCAACGTTTGAATGCCATGTTAGATGCGGGACCCAGTTTTTTCTCTTAAAATGTTATGGTATGTTTTAACACGTGTTAGGTATTTATTAGATCTGACATAATTGCAGCCAGCCATGTCTGCAAATTCTGTTGGCCTATCTGATGGTAGGACCAATCTGGGAAACGTTAGAACCACAGCGTTACCGGTAGGATAAAAATTAACATAGAGACCAATCTGGGAAAATTTCAAACCCCAGCGACTGGCTAGATAATTTAGCCTTTTGGATTTGAAGTCATTAAAGTAGAAAATTTTAAGAAAACGGTTTCTGCTATGAGGTATTTGGCAAAATCTAAAATTGTTTTGCACATGCATGGCCGGATATGTACTTGTTGTGACCTTGGGTGTTGTCTTTTTATATTTAAAGATGTGAACCTAGAGCTAGTTTCATTCCAAGTCCCGTTTGAGTCTTACATGGCCATTGAAGATGAACTAGGTTCTGTACTTCGGAAGTTGATGATTTAGTTTTCTTGAGATATACAAGTTCTTATGACTTTTTGATGCAGGCCGAGGTCCGGAAGGCTTGACAAAATCTGAAAAGGATCAAGCCAAGGGAATTGGATAGTCCTGGGATGCCACTCAACTAGGGGTAGCAGAAGCCACTCGACGCTACTAATCGTGGATGCCACTCGACGCGACCAAGCCACTCGCATGATTGGTAGGAGGATGCCACTCAACTCCAAAGCAAGAGATAAACTTGCAAGAAATTATCTTTCTAAATTCAAAAGTTCTACTTCTATTTTGGATAATCACTCATATATGGAGTTCATTACATCATAGTCAAGCTAGAAAAAATGGAATAATAAAGTCTAGACAATTCCAACACAAAAGAAATTAAATGCACTTTGAAATTCACTGGCTGTTGACATTTCCGATGTCTCGAAGTAAAAATGTCATAACTTTCTCTAAGAATGTTCAAATGCTCCAAGGTCAGGTGCGTTGGAAACTAGAGACGTAGGGCTTTCCAACGATATATCGCACAATTGCTAAATCTTCGTAAATTGTTCCCGCTGAGGTCTAGAGTCCTAGATGCAATTGATGCTTTGTTACCTCGGCCAGAGATGCAAGTGATACTCTATTACCTCGGCCAGAGATGTAAGTGATGCTTACCTCAGCCATAGATGCAAGTGATACCTCATTTTCCCAGGGATAGTTATTCCGAGGTGCAAGGGGTGCTCCTGCATCACTATTAATGCTCTCTGTCCTAACCAAAATATAGTAGATGATGTGTTGGCAAATGTACGTGATAGATTAGCCTATAAAGGAGAAAATGGAACCGATTTTGCATAATATTCGTTGAGCTAATGTTATTGTAATGGGACATGTTTGGAACAGATTTTGAGGGACTCCATTTTTAGGAGCTTTGTCCAGACCTTTCTGGTGTCTTTTGGTCCTGAGACTTTTGTCTTTAGGTCTTGAGACGTAGATTCTAGTTGGTGCCTAGAGCACTCGGGTGCTCTATTTTAGAGGGGCAGATTTGCTCCCTTGTTTTCATAGATGTCTCTGTTATTTTCAGTACCTCTTAAGGGGTTTAAATAGGTCCATGAGTGTTGATTATGACATGGAGAAATTATGGTGATGTAGTGAATAAAACCTTGGAAGATTTGATGAATTCCTTGAGGTATAGTTGCCTGAAAAATTTCCAGATTTGAGGGAGGTGGTGTTACCGTGCGTTAGAATTTAATTTTAGGGTGCTTTCATGACTTCTGAGTTGCTGAACAATTGCTGTGTTGCTGTTATTCGTGATCTTGCTGTCAATAAAACTACTAGAACGAGTACAGTTTGTTTTTGTAACAAGCCGCAGACAAAAAAATCATAATGTCCAAAGCATTCTTGAGTGATTTGTTGCTGGAAATTAAAATTTAAGAGCTGAATGTGGTGTTGAAGGAAATTTATAGTTTCTGCAGAATTTATTTGTTTTGTTTGTAATGTGTCATAAGTTTGTTAGGTGGGAATTTTAGATTAATTGTTATGAGAGTTATAAGTTACTATTTTGTTGAGATTGCAGTCATTAATGCTAGTGAAAATGGTATTGGAAAACGAGATGTACAGAGGCTAATTTGTTGCTGAAATTAAAGTGTAAAATGTAGTAGACATAGGAAGATGAATTGCAGAAAATTTGGGTTTAGAACCATCGCGTGTTGAAGATAAAATTATTTTAATCAATTTTCAAGTTTACAATTGCTGTCTTTGGAAAGTTTATAGGTGAATTCTTGGACCTGGTATTTATTTTAAAGATTCATATTATGTGCTCACCTTGGTGTAACTCCTGATAGTCATTCATTGAGCAATTATCAAATGTATTCTGCAGATAATAAAATAGTTTTGGTAAGTGGTTGTCATAGCAAATGTGTTGCTGGAAAATAAAGTGAGTTATTGTGAAGAGCTATGGTTGGATTTGTTGTTGTTAGAGAATTTATAGCATCTGATAAGCTTGATCTATAGCGTTGGAAATCATTAAGAATTATAGGGTAGACTTGTTAAAATAGTTGCTGGAATTTAGTTCTGCAGGACATAAGATCGATCTAAGAGTAAGTTTTGATGCAATATTTTTATCCTTTGAACCTGAGTGAGTTTTCTGTTATAGGCCTATGAAATTCGAAGATTTTAAGCCATACTTCAAGTGATTCTGATAAATATTGAGTAAGTTATGGATTTTTAAATTTCAGACGTCAAGTTGTCACCAGCCTTGCATGTCCCAGATTTCTTGCTCGTTCCATGTAATTTTTAAGTGATCAATTTAAGTCTAATTTTTATGGATTTGGTCTTGAATTTTAATTTTATGAAAGTGGAACATTTTAAGATAAATTTCGTGTTATTTAGATATGTATTGAATAAGTTATGGAGTTTTGAAAATCGAAGGTCAAGCTGGGGACAGCAGTACTGTTTGCTCTAGGATTTTTATCTGTTACGAAGTATTTTTGAAAAAGTAAATTAGTTCCTATTTTATGAGTATTATCTTCAAATTTAAGTTTATGAAATCAGAAAAGTTGAAAAGTAATTTCGTGCAATTTGAAGCTATGTTGTTGAAGTTATGAATTTTTGAAGTTGAAGACGTCGAAGCTGTCAGCTTGAATGCCCTCAGCAACTTGCATTTCGAATAAATATTTTGAGTGGAAAATGAGCTCTAATTTACCTGAAATTTTAATAGGTTATAACATCGAGTGTAAGAATCATTTGGCATCCAAGTTTAATGGGTTCTGAAACGTTAAAATAGAGTTTTTACATTGTAGAACCAATGTTGGTTAGTAAAGAAATTTGTGTGAGTTAATATGATATGTTTATTTTGAAATGAATTATTATTTGTTGCATCGAGTTAATCTCTAAATCATTTAAGTGACGGCATTAGTATGACTCATTTGTAGGCAATACACCACCACAAGCTCGAGTGGATAAAGGTAGGTGAAAAAACTTTGTTTTTTGGAATGATACACAACTTGAATATTTGTCATTGGGCACGCCATGAGCATTGTTGACATGTTCCCAAGGAAAAGGGGAACAATTCCAAAGGGAACCCACAACCCTGTTTTCAGGGGTAAATGGAGCGCTAGAAGTAGCTCAAATAAAGATGGAATGTGTTTCAAGCTAATTTTCAAGTACAAGAGTCCATACATAAACATGCATTTACTCTTTTGGCATATATATAACTGTCATTCATGATCATGCTTCAAGTCATGCATATCTCAATTCATTAATCATCCATTATTGAGTCATTCGACTCATAGTATTTTTCAATTCTATCATTCCAAATGACGTTCTAGGTCAAGAAACTTATGAGGATATTCTAAAACACGAGGGAGGGGCTGATGAGGGTGTCCTTCTCTGAACCGTTGTACATGTAGTCCACTTTTTGAAAAACTTATATGAACCACCCTAGCAATATTCTCATGGCCTATATAGGCCACCAGACTATCTTTAGACTTTGTATGAATTAAACTAAGTAATGTTTATTTTGAACTATGATATAGTCATACTTATTGCTTGAGTTATTTGAGATTAAATTTCTAAATGTTCCCCTATGCATGTTATGTGGTATAGGTATACATTTTACTTAGCCTATATCTAATTACATACTTGTATGCTACGTAAGAACGCGTGAGTATAGGTATACATTTTACTTAGCGTATATCTAATTACATACTTGTATGCTAGGTAAGAACGCGTGAGGATCTACGTGGCAACCAGCGATAAGAAAATAAATTTTCGAGTAGTATTTTTAAAAAACTATAAGTGACTCATACTTTCTAAATTAGTAATAACGAGTTAAAAAAAAATTCCGCTGCAAGATTAAGTTAAGTGCGCTGGAGCGTTCATCATGGCGAACGCTTGCGGCTGTCATCAGCCCCCTTTGAGCTAGCGTTTGGGGCGTGACACTAAGCTTGAGAGGTAAGGGTACTTGAAGCCTAATATGTGTATTGGAAGGATTCAAAGAGCATGTATGCACGAAAGTTCTCTACTTTGTTATGATACTTTACGACGAATCTTAATTGCATGTTATGGGTGTGCATAGATTTGTACATTAGAGTAGTTTTTAGTCCAAAGTGTCTATTTGGATGTTCTAAGGATCCAAAAGGAAGCAAGGATCATCTATGCCCTTTATTTGCCTATTTGGATGAATGATGAAGATAGAAACCAAGATCTTGTACAAAAATTAGTTAGGTTAGATAAATAGCATGTTGCATGTTAGGGAGTTGAAATACAAGGTAAGAAGTTAGTATTTTTGGAGCCTAAAGCTCACGGGTGGATGTCCTTTTGCCATTTGAATCGCTTGTCTTTCTTATTTTGAGTTATTAGACCTAGATGACATGTTTCTTGTTTATATTCTAGTTGCACGTTCCTTCTAGGTGTTCTTGTGATGATCTTGTAAAGATGAATGCAAGGAAGAAAGTTTTAAAAGAATGATTTCCTTATGAAATTGTAAAGTGGTTTAGGGTCTATTTGATAAAAATTAAATATATGCTTAGTTATGAGCTTTGAGTTTGAAATTGTCCACATTGAATTATCTAGAATTGATTTGAGCTCTAGCTATAATTAAACGAGACAAAAGAAATACTTGAGAATTAAAAAGGCTTAAATGAGAAAACTAAGGCCATATAGAGAATTGAAAAACGGCTTTAGAGAGCCCAATGGGGCCCACATTAAATCTAGACTCTATCTTTTAAAATTTAGGCTTAATTAGTCCCCTAGTCACTAGGGTATGACCGAATCTCAAACTACTCCCTAAACTTTATTTCGTCCTAAACTATTACCTGGAGAATTCTTCATGTCCTGGAGTGGTCATTCTGTCAATACTGTTGACGACTCTATTAACGAAATAAATCCAATGTGAAGAACGAGGACACATCATCATCAATCGCAAGCAGTCACGTGTGAGACCCCGTTTATTTCTTTTGTTATTTTCTATGTATTAGCTTTAATTTTAATTATGGGGCCATATTTTTGGCCAATGTATGACCTAAGCTTTATGTTTAAGGTACATTAACTAATATGAGATTTTATTTCACAAATTTTTCCTTAAATAATTTTCTCTTCATTATGGAAGTTTTGTGCAAGTTTAATTTTATTTCCCTAAGAGCTGAAACTTGCAAGGTAAGTTTCTCTTATGGATTTATATTTTTCATTTGCTTAGTATATTCCATAATCCATGAAATTAAATTATGATTAAAGATTTATATATATATTGGCCGAAAATAATTACATAGAAAAATATCATGAATTTCCTTTAAGTATTTGAAAATTTTTGTGTCTTTAATAAGAAGTATTAATTATCATTAGAAATATTAGATGATAAGCTACTAGGCATATGATAAGTTTTAAGAGAGTTTAATTTGATAAGCGCACTTGCATATCATAGTGATAAGCTAGCATAATGATAAGCTAGAGAACTTTTAATATAATAGGTTGTTGTGACTATCGTAGAGATAGACTAGAACAATTATCTTGAGATAGGTTGTCATTCTTATAAGATGATAAGCTATGGAATTGAACTAGATAAGCTAGAAAGCTTATAGGAGATAAGTTAGGTGACAAAAGTAACTAAGTTGATAGTTAGGTGAGACAAGTAACTAAGTTAGTTGTATTGTAACCAAACAACATAAATGAGCTTTGAAGACAAGGCCATTCACGTGAAGATGTAAGGAGGAGTGAAAAGCCATAAAGCTTTGTGGACCATGTGGAGAGTAAAGAAGAGAGAAGGTGAGCAATTAAGTGACAAGACAAGACAAAGGAAGAGAAATGAGAGAAAAAGCAAAAGGAGAAGCAAGAGTTCACGTGGGATAGCAAGCATGAGGGGACAAAGAGATGATGTGAGAGAAAGTGAGAAGAAAAAGGTGAGAAAGGACCATGCAATGGTCGGCCAAATTCATCCCAATTTCACCCCCTCTTTCCTTCTTTCTCTCTTGTCATTTTCAACATCACTTGTCATTTTCATTTTCATAATTTCACCTTGGGAGACTCAATTGCTTCATATGAACTCACCCTCACACTTAGCATTTCAAACTTCACAGTTCAATTGCTTTGGCCGAATATCACAACCCTCTCTCTCTTTTCCTCTCTTGGCTGAAACTTCCCCTTTGAGCTTAAACCTTGTTCTTTTCTTCTTGCAACCAAATCACTCCTCTAAAGTTCTAAGTTTGTTTCTCTTCTTTAGGTGACCAAATCCCCTTTTTGTGCAACTCATTTCTTCTCTCTTAGTGGTTGGGAATCTCTATTCACCTAGCCATTTTCCCTTAATGAAATCTAGCTCACTTCCTTAGAACTAAATCATTTCAAGTTTGCCTTGTTTTTCCCCACCATAAAACCTATCTTAGCACCTTATATCAGCCTTGGAACCATTTCAAAAGGGTGAACTGAAAGTTTGGGTTAAGGAAGGATCTTGGTGAAAATCGGGTGACTAGTGGAAGGTAGAGGTAGGCTTGATTTCACATGATGTTTTTGCTTAAGTTCTTTATAAGTTCTGACCTAAGGTGTTTTACTATGCTAGGTACACTCCTTTTGTCAAAGCTTATGTTCAATCGTCAAGGTGAGGCCAAAAATGGTTGTTAGTGCTAAGTATTGATGGTTGGCCGAATGTCTCTTGGTTGGATCTTGAGTTGATGCTTTGATTTTGTTAGATCTTGAGTTTAGAAGACCAACCCTAAGTTATGATGTTAGATCTAGCTATATAAGCATGAGATCCGAACTCGAAAGTTAGAAAAAAAGTAAAGGAATGCATGTTGCAAAGTTTTGGCATGAAGGGTTGTGTTGGTTGGTGTTGGCCGAAACTTATATGTCTTTAATCTTCAAGTAGAACTTTGTTTAAATATAGATTTGATGAATGACCATGATATATGTAAGTTTAGTAAACATATGCATATAAGCTAGTCTTGAAATGTTGAGGTTGCATGTAAATCGAAAGAACTAAGGAAACCTAATTATTCTATGAAAATGTGTGTTGGCCGAATATGATGTTGTGCTAGATCTTGAAGTTGTTTTGTGATTTGTAGATCCTAGGTTGTGAATCTGAAAATGGAGGATGAGATCACCACTGGAGAATAAAATTTAGACAAGGAATACTTAAAATGGAACATGGCCGAATGACCTAGTAAGAGAAACCCTAATAGCAACCCTATAACAATAAGATTATATTTACTTGTGATGGATAAAGGAAATTAGGGTTATGGCCAAATGGATTAGAGGATTAAAGCTCAATTATAAAACACACAATATTAGTAATAGAAAAACGTGGATAATAGGCTTAAAGGTTCGGGTTAAAAGAATTAGCAAAACCTTGTGGTGTTAAGTATAGATTGAGGACTTAATTAGGTTGGCCGAAACCTAGGGTGATCAGAGTAAAGCTTATATTCAGGTTGCATATAGGTCAAATGTCAAGCCAAGGATTAATTATAATTAGGGTTAGTAATTGATGAACTTAAAGACCTAGCGTAATGTATGTAATAAAAGAAAGATTAGGAGTTGATTATAGAGCAACTAGCTTGCTAATTAGAAACCTAAGTAAGAATGATTAATAAGAATTTCTATGTAAACGTTTGAGAATAATAATATATTTTCAGAAATATATTTTTGGGAAATAACCGATTAAAATACAAATATTTAACTTGTATGATTATGTACTTATTTCTTAGTACTAAGAAGTGTTTGAATCGCTTGTAGGCGATCTTCGTATCTTTATACATAATCAAGGAGACCAAGGTAAGTGGAACTTGTAAGTGAATCTTACAATTTTATGAAAACTGGAATGACACACTGCATTGATTCATGAACAAGCATGATATTTCAAGCATGACATAGCATGAGCATTGCATGATTTTTCTAAAGAGAATTTTTATGCAATGTCGTATGGAAAATTTATGGAAAGATAAGTTAAGTCAAGGGCTCTGGTCGGTACCGTACCATCATGATGGACACCCATACCGAAGGACGAATGCGAGAAGGATGGGTGAATCCTAAGAGGCTGTGCAAACCACACTGAAGGACAATGAGAAGGTGTGGGCCTCCAAGGGTCGTGTCTAGCCATCAGGCCTGGGGCAACTATGGGCTAGCTCGATCAAATGAAAAGTCCCCAAGGGTAAGGGAGACGGTTCCGATGGGAACGCACAACCCGGACTCCAGGGGTTAAATGGAGCGTAAGTAGCCCACAAGTTATGAATGAATGATTTTCAAGGGCCAGGGGCCAATTTCAAGAACAAGTTTATGTCCCTACAAGCAAGAGCATATGCATACCATGACATGCATGTGCATCATAAATTATGTTTTCCCATGATTAAGCAAGTACAAGTCAAGAGCATGTTTTAAAGTTATGTTTATCCCTTACTGAGTCTTTTTGATTCACGTTTTTAAAATTGTGTCATTCCAGATGCCTTAGGAGAAGGAAGTCAGGAGGACTACCTGACTTAGAAGGAAAATCATTTCTATGTTTTGATTGTTGTGACTTGATCGATTAGATCCGTCACTTGTTAAGTGTTGAACATGATATGTATATATTAAGTTGCAAGTTTATTGAGAACTTAAATCATGATATGAGTTGGCTCGCTTCTCTCGCGATTCTGTATTTTCCGCTGTAAGTATGTATGTACGAACGCTGGAGCTTTCCGGGGGATTGCTCGCGGCTGTCACGGTCCCATGCGGGATAGCGTTTGGGGCGTGACAGTTAAGTGTCCTCAATTCACTCAAAACTACGAAGTTGAACTGATTAGTGTTAATTTAAAATCCATATCGAATTGTCTACGCCACCATTACCTAAAACTCCAAATCATAATGCCATGTTGACAGATCTAGCTGAAACTCTAAGCCTTCTCTCAGATACCCACCCAGACGTCATCTAACACGACTCTTGGCAAGCTCCCAAATATCATCTGAGAAGAGAGGACATGTAAGGGGTGACTTCGTAAACTCAGTATGCAAAATCATAATACTATGGTGCACTTCAGGAGCCACATTTAATAGAAACTGTAAATCTCAATCCATATAACTATAACTGAAAAACAACTTTTATCTTTATAATAATACTATAGAAAATCCATTTGGCAATAACTGTGGGTCACGTTTACCCCCGTGACAAGGTTGTACAGTCCCCAGACTCATTGCACACTCACTGTACCAATTGCTGTAACTTTGAATTTTGGGCCTCAGGGTTTGAAAACATCAGACATATCATACAACAATCATTCACAAGATATTGTGAACATATGAAATCACGAGATAAATCATCAAATAATAACATATACATTAAAAAGGCTCATGATTACACCAATGCATGCAAAAATATTCCATAACATTCTGTAACATAATGCACGTAAAACTCCAAAGGTTTTCAATAAAGTATGCATTTCTCAAATATCACATCGATCTTTTAGGAAAATCTAGCATAATAACCCCACTTACCTTGCTCTTCATAACACTTGAACTCTTTATCAATTAACCTCCAAGAACTCAAGAAACTAGACTAGAACCTTCAAAAAAATGCTTGATTTTTCATTCTCCTAATCAATACAAAATATCGCAGAAACTAACAAAGTATTTATAAAAGACTAATTGCAACTCTATTTAAAGAATGACTCTAAATTTGAAAAGATGATAAGAATGACTTGCTATCCATTTTAAAATTCAAACATATTCTAAAAGTATTAAAATTCAAAACTTTAAAATCTAAAGAGATCAAGATAACCTTTTCAAATCAAATCAATATTTCAAACTTTAAACACTTTTAAAACAGGATAACCTTTTCAAATAATTCGAAATTTGAAATTCAATAAAAATAATATTTAAATAATAAGAAGAAAAAATGGGGTGGTACAACATGGCTACTTGTGATTGATGATGATGTATCTCTGCTAGCCACGTGAGATTTATTTTGTTAATGGGACCAACCGATCGAGTCGACAAAATGACCACTTTAAGAAAGATTCCATAAAGACTAGTATAGGACGAAATATACACTAGAGATCAATTTGATATTCGGTCATACTACAGGGACTAGTGGACTAATTAAACCTAAAATTTATGACAAACAAATAGATCTTTGAAAAAGGATAAACATCAAAGGGAGAGATTGGACCCAAAGGGAATGTTGGTCCGTGAGGCCCAACCCAAAGAAAATAAATATATGAATAAATGAAAGAGGAGAAAATAAATATAGAAACAAAGGAAAAGATTAGAAAAAAGAACTCGGGTCTTAGGGCTTGTAGAAGCCCAAATGTACAAAGCCTTATTTAATTAATAAGGCTAATTCTAGAAAATCTATACGTAGTAGATTAATTAGCTACAACCTGTTGATTAACTAATAAGGTTGTATTCAACGACAAGAATTAAGTTAGGATAATACGCCAAATAACATGTTAACTTATAGCATTGCCCCTTTTCGTGTAATGGTAGCATTGTTATTCTCATTTCAAAATAATGCTTGCATTCGATTTATTGAAACATCACATATCAGGGCATGGTAAAGACTCATTTAACGAGATCAAATGTCTAGAGTTGAACGATTTGAAAAGTGATGTTCCCATAGATTTAATGAATAATAAGAGCCCATCTATAAGAATAAATGTGTAAAGGACAAGTGAAGTGTGACAGTACTTATCACTGGGGATGTGCAACCATGGCCTTGACTTAGTCATGGGGTGGTCTCTCATAGGCATAACGCAGAAACTCTGCCTTGATTTGTTCCGAAGAGAATGAAAATAACAAAATAGTCCCGAATAAAGGGGAGAGGGCAAAACCCTCACTCTGATAGTAAATAAAGCCTAGAGATGGATGGGAACTGAAACAAACAAACAATATTTAGAAATATAAATAAGATCAATAACTGGAACGCATACGACTCATCACTGCGCATTTCTCTACAGTGGTTACATTTACCCTTCTCTTATAACATGCTTACAGTGCTTTTGTTGGATTTGGATTTATTGTAATTCAATGCCATGCTCCCATTCCCATACCTTATTGAGTCCTTATGACTCAACCTTTTTATTCTCTATGTTGTATCCATATGATCCATTAGCAGACGATGAGAGTTCATGAGATCCTCTACTCATTTAATTTCAGGACGCATACGTTGGCGGTTCAAGTCCTAGTGTGCGTGTCGAATGCCTACGAAGTGCTCGCACACCATCATTTGGACGCCCAATGACTTGCCTTCGACTACTCTGCCAGCTAGGTGGCTGTTCGACGTACCGCCAGAACTTGTTACCCCATCAGATCTCACGGGGACCAATGAGGACCCGCAGTTATTTGTTTATGATGTATTTATTTATGTTTAAAGGAAAAGTTAGTTTATGTTGATCATTTCTGGGTTATAGATATTTTGGAAAGAGCTAATGACCATTTTTTCCCTTAGGTTTTGATCACTTTTAAAAATTTGTCTCTGGATTTTTACGTTTATAATAAGAAGTCCTTTTGTTTGTGTTGATTGATCATGCTTATTTGTGTGCATAGAGCTGTGATTCAATGATGAACATGTTAGGGTTATGTTGGTTTCAAGGTTTTGCAAAAAGAAAGGTTCATAGGTGCCATGAAGTAAAACCTAATCTAGACACCTTGCATGTTAAGGCTTAATGAATATTCCTGATAAAATGTGTATAAGATTGCTTGCTGAGTCGGTTTGATTATTCAAAAGAGTTCTTGACACGCTTTATGAGCTATGACAGTGGTGATAAGCCTAAGCTTGGAGCCTTATAGACCACGGGTTGGTCAATGAAAATGATATATGGTGTTGCATGTTGCACTTCATGGTTTTATGATACAATTCTATGTATATATGACATGAAATGGTGATGCAATAATAAGTATGATGATGGCCAAGAGGCATGAAATTATCCCTGATCAAGAAAATGCCAAATGGGGTCAAAGAAAGGAGCCTTGAGCTCAAGAAAGAGGTTATGAAAGATGAAAGCATGAAGATGATGCCTTGTACATATTATATGATGATGTTGCAAGATGATCATTGTTTGCCTTTAATCTTCTTGAAGAATCCATATGTTATATGCTCTATAAGTTCATATATATTGGTAGATTAGATGTATCATTAGCCTAAATTTTCTAAATACAATGATTGATCAAACACATGAACACTTAGCTAGGGTTTTTAGTCAAACATAGACACTGTCCAAAATCGACCCTAAGCTGCACAATGAATTTTTGCATAAAAATTTACATATATTACCCTTATCTAATATTTGGATCTCTGTAAAAATTTCAGCCTAAAATGATGAAGGAAAAGGTCGAAAATTCCCCTACAGGTCTTTGAGGACAGATTCGACATTTTGCCTAATTCGTTAGGGTAAAAGGGTCCAAAATAAGAAAATGATTACATGGTTAGATAGATCATGAGAAATTCATGGGGGAGCCCAAATTTGAGTTCAATCTGAGTTGGAATAAGAGTTCAAATCACAAAGCCCATGTAGGAGCCTAAATGGATGTTAGGCCCAATACCTCTAAAAGAACACCATGTCCACTAATAATTTAGGAGTAGACCTAGTATGGTCTAAGGAGGCCCAATAGGCCTTGATTGGAGTTTAATGGTTTGATATCTTCTAGTTATTATCATGGTTGTTTCAATTGTCAATGATTATTCTTTGAACATGTTATGTTGTTTATGCTACTTTCAAGTTCATGTCAAATTATGTGCATTGTTACATATGTACTTTAATGTTGGGATATGTGATTGCATTCATAATAGGGAATACGAAAGTGAGGAACCCCCTAGCCTGCGATGGTTCCTCGAATGGTAGTGACGGTACCGGGCACTTAGGAGATGTGCAACCCCCACTACAGGGAGTGGGCGGGCTCCTTTATGAATGCTAAGGCATAATGTTATGTTAAGGGTCCTAGTGCTGAAACACGGGACAGTTCCATAGAAGGGGAGAGGATGCACAACCTGACTCTAGGGGTGAACAGAGCTGATAACAGGAACTCCTCAGGAACCAATGATGGTGTGATGCATTGCATATTTTAAATTATCTACGTTCATACTTATTATCCTGGAAGTTAGTTTTACATCCTGCTTAAGTGAATTATATGCACTGTATTTGTTTGATCATGCTTTCCCCGCCCCACCTTACTGAGTCAATAGGACACCCATTTCTCTTTTGTCGTTTTTGCAATATTTGGCGACTTGGGTATTGAATAATAAAGCTATTCGAGGAAGAGTTGACCTATGAATTCCACCCTTATGTTCTGGTGCTCAAGATTCGAACATGTGTTTTAGATTCTCTTGCTTTCCCCGCCCCCACCTTACTGAGTAAATAGGACTCACCCATTTCTCTTATGTCGTTTTTGCAATATTTGGCGACTTGGGTGTTGAAGAATAAAGCTATTCGAGGAAGAGTTGACCTATGAATTCCACCCTTATGTTCTGGTGCTCAAGATCCGAACATGGGTTTTGGATTCTCTTGGGGAGCATGAGGCCAATGATTGTATCACAATTTTGCTAATTTATCACTTGAGAAAGTTCCACAGTTACACCATTTCCACTAGAAAATGAGAAAATAATGTTTTGGACATTAGCAAGGGGAGAATTGTTAATTTTGACAAAAGCAAGTGTAATTGAGTGATTTTAAGTTATTTGTTTTCTCTCCTCACCATATTTTCATGTCTCCATTTTCATAAATATGATTGGAATATTTCCCATACTGATTTCTGTATTTACGTTTTGCATATGAACAATGGAGATGAAGTGAGCATATGGAAGTGAGAGGGAGGCTGGAATCAAAGAGTCGCTCTAGGGCGTTGTCGAGCGCTGGTCGCGAGTTATGCTGCTGTTTGAAAATACGAAGATGCTTGAGCGGCAGGTCGAGCGCTGATCGCACATGAAGTCTCTGTTTGAAAATCTCCAAAAACCGCTTTAGCGGCACGACGAGCGTTGGTCGCACGATACGGTTCTGTGTGAATTTATTCAAAGGACGCTCGAGCGAACGTGGAGCGTCGGTCGAATGCGATGCGTCTGACGCCATGCTAGAGGGTATTTTTGGAAGTCGAAAATAAACCCTAGGGCATTGCGCACGACAAAGACCCCCCAAAAAGAAGGTTTACAAGAGAACATTTTGGTGCCAAAAAGGGAGAGTTCGAAAGTTTTGTTTTTGGCTGAGACGGAAGGCTTTGGGGTGGCTGTTGAGTTTCCAAAAGCTCCCAAGACTTTTCATTTGTTTTCCTTTTGCTGTTCCCGTAGAGACCAAAAGCCTGTTGCTTTTGGCTTTGTTTCTTTCGTATCTTTTAGAGTAGTTGTTGTTGCTTTTATTTCCTTGCCTTTAGAGTTCTTTTCATTGCATTTTCTCTTGCTGTTGTGTAAAGCGAATCTTCCATTTACATATGCACTTTCATTTCAGCTTTAGAACATATGTGGACAGAATGTCAAGTTCCATTTATATTCCAGATTTGAGTTTGCTTTGGTTGGATGATTAAATGTTTTGTTAAGTTCCATTTCACTTCCTTAATTTTATATTAGTGTTTGAGTTTGTTTTTGTTAGTTGGATTGAGTATGGGCATGAATGGGTTGTGACTAGCTAAAGTTTGGGTACTAAGTGTTCGATGAAATGCCTCTTAGAGCAAGTTTAATGCCGAGCGATGCTTATTCGACAACTACTTGAGTTTATCTAGTTTCAACTCCATCTCATGCTATTCTATTATCATGTTTTTCTTGTTAGCTCTTTATTAAGCCTTTAGCACTTACATTGATCATAACTCAAAATCTCAAAAATCATGGATGGTATCCAAAAACCCAATCTTTCCCTTTGTAAATATCATTTTAACTGTAAATAGAACATAGTTCTCTTTTATTGTAAATGGTGGTTGGAATGAAAAATTGAACACATCGTTCCTTGTGGAGATGGTATAGGACTTCCCTAGTATTACTTGACAACCTCCTACACTTGGGAGTATTTCACTAATCATTTTTAGTTGAGTCAAGTTTTTGGCGCCGTTGCCGGGGAACGGTAAGTTCAATTGACATTCTATTGCCATTATTTTTCTTTATTTCTTTTTTTTTACATTATTAGTTGTTGGTTGTTTAGTTCATACACTGACACTTCATACACACATACACTTGATATTACTCTCTTAGGCACTCATGTTTGATGAATTGGGCAAGAGATGATTCACATAGACTATACAGAGTGAATTCCACTGATAGTGTGTATAGTGATAGTGTGCCAACTGTTGAGTTGGACACTAGTAGCGTTGATTTAAACTCTTATTTGGAAAATTCTGCTACTTTTGAAGCTGTGGCTGAACAAGCACCTAGAACATTAAGAGATTACTTGCAGCCCACTCGCACCACAACACCATCATGCATTGCTTTACCTGATGATGATTCTAATTTTTCAATTAAGCATGACATGATATCAATAGTACCTCAATTCCATGGGATTGATTCCGAGAGTCGATACCAACACTTGACGGATTTTGAGCTTGCTTGCACTACTTTTATTACTAGAGCTACTACAGATGAATTTGTTAAACTTCGTTTATTTCCTTTCTCTTTAAAGGATAAAGCGAAGATTCGGTTTAATTCTTTGAGATCAAATTCTATCTCTAGTTAGTCTGATATGCAACGTGAGTTCTTACATAAATTTTTTCCTTTTCAGAGAACTCAATTTTTGCAAGAGCAAATCAGCCACTTTATGCAGAGAGGTGATGAGACCTTCCACGCTTGTTGGGAATGATTCAAGGATTTAATGAACATCTGTCCACATCATGGCTTTGAGTCTTGGAGGCTTGTCAACTACTTTTACACTGCACTCACTCCTGAATGCAAGCAGTTTGTTCAGACTATGTGCAATGGGGAATTCTTTAGCAAGGAACCTGATGAAGCATTGAAGTTCTTTGACTACCTTGCTGAAAGTGCCCAACAATGGACTACACGATCTGACCGGGCACCATTGGCAGTACAACCTCTCAGAGCAATTGGTGGTGGGGGTAAATATGAAGTCAAAGAGGATACTGATGTCCAAGCTTGTATTAGTGCTTTGACTAGGAGGTTGGAGGTTATGGAATTAGAGAAGGTGAAGGTCGCGAAAGCAGTGGAGGTGTGTTCTCTATGTGCTGATTCTAGCCATAAGACTCAGGATTGTCCGATTATGCCAGTTTTACAGGAGAGTGGGTCTGATAAGATGCAATCAGCAAATTGGGTTAACAGAGCACCAAATCAGCCTTTCTCTAACACTTACAATCCGGGGTGGAGTAATCATCCAAACTTTTCGTGGAGGAATGATCAATCTGGTCAATCTTCGCATTTTCAACAACCTCCCCAGTCCTATGCACCACCTTCTCAGCAGACATCTCATCCTGCTACTCCACAACACCATTATTAACCACATCAAACTTCTCAGAGCTATCCAATTGCAGCAGCACCTCCAGGATTTCAATCTCATACAGTTCCTCAAAGTTCTCAATTTCAACCCCCTGCTCCACCAAAGAAGTCTCTTGACCATAGTATGGCACAGATGGCCAACACACTTCAGCAGTTCATACAGATTCAGGCCACCACTAACAGTCAGAACACTCAGGCCATAAATGAATTACGGGGCACCATTAATAAGATGAGTACGACATTTAGCACTCTTGATAGAGGAAAATTCCCCGCACAACCCCAGCCTAATCCTCAAGTATATCGGCAGCAACAAGTGCATAATGTCTAAGAGGAATCCATTGAAACGGCAAAGGCTATTATTTCTCTAAGAAGCGGAAAGGAAGTTCCCCTACCGGAGATGCCTATTGTCACGCCCCGAACTAGCTAAACGAGGCTAATGACAGCCGCGAGCATTCCTAACGATAACACTCCAGCGTACTTACTAATTTCTTGCAGCGGAAAACATAAATTTTTTTTAACTTATATCGCTAGCGTCTAATGTACATACGAACATTAGAACGTAATATTCAACCGATGACTTGAATTAGTTACACCATGGTCTCAAAATGCCAATCGGGTAAAACCTTAAACCTCACTGGGACGAATAATCCATGACCACCACACATCGGAGGTTCATGTCGGCTTTTCCAAAAATTTACAATGAAACAACAAAAGAGAAGAGGACATTCCCGTCGATCCCTCTTCTAGATTTCCTCACCTGCAATGCTATCTGGAATGATACAATTTAAAACTATGAGTCGAAAGACTCAGTATGGGTTTACATGCAATAAATAATGCATGCCGTGCATAAACATGAATGTACATTGATGCTTGCATATGAATGAGACAATGTACTTAGAAACGTTCTTTCTTGAAAATATCTCTTTCTTAAACTTGTCACTCTCCATTTACCCCTGAAGTCAGGGTTGTGCGTTCCTTTTGGAACCGTTCCCTCTTTCCCTTGGGAACACATCATTTGGTTGAGCTAGCCCTTGTTGTGGCCCCAGGCCTGATGGCTAGACTCATCCCTTGGAGGTTCACACCTTCTTGCAAGCATCCTTCGGTGTGATTGCATGTCACGCCCCAAACGGCATCCCACAGGGACCGTGACAGCTCGAGCAATCCACAGGATAGCTCCAGCGCTCTTACATACATTCTTACAGCGGAAATAATGCAGAATCACGGGAGAAACGAGCCAACTCACAACATAATTAAGGTTCTCAATAACCTTGCACCTTAATATATACATAACATGTTTAATACTTAACAAGTGACGGATCTCATCGATCAGGTCACAATAACAAAACATAGAAATGATTTTCCTTCTAAGTCAGGTAGTCCTCCTGACTTCCTTCACCTGAGGCATATGGAATGACACAATTTTAAAAACTTGAGTCAAAAAGACACAGTAAGGGAAAAACATAAGTTTAAAACATGCTCTTGACTTGTACTTGCTTAACATGGGAAAACATAATTCATGATGCACATGCATGTCATGGGTATGCATATGCTCTTGCTTGTAGAGACATAAACTTGTTCTTGAAATTGGCCCCTGGCCCTTGATTGTAAAACTTGCTCATGCACTTGAATTTGGCTCATGGCCCTTGAAAATATTCCATTCATAACTTTTGGGCTACTTATACTCCATTTAACCCCTGAAGTCAGGGTTGTGCGTTCCCATCGGAACCGTCTCCCTTACCCTTGGGGACTTTTCATTTGGTCGAGCTAGCCCGTAGTTGCCCCAGGCCTGATGGCTAGACACGACCCTTGGAGGCCGGCGCCTTCTCCTTGTCCTTCAGTGTGGTTTGCACAGCCTCTTAGGATTCACCCATCCTTCTCGCATTCGTCCTTCGGTATGGGTGTCCATTATGATGGTACGGTACCGACTAGAGCCCCTTGACTTAACTTATCTTTCCATAAACTTTCCATACGACATTGCATAAAAATTCTCTTTAGAAAAATCATGCAATGCTCATGCCATGCCATGCCATGCTTGAAATATCATGCTTGTTCATGAATCCATGCAGTGTGTCATTCCATTTTTCATAAAAGTGTAAGATTCACTTACAATCCACTTACCTTGCTTCTCCCGATACTCGGTGGGTCTTCGCCTACAAGCGAATCACATTCGTTACATAATTGCTTGGATAATAACTACAATTCGACGTACAAAAGTACCCGTAACCGTTTCCGGTTTCCAAAAATACATATCTAGAAAATATGATTTCTCTTGCAAAAGATTTCTTTAAACTTTAGCTTGAATAAAACAATAATTAAACAAGTACATCAAACAACTTCAACTAGATTGTTGTTTTCACCTACTTCGTGGCCAACTCGTATCCAACTTGTTCAATTAATTCTTCATGTCACTAACATTGATTCCAAAGCCTATCCATGAAATCAGCAACAACATTTCGTCTTAAAAATTCCAAGTCAAAACAGCAACTTATCTTCATCTAGCTTCTATTCCTTGGTCCCACACTTTTCATCGTATTTTACATGGACCAATAGCTATCATCCTCCACCAAATTAACCTCAATAGATGTGTTATATGGACACTACCGAGATCTATATGATTTAACCTAAGTTCATGCTCCTTGAGTTCACATAAGCACCAATGTACCAACTACTTACTTGCTTTGATTCCTTATTTTCTTATGGCCAACCCCTGGCCTTCTTGCCCTTACTTTCGCTCTGAAGCTTACTGACCTAAACCAAAAGATATCTCAGATTCAAAATCCTCAAGTTTCATGCAAGGATTCATACAAGTCACTTAGAGACAACAACATGAAATCAATTCCCACTTAACCTGAGTGTATTTACCTCCATATTTACCAAATGAAATCAAGCTACTAGATGATTAGCTTGCTGTTTAATTCAATGCCATCAATATACCTTCTTAACAGCAAGCACCCTAAGGAATCACATATGACACTTTCCACGACCTAGGGCAGCAACCATTCGGCTCTCATAATCATTTTTCTTCTCTTATCACAACTCACATGCTGAAATATTTTCTAACCTTATGAAATAAAATCGTGGCCCTCAATATACCTTAACCACCGGTAAATTTTATCACCATTACAACTTAACCTCATTTTGCACCCAATATATTTCGGCCAACACATGATTACCCTAATTGCACCCTCAATTCATTCTTGATATCTCAAGCTTTGTTAATCACCCTAACTAATACCAACCTGTGGCCTTTAAGCTTCATTATTTATGCTTAACTAACTTGCAAGATTTCTCTTAGCCTCGTACTTCCGTCCATTGAAATGTTTCCGAACAATAACTATATATATATATATTTCGATATCATAGATCATACATTGCCTTAGTCCTTTTTAATTACTTAATATCTTATTTAATCTTTTATTTTCAGTTACTAATTAAGCTCAGGTTATTTAATTACTAAATTCTATTGCAATATATCTCTATTCTTGTTTAGGACTCTTAATCAGCAACTAATTGCTCTAGGATTAATTTTAGTCTTCCTTTTATTTCATGTATTCAATTAAATCTTTACGGTGATTCACTATCAACCTGAGTCATAATTAACCCTTGGCTTAGACATTAGATCTCTATGCAACCCGAAATATTAACCTTGATTAGGGTTTTATATTGAATATTCATACCATTACAATTTAGCTTTATTTTGCTCATCATAGGTTTCGGCCAACCCTTAACCAACCTAATTAAATCCTTAATCCATTCTTAACATCACAAGGTCTTGCTAATCCTTTTAACCCGAACCTTTAAGCCTTATTATCCTTGTTTTTCTCCTACATGTATGGTGTGTTTTATCATTGAACTTAAGCTTTAATCCTCTAATCCATTTGGCCATAACCCTAATTTCATTTATCCATCACAAGCAAATATAATTTCATTGTTATAAGCTTGCCATTAGGGTTTTTCTTTACGAGGTCGTTCGGCCATGCTCCAATTCAAGTGTTCCTCGTCTACAATTTCTTCTCCAATGGTGATCCCATCCTCCATTTTCAGATTCACAACCTAGGATCTACAAATCACAAAACAACTTCAAGATTCACAACCTAGGATCTACAAATCACAAAACAACTTCAAGATCAAGCAAGACATCACATTCGGCCAACACCCATATTCAAAGAATAATTAGGTTTTCCTTGGTTCTTTTGATTTGCATGCAAACTTCTACATTTCAAGACTAGCTTATATGCATATGCTTACTAAACTTACATATATCATGGTCATTCATCAAATCTATACTTAAACAAAGTTCTACTTGAAGATCAAAGGCATACAAGGTTCGGCCAACACCAACCAACACAACCTTTCATGCCAAAACTTGCAACATGCATTCCTTTTGTATTTTAAGACCAAACAGCATGCATTGAGCCTTACAACCTCATCTCTTCATCATATATAACCACCATGTCCAGATCTAGCATTTAGAAGCTTCAACAGCAAGAGATCTAAAGAAAAATCCAACTTACATCCGGCCAACAGTAGTGTGAGTTAAGATCTAAACTTTCCTAGCATGTATTGTTCATTCTTTTACATTTCCCTAATATTCAAGTTCGGATCTCATGCTTATATGGCCAAATCTATCATCACAACTTAGGGTTGGTTTTCTAAGCTCAAGATCTAGCAAAATCAAAGCACAAACTCGAGATAGAGACATTCGGCCAACAACCATATTTGGCCTCACCTTGATGATTGGACACAAGCCTTGAGCACCTAGCATAATAAAACATCTTAGGTCAGAAATTATAAAGAACTCAAGCAAAAAAATCATGTGAAAATCAAGCCTACCTCTACCTTCCACTAATCACCCGATTTTCCCCAAAATCCTTCCTTAACCTCAACTTTCGGTTCCACCTTTAGGAATGGTTCCAAGGGTTGAGATTTGTGTCTTCAAGGTGCTAAGATAGAGGTTTTATGGTGGGGAAAAGAGAAGTGTTTTAGTTGCAAGAGGAAAGGAAACAAGACTTAAGCCAAAGGGGAGTTTCGGCCAAGAGAGAAAGAAGAGAGAGAGTTGCAATGAAAGGTGTAGTTCGGCCAAGAGAGGAAAGCAAATGAAATGTGAAGAAGTGGGGAGGAGTACTTCGTAGAAGGCAAATTTTGAATCTCACTTCAATTATGACAAGGACAAGAGGGTTGAAATTGACAAGAGGAAAAAGGGGTGAAATGGGGTGGGGTATGGCCGACCAATGCAAGGTCTCTATCAATCCTTTTCTCTCACTTTCTCTCACCTCATCTCTTTGTCCCCTCAAGTCTAGCCTCCCATGTGAACTCTTTGCCCCCCCATTTCATTTTCTCTCATTTCTCACTTAACTTTCACGTGAACATCACACCCACTCATAGCTTTTCTTCTTTTGTCTTGTCTTGTCAATTAAATGCTGATCTTCTCTCTTCTTTGCTCTTCACATGGTCCACAAAGCTTTATGACTTTCCCACCTCTCCATGCTCTTCACGTGAATGGCTTTCTCTTGGTTTGATTCTTGCTTAGTTCACTTTATGTTGTTTGGTTCCAACTCAACTAACTTAGTTACTTTTGTCACACACCTAACTTATCTCCTATAAACACTTTAGCTTATCTAGTTCAATCTCATAACTTATCAACTTATAAGCATGATAACCTATCTCAAAATAATTGCTCTAGCCTATCTCTAAGATAGCCACAACAACCTATTATCTTAAAAGCTCTCTAGCTTATCACTATGCTAGTTTATCACTATGATAAGCAAGTGTGCTTATCAATTTAAATTCTTTTAAAACTTATCATATGCTTAGTAGCTTATCATATAATATTTCTAATGATAATTCAAAACTACTAATTAAGGTCACATAATGATGATCAATACTACCTATTAAAAGACACACAAGAATATTTAAATGCTTACATGAATTTCATGATTTTCCACTTAGTTATTTTTGGCCATAATATATAAATTCCTCTTCATAATTTAATTTCATGGACTATGGAATATAATAAGCAATGGAAAAATATAAGTCTATAAAAGAAATTTACCTAGCATGTTTCGGCTCTTAGGAAAAATAGAATTTAACTTGTACTAAAAACTTCTACAATGAAAAAGAAATTATTTAAACAAAATTCTTGAATAAAATTTCATAATAAGTGAATGTACACTAAACATTAAACTTAGGCCATATATTGGCCAAAAATATGACCCCATAGGTTAAATCAAAACAAATACATAGGAAAATAGCGAAAGCAAAGTTCGGGGTCTCACATTACACATACCTCGGGAACTACCCATCCTTCTCTCATTCGTCCTTCGGAATGGTGCCCCTTAGGAATCATCCATCCTTCTCTCATTCGTCCTTCGGAGTGGATGTCCTATCTTATTGGTACGGTACCGACCGACTTGGGTTCATTAACTTAACTTGTCATAAAACTTGTCATAAAGTAGCATAAAAATGGTACTTTCATTTGCATAAAATTTCTCCTTCTTTCTCATGAGAAAAATGAATGCAAATGATCATGATGTATTCATGTCATGCTTGATAATGTCATGTTTGATATATCATGTTTGATATATCATGCTTATTCATAAACACTTTTCATGCTGTGTATCATTCCAGTTTTTGAAAAGCGTAAGTTTCTACTTACGATTGCTACTTACAAACGTAAGCTCCTCTTACCTTCGCTTGCTTGAGTATCGGACGTCTCGTTACCTACAATGAATCATACTATTGTTATTCATAGGTTTACTAAACGTATAGAGTAATCAATAAATTACTCACACCTCATCATACAAATCGTCCGTCTTCTTGACCTCTAGTTGGTCATCGTAAAATGTTAAGTATTTCCTTAAATAAAAACTCTAGTGGGGTCTCCCGATAGGTCAATAGGAAACTTAGAATCTTAGGAAAATTTTCTTAAAATCCAGGGGAAAACCCGCTCGAGCGGAACTCAAGCGCTGGTCGGGTGAAAGCTCTCTGTATAAAAATCCTCGAATTTAGCTCGAGCGCTTGCCGACCGAACCTCGGGCGACAATAACTTTTCAAAACACAACTTATGCTACACATCTCCAATTCTAATTGACCCTCACACTAATTTTTCATATCATATCAAAATTCTAAGTAATTTGGAGCTCGCTAGCCACCCAAAACCTTTACCCAAAAATACAAGCCACTGAAAATTTCTAAGTGGGCAGCCCTAGCGTCTCCAACTTAAAAATTCATAACTTCCAGACCATGCCTCCAAATTACACAAAATTTACTTTGAAATATTCAGCTTTCATAGGTTAATATTGGGAGTAAATTTCACAACAACAGATTTTGTTATACATTTTCAAAAACATTTCATATTAAGCAAAAATCCTACAACCACACTTAATTTCTCATGAACCCTAATTTCGGATTCAGCCATTTTTCCCATGTTTTCATGTAAAAATCTATGCTACACTTAAGCACTTGCAAGATCTACACTAAACATGCATAGATGCACATTAAGCATGCATAGATCTACACTAAACATGCATAGATCTACACTAAACATCCATGAACACAAGGAGAAAAACTACCTAGACAAGCTACCATCAAAACCACAACCAACCAACAAGAGAAAACAAGAAGAAAATAGAGAGAGGAGGTAGTATCATTTTCGGCCAACAAGGGTTTTACCTAGAAGGGCCGGATTTAATGCCTTGTTTCTCTCCTCTTCCTCCTTCTTTTCTTCTTCTTTTTACTTCTCCTTTCTTCTTCTTCTTCCTTCTTCTTCCTTCTTCTTCTTCGGTTGGGTGACTTAGGGCAAGGGAGGTGCGGTTTGGGCAAAGGAAAATGGGATAATGCGTGAAGAGGGGAGGGGGGGGTGTGGTGTTTAACGTGAAAATGTCTTTGGGGGGGGGGGAAAGGCTGCCCCCCTTTCACGTGAACTCCACCACTTTCCCTTTTCTTTCTTTTTTTTTCTGCTACTTAAAAATCTGCTATCAACAACTATTCTAGCTTGCCTTTCCACTAAAGCCCTAATTAAATTCTTCCAAACCTTGTAACTTAGGGACATATTCCACTAATTAAAATAATTAGGCTAATTAATCACATTTACTCAATTGTAACAATTGCAAATAAAATAACATTTAAATCCTAGCTTAAAACTCATAAAAACACTAGGGGAAAATTCCACTTAGACATCACTCTAAATTAATTTAATCATACATACATCTCTCCACAGTTAGAGTAATACATATTTAGGAAATCATAAGCAATAAATCTCCCTCTCTCATTTTAAAGCGACATAAATAAGGTCGGGGTCTCACACCTTTGGATAGAAAGACAGTTCCCCTGACACCTGACATTGTGAATGAGGCAGATAAAGCTGCGAAGAATTTGAAGCCAGAGGAAGTCTGGCTTGAAGCAAAGAAACCTGCAAGTGATGAGGCAGAGACGAGTAGGGAGTTTCGACCTGTGGTTCCCTATCCTCAGAGATTGGCAGCTGGCCAAAAGAACAAATATCATATGGAGATTCAGGAAATCTTCAAGCAAGTGAAGATTAATATACCACTTTTGGATGCCATACAACAAGTTCCTTCATATGCAAAATTTCTGAAGGACTTGTGCCCAGTGAAGAGGAAGCTAAATGTAAAGAAGAAAACTTTCTTGACAGAGCAAGTCAGCGCATGGATATTGAGTGAAACTCCTCAGAAGTTTAGAGATCCCGGTACTCCCACTATTTCCTTTATGATCGGTGAATCACGCATTGGGTGAGCTTTACTTGATTTGGGTAGCAGTGTGAACTTACTACCATTCTAGATTTATTAGCAGTTGGGATTGGGTGAGCTGAAAAAGACTTCTATCATGCTACAGTTGGCTGATAGATTAGTCAAGGTGCCACGGGGTATAATTGAAGATGTTTTGCTTCAGGTAGACATTTTACTATCAAGTGGATTTTGTAGTTTTGGATATGCAGCAGAAAGCTTCCACTATCTACCAGGCGCCTGTCATTCTTGGACGTCCATTCCTTGCTACCTCCATTGCATTGATTAATTGTCGAAGTGGAGTACTGAAGCTCGCATTCGGGAATATGACATTGGAGATGAACATGTTCAATGCCTGCAAGATGCCGGGTGGATGTTACGACTCAGAGGTACATGCTGTTGATTTGATAGACGACTTTGATATTTCAGAGTTGATGGAAGTAGAGGGACAGTTAATAGAGACGCACAACCCCTCTCAGTTATCAGATGTGAGCTACACAGGCAGTTGGCGTAGGCTAGTCTTTGAAGCCCTTGGCTTACCAGAAGTCATGAAGTCATCATCAGAAGAAGTTCCTACATTGGAGTTGAAGCCACTACCTGAGGACTTGAAGTACGTTTTTCTAGGTCCAGCTGAGTACACATTTTCGGTGGTCATTTCTTCTCAACTTACTGTGAAGCAAGAAGCTGATTTATTAGCAGTGTTAAGACGACATCGCGGAGCGATAGGATGGACCATTGCAGACATCAAAGGAATTGACCCTTCAATTTGTACACATAACATTTTTCTGGAGGGAGATGCGAGACCTGTCTAGGAAGGTAACGGGTTGGAGAATGTGTATCGACTACCGTAAGTTGAATTCGGTTAGTCGAAAAGATCATTTCCCATTACCTTTCCTGGATCAGACACTCGAAAAAGTAGCTGGTAATACTTTTTATTATTTTCTTGATGGATTTTCTGGATACTATCAAATTGCCATAGCACCAGAGGATTAAGAGAAGACCACCTTCACTTGTCCGTTTGTTACTTATGCTTTTCGTAGAATGCCATTTGGTTTATGTAATGCACCTGCTACTTTTCAGCGTTGTATGATGAGCATCTTTTCTGACCTGCTAGATGATATGTGTGAAGTTTTCATAGATGATTTTTCTGTGTTTGGTAAATCTTTTGATGATTGTTTGAAAAATTTAACTGCTGTCTTGAAAAGATGTGAAGAGAAGAATTTGCTATTGAATTGGGAGAAATGTCAGTTTATGGTGAGTAGTGGCATGGTACTTGGTCATCTAGTTTCTGAGCGTGGTATAGAGGTTGACAGAGCCAAGATAGAGCTGATTTCTCAGTTACCTGTCCCTAGGACAGTGAGGGATATCAGGTCTTTTCTTGGCCATGCTGGCTTTTATAGGCATTTCATTCAAGGATTTAGTAGTATTTCTAAACCATTGTGTACTTTATTGCAAAATGATACTACTTTCTTGTGGACTGATGAGTGCCAACATGCCTTTGAGACCTTGAAGAAACACTTGACAGTTGCACCCATTATGCAACCACCGAGGTGGGACTTGCCTTTTGAAATTATGACCGATGCTAGTGATTTCGCTCTTGTTGCCGTTCTCGGCCAAAGAGTGGATAACAAGCCTACTGTCATTTATTATGCAAGTCGTACTTTAAATGATGCTCAGAGAAATTATACCACCACCGAGAAAGAGTTGTTAGCTGTAGTGTTTGCTTTAGATAAATTTCGTTGTTATATTATTGGGTCACCTGTTATTATCTTTACTGACCACTCTGCTTTGAAGTATTTATTGGCTAAGAAGGTCACTAAGCCTAGATTGATCCGATGGATTCTTCTTCTTCTTCAAGAGTTCAACATTACCATTCGAGATAAAAAGGGAGTTGAAAATGTTATAGCTGATCATCTTTCTCGCTTGCAGATATCTGATGTATCTTCATCTCTTCCTCCCTTAAATGATGATTTTCCTGATGAGCATCTTTTTGCAGTGTCACGTGCTCCTTGGTTTGCGGATATTGTAAGTTACCTTGTCACTGACCAGATGCCAGAGCATTGGGCAGTTCAGGACAAGCGTAAGTTTCTCGCAGAGGTACGACACTATTATTTCGACAACCCTTATTTGTTTAAATATTGTGCTGATCAATTGGTACGTTGATGTGTGTCTGATGATGAGTTTACTTCTGTGATGCATTTTTGCCATTTTTGAGCGTGTGGAGGCCACTTCGCCGCAAAGAAAACTGTTTCAAAAATTTTGCAAAGTGGATTCTACTGGCCTACTATTATTTCGACAACCCTTATTTGTTTAAATATTGTGCTGATCAATTGGTACGTTGATGTGTGTCTGATGATGAGTTTACTTCTGTGATGCATTTTTGCCATTTTTGAGCGTGTGGAGGCCACTTCGCCGCAAAGAAAACTGTTTCAAAAATTTTGCAAAGTGGATTCTACTGGCCTACTATGTTTAAAGATGTTGAATCGTTTTGCAAGGCCTGTGAGCCTTATCAGAAAATTGGAAAAATTACAGCAAGAAATGAAATGCCTCTTTCCCCTATTTTAACTCTTGAAATTTTTTATTGTTAGAGAATTGATTTTATGGGACCCTTCCCTAATTCATTTGGAAATTCCTACATTTTAGTTGCTGTATATTATGTGTCAAAATGGGTAGAAGCCATACCTTGTTGGAAAAATGATCATAAGGTTGTCATTCATTTTCTGAAAGAGTTGTTTGCACGTTTTGGCATGCCTAAAGCGATCATTAGTGTAAGAGTTGTTTGCACGTTTTTGCAATAAACCTTTTGAAAAACTCATGCAAAAATATGGGGTGACTCACAAGGTCTCTACTCCATATCACCCCCAAACTAATGGTCAAGCTGAGTTGGCTAATAGAGAGATCAAGCTCATACTTGAGAAAACGGTCTGTCCTACTCGAAAGGATTGGTCCGAAAAATTGGTTGATGCTCTCTGGGCCTATAGAACTGCATTCAAAACTAATTTAGGGATGTCCCCTTACAGATTAGTTTATGGTAAGGCTTGTCATCTACCAGTTGAAATTCAACATCGTGCTTTGTGGGCTATAAAACAGATTAACTTTTCACTTGATGTTGCCAAAGGGTTACGAAAGTTGCAGATTTCTGAGCTCGATGAAGCAAGGAGGGAAGCTTATGACAATGCCCGCTTGGCAAAGGAGCGGATGAAGTCACTACATGACAAGAAGATTAAAGACAAACAGCTTCTCCCTAATCAGCGAGTGCTGCTTTATAACTCCCGACTGCAAGTTTTTCCTGGGAAGCTGAAGTCCCAATGGGGTGGCCCATACATCATTAAAGAGGTTCATTCTCATGGTGCGGTAGACATTGTCGATCCAAAAAATGGAAATAGCTTCACAGTCAATGGACAACGTCTTAAGCCATTTATTACTCCCTTCGATCCAATTGAAGAAATCTTGCTTGTGCAAGACCCCAGGGGAGTCCTCTGACCTTTCCTTTTTGTTGTTTTATTTATTATTTGCATTCTTTTTCTTTTGCACTTGTTGGTTGTGATTTTCTGTTGTCTTTCTTTTGGTTTGCTTCTCTGTGTTCCCATCTTTCTTTTCTTTCCCTTTACGCTTTCACATTGAGGACAATGTTTCATTTAGTTGGGGGGAGGGATTTGGACGTTTTGCAATCATGCAATGTATTCATTTACACTTGTCATTACCATAGTTCATTTTACTGTGATTAGGCTGAATTGCTGACTCCTAGTAAGATGGTGACGGTGGTTGAACTTTATTAATGCATGTTGACAACTCTTTCCTTCTCGAGCATTCAAATTTGACATTGATGAAACATGAATGATGATGTGAACTCTCTTGTTTCAAACTTTTGAAGTTTTATGAGCTTGACCTTAGAATTAACTATCACAGGATGAAGGGCAAAACATTCTAAGAAATAGCTATTTCTTTTACCTGATATCTCTCAGTAGTCTTCGTCTACATACCAATGACTAGATTAGAGAGAAGTACACTGCAGGACTACTAAGCTGTGCCATCCGAAAAAAAAAACCCCGAAAGAAAGAAAAAGAAAAGAAGAAGAGCAAAAGAAAGAGGCAATTTAAGTTTTTATTTAGTCAAGGGCTAGAAACAGTTGCCCAAAATTTGGGGGTTTGGAAAACTCAACAACCCTTAAGAACAGAGTTGGCGCGAAAACTGCTAGACCCTTCAGCTTTGAAGTAGTTAGGATCAATATTTATCAATCTTAAGGTCGAAACTCTTTTGGACAGCTAGTGGTAGAAATGAGGACTAAGAGAGACTCAAGGTGAAAAATCGTAATTTCTCTAGACGTTTTGCCTCAATCCTATTAAGAGGAGATACTAAGTATTTCAAAGATGCCGATATTGTTTGAAATTGTCAGAGGTAAAGTCATTGTGATTGAGAATACTTTTGATTGACAGATTTGCTTGTGAATGAATTGTTGTCTCAATGCATTATTTTGTTAATTTACTTTTCGCTATTTTTGCTAAGAGACTATCAAAAAGCTAGTTGGGGGTGTGTGAATGTATCACAATTTTGCTAATTTATCACTTGTGAAAGTTCCACAGTTACACCATTTCCACTAGAAAATGAGAAAATTATGCTTTGGACATTAGCAAGGGGAGAATTGTTAATTTTGACAAAAGCAAGTGTAATTGAGTTATTTTGAGTTATTTGTTTTCTTTCTTCTCACCATATTTTCATGTCTCCATTTTCATAAATATGATTGGAATATTTCCTATATTGATTTCTGTTTTTACGTTTTGCATATGAACAATGGAGATGAAGTGAGCTCATGGAAGTGAGAGGGAGGCTGGAATCAAAGAGTCGCTCGAGTGCGTTGTCGAGCGCTGGTCGCGCGTTATGCTGCTATTTGAAAATACGAAGACGCTCGAGCGGCCGGTCTAGCGCTGATCGCGCATGAAGTATCTGTTTGAAAATCTCCAAAAACCGCACGAGCGGCACTACGAGTGTTGGTCGCACGATACGGTTCTGTGCGAATTTCTTCAAAGGACGCTCAAGTGAACGTTGAGCGTCGGTCGAGCGCGATGCGTCGGACGCCATGCTGGAGGGTATTTTTGGAAGTCGAAAATAAACCCGAGGGCATTGCTGTTGAGTCATGACAAAGACCCCCCCCCCAAAAAGAAGGTTTAAAAGAGAACATTTTGGTGCCAAAAATGGAGAGTTCAAAAGTTTTGTTTTTGGCTGGGACGGAAGGCTTTGGGGTGGCTGCTGAGTTTCCAAAAGCTCCCAAGACTTTTCCTTTGTTTTCCTTTTGCTGTTCCCATAGAGACCAAAAGCCTGTTGGTTTTGCTTTGTTTCTTTCGTATCTTTTAGAGTAGTTGTTTTTGCTTTTATTTCCTTGCCTTTAGAGTTCTTTTCATTGCATTTTCTCTTGCGTTGTGTAAACCGAATCTTCCATTTACATATGCACTTTCAGATTTGAGTTTGCTTTGGTTCGATGATTAAATGTTTTGTTAAGTTCCATTTCACTTCCTTAATGTTAGATTAGTGTTTGAGTTTGTTTTTGTTAGTTGGATTGAGTATGGGCACGAATGGGTTGTGACTAGCTAAAGTTTGGGTACTAAGTGTTCGATGAAATGCCTCTTCAAGCAAGTTTAATGCCAAGCGATGTTTATTCAACAACTACTTGAGTTTATCTAGTTTCAACTCCATCTCATGCTATTCTATCATCATGTTTTTCTTGTTAGCTTTTTATTAAGCCTTTAGCACTTACATTGATCACAACTTAAAATCTCAAAAATCATGGATGGTATCCAAAAACCCAACCTTTCCTATTGTAAATACCATTTTAACTGTAAATAGAACATAGTTCTCTTTTATTGTAATGGTGGTTGGATTGAAAAATTGAACACATCGTTCCTTGTAGAGATGATCTAGGACTTCCCTAGTATTACTTGACAACCTCCTTTGCTTGGGAGTATTTCACTAATCATTTTTAGTTGAGTCAGCTAACTGGTTCTTTAGGGAGGCCCTACCCCATCCCATGTACCCTCATCCCCTGTATCCCCACTATCCCCATCATCCCCGTTACCCCGATTTGAGAATTTTGGTTTACTAGATGTACCGCCTGAGTGGCTGAGGCTCGATTACGTTCCTTCCCCGCCGACGAGAAATAGTAGTGCAATTCCGGGGCCGAACCTTATCGATGTTACATCGGACTCGGACGGGGAGGTTTAATACCCTTATTAGGCTTGTTAGAATGTTTTCTCCAGAGTTTGTTCATGTGTATCAAGAAGTTTCTGAATCTCTGTAGCCTTTTATGTAGTCACCGGAGGATGCAGCTTGAACTATTAATGTTATGCTTATTATTTCAGGTTTTCAATCACCTTTGTGACACTTTCCTCATCTTTTATCTCAAGGTTCATGTTTCTACTCAAAAGCTTATAATCCGACACTTTTGACTTCTTCGGATTTTATTATCTCTCTGACCTTCTTGTAAAACATAGAGATGGTGGATCTCAAGGAGTGCGCTACTCGAGCAGGAGATTCAGGGAGTACCAATTACCTGGGAGAGGTTCAAGAAGGAATTTTGAATTGGTACTTCACTAGATCATCTTGGGATACCAAGGCTAGAGAATTCGCAAATCTAGTTCAAGGATCGATGTCAGTAGAGGAGTACGTAGCACGATTCATGGAGTTGTTACGTTTCGCTCCTCATTTGATTCCTGATGAGGAAAAGAAGGCAAGGAAGTTCGAGGAAGGACTACATCCGAGGATCTTTGATCTAGTGTGCAGTCATAACTTCGAGAATTGGGTGGAGTTAGTGGAGCGAGCTGCCATTGTGGAACAAAGTATTCAGAGGAACGCTGCCTTTTATGACCGACAAAAGAAACGTGCTCCACAGCAAGGGAGCAGCTTTCAGAGCAACCCCAGCCGAAGAGGGCCAATGATCGAGGCCAATGGAGAGACCGGGGAAGTAACCCTGTGGAGCAAAATAATCAAGGGCCGCCCTGCCAGGTCTGTAAGAGACATCACCTCGGGAGGGAATGTCTTGCCACTAATGGGACGTGTTTCCATTATGGACACCCGATGCAACAGAATGGTCCCCCTCAGGCCCAGCCTTAAGCACCGGTGGGTAACAATAGTGGAGCGGCTAATCGTGGGAAACCACCGTAGAGGAACACTGCTCCAGCATGGGTTTTTGCCCTAACTACCGAGGATGAGGCAAGTGGTGTTGTGGTGTCTGGTACCTTTCTCCTACCTTTTGGATTTGTGACTGTTTTGTTTGATTCGGGTGCCACACATTCCTTTGTTTCTCATTTTTGTGGCTTGTTGAGTGGGGTAAAGTTGGAACCCCTGGATCCAATGTTGGTGGTAGCCACCCTGACAGGAGTATCTAAGGTATGCGATAGAGTAGTGAAAGCTTTTGCGATGCCAATTGAAGAACTAGTTTTGCTGGTGGATTTAATCATATTGCACATGGTAGAGTTCGATATTGTTCTCGGCATGGATTGGTTGGCCAAGTATCATGCTTCGGTGGACTGTTTCAATAAGGAGGTAATTTTAAAAATACCCAGCCGTGAGGAGTATAGATACAAGTGCTCTCGGGGCAAAGCAGTGCCTCGAGTTTGTATCAGCACTGCAGGCTCGGAAATTTATTCTGGAAGGAGCCCAGGTGTGAGACCCCGATTATTTCCTATGTTATTTCTTATGTATTATCTTTTAGTTTCCGATGTATTAGCTTTAATTTTATTATGGGGCCATATTTTTGGCCAATTTATGGCCTAAGTTTTAGGTTATGGTACATCAATTAAAATGGGATTTTATTTCATGAAATATCCTAAATAATTTCTTGTCATTTTATACAAAGCCTAAATTATATTTTCCTAGGAGCCGAAATTTGCAAGGTGAGTTTCTCTCTTATGAATTTATATTTTTCATTTGCCTAATATATTTCATAATCCATAAAATTTAGATTATGATTAAAGGTCTTTATATATAGGCCGAAAATAATTAAATGAAATAAAATCATGAATTTCTTTTAAGTGTTGGATATTTTTGTGTATCATTAATAGGTGGCCTATATTATTATTATTTGACCTAAATTAATAAGTAGAATTATCATTAGAATAATATATGATAAGTTGTTAGACACATAATAAGTTAAGAGAGATTTAAAATGATAAGCACACTTGCTTATCATAGTGATAAGCAAGCATAATGATAAGTTAGGGAAACTTTTCATGCAATAAGTGGATGTGGCTATTGTAGAGATAGGCTAGAGCCATTATCATAAGATAAGATATCATGCTTATGAGATGATAAGCTAATAGAATGAACTAGATAAGCTAGAGAGCTTATAGAAGATAAGTTAGGTGAAATAGTAACCAAGTTGAAAGTTAGTTGCATTTCAAATGCGAAAGTAACTAAGTTGGTTGTAATTCAACCAAACAACATAAATGGAAATCAAGAGAGGGCCTTTTATGTGAAGAGCATGAGGTGAATGGAAAGCCAAAAAAAAATTAAATGCCAAGTGAGGTTGTAAGAAGTGTAAGAGGTGTATTCATGTGACAAGACAACACATGGAAGTAAAAAGAGAGAAAAAGCAAAGGAGAAAGAGTGAATTACGTATGGATCAAGAGGGAAAAAAGGAGAGAGGAATCAATGCAAGTCCATGCTTTAGGGAGACAAGGATTGATATGAGAAAAAGGTGAAATGAAAAGAGGAGAGAAGGAGAGCATGCTTGGTCGGCCAAACCCATTCATTCCCCTTTTTCCTCCTTCAAACTTCTCTCTTGTCATCTCAACATCTCAAGTCATGTGTCATAGCCATAATTCACCTTGGGAGACTCATTCACTCACACTTCACACTTGCAAATGCATTGGCCGAACCTCACCATTTCACTTCACTCTCCAATTCTCTCTCACTTGGCCGAATACCTCATCACTCTAAACTCTCTCTCTATTTTTCTCCTCTTGACCGAACCCCTCATCTAAGCTCAAAGTTTGCTCTTTTCTTCTTGCATTCTAAATCACACTCCAAAAGCTTAAGTCTAGACCCCTCTTTGTGTCACGCCCTGAACGCTAGCCCGAAGGGGGTTAATGACAGCCGCGAACATCCACTAAATGAATGTTCCAGCGTTTTCTCTTAATCATGTAGCGGAAAATTTTTTTACACACATTTAACTGAGAGAGACGGGCCAAAGAGATCTGCTATAACTTCAACTTACCCCAAAATTACTTCCTCGAAATAGGGTATGCATCTTAATGACGTCGCATGGCCGCACAGCTGAAGTACACGATCTAATGGGATTCCATCAAACCCTCTTCACATTGACCTACTCATAACATCTTTATAATACATCTTGAATCCTCTAATGAACAACAAAAGAGAAAAGATCATTCCTGTTGGTTCCTCTTCTAGATTTCCCCTCCTGAAACGTTATCTGGAATGATACAATGTAAAACTGTGAGTCAAAAGACTCAGTAAGGAATTATAATTACAACATGGACTTGAAATCATGGTTTGGAAATATGAACTTGAAATCGTGAGTTTGAAACCATGAACTTGTTCTTGAACTCATAAACATGAACTTAAACTTGTAAGCATGCACTTGAACTTGAAAATCATAAGCATGCACTTAAACTTGAAATCATCATGAACATGAAATCATAATGAACTTAAAATCATAAGCGTGCACTTGATCTTGAAATATCATGTAAACTTATGTAATTTATGCATGATCATAAATCGTGATGCACGTGTATGCCTCATGATTGCACATGCACATGCACTTGCTCTTGAAAACTTCACTTATACTTATAAATATCTCTTGCTTTTGGAAAATCTTTCCAGGCCTTATCTTATGGGCTACTTGAGCTCCACTTACCCCTGGTATCAGGGTTGTGCGTTCCCATTGGAACTGTCCCCTATTTCCCTTGGGGACCTTACATATGGTTGAGCTAGCACACCTTCTCGCATTCGCCTTCAGTGGCTAGACACAACCCTTGGAGGTTCACACATTCTTGCAAGCATCCTTCAGTGTGATTGCACATACCTCCTGGACTACCCCATCCTTCTTGCAAGCATCCTTTGGTATGGGTGTCCTAGGTGACATCCACCCTTCACGTAAACGTCCTTCAGTATGGATGCACCTTCTTGACTTGGTACGGTACCGACCGACTTGGGTTCATTAACTTACTTGTCATAAAACTTAACATAAAGTAGCATAAAAATGGTACTTTCATTTGCATAAAATTTCTCCCTCTTTCTTATGAGAAAAATAAATGCAAATGCAATTGCTCATGACGTGCTCATGTCATGCTTGATGATGAGTAATCAACTTATCATAAAATGCTTCCTTTTCTCTTTCCTTCTAGAAAATCATGCAATTGCTCTTGACGGGTCATGCTTGATGACAAATATCTCATAAAACTTACTTGATCTCATAAAACTTTCATGTTTTCATTTGCACAAAAACTTCTTTCATGCTTTCATGCAAATATGTATACTATGTCATGCTTGTTGAGAAATAACTTGTCATGCTTGGTTATAAACCTGTTATGCTTGTTCATAAAAACATGTTGTGTATCATTCCAGTTTTCATAACAAGTAAGTTCCACTTACAATTGTCACTTACAAACGTAAGCTCCTCTTACCTTCGCTTGCTTGAGTGTTGAACGTCACATTACCTACAATGGATCATACTAGTGTTATTCAAAGGCACACTAGACGTATAGAGTAATCAATCAATTACTCACACTTCATCATACAAAATTGTCCGTATTCTTAACTCCTAGTTGGTCATCTTACAACACAAGGTATTTTCTTAAGGTTGCCAAAGCCATAAGAATTGAGTTCTAACTGACCCTGACACTAATTTTCATAGCATATCAAAATTCTAACTAATTTGGAGTTCGTTTGCCACTTGAAACCTTTACACGAAAATACGAGCTGCTAAGGACTTCCAAGCGGGCAGCCCCGACGTCTCCAACTTAAAAATTCCTAACTTCAAAACCATGGCTCCAAGGTACATGAAATTTATCTTGAAATATTCATCTTTCATAGGTCAATATAGGGAGTAAATTTCACAACAGCAGATTTTGTTATACACTTTCAAAAACATTTCATATTAAAGCAAAAATCCTACAACCACACTATTGCTGTTTCCAGCTCGACCCTCCATTTTCAAAATATCACAACTTATTCGTCTTACCTCTAAATCACCTGCAATTTACCATAAAACGTTCCTATTTCTTAAACTTAAAATTCAAGACTAACCTCGTAAAATTTGGACTTTTTATGACTCCTCAAAAGGGTGCTCGAAATGAGCTGATATTTCGGACGTGCAAGGCTGCTGGCGGCTTGACGTCCGGCCTCGAACAACGTATATCTCATTCGATAGTTATCGGAATCACCCAAGATATGACTTAAAATCTTCCCATTTCCTAGGCCTATAATCTAGGATCCTATTAAGATTAAAGGGGTAAGCACAATTGCATCAGAATACACTCCCAATTTGAGCCTTGAAATCTGCAGAGGTTAAATTTCAGCAACTTGTCTAACAAGCATTCTCTATAATTCTCTATGATCTTTAACATAACCGGCCACGCTTATGAGTGTTATGGGTTTTCCAATTCAACAACCCTAGGTCATATAGAATGGGCCTATCCTCTATAGGTGAAATCAGCAACAAAGAAGTTTCCTTTTTCCTACAAGTTTCCTCCCTTTGTAATATAACCTTCTTCATGCAACAACTTCACCCATGATTCTAAATTAAAAGCCTCAGCTTATTTTCCAACAACAACACTCATTCCCAAAGCTCCTTTGAACTTCAAGGCATTTAGATATGAAAGGACAACACCCAATACCACAACCACTCGGCCATGCATGCTCAAATAGATTTCAGCCCTCTTTTGGGCTTTTTATCAAACACCTAGGGTGCAGCAAGCAACCTCTCTCTCTCTTGAACATATTTTCTTTTCTCAGATCTAACCATAACTCTCCATGGTTCCATATACAACCCATACTACTCTTTAAAGCTTACTAGATCTACATTTTCTTCAAAGAACACACATGAACACAACACATACAAGGAGGAAACCAAACAAACTTCACAGCCAACAACCATTAAAGGAAAGGAGAGAAAATGAGAGAAATGGGTGATGGCCTAGTCGGCCAAGAATGGCTGAAATCCCTCACCTCCTTCTCTCTCTTTCTTTCTCTTCTTCTTCCTCTTCTTCCTTTCTCCTTTTTCTTTTCTTCTTCTCCTTCTTTCTTTCTCCTTCTTCTCCTTCTTCTTCTTCTTCTTCTTCTTCTTCTTCTTCTTCTTCTTCTTCTTCTTCTTCTTCTTCTTCGGTTGTGTGAGTGTGCTAGGGCATAAGGGAAATGAAAAGGCAGCAGAAAAAGGGGTAAAAATGAAATGTTCGACAAGGGGGGGAGAGTAATAGGCGTGAAAATGCTTGGGGGAAAAGACATGGCTGCCCTCCCCCTTTCTTCCCTCCTTCACGTGATTTTCCCAACTTTCGATTGTAGTTCAATGTGTCGACACTTCATACACTTAGCCAAAATCATTTTGAGTTCCGGAAAATGTAAATTTCGGGTTGTAGTTTAATGTGTCGACACTATTCCCCAATGTGTCGACACTTCCAACACTTAGCGAAAATCACTTGAGTTCCTGAAAAATGTAAACTTTCGGGTTTTAGTTAGATGTGTCGACACCATCACTCAAGGTGTCGACACTTCCAACACTTAGTCAAAATCACTGGAGTTCCGGAAAAATGTAAACTTTCGGGTTTTAGTTTAATGTGTCGACACTATGCTGCAATGTGTCGACACTTACATCAAATTGATACAACTCGAGCATGGTATGAACGTCTTAGTTCCTTTCTAATTGAAAATGGCTTTGTACGAGGACAAAATTGATACAACTCTCTTCACAAAAGAAAAAGAGAATGAATTGTTGATAATCCAAATTTATGTTGATGATATTATTTTTGGATCTACTAACGAATCCTTGTGTCAAGAATTTGCTCAAGTAATGCAAGGTGAGTTCGAGATGAGCCTCATGGGAGAACTGAACTATTTTCTCGGACTTCATATCAAGCAAAACAATGAAGGGATCTTAATTAATCAAGCTAAATATACAAGGGATCTCCTCAAACGATTCAACATGGACAATTCAAAACCAATGAGTACACCCATGAGTCCATCCACAAAATTGGAAAAAAATGAGAAAGGTAAGGATGTGGACCAAACAAAATATCGAGGTATGATTGGCTCTTTACTCAATCTTACTGCTAGTAGACCCGATATAATGTTTAGTGTTTGCATGTGTGCTAGATATCAATCATGTCCAAAGGAATCTCATCTCCTTGCAGTTAAAAGAATTTTTAGATATCTTGTTGGCACTCAAAATCTAGGTCTGTTTTATCCTAAGAGTGTTGAATTTAATTTACAAGGATACTCGGATGCGGATTATGCTGGATGCAAAATTTATAGAAAGAGTACTAGTGGTGCATGCCAATTTCTTGGACCCTCACTAGTCTCTTGGTGTTGTAAGAAACGAAATTCCGTGGCTCTCTCAACCACGGAAGCTAAGTATATTGCTATAGGCAATTGTTGTGCACAAGTATTGTGGATGAAACGACAATTGGAAGATTTTAATCTTCATTATTCTCTCATCCCAATAAAATGTGACAACACTAGTGCTATAAATCTCACTAAAAATCCTATTCAGCACACTAGGACTAAACACATTGAGATAAAACATCATTTTATTAGAGATCATGCTCAAAAAGGGGATATTGTTCTTGAATTCGTAAATACCGACCTTCAATTGGCGGACATTTTCACAAAACCCCTTAATGAGGATAGATTCTGTTTTATTCGCCAAGAGATAGGAATGAGTTTTCCATTGGAATGATTTTTTGAATATAGTTGTGTTTTATCTCTTAATTAATATTGGTTGATTGCATTGATCATGCTTTGAATGTTGGTTGATGTTTGTTCAACGATTTTTGTATCATATCTCATGTTTTCTCGAGTGAAACTCTGTGAAAAATCATGTTTTCATGCTATGTGTCGACACTTCAAGAACCAAGTGTCACACATCTGGTTTTAAAGGCCTTTTTCTTCACTAGAGAAGCTTGTGTCGACACATATATGCATAGTCTCCATATATGCATGGTTTTAATGGCCTTTTTCAACACATTCGGGAGCATGACCAATGTGTCGACACATAAGGACTAAGTGTCGACACATCTTTCGTGCAAGACCAATGTGTCGACACATACGGACTAATTGTCGACACATATCTCGGGATTTCTGTTTTTAAAATAGGGATTCATGGGTTGCACATTTCATTTTCAAAACATTAGGGCTCGAAATCTTTCTCTCCTCCTCAGAACTTTTTTTCTCCTCAAATCCACGCGATTCCTTCTCTCAATCTCTCTTCTCACTCACCCAATCACTCTCTCTCAAAACCCCCGTGCCAAAACCCTATTTCTCCTCCATTCGGCCACAATGTCTTCACGCCGACCAAAGAGAACCTCCAAGGCGACTTCGACTGCAAATCCGAGGGCAAAGAAGAAGGGGAAGGAGGTGGAAAAACCACTGCCAATGACAGAAGCCTACATTTACAGGTCAGGCCTCTCTGTAAGAATAAATTTCTTCAAGATTTTAGAGGGAGGAAAGTTCTTGGTGGTAGGTGGATGGATTTCAATTGGTTTAATCAAAATGGGTTTGATTTTAAAGAGATTTTTGAGTACCAAGGATGGGATAAGTTTGTTACTGTGAAATTGGATTGTTTTCCATACCTTGTGAAGTTGGTTTATTCGAATCTCAATATTACATCCGCTGAGAATGTGACAAGTTATGTAAATGCTCAGCACCTAGATTTGTCTGTCACATCGTTGAATTCTGTGATATCGGCCCCCAATGATGGAAAATGCTTCATGATGCTTATAGTTTGGTGGGGATGTCTGAAGTAGAACCCATTGAGATACTTAGGGTTGTGTTGGAGGATCCAACCCTAGAGCGGTTGTTAAACCCATGGCCAATGCCCTTAGCGTTCATAGACGGATATTGCATCACATGGTATGCAATATCATTTTACCTAGAACGGGCAAATTCGAGTACGTGACATACTTAGAGTTATTTATCATGTACTGTTTAATAACTCGTACTCGAATGAATTTGGGCCATTTGATGCTAAACCACATGAAAGCGGCCGTGGAGAAAAAGAAACAAGGGCTGCCATATGGGATGTATTTCACCCATGTGTTTCATGCTTTCGAGGTTAGCATAGTTGGGGAGGTTAAGGAGAAACCCAAAATCTTCCAAGAGTACAATGAGAAAACCCTGAAGTTAATGGGGTATATGAAGAATGATGAGGGTGTGTGGATGAAGAAAGGTGCGGGGGCACCTCAAATGGTAGAAGAACTGGGTTCGGAGTCTGAGGACGAACTTGCTGATGAGGCAGAGGTTGAGGCCACTGATAGGGTACCCATGACCGCTGGAACTCCTCCGAGAGAACGGCCTCCAGTGCATGCCACTACTTCACCTGCTGTGTATTCTTCCCGAAGAGAGGTTGGTGGGTCTCGGGATTCACGTCTTAACTCCTTGGCAGCCTCTGTTGAGGAAATTAAAGAGGCCCAGCACCAACTGAGCATGAAAATGGACGGTCTCTCCTCTGACGTAAAGACAGGTCTTGAGGATATCAAGAAGTTGCTCGGGGAGCATCAACAGCGCATTGACACCGTCTCCGAGGATGTACGGGATGTTCAGCAACAAGTCAACAAAAGCATCAAACTGGCCAGTGACGTCATTCAGACAACGGTGGACGAGTTCGCCTCGGCCTCTCAGGCCCTCAAGGAATCCCTGGCCAGCACTTCTCGAGAAGTGATCTCGGCTACTGAGCGTCATTTGGATGCTGATCGTAATCTTCGTCCCCGTGTGATCAGCTGGACGTACTGGTTCTCCACCACCTGGACTAACTGGCTGAAGAAATGGGATGTCGCCTACGATCCTCCTCCACTTGGCCAATAGTCCCCGCCTTGTCTTCCCATTCCTCTCTCCTTGCCTCTCCCTTGGTCTGATTTTGATGATGCCAAAGGGGGAGAAATAGATAGTTTCGTTTTGATGTATTTTTTGATATAACATTCCTCTGTACTTATCTTTTGAACATTTGGATGAATTTGTATTTTGGACAATTGTTGGATGAATGTATGGTTTATTCTTGGTATTATGAGCATTGCTTCTTATGAGCATTTATTGGTATATCATTGATGTTGGTTATAAGGTTTTGAAAAGTTGTGGATATTTGAATCGCACTTCAGGTAATCTCCTTGAAACTCTCATCTATATGAAGTCTTGTGATCTGAAATTGAATGATGAAGTTTGGGGGAGTTTGGAGGATGTTATAGAAGTGTTTTTACAGGTTTTGAAATTTTGGAAAACCTCTATTTACAAAGGGAACTCTTGTAAAATTTTCATAGAATCTTAAAGTTCTTTTTGCTAAAAACTCATGAAAAACTCCAGCCTAATCTCAGGGGGGAGCTTTTCATTTTGGTATCAACGTTTTATTATTAATTGGGTTTGTCATCATCAAAAAGGGGGAGATTGTTAGCCCAAGGTTGTTTTATAAACAATCCTCTTTGATTTTGATGATAACAAAGTCTTACAACGTGTTTTTAAACCTTTAGATTTTACTTTTGAAAATCCGTTTCAAAAAAATGATATCAAGAGTTTTCTAGTTGTAAATCGGCCTTAGATATAATCGAACACTCTAAATAAGCTTACTTGTTAAACTTTACATTGTAGGTATTTTGGGATTGCTTGTTGGTGCTAGGAGAAACACTTTTCAGCCTAAGTGTTGAAGGTGTCGACACATCAGTCATACACCAGAATGCATGTTCCAAGCCGAAGTGAAGGTGTCGACACATAGTGAAGAGGTGTCGACACATTGGTCATTCAACAGAAAGCAAGTTCCCAGGCCAAGATGAAGGTGTCGACACATAGACCAAGAGGTGTCGACACATTGCACTATCAACAGAAGGCAAGGTTTACAGGCCAAAGCTGATGGTGTCGACACATATGCAATTAGTGTCGACACATTGCACATGCACCCGAAGGCATGTTTCCAAGGCATTTTGAAGGGTCAACTCTTTGAAGAGAAGTGTCGACACATTGGACATAAGTGTCGACACATTGGTCATACACCCGAAAGTGAGTTTCCAAGCAAAACTCCTAGGTGTCGACACATACAGGGAAGGTGTCGACACATGCTTCGATTTCTCAGATCCTGGAGCGACGTCACTCACTTAAAAATGTCTCCAAAGGACCCAAATGACCTCCAACGGCTCCAAATCTTTACCAGAAGACCCCTGATGCCCTAGAGACTATAAATAGAAGAAGCTTGAAAGAGAAAGTAAGAGCTTTACACGAAAATCATCCTTGCCCTAATTTCTTGAGAAACAAAGCTCTAAGAAGAAAGAGAGAAGCTCTTCCATCCAAGAAGGCTTGCATTCAATCTTGCAAATCCAGAAGCTTTCCTTGAAGATCGTATTCTTCTAGTTCACCTCAGGTTCTTAAACTTGTAGATTTGGCTTAGAGATCCGTTTCATTTCTTGAGTTACCCACTTGTATATCTGGCTTAGAGAGCCTTCAATCATTGTATCCAAACCTTATAAAACCTTCAAGTGTTGAGTGAACACTGTATTCTACTTGTGAGAGTAGAAGAAATCCCTAGGTTTTGGGATTTGTGAAAAGAGTTGAAGCGTGAGCTCTGAAAACGCTCTGTAACGGTTCCTTAGCACCCCGGAAGCTAAGGTGTGTATTCGCTTGGAGAATAGTGGAGGAAGCCCAAGGAAGTCAATAGCCTTGGGGGTGGATGTAGGCAAGAGTTGGCCGAACCACCTAAAAATACTGGTGTCATCTTCTTCACTCTCCTCTTTATTTCTTGCTTATATTGCTTGATTGAACTTGCTCATTTATTGTCTTGATATCATTGCTTGTTTACCTAGAATTAGATCTGAGCTATTTTGGGTTTGTTTTCAAAAGGATTCAAAATTTTTTGAAAAACCCAATTCACCCCCCCGTCTTGGGTTGTTTTTGAACTCACAATACGCTAGCAATATAAGACTTCTTTTAAATATTGAGGCATTATGATATTCCGCTGCAAGAATCCTCTGGATGAGGTATATATTCCGCTCCAAGCATGTTAGTAAGTACGCTTGAGCGTTTCTTGTCGAGAATGCTCGCGGCTGTCATTAGCCTCGTCTAGCTAGCGTTCGGGGCGTGACATTTATCGTGCTGAATTCTTGCTCTACGCTTACGATCTTATTTTACATAGACTAATGATCATCATATTCATCAATCAAACCTCAAAAGATGCGCTATAGAGGTGCTCCTTCGAGTTCACATAAGCATCAATGTACCCCAATTCATGCTATAAGAGCATCCCGATACCACATGACTTATTTCACTTGAGTTAGATAACATTTTTTCTTAATGAATTTAATTTGGTATTAGGGCCCTACACTCACTGACCTATTGAATAAACCAACATCTTTTGACTAATTCATGGCCATTTTACCTTACTTGCATCTGAACCTTTTATTCATGTTCAATTCTCCTCAATTCTTTTTAAGATAAAGCTACTGACCAGAGCCCTAATTATTAACCTAATTACATGGCTTAATTCAAATCCTTTTTCATATCTTATTCAAGACTCCAAACAGCAAGCTAATTCATGCTTTGATTCAAGCTTCACATTTTCTTTATTTCATGTACCAATACCATTCTTTAATAGCTTACTAGTTCGCCATTTTCCAACCCTAATCATGGCTAAATCGTGGCTTAATCTCCAAGTTCTATCCAACCCGAGCCATAGATCTTGATATCATGTGATTAATTTTTCATATCTTTTTCTTTAACATCTCTTCCATGCATGTTTGACATATTGACATTCTCCTATTTCATTTTCCCTCTTCATATGATCAAGGTTTCTTTTAATATAATAATTCAACCTCATTTACACATCATATGTTTCGGCCAACACATAATTACTCTAATTGAAACCTTAATTCCTTCTTAATACCACAAGACTTTGTTAAGCACACCAACTAATATCTACCCGAGCCATATACTTCATCATTCATGAGTTTACCTACATGTAAGGTTTTCTCTTAACATTAGGCCTAGGTTTTAACTTCTGACTCATTCGGCCATGCTTCAATTTCAAACATCTATTGCACAAAACTTCATCTCCAATTGTGATCCTATCCTCCATTATCAGATTCACAACCTAGATTCTATAAATCATGGCACAAGTACAAGATTTCACACATTATATCATTCGGCCATGCATCATTATTCAGCTTCAAATCACAACCACAAGTCTCAGCAAGATTAACATTAAACAGGTTGCAATAGGAGACACAAAATCACAAGATCTCGTGCAATCCACCATTCGGCCAGCACCATAATTCATAACACTAACACACACTTACATGGTATCTATCACATGCAAATCTTATTCTCTTCAAACATAGCCAACCCGAGACCTAATACATGCTTAATCTAGCAATTAAGCTTCATACTTACCTCACAAATCCATACTCCAAGCACTTCATAGATATATTAGCATAGCATGTATTCGGCCAACATCAACCAACACAACCATCAATGCCGAAACTTAACCACTTTGCAACATGCATTCCCTTTTTATTTCAAGACCAAACTAGCATGCATTGTACCTTACAACCTCATACCTTCATCATATCACATACACCAAGTCTAACAGATCTATGCTTACAACATATTAAAGGAGAAGACAACAACACATGCAACCATTCGGCCAAGACCACATTCATGGAATACTTAGGTTTTTCTTAGCACTTTTTGATTGCTTGCAAACTTCCACATTTAGGGACCAACCCACATGCATATGTTCATTAGACCTACATATCTTATGGCTATTCATCAGATCTAACATTAGAGGCTTCAACAGCAAGAGATCTAAAAGAAAACCAACATGTGTTTCGGCCAAGAATGGTGTAAGTTGAGATCCGAACTTCCTATCATGCATGGATCGTTTCTTTACATTTTTCTAACATCCAAGTTAAGATCTCATGCATACATGATCAGATCTAATATCACAACACAACCTAAGGTGCTCTAAGCTCAAGATCTAGCAAGAACAAGGCATGTAAACTCAAGATCTAACTAAAATACAACATTCGGCCAAGTGGGTTTCAAGAGACTGAATGTACCTTGTTGTTTCTCCCTTTTTCCTTTCCTTCTTCCTCTTGCAAAACCTTCTCTTCCTCTTCTCCTTCTTCCTTCTTTTTCTTCCTTCTTCTCCTTCTCCTTTCCCACGAATCTCTCCTTAGCTCTCGGTTCACCCTTTTCTCCCCTTGGTTCTCTCTTTCTCGGTTTCTCTCTACTTCTCACTTGTGTTGCACGACCAAATGAGGGAAAATTGGAAGGGGATGTGACCTAGGTGAGAGGTGAAGCAAATGGGGGAGTGAACTTGGCCAAATATTCGGCCAAAGGGGAGATTCCCCTTGCTACCCCCCTTTTACAGCCATCACTTCACTCATTTCTTGTCTCCTTGGCCTTATCTCTCTTGCTTAGTTCACTTATGTTATTCGGTTCCAACTCAACTAACTTAGTTACTCTAGTGTTACTTAGTTGGCCTAATGAAGTTGTAAGATAATCAGCCCAATAACACAGGGCTTGAAGCCCAATAACATAAATCTTAAGGCCCACTATCATAAGTATTAAGTCCAAATCATAAATCTAAAGGCTAAGGACCAATAACATAAATCTTAAGGCCCACTATCATAAGTATTAAGTCCAAATCATAAATCTAAAGGCTAAGGCCCAATAACATAAATCTTTAAAGCCCAATAACAACATATGGCAGCCCAATATCATAGGTTTTAAAGCCCAATAACATAAGTTTTAAAGCCCAATAACATAACAGCCCAATATAACAACCATGATGTAAAATTCTTTAAAGATAGTTAAAGATATTGAAAAGGAAAATATTTTAAAGACATTCAGCAACTTAAAAGTTGGCTACATTAAAATTTAAATCTCATCCATTGAAATTTCATAATAACATTATATGTTCATTATTACTTAGGTCATACAACAAGGCCTCCATTAGTTCAAAATAATCCAATAAGATCTTTAAACTTACAAGGGAACAAGCATGGTTCTTCGGGGTCTGACATTAAGAATATATTGAAAATGTACTAACATGACTTCATAACCACAAGTGATAATTCATGAAAGACTAAGTGCGAATTCATAAACCATAAGGTATAATAAAATGCACCAAAACATCTCCTTTAAATAGTCTTAAATCTTGATATAAGTCATAAGTCATATAGTAAATTACCTTGAAGACTCATATTGCATATGGCAAATTATATTGAAGGAATTCGGCCACTAAGAAATTATTGACTTCACCACGACAATAAAAATACTTAAGGAAAGTGCAGTAACCCCAAATCAAAATAACATAGGTCATTGTGGTATAATATCTTGCTACGTATTATGAAAATTTTTCCAATAACAGCCCCTTAAATATAAATAGCAAAATACGCAAGCATAAAACGACGTTGTAAAATTCGGGGTCTCACACTTCTTGAATTGTTACCAAGGTTAGTTTCTTGATTACCTTGTACATTTTGAGGGAATCCTTGCCTCACTTTACAATCTCGAGAGAAATGACCTAGCTTTCCACAAGAAAAACATGTTATCCCTGCAACACTAGGACCATTCCTTCTATCTCCTTGCCCATTGCCTCTATTTCCATAATTACCTCCTCCTCTTTTTCCCGATGACTGTCCTTGGAATTGATTTCGTTGGAAACAGCGTTTCTTATTCTGCTCAGTAATAATAGCACTTTCCTATAAAGTACGTTCCACAATCGAGGCTCTATCAACTAATTGCTGAAAATTCTCAAACTTATGGCAACAAATTCTATCTTTAATACGAGACTGCAGACCTCTCTCAAACTTATGAGATTTCTTACACTCATCAGGAATAAAATATAAGGCAAATCTAGATAATTCTATAAACTTAGCAGCATACTCAGCTACTGACCCTGTTCCTTATCTTGAGGCAGTAAATTCTTGGGCTTTGGCTTCTCTGATTATCTCAGGAAAATATCGATCTAGAAATTCCTTTTTAAATTGCTCCCAAGTCCACTCAATCTCTAAGAGTTCCTTTTTGGCTTGCCACCACCTTTTGGCTTCTCCTTTCAGTTGATACGTGGCATATCGTATCATTTGATCGTCAGTGCATTCTAACACTTGCTTTAATTCCTCAATATTCTTAAGCCAATTTTCAGCCACTAAGGGTTCCGTACCTCCTTCAAAACTAGGGGGATGATGTTTGGCAAACTTATCAAATGAACTTCCTTCATACAAGTTCTCCCCTCCTCTGTCTCTATTTCTTCTAGCTGCCATTGTCTCTTGAAACACAAAGGCATGTTTAAAAATCAAAAATCACTTCAAGATAAGGACAATATCATTTTTCCTACAATCAAACTAAGCTTCTTAATGAGATAGTGATTTTCCTACCACTCTCGTTTTCTTAGGTTTTGCTAACTATCCTTGCTTTCCTAACCTTCCCTCTAATACGATCTGTAATAATCCGGACCGTCAAGACCTCAAGCATTGTCCTATAGTAATGGACGCTGCTATTAGATTGAGGCTACGGCCAGTGGAAGGATCGTTTAAAACAACAGGATTCTAAGCAAAACACAAGTAGAACCTTTTATTAATACCGAAGTATTACAAAAGAGAACCCACTTCGTATAATGTACATACTATAGTACAAAAAGAACACTATAGCAGAAAAACTAAGAGAAACATAAAGCAGAAGATCTCTAATCTTCGTCGTCAGTATTATCCAAGTCCGAGATATTGATGTAATTATCAGAGTTCAGTGCAATCCACTTATGGCCCCGCCCCTATATCAAAACATCTAGGTCACGTGTGACATAGACTCGAAATGTCAGCTCCAGAGTAATAAAGTCATGTTGAATTGCCTTGGTGAACACACCTAGATAAACCTCAGACATCTTCTAAATGAATATTTAACAAACGACCGTAAGTCCAAATGACTCAGTAAAGCCAGTGGTTAGTGCAACAGAATAGCAGAAATAAGAACAAAGTATCGAAAAAAGCCCGTTTCGACAATATAATCTCAAAAGGAGAAAAAGTAAATGTAAAGACTCAATTTTCTCAAAAATTATCTTTTCCTTTTTCCATTCTCAATCACCAATCATCACTCCTCTCACTCCCAGCGTGAATCACTGGGCCAAAGTGACGGGTTACATGTAACCTCCATGTTTTGCGGCATTACTCCCAGAGTAGAACATGGTTCGTATTTTACGGCACTACTCCTAGAGTAGAATATAGTATCCTCATAGAGGATCTTTCCGCGTACGACGGAGACGCAAGAATGTCACAACAAGTGAACGCATTCTCTTGTGCACAGTACTGTCACGTCTTCAAAGCATGCGTTAAGTATGCATGTCTCATATCAACGCCATACATCTCATTTATGATATAAAACACCTTAACCACACTTGAACACCTATATTCCAACGTACAAGTGATGTGTGCATGTCTCATATCAACGCCCATACATCTCATTTATGATATGCAACACCTTAACTTACTTCCATCATCACAACATTATAAAACAATTCTCAAAGGAAAATGTTGTGAAGGCAAAAACAACACTTTGATTTCTTGATTAAAAATCGGCTTAAATCACCACGTAGAAAATACTAATTTTGACATAAAAAGTGTTAAAAAATCAGAAGGAAAGACATATGTTCAAGCTTTGAAAAACCACTTTTGGAAATTTTTTTGAAAAGAATCGGATCAAAGTAGAAAAACACTTTGAAAATGAATCGAACTTTGACAATGGTACTTTTCGAAAAGACAAGCTTGTTCTTTGTCAAGAACAGGATGAACATCAAGAATAATAGGAACAATAGAATAACGCTAATAACATCAAGAGATGTTTAGAATAAGAAAGACAAGAGATTCACAATAATCAATTTGAAAACTTGAATCAAAATCAAGGATAACAAACTAAACTTTACCTCTAATGAAGTCGAATCTTCACTGATCTTTTTCCTCCTTTTTCTCCCACTTCACTTCACTCTTGTTCTCAATACTTAACTCCCAAATTTCAGACCTGAATGGTGTAAGTTTGAATGGCAGGCCACCCTCCCTATTTATAGGAAATCTTGATTCATCACAACGTAACACATGTCTAGGTTAGCTCCGGTGACTCAAAAGGCTACTTCCACCGTGTGATGACACCCAACCACCTTAAGCAACTGGTCAGCACATCTATGGCCGGAATTTAGCCTATAGCATTGGTGAATCACCACCTAGGTCCATCGGTGGTCGACACCTCAAGCTACCTAGGTCCTAGCCTTTTTTGTCGTGCTTCTAGCTTTGATTTGTCGTGCTTCCTAGCCTTTATATGTGTCAATCTCTAGGGCAGCCGAATTTCTCTTGCTTGATGTGTAAGTTTTGCTAATCGTTTCACTAATCGTCCAATAATCACAAATCAACCTAATTGCTTCCATAAAACGTCCTACTTGCTTAAAAAGTCTCCAAATTTGAACCATAACCTCGTGGATTATCCCTCAACATATTAAAAGAATAAAAATCATATGATTCAATTTTCGGACAAAAACGTCCTACCTGCTTAAAATTTTTATTGATCCAATAAGAGCTCCTCAACATTCTGAACAATAACATAGTTGCACACGAACTCCAAATCTCACTTAATCATGTCCTAATCAAGGTTTCAACCTTAGCATCTCAAGTACTAAATAATCTCTTTTGATCATTCAGTGTCCCCTAAACGTATGACTAATCATACACACGATATTATAAACCATATGCATGTGATGTTAAAAGTTCGAGGTATGACATAATCCTTCTGATTTCAAACTTTTTATGTCAAAATGAGTATTTTCTACGTGGCGATTAAGCCAATTTTTAACCGAGAAATCAAAGTGTTGTTTTTGTTTGCATAACACTTTCCTTTGTTATTTACTATGGGAGAGTGAGGAGTGGTGATTGGTGATGGAAAAATGAAAAAAGGTCATATTTTAATAATTGAGTCTTTTCATTTACTTTCGTCTTCTCTTGAGATTTTATTGTTGAACGAGTTTGTTCAATATTTTGTTCTTGTTTCTGCTATTCCGGTGTACTATCCGCTGGCTTTACAGAGCATTTGGACTCACTGGTGTCTGTTAAATATTTATTTCACAAATGTATGAGGTTTATTGTGTGAGTTCACCAAGGCCATTCAACATGGATTTATTACCCTGAAGTTGACCTTTCGAGTCTGTCACACGTGACCTAAATGTTCTGATGGAAGACCGATGTCATAGGTGGATTAACCCAAACTCGAATGACTATGTCTCATGTGCGACAAACTTAAGTGATTCTGATGGCAAGGAGTAGAGGTTTCATGTTTTTTAATTTTTCCCCTGCTGTTGTTTTCTTTTTAGTAGGTACATTATAAGAAGTTGGTTCTCTTTTGTAATACTTCGATATTAATAAAATCATGTTTCTTTCACGATCCTACAACTAGCAGTAACCTCAGTCTAATAGCGGCGTTGATTACTATAAGATTACGCTTGAGGTCTTGACAGTCTGGGCTATTATAGATGGTATCAAAGCTGAGTTTAGGAAAGCAAGGATTGTTTTGCATCAGATGTGAATTTAGGAAAGCAAGGATTGTTTTGCATTAGAGTTGAGGTTTAGGAAATTAGGTAGAGTTAGCAAAACCTAAGGACATTTTGGGTGCTATGGAAGAATAGTCACTAAATCGGCGTAGTTTGATACTGTGTTTATTTCCATACACTTGTATCTTTGGAGATAGTGGCAGAGAGTTGGAATAGGGATGGAGCAAGAAGACTAGAAATTGTTCATGGAGGAACTTGATTTGATAAGTCTGCCTTGCTCCATTCCCTTAGCTATGATGAAGGTACGAAACCCTTAGTGGCTGAAAATTGGTTTTGGAACATATAGGAGATATTGTATATTTTAGAATGTATTGATTATCAAATAGTATAAATTGCCACGTATCAACTCAAACGAGAAGCCACGAGGTGGTGGCAATCCAAAAAAGGAACTCTTGGAATCGAGCGGACTGGGGAGCAATTTAAGAAGGAATTTCTAGATCGCTATTTTCTTTAAATGATCAGAGAAGCCAAAGCCCAATAATTTACTACCTTAAGTTAGTAAACATGGTTAGTAAGTTGAGTATGATGAAAAGTTCATAGAACTATCTCGATTTGCTTTATATTTGTTTCTTGATGAGGGTAAGAAATCGTGTAAGTTTGAGAGAGGATTATTCTCGTATCAATGATATTGTTTGTTGCCATAAGTTTGAGAATTTGCAATAGCTAGTGGATAGAGCCTCGATTGTGCAACGTACCTTGCAAGAAGGTGTTGTTCTTTATGTACAGAGTAAGGAACGATCTTTCCAAGGAAATAATTCATAAGGACAGTCACTAGAAAAGAAATGAGGCAATTTTGGAGATAAAGGCAACGAACAAGGGATAGAAGAAATGGTCCTAGTGCTGCAAGGATAACATGTTTTACTTGTGGAAACTAGGTCACTTTGCTCTAGATTGTAAAGTGAGGCAAGTACCCTCTCAAAATGTGCATAGTAATCAAGTTAGAGCATTCCTAGTAGGTTCTCTATTCTAACATTTTGGTTAGAATAGAGAACCAATTTAACAAAAAAGTCAAAAAACACACTTTAACAGCTTATCTATTTTAACAGTTTTTAGCTAAAAATTTTAACATGTGAACAGTGGTTCTCTATATTTAGATAACCACTGTTCACTTCTCTATAATAAAATATTAATATTTTTCTTATTTTTTTCTTTTTCTTTCTCTTTTCTTAATACATTTTAGACTAAATAAAGACTAACTTAATATATTTTAAACTAAATAAAGACTAACTTAATACATTTTTAAAAATATGATCGTTAAAATAAGACGACAATTTATAAATATGACCGTTAGGATAAGAAAATTTTTTAAAAATCTAATCGTTGAGATAAGATAAACTTAAAAAATGCTGAGCTTTAGGAAAAGACAAAAATTAAAAAATCCACCCTTTTTAGGATAAGACAAATATTCAAAAATATAACCGTTACAATAAAACGAATATTAAAAAATATAAATGTTAGAGAAATAATAAAGAAATCTTTGAATAATAATATTTAAATAGAATAGTAAAAGTAGAAGGTTAAAATAGAGAAGCTGTTATGGGTGTTTTTAAAAAGTTGATAGTTAAAATAGAGAAGTGTACTTTTTGGTTAAAATAGAGAGCCAAATTTGAATAAGCTACTAGGAATGCTCTTACTAGCCCTGGGAATCAACAGAGAAAAACTAAGGACTTCAGCTGAGGGGAATTGGACCAGCTAGGGTGTTTGCTTGATCTATGAAGAAGCATTGTAAGATGAGAACGTGATGACAGGTATTTTTCCATCTCTTGTGGAGTAGTAAATGATAGGTGCCATGCATTCCTTTATTTCGCATAATTGTGTTAATAGAGTAGGGTTATTGATAGAACTTTTATTTGTTAGACTTGATATGGTAACTCTATTGGAAATAAGTTGTATGTGTACAAAGAGGATTAAGAATTGTCCAAATGGAGATAGAAGGACAACGTGTCACGCCCCAAATGCTAGCTCAAATGGGGCTAATGACAGCCGCGAGCATTCTCAACGACGAGCACTCCAGCGCACTTAGTAGAATGTTGCAGTGGAATTTTTTTTTCAAAAAAAAAACATCAACTATGACTAATTAAGAAATCATGAATTGCTAAAAATTTATCTCCTCATACGCAAACTGACATGCAGATCCTTAACCGTTCTACTGAAGTGCACGAATATGTAATTAAATTTACGCAAAATAAAAACGTATAACTACATCAAATAACGCACATAGAGAAAGAGAAACCTTTGGAAATATAAGCTTTTGGTTTTAACTACTCATGATCCCATAATATAAGTTGCTTAATAGTCTTAAGTCTCGTGACCTGAACAGACCACAACAGCATCAAAATGGAGGTTCAGATCAGATCTTTCAAAACATAGGATCTACATGCGTTGCAAATTAGAGGAGGGCACCCTCGTTAGGCCCCCTCCTCATGAGTTCCTTCACCTAGAACATCATCTGGAATGATACAATCGAAAACTACGAGTCGAATGACTCAGTAAGGGACATGAATGACAGGTATATATACACATGCCAATGGAAAAATTTAATGCATGTTTATCTATTCAACTCTTGTACATGCACTTTGCTTCAAAATTCCTTCGTCCTTATCTGGGCTACTACTCTCGCTCCATTTACCCTTAAAGTCAGGGTTGTGCATTTCCTTCGAAACTGTTCCCCTTTCCCTTGGGAATAATGTCATTTGGTCGAGCTAACCTTAGGGTGGCCCCAGGCCTAATGGCTAGACACGACTCTTAGAGGTGCACACCTTCTCGCATTCGTCCTTGAGTGTGGTTGCATATACCTCGAGGACTACCTATCCTTCTCACATTCGTCCTTCGGAGTGGGTGACCTTAAGTGTCATCCATCTTTCTCGTATTCGTCCTTCAGAGTGGATGCACCTCTCATACTTAGGTACGGTACCGACCATCCTACTTAGCCCCATAACATATCATAACATAGCATAAAATCATACTTTCATTTGTATAAAATTTCCATTTCTTCCTTTTGAGAAAATCAATGCAAATGCTCATGAAATGCTCATGACGTGCTTGATGACAAATATCCATGCTATGTATTATTCCAGTTTTTGAAAAATATAATTTTTCGACTTACCTTTGTCCACTCGAGCTTATGGTGGTGCATTGCCTACAAATGAGTTATATTAATGTTGTCACTCAAAGGACTAAGAGATGTACTTGATGCAGCAAATCATCATGTATTTCAAAATATACATTTCATAGTAATTCACACATTTTTCTGTACTAACTAGTAGCGGTTCTACAATTTAAAACTTTATCTTAATGTTTCAAAATCTATTAAATTTGGATGCCAAAATGATGCCTACACTTCATGTTGTAACATATTAAAATTTCAAGTGATTTGGAGCTTGTTTGCACTCGAATGATTTACCCGAAAATGCAAGTTGTTGGGGGCGTCCAAGCTGGCAGCTTCAAAGTTTCATAACTTCAAAAACATGGCTCGAAATTACATGAAATTACTTTCAAACTTCTCTGCTTTCATATCTCAAACTTGAAGATAAAAACCATAAAAATCGGAACTACTTTACATTTTCAAAAACACTTCATATCAGATGAAATTCCTAGAGCAACACTACTGCACCCTCCAGCTCGGCCTTCCACTTTCAAAACACCATAACTTATTACACCTCTAAATCTCACAAAATTTACCTTAAAATGTTATTCTTTCATAAATTAAAATTCAAGACTGGACCCATAAAAATCAGACTTAAAATGATCAGTTAAAAATACGTGGAACGAGCAAGAAATCTGGGATGTGCAAGGCTACTGACAGCTTATTGTCTGAACTTTAAAATCCATAACTTGCTCAATATTTATCAAAATCACCTAAAGTAGAGCTTAAAATCTTTGTATTTCATAGGCCTATAACATAAATTTCTCTTACAGATAAAAAGATAAAATAAATCACATCAATACTTACTCCTAATTCGAGCTTTATGATTTGTTGGAAATAATACTCAGCATGCACTAGTTTGATTATTTGCTCTTTAGTTTCAACACTTTATTGGTTATTCATCAAACAAGCATCTATCTAACTTCCTTATCATCTCGCAGCACCCATTGGACACAAAATAGCTCTGCAACATAGCAAGTTCCAACATTAATCCATTTAGTAGCTCTATAATTTGATAGTTTTCTGCAGAATGTTCCAAAAATGTCCATTTTGCTATTCTTTACAAATCTCCCCATACATATACTAACAGAACCTCAAAAACTAATTTTCCCCAACTAACAACATCAAAGTAATAGGAAATGTAAGATATCTATTCTGCAGAAACCTAGAAAATTCCGCAAACTTAATAATCTGCACTTTAATATCACATCAACTTCACATTACATTTCCAGCATCATCTATCAAGTTATACTCTTTCTTATTTGCTTCCATTTTTTCTGCTAGAATTCGAAAATTCTCCGTATTTAACATTCTGCACTAAGTTTCAATTTTCAGCCAACTAAATTTGAATGGAAATTTTCTCTCCTTCATTCACATCTCTAGAACAACCAAATCCAAAGTGCCAACTAACATCCTTCCAAAGATAACAAGCAGATTTGGAAAAATTATAGAACCGTGCGAGGATTAGAGAACAAACGACCAAAATCTCCAACCACAATCTACTACACTTCTTCAATTCCGGATCTAAGCCAAGGTAGCACAAGGTTCATATCTCCTCCAACTAAAAATCCACAGAGCTCCGTGTCAATATCAAGTCAACACCTAATTATCAACATCAAAGCACATGCTCCAGCCGAATCTACCATAATAGCAATTTGCACATATGTTTTCTTTTATTTTCATTTTTGTCCAACAGTTTCTTTTGATAGTTCAGTATCGTGTAAACCTTCCATGTCCTCTCATCTCCTCAAAAATCCCAAAATTTCTACTAACATCTACTCCTCTCTTAATATCCCACTAAATTTTGTACATAGATCGTACAAACAAATCAACTAGAATATTTCACATTATATAGCAAAACTCACGGTCCCTTTAATTTTAAGTTAGAATTTCTAATTTCTGCAACTAGTTTAACAAGTCTACTCTATAATTCTTAGTGATCTCCAACATTATAGGTCAAGTTTATCAATGCTACGGGTTCCCCAACAACAAGAATAGTTCATAATAGATAAGGTCTGACCTCTATAGGTGCAACAACAACAACAAGGAAGTTTTCTTTTCAACCAATTACATTTATTAACGGCAGCAAACTATGTTCTCTTCAAGCATTATAATTTCCAGCAACCATTCGCTCAAGAATTTGGACTATTTTTGTGGCTTTCTACAAAAACAAACAACTATACCCCATCTACTGGTTCAATTGACAGCAAGAGCACTTATGGCAGCAACACCGGCAAGTCCACTTCCTAAAATCTAAAATTTTTCAGGCAACTATACCTCACAAAATTCATTCAATCTTCAAAGCTTTTATCCACTACATCACCCAAATCTCTCCTTGTCATAATCAACATTCAATGACCTATTTAAACCCCTAAGAAGGTGCTGAAAATAGCAGAGAATTCCATGAAAACAAAGGAGCAAAATCTACCCTCTAAAATAGAGCACCTGAGTGCAGAACCTAGCTCCAACTTAATGGCCATGCATGACTTAAACAGGATGTGCAATGATGCTAGCTCCAGGTTCACATCTTTTTCCAGCTACCTCACTCATTTCTCAAGCTCATTTGTACTTCAACCCATTTAAATATCAAAAGACAACACCCAAGGTCACAACAACTACATATCCGGCCATGCATGTGTATAACAATTTTAGATTTTGCCATATACCTCAAAACAGAAACTGTTTTCATAAAAATTATTACTTTAACGACTTCAAATCCAAAACTTCAAGCAATACCACAGTTCAACCTTCACCAAGTTAATTGCCAATGCATTTTTCCAATGAAATAGCACCCTCAGCTTGCTCAAGTCAATAGAAGAAATGGACTCTTTTGTTATTTGTTCTTTCAGGCTTTTCATCAAACACTTATGGCGCATCAACATTTTCCCTGACCTTAACTCAAAATCTTACCGTGCATGCCTTCCTAAGCTCCAAAATTTTTATCTATTCCAACATGCAAAGTGTCGAAAAGATAGAAAATAGAAACCTTAACAACTTCACATTGCCATCTACGGTTTCCTTTAAAAGTTTCAGTCCAATAGAACCACCCTTACCTTGGTTTCTCTTGGTTTCTCCTGCTGCACTACACCTCCCCTAGCTCTATACGGTAGTCCTCCTTTTCTTCTCTCCTTCTTCTCTTCTTTCCTCTTCTCCTTCTCTTATCTTCCTTCTTTTTCTTCCTCTTCTTCTCTTCTCTCTTCTCCTTCTTCTTCTCTGTGGCTTCGGTGTTTTCCTTCTTTTGTTTTCGTGTTCGTGAGTGACCAAATGGCTAGAGGGAATTCGTGAGGTAAACAAAACAAAGACAAAGAAAATGGGGAGGAAAAGACAACTCTATCCCCCCATCAGCCTTGTTCATCACGCCTATTCCTATTGGCCAAGCTTGGACGACAACTTCTCTTTTCCCCTTCTCATTCTCCTCCCACTTTTCTTTCACTTTTATTTTTATTTTTTTCTTCATTTGCCAATTCATAAAATTCATGTTTGACTCCCTTTTGTTTGGTTGTCAACACTTGAATTTGCTCTCATTCCCATTATCTCAAGCAAACATACACTTTTCAAAAATTGAAGTCAGAGGATAGGCTTGAATTTGATCCAAACGTAGGTCTTGATCTTGATTCCATTGAGAAATAGGAAATTAAAACTTTTAAGGCTGTTTTGAGTATAACAGATTCTGCTTAGTTTTTGGATTCATATTGTTGAGCTTGGATCTTAGATCTGGAAGTATGAGGTGATGAAGTTATTGTCATTGAGGTATGATAGATTTGATCTGTGGTATCATTGAGGCTGGATTAAGCTATGATAGATTTGATTCACAATATCATTAAGGTTTGATTATGCTATGATAAATTTGATCTATACTTGTCATTGAGGTTCCTAAAAGATAAAATAGCGCATGAGCAAGGAAGGAATTTATTGGAGGTTGTGATCTTTGGAGTTAGGAAAGAAATCATATGAGAAGGTATCCTGCACTATATATTGTTATTATGAATCATTCTTGATGCCATTAGGATTGATTACTGCATCAGAAACTTTTTATGGATTTAATGAATAGGGTTTTTCGAGAGTTATTAGATCCATTCTGATGTAATGGTTCATTGGAAATTAAGTACAAATTGTATTGTAGATGATAAGATCTGAAATCATGTAAAATACTTGTGAAGAGATAGAAATGATCAAAGAAAGGTTGAAGGTAGCTCAAAGTGGACAAAAGAGTTATGCTGACACTCATAGACGACTGTTAGAATTTGAAGAAAAGGATAATGTGAGACCCCAATTTTAAGTCTGACAATTTACTGCTTATGACCTCTTAAGTATGTATTACTTTAATTAAAAAGGTATTATGGAGAAATGTACGTACGGTTTTATTTATCTAGAGTTATGTCTAGATGGAATTTTTTCCTAGCGTTTTATGAGTTTTAAGCTAGAAGTTTAAATGTTATATTAATTGTCTTTGTTAAATTGAGCAGTTGAGATTTATTAGCTTGAAATGTTTTATTAATTGAATATGTCCTTAAGTTACAATAATTGGAGGAATTTAAATAGGGCTTTAATTTTGAAATATATGTGATAATATGTGGATCCTTGGAACAAGAAATGAGGAGACATATTAACGTTAGATTTATGGAGTGGCAGGAAAAGAAAATAAATTTTCTTTAGGGGCAAAAGAGGAAAGAAGGGGGAAGATTGAGGGATAAGAAGGGAAAGTAGGGGAAGGGCAATTTTACCTTTTCCCTTCCCCCAATCCATTCCCGTATAAGCCAGCCCCCTCCCCAAAATCACATAAGCTTGCCCTAGCTCCCACCTGCACGAAAGAGGAAGAAAGAAGAAAGGAAGAAGAGAAGAGAAGGAAGAAAGAAGAAAGGAAGAAGAGAAGAGAAGGAAGAGAGAAGAAGGAGAAAGAGGAGAAAAGCTAGGTAAGGATCCGACCCTTTTTTAAGAGAACCTCTGCTGGCCGAAAATTATCACTACCTCATCTCTCCCATTTCCTTCTTGTTCTCTTTTGTTGGTTGGTTGTGTGTTGTTCGATTTTCTCCTTGAGATTCATGTGTTTTATTTGAAGAAAATGTAGATCTAGTGAGTTTTAGAGAGTTGTATGGATTGTGCACAAAACCATGGAGAATATGGCCAGATCTGGAGATTTATATACAAGAGAAACCAACTTGCATGCTAAGTGTTTGATAATAGGACCAAAAGAAGTGGAATAGATGCAATAGCATTTGTTTGAGGGATGAAATCATGGTTTTGGTTGGAAGTTTTGATTTGTAGGTGTAACATAGAAGTCTGGAATATGAGGTTATAAGAGGAGAGCATGTTAAGACAAATTTCGTGTGTGTTGGTTGTATAATGTGTGTTTTGTGTCTGAAATATGGACTGACGCTCGACAGGCGCTCGAGCGTCCTTCAAACAATTTTTCATGCAGAAACTTCACGTTCGACCGATGCTCGACATGCGCTCGAGCATAACTCAACAGTTGTACAGAGAGTTACGCCCAACTAACGCTCGACAGGGCGCTCAAGCGTCCCTTAACACTTTTATACAGGGGCATAACGCTCGACGAGCGCTCGACCGACGCTCGAGCGGCTTCCTTTAAATTTCACGAAATTTTCCTGAAATTGTAGTTTCCTTTCGAACTATTAGGGAACCCTACTAGGTTTTTCAATTAAGGAAATATCTTGTGTTGTAAGATGACCAACTAGAGGTCAAGAATATGGATGTTTTTGTATGACGAAGTATGAGTTATTGAATGACTACTTTATACGCCTAGTGAACCTTTGAATAACACTAGTAAGACCCAATTGTAGGCAAGTACAATTCAGGCGCTCAAGGGAACGAAGGTAAGAGGAGCTTACGTTTGTAAGTGAAAATAGTAAGTAGAAACTTACGCTTTTCAAAAATTGGAATGATACACAGCATGAAAACTGTTTATGAATAAGCATACCAAGCATGATATATCAAGTATGACATTATCAAGCACGACATGAATACATCATGATCATTTGCATTCATTTTTCTCATGAGAAAGAAGGAGAAATTGTATGCAAATGAAAGTACCATTTTTATGCTACTTTATGACAATTTTAATGACAAGTTAGTTAATGAACCCAAGTCGGTTAGTACCGTACCAAGTCAAGAAGGTGCATCCATACCGAAGGACGTTTACATGAAGGGTGGATGTCACCTAGGGCACCCATACCGAAGGATGCTTGCAAGAAGGATGGGCAGTCCATGAAGTATGTGCAATCACACTGAAGGATGCTTGCAAGAAGGTGTGAACCTCCAAGGGTCATGTCTAGCCACTGAAGGACGAATGCGAGAAGGTGTGCTAGCCTGACTATATCTAAGGTCCCCAAGAGAAATAGGGGACAGTTCCAACGAGAACGCACAACCCTGATGTCAGGGGTAAATAGAGGACAAGTAGCCCATCAGATAAGGAGTGGAATGATTGTCCAAAAGCAAGAGTTGTACAAGTACAAGTTTTGTTTTCAAGAGCAAGTGCATGTGCATATGCAATCATGAGGCATACACGTGCATCAAAATTGATGATCATGCATGAATTGCATTATGTTTACATGTTTACGACTTCAAGTTCAAGTGCATGCTTACGATTACAAGTTCATGATTATCAGTTCAAGTACAATTTTGTGTTTTCCAAACCATGATTTCAAATCCCTGTTTTAACTATAATTCCTTACTGAGCCTTTCGACTCACAGTTTTAAATTGTATCATTCCAGATAATGTTTCAGGGGAGGAAACTTAAGAGGAGGACCTTGAACCCTAGGAGAAGGGTTGGCGAAAATGTCTTTTCCTTTTTGCTTATTTTAGTAAAGGTTTAGATCACTTTTGTAAGAGCCGGCGTGAGCCTCCGTGGTGTGGTGGTCATGGGTTATTCGGCTTAGTAAGTCAAGATTTTTAAACGATTGATATTTTGAGACCATGTTATAACTACTTTGAGTTATCGATGGGAAGCATGTTCTAATGTTCTTATGTGCGTTAAACGCTAGCGATATAAGGCTTCTTTTAAATATTGAGGCATTATGATATTTCCGCTGCAAGAATCCTCTAGATGAGGTATAATCCTGCTACAAGAGTTGTAGTAAGTACGCTTGAGCGTTCCTTGTTGGGAATGCTCGCGGCTGTCATTAGCCTCGTTTAGCTAGCGTTCGGGGCGTGACAGATAAAGTATCTTGAAGGTGATTCATATGAAAGGAATTAAGAGATTTGAAAAGAAAGGGAAGTTAAGTCTTTGATATGTTGGACCATTTGAGAATTTTACGATAGGTAGGAGTAGCAGCTTATTGGTTTGACTTACCTTAGAATTGGAAGGAGTACATGATACTTTTCACATCTCGATGTTGAGGAAATATGTTCTAGATCTTCCTCATGCGATAGAGTATATGTCTTTACACAAAGAAAAAAACATAACCTATCAAGAGCAACCTGTGGCGATATTAGATATAAAGGATCAAGAGCTGAGTAACAGGAAGATTCACTTTAGTGAAAGTATTATGCTAGAGTCACGATATCACTGAAGCTTCATGGGAGTTAGAGGTAGACATGCATCACAAGTATCCTCACTTGTTTGACTAACTGGTACATTTCTTGTGATATGTTTCAATTCCGAGGACGGAATTATTTCTAAGTGGGGGAGTATGTCATACCCCGAGCTTTCAAACATCACATGCATATTGTTTATGCTCTCTTGTTTGTCCTTAGTAGTGAGATTAGGGGATATTTAGTGACTAAGAGGGAGTATTTAGTACTTCAGATACTAAGTTCAAAACCTAGTTTAGGACATGATTTAGTGAGAATTGGAGTTCTCATGCAACTAGGTTGTTGTTCAGAATGTTGAGAAGCTCGTATTGGATCAATAATGGTTTTTAAGCAAGTTGGATGTTTTTGTCTTAAAAACCGAACCATATGACTTTTATTCCTTTAATATGTTGGGGATCATCCACGAGGTTATAGGTTGATTAGTGAACATCATTGGAATTTGAATATTAGCGAAAATTAGAGATGAATTGTGGATAGAGATGAATTATGGACAAAGATTAATTGTGGATAGAGATGAATTGTGGATAGAGATGAATTGTGGATGGAGATGAATAATGGATAGAGATGAATTGTGGATAGAGATAAAATTGTGGATAGAGATGACACCTAGGAAGCATGACAAATCAAAGCTAGAAGCACGACAAATCGATGCATGAAGCACGACACAAAAGGCTATAACCTAGGAAGCTTGAGGTGTCGACAACCGGTGGAATTAGGCGGCGACTCACCAAGGCTATAGGAAGATTTCGGCCATAGGTGTGCTAGGTTTCAACGTGTGGATGAAGTAGCCTTTTGAGTCATCAAATCTAGGTTGACACGTGTCGTGATATGATGAACCAACCTTGCGTATAAATAGGGGTGGCCGGCCATTGAAAAATTCACACCATCTCATCCTAAACTTGTGAGTTAGCTCTGAGATTAAGAGGGAAGTGAAGTAGAAGCAAGAAGGAGGAAATTGGTTAGTGAAGATCGAACTCGGTTAGAGGTAAAGTTTAGTTGGTTATCTTTGATTTTGATTCAAGTTTTCAAGATGATTATTGTGAATCTTTTGTATTTCTTATTGTAAACATCTCTTGATGTTATTAGTGTTGTTCTATTCTTCCTATTGTTCTTGATGTTCTTCGTGTTCTTCTCATTCTTGACGAAGTACAAGCTCGTTCTTTTCAAAAAAGTTCTATTGTAAAAGTTCGATTCGTTTTCAAAGTATTTTTCTACTTTGATTCGTTTCGTCTCAAAATTTATTCCAAAAGTTGTTTTTCAAAGCTTGAACATATTTCTTTTGAAATATTCCTTCTGGTTTCAATACTTTTTATGTCAAAATGAGTATTTTCTACGTGGTGATTAAGCCGGTTTTTAACCGAGAAATCAAAGTGTTGTTTTGTCTTCATAACACTTTTATTTGAGAATTGTTTTATAATGTTGTAATGATGGAAACGAGTTAAGGTGTTGCATATCATAAATGAGATGTATGGGTGTTTATATGAGACATGCACACTTACTTGTACGTTGGAAAGGAATATTTGATGTTCAAGTGTCGTTAAAGTGTTGCATATCATGAATGATATGTATGGGCGTTGACATGAGACATACATACTTAACGCATACTTTGAAGACGTGACAATACTGTGCACAAGAGAATGCATTCACTTGTTGTGACAGTCTAGCCTCTCCGTCGTACGCGAAAAGATCCTCTATGAGGATACCATATTCTACTAATGGAGTAATGCCGAAAAGATACGGTCTGTATTCTACTCTTGGAGTAATGCCAAAAAGACAAGGAGCTTACTTTTAGTAACCCGTCACTGTGGCGAGTGATTCATCTGGGAGTGAGAGGAGTGGTGATTGGTGATGGAAAAATGGAAAAGATCATATTTTAATAATTGAGTTATTTCATTTACTTTCGTCTTCTCTTGAGATTTTATTGTTGAACGGGTTTCTTCAATATTTTGTTCTTCTTTATGCTATTCTGGTGTACTAACCGCTTTGTTTATTGAGTCATTTGGACTCACCGTTGTTGATTGAATATTTCTTTAGCAGATGTCTGAGGTTTATTAGGTGAGTTAACCAATGCCATTCAACATGGCTTTATTACTCTGGAGCTGACCTTTCGAGTTTATGTCACACGTGACTTAAATGTTTTGATGGAAGAACCGGGTCATAGGTGGATTAACCCAAACTCGAATGACTATGTCAGCATGTGCGACAAACTTAACTGATTCTGATGGCAAGGAGTAGAGGTTTTATCTTTCTTAGTTTTTCCGTTGTTTCTCTTTTGAAATCCTTCGGTATGAATAAAAGGTTGTACTTGTATTTTAGTTAGAATCATGTTGCTTTCACGATCCTCCCACTGGCCGTAACCTCAGTCTAATAACGATGTTCATTACTATAATACAATACTTGAGGTCTTGACGATCCGGGCTATTACAGAAATAAAGCTCATCTTGTAGCTCTAGGCTATACACAAGTCGAAGGCATTGATTTCGATGAAACATTTGCACCGCTAGCTAGATTAGAGTCCATTAGAATTCGATTAGCTATATCCTACTCCATGGGGTTTAATCTACACCAAATAGATGTAACGAGTGTGTTTTTCAATGGTATTTTACAAGAAGAATTTTTGTAGAACAACCCAAAGTTTCCTAAGCGTGCCTTTAAACTGAAGAAAGAACTTTATGGACTAAAACAAGCTCCTAGACCTAGGTATGATAGGCTGACTGCTTATTTGCTAGAAAATAGTTTCACAGTAGGAGGTTTTGATCATAGACTATTTATTAAGAAAATTGATAACAACATCATCATTGCACAAATCTATGTTGATGATATAGTGTTGGGCTCTCTCCTATGGAATTGCTTCCCTTAGAATTTGCAAAATCCATTAAAAATGAGTTCGAGATGAGTATGGTTGGAGAACTTCATTACTTTCTTGGTTTTCAAATCAAACAAAGCAAAGATGATTTTTTCATTTCTCAATCGAAGTATGCAAAAAGTCTTGTGAAAAGATTTCATTTAGACAGCAAAAAGCGCACATAAGTTCCTATGAATACTTCAGTTTGACTTAGCTAATGCCACATATGAATAAAGACTTGCTTTTGAGAAGTGGTATGAGGCTGATGACTTGTCTCGATGTTATATATTAACATCTGCGACCATCATATTGAAAACCTGTGTGAAGGCATAGCTACAACAAAAGAGATGCTTTAATTTTTGTAGGAGTTATTTTGAGAGCAACGTCGATTTGCATGCCAGAAGGTTATGAAACTACTGATGACCACAAAAATGGAGGAGGGTGCTCTTTTTCGGTAACATATCTTTCGTCACGGAACTAAAGACACTGGGTGCAAAAATGGACGGCGATAGCAAGGTGGGATCGATATTGGCATATCTGCCTGAATCATTCAACCACATTTTATTAAAACTATAATACGAACAAGTTGACAATGACTTTGTCAGAGTTGCTCTATAAGTTACAGGCCTTGAAGAACTTATTAAACGGTAGAAAGGTTCCCTTTTGATAATGGACAAGTCAATGTCAACTTTACCATTGCAATTAATCCCGAAGTAAAGAAATTTAAGAAAAGGAGGACGTCTCAGCCTAGCACAAATGCAAAGAAGGAGGACAAGAGCGAGCCAGATAAAAATACAAAAGAAAACTGTGTCCACTGCGGGAAACTGTGATTTATAAACTACTTAAAGTATGCTTGTCATTGAAATAAATTTAATAGGTGATAAATTAAATTCTTCGGGGGTCGCTTCGAGCACAAGCTCTCATATCTACAATATGTTGTAAGGGCTTTAGAAAACTCGAACACTAGATGAGCAGGAAGTCCATTTTAAAGATGGGGACGATTCCATGTATTGCAGCGACCACCATAACAATGTACCGGAACAAAGCTTTGAATTTAGAAGATTGTCTTTATGTACGAGAACAACGTAGAAACTTATTTTTTGTTTCAAAACTCCTAATATCTGGATATTCCACAGTTTTTTACTTCAAAACAAATTATTAAGTTTAAACGTCAGTTTATAGCTTATGCTACTATTATTATGGTCTGCATATTTTTCAAAATGTTGTGAACTCTGGGAATAATATAGTGTAGTTTTTGTATATTGTGTTGCCAAATTGATATGGTCGATTTCTAGTTAAGGTAATTAATTAAATTACAAATATAAAAAATCTACAATATTTGCTCACGTTCGTTCGTACGATCGGAAACCATAAGGTTGATGCACAAAAACTTCTGTTGACCTCGCTTCTCGTATATAATGTTTTTACTATATAGGTAGCTCTACGTATTGAATTTTAAAAAACAAACTGTATGATAGAGGCGCAACGTTTTTCAAAAGTTTGGACGTCAATTAAATTTATCTGGCATTAAGTGAGACGATCAGACGTATAATTTGACGATTTAACATCTCACGAAACATAGTTTTCCTTGAAAACAGGGACTCGTCCGAAATATTTTTTTTCCATCCAAAAAAAAAAAAGTTCCAAACCACATCAAACGGTATCAATCATTATCTTTTTGCAATGAAAACGAAGTCTATTCCAAAAACATTCGTTCAAACAAACATATTACTATTCAGATGGGTGGGACTTTTATGTTATGTTTTGTCCAAATGGAAATTAAACAATCTACAATTTATTGCTCAATACTGTTCTTCCCATTCCAACATTTGTTGTCATTCTCGTTGTTTACTGTTCCCACTCATTTGAACAGTTACAGGCAAAAGCGTTTGTTCCAACTCGAACATTTTTTTGGAGATGGTTCATTAATTATCATTCTATATAGTTGGAACGCGAAGATTGGATGCTTGCGATATCGATCAAACGGTAGTTTTCATAGGCGTGTCTAATCCGTTGTACGATGTTAGGAACAGGATTTTTATTTTATTATTTTTTAAAAAACAAATAACAACAATTTTTTATATTGGACATATAATTGAGAAGCTTATCCCGAATTAGAAGACATAAGTTTCAATAACTACAAAAATTGATATTAAAAATAATGTCCGAAAAGTAACGAAATGAATAAAATGAAGTAGCTCTTGGCACTGCCGCTTCTCCCACTGTGCCCTCTCTTTGCTTGATTGGCCGCAAACTCTTTGTAGTCTTTCTCCCTAACAGCTCACATCTCCTCACTCGAATATGTCCGTGTAACATGTTATGTCACCACCTAGAACCCATAAATTTATAAATACATGAGAAACGAAATAATTATCTCAAAATTACTGTAAATGAAGGATTTTGATAGCATATTTCCAACAGGGTGATGCCAACGGTCGATGTTCTAGGCCAAGATCAAGTGCATCATCTGCCAAAAGGTAAATATGTGACTTAACAACGGTACTTGGAGGGTGAAATGTGTGAAAGTTGGTAGTTTGAGGTTCATAATGTTTAAAACCTTTAGTAGGAGGGTGTTATGTGTCAACAATGGTAGTTTAGGATGCAATGTCCAAATAACCTAAAGTTGATAGGTGAATGTGTATTTACCCTAAATTAAACCTATATAATTAATTTGGACCATAAGATTGTTCTCAATTGCCATGTTTGACAAATAACTAGTATTCCAACACATTAACCTTAGTCGTTGTCTAGAATGGTACAAATTTTGAACCCTTAAGCTCAAAAGTCAATCTAACACACTTCTTTTGCCATTTTCTCTTTTTAAGCCTGAATCTAATGGTTCGTATTGGACATATTTATAACCTTTGCGGGATAATTTTTTCCTTATTAGGAATTTTACTAGATGGAGGCTTAGACCGCTTGACTAGGATAGCATATGTTATATAGTTAGGAGGACTCTGATACGAACCTTACATAATACATAGAATGCAATACTGATGCATCCGGGAATAGCCAATTATACCACGTTTATATTTGCAATTAATAATCAAAATTAAGTAGTTCAGGAGAACTTCTGATTACTCTATTAAACATAAAAACAGCTAGAAATCCCACTTTGATCAAATAACGTAATATTAAAATCATTTATTCAAAAAGGAAATAGAAATTATGTCAATTTATCAAATAGGTAAAAACTATTGGTGCTTAACATAATACTGGAGCCTAAACTACTCATTTCGAAGATCATAAAATATCTATATATATAATCACTCTGAGGCAAAAAACTATGGCAGAAGTAAGACATATGTTTCAAACGTTTTAACATTATAAATTATATTCAATTGTCCACAAAACTTATATGATAGCAGCAACTTACTGCCAGCAGAGCGTGCATATGAAATATAATATTTACTGTATGTAGAAGAGTTCTCCCGCACTAGTTTACCCATTAAGTAAATATAGCGAATGACCCAACCCAATAAAAGATATTGTTAGCCCAAGGTTGTTTGAATTTGCTGATAACAAATTGTATGCTAGCTTTGAAGGATTTTAGATTTTTATCTTCTCAATCCTCATTTGCTAAAGATTTTCTTCAAAAGGATTAAAAATCTCTATCTTCAAAAGTCTCTCCATATTCTTTTAACACCTTTGAATAGGCTAAAAGGTCCACATTTTTCAATGTAGGCATTTAAAGAAGAATTGGTGTGAAAATGACATCTCCAAGTAGTAGAAAATCTCTCCAGCTTTGATGATGTCGACACATATACAGATAGGTGATGTAGATCGGGATCCGCAAGGCCTGGTAAAATGCGAAAAGGATTTAGCCAAAGGTAGAGGATAGTTTTGGGATAACACTCAGCCAGCTGTAGCAGTAGCAGAAGCCACTCGACGTGACTAAGCCACTAGCTTGATTGGAAGGAGGATGCCACTCAACTCCAAAGCAAGAGACCATTGCAAGAATTATATTTTTGAATCAAAAGTTCATCCTCTTTATTTTTTATCTTCATTCATATATAGAGTTCATTATATAATGGTCAAGCTATAAAAACGAGATGATAAAGTCTAGACAATTCACATAGGTTGAATGTAGCACCTTTTGAAAAATAGCAGACAATTCAATGCAATTTGCATTCGGACCCTCCTTCTTCAGAACTCGACAAGGACCAAACTTCCTCTGTTTCAACTTGATATAAGTACTGACAGAAAATCTCTCATTCTATAGATAAACTATAACTAGATCTCCTTCCTTGAAGCTTCCTTTGATGAACATCAGCCTTTGACTTATAAAATTGGGTAGAATGCTGCAATTGATGTCGAACTTGTTCATGAACCTCCTTTATATGCTCAACAAACTCTTAATCTTTCATACTTACTCTTCCTTGATTTGACAATGGCAGGAGATCAAGAATATGACTTGGATTGTTGCCATAGAAAACTTCAAATTGAGACTTCTTCTTTGATCGATTGGCTGGGCTATTGTAAGCAAATTCTGCATGAGGATGACAAAGTCCCACTTCTTTAGATACTCTTCAATTAAACTTCTCAGCAAATTTCCAAGAGATTTATTAACTACTTCAGTTTTTCCATTAGTTTGAGAATGGTAAGCACTAGAGAATTGCAAATGAATCCCCAAAAATTTGCATAGTTTCCTTCAAAAGTGACTAACAAACTTCACATGATGATCCAAAGTAATTGACTGAAGGACTATGTAGCAACCCAAGAGGGGGGGTGAATTGAGTTTTAATAAAAATTAACAATTTTCAAGAGATTTAAAACACTAATAACAAACAATCACAATAAACCACAACAGTATAAAAATAATGAAATTTAAGAATATAAGGGTTGAAGAGATAACACCGTAGTTTTTAGGTGGTTGACCAAAACACTTGCCTACATCCACCCCCAAGGCTATTGACTTCCTTGGGCTTCTCTCTCTATAATCGAATAGCAAGTACATCTTAGCTTCCGGGGTGCTAAGGAACCGTTACAAAGCGTTTTCAAAGATCACGCTTAAACTCTTCACAAATCCTCACAACCTAGAGGATTTCTTCTACTCTCACAAGTAGAACCCAGTGTTTACTCAACACTCTCAAGGTTTAAATGGAATGGGTACAAGGTGAAAACTCACGTATTGACTCTTTAAAGCCAAATATTCAAGTATGAGATACAAGGGTAGGAGAGAGGATAGATTTACAATAGAAGACTTGAAATTTGATGGTGAAAGAGTTGCCTTTTCAATAGGTGCAGAACTTCTCTCTTGTTCAAAGCTTTCCCTCTTTTCTCAAGAGTTAGGTCAAGCAGTAATTGCAAAATCGTGTGTGTAGGTGAGAGCTCTTGTTTTCTTCAACAACCGGTCTTCTATTTAACCCATTTTGTCTTCAACGGTCGAGTGGGTAGGTGAGAGAGCCGTTGGAAACTTTTCCATGAAATGAGGAACGATTTAATGCCTTTGAGGGCTTTCCGTAAAATCCTCAATCCTGTGTAATGTGTCGACACTTCAACTAGCATGTGCTGACACATAAAATTTGAACTAAAAATTAGTTCTCGGGAGTCAGTACAATGTGTCGACACTATAAGGTCAATGTGTCGACACATGTTTTGGTAAAAAACACATGTTTCGGGTGTAAGTGCAATGTGTCGACAATATAGGGTCAATGTGTCGACACATGTTTTTGCCTGGAAAAACATGTCTCGGGTGTTAGTGCAATGTGTCGACACTTGTACTGAATGTGTCAACACCTAAAAGTCCTGGAGACAAAAATCAGTGTTTTTTAAATTTTCAAACCATTCCAAAACGATTTTAAGTGTCTTATCTTTTGAAAAAAATATCAAGCATCCCGTGTAAAGATCTTTAAGAACATATAGACGGTTGTTAGAGGGATAAACTCAATCCTATTGAAATATAACTTGGAATTTGTGGATTGATAAAATTGATTCTAAAGTCCTCAAAAAACTTAGAAACTTTTGTTATCATCAAAATCATTTATAAATTCTTTGTAAAACAACCTTGGGCTAACATGGACTTTGGAACTCCATGTAGACGAACAAATTCTTTAACAAATAAGGCGGTTATACGAGATGCATCAGTAGAATTCGTACATGGTATAAAGTGTGCCATGTTCAAGAAATTATCCACCACCACAAATAGCCATGTTCTGTGTTCCTTTGGTAGGATGTCTAGAAGCATTTGAAGAATTAAAAAGGATACTTAGCAAACCCTTCACTCCTACATTCCTCGATCCCCGGACACAGACGTAAGTGCAGCACTCATACAAGATGACAGGGGTATTTAGCACCCAATATACTACAAGCATGTTTGTTTGCAAAATTATTCCAGAATACAATGTATTTAACAAAATTTGCAAAACGAACATCCAAAATTTCAAAAAATCCTACACAGACAACAGTACCTTTTATACAAACTTCAACAACTTTTCACACAAATTTCAATATCTATTAAAAAAAATAACAAATCTTCTCTCTCCATACTTTTCTACCAAACTCCAATATTTTTGTATTAAACCATTACATCAAATCACCCCTCTCTACACCTTTTTACCTTATTCAATAAAAATTAAATGTCTTTAAAACTTTTCAACAACCTTTACACAAAAACCTATAAAACTCCAATCTAAATAAATATTCACAATTCTACCAAAAATCCTAAAAATCTTACAATTTTTTATAAAACAAAAATCTTGTACATCAGTACAACTTTGCAAGGTGCCGAACCTCGATATCCCGACATAGATAAGCTAGCATTAACCAACATTACCTCTGTTAGAAAATTGAGGTCATACTTCCAAGCTCATCCTATAGTCATTATGACTGATCTACCGTTGCGACAAATTTTAGGAAAACCCGATGCATCGGGAAGGTTAGTCAAGTGTTCGGTGGAACTCGGGGAGTTTGATATTGAGTATCAACCTTGAACTGCAAGGGACAAGAGGTAGGAAATTTCATCATGGAATTCACCTCGTTAGAATTCCAAGAAGAGAATCACAAACCATAACCCTAGAAGATTTATGTAGATGGATCGTCCAACGAAGAAGCTGGGGCATAGGAATAGTCATCGAGATTCCGAAGGAAGAACAAATAAAATTCGGGATAAAATTGCAGATTCACGCCACGAGTAGTGGGGTTCAACCAAGAAAAGAATGAAAAAGGGAAGAAAGTTGACCTTGATTAGCTAGAAGGAAAAAGCGAAGACTCATGGGTCAGAGTGGAGGCTTACAAACAAAAGACCGTGAACTACTACAATGCCAAGGTTAGGCCACTTAACTTTACTACAATGCCAAGGTTAGTGCATAAGAAAATATTCCAAGGATCCAAAGACCATCAACAAGGCAAGCTGCACCCAAATTACAAACGACCATTCCATCTTACTAGCTACCGATGGCCAGGGACAAACAATTTGGAATATCTTCAAGGAAAGGCACCACAACACCCGTGGAATTCAACACATCTAGGGAAATATCTTAAAGTTACATCTGCAGAAAATTAACTTACCAATTCTCTTTGGTGATCCGAGAATTCTTCAATAATCTTCAGGTTGTTGTCGATCACACAGTCATGAGAATTCCACAATAGCAGCCCAAGGGTTTTGCCTCCTTTCTCTCCAGGCTCACAACTGTGTATGGTTTTCTCTGAGTTATGATGGCCAACTCTAAAATTGAAAACCTTAGGGTAGACTATCTCATAACTATCATTTTATAAGAAAACCCTAGCTGTGATAGTGCGTGGGATCGCTAGGGATCTCAAATCTCGGTCGTAGGATAACATGGAAAAACTATTTTTCCATTAACTCCCTTATATTTTTTTAATTCTGAATTTAGGATTTTACAAATTGTAACCATGTCCAACAACATATTACAATTCACCCCCGATAATTTGAGATTGATTTATGAAATCCTTTTTGCTAACAATTATAATCGTTTATTTATCCTTCCACCATACTATATTCCATATGAGCTAATAGGATGGGAATATTAACATTGATAAAATCTCTGGCTCATATAATTCTTAATTTTATAATCTGTAACTTGTTAGACTCTCAAATTATTTCCAAAGCAATTTCACAAATAAATATATATAATATATTAATTTCGAAAAACATTTCACAAAATTCCTTTGCCCAAAGATACTTAAATATACTATCCCTCCAAGAGACTGGTGGATTTCTTATTAAGCATTTATACAAACTGAATCATTATGCACAAGACCCGACGTTGTCTTCAATATTTGACCTAAAAGATTATCACCAAATAACACGATCAGGGTGCAAGTACACAATAAACAAATCTACACAAACATCTAAGGTCTAAGGATAACATTAAAAAATTGTGTTGAATACCTTCTCAACATAAATGATCATTAGTATTGTTTTATTCTTCCTATTGTTCTTGATGTTCCTAGTGTTCTTGATGAAGTAATTCCGGTCGAGATAGGAGTGCTTGCGCCATGAGTAGTGAACTTCATCTAAGAAAACAATGAATAAGGGAAGAAACTTGACCTTGATTTGCTAGAAGGAAAAAGAAAAGACGCTTGGCTCAGAATGGACGCATACAAACAAAAGATCGCGAACTACTACAATGCCATGGTTAGGCCACTTCACTTTACTCTGGGAGATTTAGTGCTTAAGAAAATATTCCAAGGATCCAAAGACCCACAACAAGGGAAGTTGCACCTAAAATCGGAAAGGCACTACAACACCCATGGAATTCAACATATCTAAAGAAAAACATGCTTAGATGTAATCTTATTCCACTACTTAGTGTCTATGCATTTATGCTGACGTTAAAATTAAGATATTATGTTTAGTATAAATGAAAACTTGAAGTTCTTTTCAAATACTGGGTATTAATTCAAGGTAGTTACGATTCCCAAGTAATTCCAAAGATGACTTCTGAGTCGAACCTAAGATGACCTTCATAAGACCACGGTAACCAGTCGCACCTAAGAAGACCTTGGGGGACCACGGTCCCAGTCGCACCAAAACAACTCCTAAATCGCTCCTACGAAGACCTCGAAAGACGACCACCGTCCTTAGTCGCACCTTAGATTATCTCGGAGAAATTTAATTTTCAAAAAATGAACAACACAAGCAAAGGGAGCAGCAGGATACAAACTCCTTTTGAGCGGCCAAAAGCAACCACAAAGAACAAAATATAAAATTCTCGACAACAAACCAAATAACTCCAAAAATCGAACAAAAAAACAAAACATGAAATCAAGGAGATTTGCACTAAACAACACACAAAGTTTGGAATGAAACAAATTTACAAATAAGAATTTATTCCTCCTTGGAGCGAGGATCAGAAGAACGAGGTCCTCAATACGCTTGAAATTCATGAAAGATCTCCTTTTCACGACCTGTCTTGTGGATGCTATGGACGCCTACTTGCTTCTGTGAAATGCTATGATGCTTCAGAAAAATGTAAATGCATTTGAGCATCAAGGTTTCAGGATCCCTAGGGAGAGTAGGACTGGTTGATGAGTGCTTGAGAGACACGGCGAAACCAACGCATTCCTCGTCTCAGTTCTTTCTTTCTTCGAAAAAAGCATCAATAGCCTCGCGGATGCTATGACGAGCCTCTTCCAATTTTGCATTCAACGTGTTTTCCATCTGAAAAGAAGACGAAAATTGCGCCACAAGACGTCGAAGCACCTCATCCTTAGCCTGAGAATACTTGGGCTCGACAGTAGTAGTATCCCGACCGGAAACCTCATCTTCTAAAACAATGACTCTAGCTTGAAAGGTGCTCTTTGACTGAAAATGGCAGCTACGAGCCACAACCCGTATCTCAGACAGCTCCCTTTTCTTAACACCCAGCTCATCCTCGTGACTCCTCATCCTCAAAATGGTTGACTCCAATTCCTCATCCTGTGAAAGCTCGGCAGCATAGAGAGAGCACCCAAAGTCCGCACACAGGGAGACAAATATCGCACTATGTGATCCACTTTCAAACACCTAGAAAGGGAATGGCTCTTGGTCATCAACTCCTCCACAAACAAGGACTAAGTGTAAGCTATAGAGGACCAAGCTGGAGCGACTGGAGTTTGAGGATCTGGATCTTCGGAGGACTCCGAGTCGTCGATAGGGAGTACTAGAATCTCCTTTCCCTTGGCAGAAGGAACCAAGGGCAACCTTGAACTCTCGGATGGAAAGGTCACAGGCACATTTGACTGTCATTAGAACAAGCCCCAATGGAAAGGTCACAGGCACCTTTGGCCCCACTAGAGAGTCGTCGCTTAGAAGGATTTCCACCAAAAGGAAAGGCTTGGACGCAATACATCTACATTCTCCTTACAAAGAAGAAAATATCAGATCACAGGGTTGCCTTCATAGAGAGCAATTACCCCACCCTCTTCATTTGGAGAAAGAACCGGAGTATCTTTCTTGTAAGATTCAGGAACATAAACCAAAATCCCAACACAAAGAAGAAGAACGAGAGGACTCTCTGGGAAATCGGTCTGAACCAACACCCCAAATATAAAAAGAAAACTTTGTGCCATCCATGATTGTTGTTTAGAGAATGCATGACCAAAGAAGGTCTGTTCGGACGAGGATGGAAATACCAATACTTGCTCGCATAGAAAGAAAGCACGATAGCATAAAACCACATAATTCATTAAATGTCAAGTGGAATTCTACCCCGAAGTGCATGACCCACAACATGGCACATCCCAATAAAACCCTGCAACCATTGGGAGCTATCTGGGTTGGAGAAAGGCGCAAATGCCCTAAGATTAGACGAACAATCTTGATCTTTTGGAATATTAAACTTTCTTGATCTTGTCTACAATTGATCTTTCATTCCTCAATAATCGTTAGATCTTATGATCTCGCACCTTGAGTCTTTCAATTTCACATCTTAGCAACCTAAATGTTCTGCCTCCTTCCCTTCCATGCTCACAACCGTCTCAGGTTTTTTTGAGATCATGATGGTCAACCCAAAAACTAACAATCCTTCATATGGAGTTCCCCTTCCTCCTTGGCCCAAGCACGCAACACAGGGATCTCATCCCTTAATACCCGCTTAGAACCCTTCGCACTGCCAAAATCCACGGTTGCCCATGTCCAACAATCTGTAGGCAGGCCAGACAATTACCAACCCCCGACCAGGGTGTGCCAGAGCTGGCCATGGTGAGGCATGGCCAAGCCCATGCACCCCAACTGGTTGTACGGGTGTTGTGTTGGCCATGAGTTCCAACGTTGGGGCTCCAGTTACGCCAGAACCTACCTTGGCAGAAACCGAACTCTAAACCCTTTGGTAAACCAAATTGGAAGAATTATGACCAGAATAATAAACCAGAGAAAAGAAAATTCAGAAATAAATTAGAGCAAGGACTAAAATGTCAAGGGTGCGAAGGATTTGGACACTTTAAAGCTGAATGTCCTACCTTTTTGGAATCGAAAGGAAATAATGCTTTGAAGAGATCTTTCTGTATTCTAATTCGTAGTCAACCTCCTCAGACCATGACGACTCTAATGATAATAAGGTAAATCAAGTTGCATTTAAAACCTCAGTTTAAACTAATGAGTTTGCTAATTTTGATGATGCAGAAGAAACTATCGCTCAAGGTGCAGAAGACCTTGAGTGTATAAAGGAAACTTATCAAGAGTTATATCAAGAGAGTATTACAGTAAAGAAGGAGAATTGTGTGACTCTTAAGAAAATCAACCTTTTTCAAAAAGAGAGAGACGAGTTAGCTGAAACGTTACTAGAAAAAAATTATATAGTTCAAGAGCTTATTGTATGAATGCCTCTCTTAAAGAGTGTGTTGTGAAATTAATGAAGGAGATGGACCAAAGAAATGTACAGCTGAAGAATTTTGTCAAGTGGAACCAACAAACAAGATAAGATGTTTAGCATTAGACATTCGGATGGTGATACCCACAGGTTTGAATAAGGTAAATCAAGTAGTTAATTCCAAACCTCCTACTTCTATTAATTCTAAACCTCATATTTCTATTAATTATAAGCTTTTCAGATTCATACCTACTTGTTATCACTGTAGTAAAGTTGGTCATACTAAACCTAAGTGCTTTGATCTTGTGAGAAATAAAAATAGACGTGTTTTTGTGTTCATAAATGATTTTTTAAAATATAAACTTAGTAAATCAATGATGCAAGTGAGTGTTCTATCTTAGCAAATTCTGCTTATTAATCAGAAGTAAAATATTTCGGTTAACCAAAAGCTGAATTGGAGAAATAAAGAGACTAACTATTGTTTTGTAACACATATTGCCTTGAAGACAAAGAGCAATTTCATTTGTTACCTTGACAACGGTTGCTCCAAACATATGTGTGTAGATACAAGAACATATCAGATGAAACTGGTATTGTGGTTAGCAAAAAAATCTCAACTTATAGCTCAAGGCTATACACAAGACATTGATTTCGATAAAACATTTGCACCGGTAGCTAGATTAGAGTGCACTTGAATTCTATTACTATATCTTGCTCCATGGGGTTTAAACTACACCCAATGGATATAAAAGACTGCATTTTTAAATGGTATTTTACAATAAGAAGTTTTTGTTGAACAACCTAAAGGTTTCATTGGCCCAAAGTTTCCTAATCATGTTTATGAACTGAAGAAAGCACTTTATGGACTAAAAGAAGTCCCTAGAGCTTGGAATGATAGGTTGACTGCTTATTTGTTGAAAAATGATTCCACGAGAGGAGGTGTTGATCCTACACTATTTATTAATAAAATTTATAATAACAACATCATTGCACAAATCTATGCTGATGATATAGAGTTTGGCTCTCCTATGGCATTGCTTGCCTTAGAATTTGCTAAATCCATGAAAAATGAGTTCAAGATGAGTATGATTGCCGAATTTCATTACTTTCATGGTTTGAAAATCAAACAAAAAGCAGAGATGGTTTGTTTATTTATCAATCGAAGTATAAAAAAACTCTTGTGAAAAGATTTGGTTTAGACAGCAAAAAGCACACAAAAGTTCCTATGAATACTTCAGCTTGCCTTAGTTGATGCCACATAAGAACAAAGAGTTGGTTTTGAGAAGTGGTATGAGGCAGATGACTTGTCTCAAAGTTAGATATTATCTTCTGCAACCAACATATTGCAAAACCAGCGTGAAGGCATAGCTACAACAAAGAGATGCTTTTATATCTTCAAGAGTTATTTGGAGAGTAGGGTCGATATGCCTGCCAAAAGGTCAGACCACTATTGGCATATCTGCCTGAATCGTTCGACCAGTTTGTGTTAAACTATAATACGAACAAGATGATAGTGACTTTGTTATAGCTGTTTAATATGTTATAGGGAGCTGGAGAACTTATCAAAATGTAGACAGGTTCCCTGATGATAATGGACAAGTCAAAGTCAACTTGACCACGACAATTAAATCCAAGGGAAAGAAATTTAAGAAACGAGTAGGAGTTATATCAAGTCAAGGAGGAAAGGACTTCAAATCTCTAAAGCACTAAAAACTCCTCCTGCAATGATGGTGTCGACAAACTGGAAGTAAGTGTCGATATATCGCACTGCAAACCGAGAGCCATTTTGAGGGTCTACACATGAGAAGATGATGTTGACACATGAGATGATAGTGTCGACAAATGTCAGTGACACCTGAGAGCATGTTTCCAAGCTTGAAGATGGTGTCCCCACATTGGAGCAATGTGTCGACACATGTTACGGAAATCCTATTTCATTAAAGATGACAACAACTCTAATTTTAAGACATTCGGGCACTTAGGGCATCTCTCCCTCATTGTAAAAAGGCCCTTGGGGACCACCCAACATTGAAGACTTAAAATACAAAAAGATGGAGAGATAAAAGGCAATGACCTGCATCGTCAATCTTCAGATAGCCTCGGCAAAACACTTGTAATGGTTACGTAGGACCCAGAAGCTAAGGTGTTATTACTATTGGAAGATAGTGAAGAGGACCCAAGGAAGGCACTAGCCTTGAGGGTAGACGTAGGTAACTCTTGGTCAAACCACCTAAAAATATCGGTGCTATCTCTCCTCTTTAACTGTCATTCTTTATTGTCCTTATTTATTGTACCACGATTTATTATACTTGAAACATTTTGAGATCTGAGTTTTATCAAAAGTTTCACACTTTATTAAAACTCAATTCACCGCCCCTTTCGGGTTGTCACCTAAACTCACAACTGGTATCGGAGCTGAGATTTAATATCCTTAGTAATCTCAACCCTTGTTTGCTCTTCTTTGGCTCAAGGGAAATCCATTAACAGACCTCCTTTGTTAAATGGAACTTGTTACAACTACTAAGGATGATGATTTATATCTAAGCTGTGGATTATGAACTTTGGAGAGTTATCTTCGTGGTCTTAGATTTCCTAAAGATGTAACAGGTAAGTTGAAAGGGGAAAATTATTGGGATGATCATGATCTCAAACTCATGTCTTTAAATTCTAAAGTTGTGAATGTCTTATATTGTGCCCTTTATGCAAATGAATTTAACCGTGTTTTTGGTTGTGATACGGCTAAACAAATATGCGATAATTTGTTAGTTGCTCATGAAGGTACTAATTAAGTCAAGAAAAACTAAATTAGCATGCTTGTTCATAATAAATGGAATCCATTTCCTCCATGTTTTCTCACTTTACGGATATTATAAATGGATTGAAATCTCTTGGCAAAGAATACACAATCGTGAAAATTGTAAGAAAGATTCTCAGGTGTTTTCCTAAAGTATGGGAACCAAAATTTACAGCTATCCAAGAAGTCAAAGATTTAATAAGTTATCTCTAGATGAGCTCATGGGATCTCTCTTGACTCACAAGGTGAACCAAGTTAAGGGAGATGAGGATGAAGTAAAAGGTGAGAGAGGAATAACCTTAAAAGCATTATACTCTAGCAATCATGAATCATCAGAAGACGATGAAGAAATGACATTGTTTACGAAAATGTTCAAGAAGTTCTTTCGTAAGAAACAAGGAGACAAGAGATATCCAAGAAAGTCTAACTTCAAGAGAGATAGCAGCAAAAAGAATGAGACTATCTGTTTTGGTTGCAAAAAGTCGGGACATATCAAGTCAGAATATCCTAACATGGAACCATATAAGAAGTCAAGAGACTTCAAAGACAAGAAGGAAGCTTTTATGGTTGCATGGGGTACAATCTTCATTTATTCAATGCTTTTCTTTTAATGAATTACAAGATGCTTCTGATGAACAACATCTTGAACTAAAAAAAAATTTCTCAAAGTATTATTGTCTTAGAAAGAATTTTGAAAGTATTACAAAAGAGAATGATACTTTGTAAAGTCAAGTTATATCTCTTATAGCTTAAAACGATATTTTGAAAATGAAAGGTGACTCTCCTACAAATGATCTTGCAAAATTTACTCAAGGAAAATGAAATCTTGACATTCTTCTAAGTTCTCAAAGATGTTGCTTCAACAAAAGTGGTATTGGATATGACTCTTTTAGTGATCAAGAACTTTCTTCCGATATGATCACAAAATCCTTTCCATCATTTACTTTGTGCAACTTTTGTGTTAAATTTGGACATATTTCTCACACTTGTCCAACTAGAAAGAAATCTTCTAATGGATTCCTAAAGACAAGCTGAAATAAACCATTTCTAACACCAACGGACCCAAAAAGATTTGGGTACCAAAAATCAAGACTTGATCCTTTTTTGTAGGAGTGCAATAAAGACGACCAAAGTCAAGGAACATTGGGTTCCTGATAGTAGATACTCTAAGCACATGACCGGAGACAAAAGTTGGTTCAAATCTCATTGTCCAAAAGAAAAAAGGTTGAGTTATAGTTGGTGATAATGGTAAAGAAATAATACTTGGTATTGGAAATGTCGATCTATACAAAGAAATTGAGAAACCTACGACAAGCAAAGAAAAGGAAGTTTTTTTTACACAAGAGAAAGATGTACAAGAAATTGAAGAAGAAATGGCTAAAAGCAACAATGATCTACCAAAGGCAAGGAAGTTCGTCTAGAATCATTCTATTGATCAAGTCATTGGTAATGTAGAGAAAGGTGTAAGTACTCGCTCTTTGTTAAATCATGCTAACAATTTTGCTTTATTGTCTCAAGTTGAGCCTAAAGATATGTATGAGGCTAAAGATGATGAATGTTGGATCTATGCTATGGAGGATGAATTAAACAAAACGGATGAATATTGGGTTGTGATAAGGAACATGGCAAGATTGGTAGCCCAAGGTTATAATCAAGAAGAGGGTATTGATTTTTATGAAACCTTTGCATTTGTTGCTAGATTAGAATCTATTCGCATGTTACTTTCCTTTTCATGTTTCAAAGATTTTAAATTGTTTCAAATGGGTGTGAAATGTGCAGTTCTCAATGGTTTTCCTTCTACGAAATTTTATGTAGAACAACTTCTGTATTTGAAGATGAGAAACTACCACATCATGTGTTCAGGTTCACAAAAGCACTCTATGGCTTGAAACAAGCACCGCAAGCATGGTATGCATTTTTATCTCAAATTTGGAGAGTTAAGACTAGACAATATCAGGAACCTTTGGTTAAAATTTTAACTCATTTGGAGTTAGGATGAAAAAGTTATGATTATTTGAAGTTACTGTTAAAAACTAGCTTTTTCAAGCAAAAAAAAAAGACTCATTTTTATAGCTACACGGGTTGGGCCTGTTTTCTATCAACTGGATTGAATTTAATGGGCTTAAAAGCTCATATTATTTCCCAGGAATGAGCTTGTAAGTGAAGCCTAAGTCTAGGTCCCTATTGGACCCAAAATGCCTAACTTGGTAGCCCATGTGAAGTAGGCCCTTTTCTATTATTTGAGCTGACACAAGTCGTGTTTCAGACCTTCTAATAATTTTTAGATGTGGGCTTTCCAGCAAGCCCAAGTCTAATTTCTCATTTAGCTTGATGCAAATAACTTGGATAATATGAAATATTGACTTCTATTAGGTTAAATCATAAAAAGTTCTAAATCAATTTTTTTGAGTGCTCTCTGATTTAAACAATGATTAAGATCCTTAAGACTAACTCTGTTTCCTCCCTCGTCCATATTTTTGTTTACTACTAAGATAAATTATGGAGATATTTGAGACATTTATCACCCATGAGTTCCCTACCCATGTTCTCATTAACCATGTTCGAGTCTTAGTCTCAGAGGGCTTAGACGTAGTTTTGGTCCATCAGCCCCACCTAATTCCGAAGGATCTGCCACCAGAATTCCTGTATACGAGAACCGCCCATTGGGGGAGAACTACAGCGGCATAAACTGGGTAGACCTCACCCTGTTTGACCATGATGAAGACTGAGCTTCTTGGGATGCCTTTGTTTTATGTTTTGTTTTAATGTTGGCTTGCTTGTATATAAGCTCTAAATAACAGGATTAGTGATATAAGCTTATTTGTTGTTAGCCTAGATTTTTTAAGGACATTAGGGTTCTCGCAAATCCCTAACCCTGACAGATAGTTCCTTTGCAGTGTGCTATTCCCTTACGTACGTGTGATGTTTTCTTTGTATTGAAAGTATTTCTCTTATTTTATTTTAAATTGACTTCCATTTCCACCATAATGTTTTCTGAGTAAATTCTATTAAGTACTAAGTCTTTAATCACCCAAAAGAAAATACTACCGTCATAAGACCAGCAGTTAAGGACGTACCGTAGTCTCACCATTTATGCATCTTTGTTACTACAAAGAGAGCTTGGAGACTTATTCCAGCACGAGGGACGTGACACGCCTATTTAGTATAAGTGGTAAATGAGATTATTTACAATAAATTAAATCCCATGACCTTCCATTGTTGATAAATGAGAATTTTATTTGATTAGCGTTGGATAAAACTAAAATAGTTATGGCCAATTATTTATCTTATAATTTGTCTCCATGTACTTGATGTAGAGATAAATGATTATGTATGAGTATTGAGAGTGTTAACTAAAATAATAATACAAGCTACTATAAAATTGTATATTACTTAAACGAGGGTTGCACTTAATCAAATAAGCACATACACCAAAATAGTACAAATTGTGTTTATGTTGGGGCCAAAAGGAATATCAAGCATCATGTGATGTGAAACTTTTGTATATGCATGATATATAACATGTAATGTGATAATTATATGTAGGTCCTACTTGTTTTTAATAAGTTGTGCCATGATTACTAGCATAAGATTATGTGCATATAAGTCAAAAATTCTTGATATCCATTATCATTCTATATAGTTGGAGAGAGATGATTCATTATCATTCTATATAGTTCGAACGCGAAGATTGGATGCATGCGATCTCGATCAAACCGTAATTTTCATGGGCGTCTAACTCATCGCACAATGTTACGAACGGTATTTTATTTTTTATTTTTTAGAAAAAAAGAATAACTGCAATTTTTATATTGGACATATAATCGAGTAGCTTATCCTGAATTAGAAGACATAAATTTCATTAACTACAAAAATTGATATAAAAAATAATGCCCAAAAAGTAACGAAACTAATAAAATGAAGTAGCTCTTGGCACTGCTGCTACTATCGTAAGTTGCCCTCTCTCTACTTGCTTGTCCACGAACTCTTTGTAGTATTTCTCCCTAACAGCTCGCATCTCCTCACTGGAACATTATCCGTGTAACATGTTATGTCACAACTTAAAACCCATTAATTAAAAAATACATGTGAAAAGAAATAATTATCTCAAAATTATTGCAAATAAAGGATTTTGAAGGCATATTTCCAACAGGGTGATGCCAACAGTAGATGTTGCAGCAGAGATCAGGTGCATCATCCACCAAAAGGGAAAAATGTGATTTAACAACGGTCGATGGAGGGTGACATGTGTGAAAGTTGGTAGTTTGAGGTTCAAAATGTTTAAAACATTTTGTATGAGGGTGCTATGTGCCAGCAATGGTAGTATAGGATGCAATATCCAAATAGCCTAAAGTTGATTGGTGAATGTCTATTTATCCCTAAATTAAACCTATATATTTTAGGGGAGAACAACTGTCACCGGGTAATCATACATAAAACAAAGCGTCCTAGGTTGCATATGCACCCAAATACATCCTCCGTGGAACCTAAAGTAGTACTTAATCTGGGAATGTTTATATATATGCTTATGGCTTCTCTTTCAAGTAATATATGAGGCATTGTTCTTAAGGCGGAAGTGGTCATCGCAGGGCTAGCTCCGTTGACTCGTATTCAATGTGACGCATGCATTTGCTTCTATATATTTCCTAAATCTATTTAAAGTACTCAAAATATTAAATAATCGTATTGCATGTCTTTCTTTATAAGAATAATCTATATCATATAAGTAAAATGGAATATATATCGGTTTTATATTGCAGCAGGCAGCTTTGCCAAAAGAAAAATAAAAGATATATCCTTCATGTCCGCAAGAGGTGGTGTTAGGCAATTAAACTATTTTTGAGAAAACCTGCTTATGTTAGGCAATTAAATTAGTTATCATCTTAATCCCCAAGTACTAGCTAGCTCAATATAGAATCAAGAATAAGGCCACAGAGGCATCACGAATTTCACCAGAAAATCGATGCGCAGCGTGCCGACGCACGTGCAAAATACATATATGCCTATATATATGAATAGATTAGTAAAAAATAAAACTAAAATAGAGAAAAACAGAGGAAAAAAAATATGGCACGGTGCATGAATCTTGATATTATATATTAATATCATAATTGAATTCAAAATTTAATTGAGATGAACCGTTTTCTCTATCCATCAAACCATATATATTATTCTTCACCAGGCCAATCCCAACCGTGCCTATCTAAGCAAGAAATTCACACGTTAATGAGTACTACAGATATATATATCTATGGCGCATCAAATATGCTCCAGTCTTTATCATAAATACTTATAAATACTAAACATCCCTAGCACCAAACTACCACCAAACCAAAAAGTTTCAAATTAGATAAAGAGTAAAAACAGAGGAAGAGAGATGAAATCCAACTATTCTTTCCTTGTGAAGTTTCTAATAGTACATTGTCTGGCAATTTCATGTGCATCGCAAGCATCGTATGATTTCTTTTACTTTGTACAACAGGTACATGATGATACTTTCTTTAAAGAGCTTATTTATAATACTACTGATTACATTATTTTCCTACCCTCTTGAATATTGTAAGCATGCTTCTTAAATTTTTGTTCGGTCCTTTAATTAGTGGCCAGGCTCATATTGTGATACAACGCAAGGTTGCTGCTATCCAACAACAGGAAAACCAGCAACAGATTTTGGCATCCACGGCCTCTGGCCCAATTATGACGATGGCTCATATCCCTCTAACTGTGATCCTAACAACCCTTTTGATCCGTCGCTGGTACCTACGCAAACCTACTTTGGCTCCTGAAATTGTTCTCAGTTGTCATCTCCGACAAATGAGTGGTTTTCCAACACAATATTCTCATATCAATGTCTGCGATGGTGCAGATTTCGGACTTGACGTCACAACTGCAAGTAAGTTGGGCCATCACTATCATGTCCGAGTAGTGACGACACGAGCTTTTGGACTCATGAATGGGACAAGCACGGGACTTGCTCAGAATCTGTTTTAGATGAACATGCGTACTTCCAAGCAGCTCTTAACCTCAAAAGCCAAGCAAGCACACTTCAATTCCTCGAAAGTGCTGGTAACTTGCTTTTTCCGTTATCACATCATTAATCCTAAATTAGTGGTTCGTATTCAACATGCTTTTAACCATTTAGGGGTAATTTCTTCCTTGATAGGAATTCAACCTGACGGAGGTTTCTACAGCTTAACTAGCATAAACAGCGCTATACAAGGAGGACATGGACACGAACCTTACATAGAATGCAACACTGATGCATCGGGGAATAGCCAACTGTACCAAGTTTATCTCTGCGTTGACTATTATGGATCGAGCTTCATAGATTGTCCAGTGTTCCCCACTGGTGGTTCTTGTCCCTCTAGCATTGAGTTCCCAACCTTCTAACTTGTAGGAGAGGAATGGAAGGACGAAGCTATATGGAGGCTACCTAGCCAAAACATAATAACGTTATACCATAACTCCTTGCATTGCTGGTTCGATGAGTTGTATGAGTCCTAAAATAAATGAAATGTTGTGAGTGATAAAATGTTTGCTACACGGTAGTGTACCTACCAAGTTTTACCCAATAAATGTTGCCATCTTTGCAGGAAGGTATTTTATTTCAACATTGTGAAAAGTACCATGAGATAAAACATCGTGGCTCCTTTATTTCAAGGGGACATTATTATCTCTTCACATACATATTACACATTTCACCTCTTCATAACTCCTTTTTTTTGTTTTCTGTTTTTCGCGTTTGAACCCTTAAGCTCAAAAGTCAATCTAACACACTTCTTTTGCCGTTTTCTCTTTTTAAGCCTGAATCTAATGGTTCGTATTGGACATATTTATAAACTGCTATATTACATAAGGTCTGAGCTCTCTGGGCTTACAACATACCAAAGTCATGGGTGATTTGAGTGTTAAATCAAGATCTGGACTGTCTGAAGTTAGGTTCCATGATTTAAAGTTTGTGGGATCTTGTGTACCCTCATTGTCTCCTAGGTAAGCAATCACAAATACACCCAAACTACTTAATTAATTTGGACCATAAGATTGTTCTCAATTGTCATGTTTGACAAATAACTAGTATTCCAACACATTAACCTTAGTCGTTGTCTAGAATGGTACAGATTTTGAACCCTTAAGCTCAAAAGTCAATCTAACACACTTCTTTTGCCATTTTCTCTTTTTAAGCCTGAATCTAATGGTTCGTATTGGACATATTTATAACCTTTGCGGGATAATTTTTTCCTTATTAGGAATTTTACTAGATGGAGGCTTAGACCGCTTGACTAGGATAGCATATGTTATATAGTTAGGAGGACTCTGATACGAACCTTACATAATACATAGAATGCAATACTGATGCATCCGGGAATAGCCAATTATACCACGTTTATATTTGCAATTAATAATCAAAATTAAGTAGTTCAGCAGAACTTCTGATTACTCTATTAAACATAAAAACAGCTAGAAATCCCACTTTGATCAAATAACGTAATATTAAAATCATTTATTCAAAATGGATATAGAAATTATGTCAATTTATCAAATAGGTAAAAACTATTGGTGCTTAACATAATACTGGAGCCTAAACTACTCATTTCGAAGATCATAAAATATCTATATATATAATCACTCTGAGGCAAAAAACTATGGCAGAAGTAAGACATATGTTTCAAACGTTTTAACATTATAAATTATATTCAATTGTCCACAAAACTTATATGATAGCAGCAACTTACTGCCAGCAGAGCGTGCATATGAAATATAATATTTACTGTATGTAGAAGAGTTCTCCCGCACTAGTTTACCCATTAAGTAAATATAGCGAACGACCCAACCCAATAAAAGATATTGTTAGCCCAAGGTTGTTTGAATTTGATGATAACAAACCGTATGCTAGCTTTGATTGATTTTAGATTTTCATCTTCTCAATCCTCATTTGCTAAAGATTTTCTTCAAAAGGATTGAAAATCTCTATCTTCAAAAGTCTCTCCATATTCTTCAAAAGGATTGAAAATCTCTATCTTCAAAAGTCTCTCCATATTCTTCAAAAGGATTGAAAATCTCTATCTTCAAAAGTCAGCCAGCGGTAGCAGTAGCAGAAGCCACTCGACGCGACTAAGCCACTCGCTTGATTGGAAGGAGGATGCCACTCAACTCCAAAGCAAGAGACCATTGCAAGAATTATATTTTTGAATCAAAAGTTCATCCTCTTTATTTTTTTATCTTCATTCATATATAGAGTTCATTATATAATGGTCAAGCTATAAAAACGAGATGATAAAGTCTAGACAATTCACATAGGTTGAATGTAGGACCATTTGAAAAATAGCAGACAATTCAATGCAATATGCACTCGGACCCTCCTTCTTTAGAACTCGACAAGGGCCAAACTTCCTCTGTTACAACTTGATATAAGTTCTGACAGAAAATCTCTCATTCTGTAGATAAACGATAGCTAGATCTCCTTCTTTGAAACTTCCTTTGATGAACATCAGCCTTTGACTTATAAAATTGGGTAGAATGCTGCAATTGATGTCGAACTTGTTCATGAACCGCCTTTATATGCTCAACAAACTCTTAATCTTTCATACTTACTCTTCCTTGATTTGACAATGGCAGGAGATCAAGAATATGACTTGGATTGCTGCCATAGAAAACTTCAAATTGAGACTTCTTCTTTTGATCGATTGGCTGGGCTATTGTATGCAAATTCTGCATGAGGATGACAAAGTCTCACTTCTTTAGATACTCTTCAATTAAACTTCTCAGCAAATTTCCAAGAGATTTATTAACTACTTCAGTTTTTCCAATAGTTTGAGGATGGTAAGCACTAGAGAATTGCAAATGAATCACCAAAAATTTCCATAGTTTCCTTCAAAAGTGACTAACAAACTTCACATGATGATCCAAAGTAATGGACTGAAAGACTATGTAGCAACCTAAGAGGGGGGGGTGAATTGAGTTTAAATAAAAATTAAAATTTTTCAAGAGATTTAAAACACCAATCACGAACAATCACAATAAACCACAGCAGTATAAAAATAATGGAATTTAAGAAGATAAAGGTTGAAGAGATAACACCGTAGTTTTTAGATGGTTGACCAAAACACTTGCCTACATCCACCCCCAAGGCTATTGACTTCCTTGGGCTTCCCTCAATATAATCGAATAGCAAGTACATCTTAGCTTTCGGGGTGCTAAGGAACCGTTACAAAGCATTTTCCAAGATCACGCTTAAACTCTTCACAAATCCTCACAACCTAGAGGATTTCTTCTACTCTCACAAGTAGAACCCAGTGTTTACTCAACACTCTCAAGGTTTAAATGGAATGGGTACAAGGTGAAAAACTCACGTATTGACTCTTTAAAGCCGGATATTCAAGTATGAGGTACAAGGGTAGGAGAGAGGATAGAATTACAATAAAAGACTTGAAATTTGATGGTGAAAGAGTAGGCCTTCTCAATAGGTGCGAAACTTCTCTCTTCTTCAAAGCTTTCCCTCTTTTCTCAAGAGTTAGGTCAAGGAGTAATTGCAAAATCGTGTGTGTAGGTGAGAGCTCTTGTTTTCTTCAACAACCGGTATTCTATTTAACCCATTTTGTCTTCAACGGTCGAGTGGGTAGGTGAGAGAGCCGTTGGAAACTTTTCCATGAAATGAGGAACGATTTAATGCCTTTTATGGCTTTCCGGAAAATCCTCAATCCTGTGTAATGTGCTACACTTCAACTAGTGTGTGCTGACACATAAAATTTGAACTAAAAATTAGTTCTCGGGAGTCAGTGCAATGTGTCGACACTATAAGGTCAATGTGTCGACACATGTTTTGGTCAAAAACACATGTCTCGGGTGTAAGTGCGATGTGTCGACACTATAGGGTCAATGTGTCGACACATGTTTTTGCCTGGAAAAACATGTCTCGGGTGTTACTGCAACGTGTCGACACTTGTACTGAATGTGTCGACACCTAAAAGTCCTGGAGACAAAAATCAGTGTTTTTTAAATTTTCAAACCATTCCAAAATGATTTTAAGTGTCTTATCTTTTGAAAGAAAATATCAAGCATCACGTGTAAAGATCTTTAAGAACATAAAGACGGTTGTTAGAGAGATAAATTCAATCCTATTGAAATATAACTTGGAATTTGTGGATTGATAAAATTGATTCTAAAGTCCTCAAAAAACTTAGAAACTTTTGTTATCATCAAAATCATTTATAAATTCTTTGTAAAACAACCTTGGGCTAACATGGACTTTGGAACTCCATGTAGACGAACAAATTCTTTAACAAATAAGGCGGTTATACGAGATGCATCAGTAGAATTCTTACATGGTATAAAGTGTGCCATGTTCAAGAAATTATCCACCACCACAAATAGCCATGTTCTGTGTTCCTTTGGTAGGATGTCTAGAAGGATTTGAAGAATTAAAAAGGATACTTAGCAAACCCTTCACTCCTACATTTCTTGATCCCCGGACACAGCCGTAAGTGTAGCACTCATACAAGACGAAAAGGGTATTTAGCGCCCAATACACTACAAGCATGTTTGTTTGCAAAATTATTCTAGAATACAATGTATTTAACAAAATTTACAAAACGAACATCCAAAATTTCAAAAAATCCTACACAGACAACAATACCTTTTATACAAACTTCAACAACTTTTCACACAAATTTCGATATCTATTTAAAAAAATAACAAATCTTCTCTCTCCATACTTTTCCATAAAACTCCAATATTTTTGTATTAAACAATTACATCAAATCGCCCCTCTCTACTCCTTTTTACCTTATTCAATAAAAATTAAATGTCTTTAAAACTTTTCAACAACCTTTACACAAAAACCTATAAAACTCCAATCTAAATAAATATTCACAATTCTACCAAAAATCCTAAAAATCTTACAATTTTTTATAAAACAAAAATCTTGTACATCAATACAACTTTGCGAGGTGCCGAACCTCGACATCCCGACATAGATAAGCTAGCATTAACCAACATTACCTCTGTTAGAAAATTGAGGTCATACTTCCAAGCTCATCCTATAGTCATTATGACTGATCTACCGTTGCGACAGATTTTAGGAAAACCCGATGCATCAGGAAGGTTAGATATTGAGTATCAACCTTGAACTGCAAGTAAGGGACAAGAGGTAGGAAATTTCATCATGGAATTCACCTTGTCAGAATTCCAAGAAGAGAATCACAAACCAGAACCCTAGAAGATTTATGTAGATGGATCATCCAAGCAAGAAGCTGGGGGCATAGGAATAGTCATCGAGATTCCTAAGGAAGAACAAATAAAATTCGGGATAAAATTGGAGATTCACGCCCCGAGTAGTGGGGTTCAACCAAGAAAAAAAATGAAGAAGGGAAGAAAGTTGACCTTGATTGGCTAGAAGGAAAAAGCGAAGACTCATGGGTCGGAGTGGAGGCTTACAAACAACAGACCGTGAACTACTACAATGCCAAGGTTAGGCCACTTAACTTTACTCCAGGAGATTTAGTGCATAAGAAAATATTCCAAGGATCCAAAGACCATCAACAAGGCAAGCTGCACCCAAATTACAAATGACCATTCCATCTTACTAGCTACCAATGGCCAGGGACAAACAATTTGGAAGCATTTATACAAACTGAATCATCATGCACAAGACCCGACGTTGTCTGGAATATTTGACCTAAAAGATTATCACCAAATAACACGATCAGGGTGCAAGTACACAATAAACAAATCTACACAAACATATAAGGTCTAAGGATAACATTAAAAAATTGTGTTGAATACCTTCTCAACATCAACGATCAATAGCATTGTTCTATTCTTCCTATTTTTCTTGATGCTCCTAGTGTTCTGGATGAAGTAATTCTGATCGAGATAGGAGTGCTTGCGCCATGAGTAGTGAACTTCATCTGAGAAAACAATGAATAAGGGAAGAAACTTGAACTTGATTTTCTAGAAGGAAAAAGAAAAGACGCGTGGCTCAGAATGGACACATACAAACAAAAGATCGTGAACTACTACAATGTCAAGGTTAGGCCACTTCACTTTACTCCGGGAGATTTAGTGCTTAAGAAAATATTCCAAGGATCCAAAGACCCACAACAAGGCAAGTTGCACCCAAAATCGGAAAGGCACTACAACACCCATGGAATTCAACATATCTAAGGAAATAACATGCTTAGATGTAATCTTAGTCCACTACTTAGTGTTTATGCATTTATGATGACGATAAAATTAAGATATTCTGTTTAGTATAAATGAAAACTTGAAGTTCTTTTCAAATACTGGGTATTAATTGATATGAACTCCACCAACAATTGTGATGAAACCCGATAACAATGATGGATTGAAACCCCAAGATCGTGAAGACAAGATTTGTTGAGCCTTGACCCTTCACCTGACCAGATGATAAACCAAGACTACGAATGATTGAAACGTCACACCAAGAAATCTAGGTGATAAGTTTCGGTTGCTTGAACGCCACAAGATGAACTTGATAAGTTCAAAGAGTTCTTTGAAGAACCAAGAGGAACACAAGACCTCTCAAATGATCTGAAAAACCAATATTGAATTCGAAGTTACTGTTCATGCGGAAATGACCATCTAAATACTTGGAACATCCCTCCAAGAATAGGAAAGGCATAATTATAGCTTTAAAGTCACATAAATATTACCATAACAGGTTCCCACGAAATTAGGCCTCTTTGTCTACTAGAGGCAGCCAAAAATAGCTAAATGACCAGGTACAATGTACTAATCATGCCCCAGCAAAGACCAATTTATTCCCCTATTAAATAGCCTTAAAACTCAATAAATTGGAGCTCATAAAGGGTCAAACGTTACTGTTCACGTTGGTGCATGGATATGAGTCTCTTGACTTGCCCTGATGACATGGACTAGGCCTTGATTATTATTGGAGCCCATTTTGGTATTTTCAAAATCAGCCCAACTTTCTTGGATTAGCCCATTGAGTGCTTCCTTGAAACGTTTGGCTCTAAGTCTTGTAATTGGGCCACTAGGAAGTGACAAAGGGTCTTCAGCTCCATTCCCATGTGTATGCTCAACAAGTCCAGCTCCTTGATTTGCATCATTAATTCAAGGTAGTTACGATTCCCATGTAATTCCAAAGATGACTTATGAGTCGAACCTAAGATGACCTCATGAGACCACGGTAACCAGTCACACCTATGAAGACCATGGAGGACCACGGTCCCAGTCGCACCAAAACAACTCCTAAATCGCTCCTACGAAGACCTCGAAAGACGACCACCGTCCTTAGTCGCACCTTAGATTATCTCAGAGAAATTCAATTTTCAAAAAATGAACTACACAAGCAAAGGGAGCTGCAGGATGCAAACTCCTTTTGAGCGGCCAAAAGCGACCACAAAGAACAAAATATAAAATTCTCGACAACAAACCAAATAACTCCAAAAATCGAAAAAAAAACATATGAAATCAAGGAGATTTGCACTAAACAACACAGGAAGTTTGGAATGAAACAAATTTAAAATAAGAATTTATTCCTCCTTGGAGCGAGGATCAGAAGAACCAGGTCCTAAATACGCTTGAAATTCGTGAAAGATCTCCTTTTCACGACCTGTCTTCTGGATGCTACGGACGCCTACTTCCTTCCGTGAAATGCTATGATGCTTCAGAAAAATGTAAATGCATTTGAGCATCAAGGTTTCAAGATCCCTAGGGGGAGTAGGACTGGTTGATGAGTGCTTGAGAGACACGGCGAAACCAGCGCATTCCTCCTCTCAGTTCTTTCTTTCTTCGAAAAAAGCATCAATAGCCTCGTGGATGCTATGACGAGCCTCTTCCAATTTTGCATTCAACATGTTTTCCATCTGAAAAGAAGACGAAAATTGCGCCACAAGACGTCGAAGCACCTCATCCTTAGCCCGAGAATACTTGGACTCGATGTCGATCTTCTGCATCTCGAAGTCTTCGACTACTGTCCGTAGCTCGGCAATAGTAGTATCCCGAGAGGAAACCTCATCTTCTAAAACAATGACTCTAGCTTGAAAGGTCTTTGCCTGAGAATGGCAGCTACGAGCCACAACCCGCATCTCAGACAGCTCCCTTTTCTTAACACCCAGCTCATCCTCGTGACTCCTCATCCTTGAAACGGTTGACTCCAATTCCTCATCCTGTGAAAGCTCGGCAGCATAGAGAGAGCACCCAAAGTCCACCACACACAGGGAGACAAATATCGCACTATGTGATCCACTTTCAAACACCAAGAAAAGGAATGGCTCATGGTCATCAACTCCTCCACAAACAAGGACTAAGTGTAAGCTATAGAGGACCAAGCTGGAGCGACTGGAGTTTGAGGATCTGGATCTTCGGAGGACTCCGAGTCATCGATAGGGAGTACTAGAATCTCCTTTCCCTTGGCAGAAGGAACCAAGGGCAACCTTGAACTCTCGGATGGAAAGGTCACAGGCACAATTGACTGTCATTAGAACAAGCCCCAATGGAAAGGTCACAGGCACCTTTGGCCCCACTAGAGGGTCGTATGTTACGCCCCGAACGCCATCCCGCAGGGACCGTGACAGCGACGAGCATTTCCCGGGAACACTCCAGCGGAAAACTTTTTTTTTTTAACTATACACATCGGAAGACTCACTCAGGATCCACATGTTGGCTGAGATACAAGCTCAATGAACATAACCCCTCGGTGAATGAATTAAAATTCAAAAAAGTCTTTACATTGCATCTTGTTCGCAAACGTATACAAATACCATCTAGGGTAACATGCTGCCACTCAAATCAGAACAAACACTCACTAGTGCTCACTCGGAGTTTACCAACTCCGACTCCGGTTCACAAACTTCTAGGATTTCTACGTGAGATAATCCTCTGCTCCCCGATTTTCTTGTGGATCTAGAATGATACAATTAAAAACTATGAGTCGAAAGACTCAGTAAGGAACATCAGTTTGAAACATGAGCTTTGATAAAACATGGCTTTAAAACATACTTACTTCAATGCACTGTAGCGATAAGAGAAGAAATGCATAACTGGAAATCATGAGTTAGTGCATAAACCATGATGCATATGCATGCTTCGTGATGCACATGCCATGCACTAAAATCTCTTGCCACTCTTGGCCCTTTCAAATCTCGAAATTGGCCCTAGGCCCTTGAAAATATTTCTTTCATAACTTGTTCTTGAAATTGGCCCCTGGCCCTTGAAAATCATTCATTCATTCATGTGGGCTACTTACGCTCCATTTAACCCCTGGAGTCCGGGTTGTGCGTTCCCATCGGAACCGTCTCCCTTACCTTTGGAGACATTTCATCTGGTCGAGCTAGCCCTTGAAGTGGCCCCAGGCCTAATGGCTAGACACGACCCTTGGAGGTGCCACACCTTCTCGAGCAACGTTCCTCGGTGTGGTTGCACATACCTCAAGGACTTACCCAACCTTCTCGATCAACGTCCCTCGGTATGGGCGTCCTAGGTTTCATCCATCCATCCTTCTCGATCAACGTTCCTCGGTGGTAATACCCGGAGCCTCGGGCTCTTGACTTCTCGTTGGTCTTCTAGGTGCCATCCTGCACTTCAAGGTTATCGTTCAGCTTAGAACAACCTCAACCTCAAAATTTCTTATCATAATTGACCCTAAACGTACATCTCATGCTTTAAGGTTTAGGGTTCTAACTCGTTCCCTATGTTTCACGGCTCTACCCTCAGATCCTCTGATACCAACTTAACTGTCACGCCCCGAACGACACCCCGCAGGGACCGTGACAGCCGCGAGCTATTCTCCGGATAGCTCCAGCGTTCTTACTTACTTACTTACGTGCTTACGGCGGAAACATACAAGATCGCGAGGGATTCGAGCTAAATCTTACATAATCAGGGTTCTCATTAAGTTTGCATACAAAACATATATAATATTTTAAAATCCAACTAGTGACGGATCTCATCGATCAGGTCACCATAATCAAAAATAAGAACATCATCTGGGTCCTTCTAAGTCAGGTAGTCCTCATGACTCTCTTCACCTGTGGCATCTGGAATGACACAATTTTTAAAACGTGAGTCAAAAAGACTCAGTAAGGGAAAGACATAACTTTGAAACATGCTCTTGACTTATGCTTGCTTAATCATGAAAGAAAGGTACTTGATAAGTGATGCACATGCATGTCATGGATATGCATATGCTCTTGCTTAAATTCGGCCCCAGGCCTTGAAAATTACTTATTCATACTTGTGCCACTCTTGGCCTTTCACAACCATTTCATATCTTTTACTTGTGGGCTCGCTCCATTTAACCCCTGAAGTCAGGGTTGTGCGTTCCCTTTGGAACCGTCTCCGATTTCCCTTGGAGACCTTACATACGGTCAAGCTAGCGCACCTTCTCGCATTCGTCCTTCAGTGGCTAGACATGACCCTTGGAGGCTCACACCTTCTCAATGTCCTTCAGTGTGGTTTGCACAGCCTCGTGGATTCACCCATCCTTCTCGCATTCGTCCTTCGGTATGGGAGTCCATCTTGATGGTACGGTACCGACCAGTGCCCCCTTAACTTAACTTATCGTTTCATAAAACTTCTCGTAATCTTTCCATAAAATCATTGCATAAACATTCTCTTTAGAAAAATTCATGCAATGCACATGTCATGTCATGCTTGATCAAAATCTCATGCTTGTTCATGAAACGATGCAGTGTGTCATTCCAGTTTTCAAAAGAACCACTTACTGTCCACTTACTCTTGGTCTTCCTTGGTAGTGTATAAGATACGTAGATCGCCTACAAACGATTCAAATATTTCTTAGACTTTAAGAAATAGTACGTAATCATTAAACATATATATATCCCTGAAATTCTTTTAATCATTTAAAGTATTTTTACTCATCTTTAACTAATACTAGTTAAACTTAGGTTATTCAATTATTGAACTCTATTACAATTTATATCTCTATTCTCGATTAGGGTTCTAATCAGCAATTAATAGCTTTGGGATTAAACCCAAGTCTCCCATTAGTTAATGTACTCCATTAAACCTTACATTAAACTATTAATAACTTAATCACACTTAAATCTTGAATTGGACCTTAAACCTCAATTAATCCCGAGTACTAACCCTAACTAGGGTTTCAAATATTTTTATTACATGATCATGGTTCTTCAATATAAATTCTAATTAGCCTAACCCCAATTTCCTTATCAACAATGATGATCCATTTATCAAAAGTTGCACTTAGGGATTCATTTCATTATGATATTCGGCTATCACCAGTTTATGTGCCTCTTTAATCACAACATTAACTCCAAGGGTGATCCCATCCTCCATTCGACAATTTCACAACCTAGGATCTAAGAATCGAAACACAATCATAAGATGCCAAGCATTAACCTATTCGGCCAGCACACTCATTTTCCCAAATAATCAAGTTTTCTTTTGTTTCTTTCAACTTACATGCATCCTTTACACTTCATAATCATCTACCATACATTAGGCCAATAACCTAGCATATAAAATGACCAATGACCAAATCCAATTATGCACAAAATTAATCTTGGAAACCTAGGTATACTATATTCGGCCATACCACATAATACCACCTTTTTATACTTAGAAAATTTATGACATGCATACTTTGCACTCTACAATCCATCTTAGCATGCATTTACTTCACACCTTCATCATTCATGTATGACATGTCCAGATCTAACATTCAAACACATATATAATCATAGATCTAAAGAGATTCACAACTTACAACTAACATAGGCTTAAATCCAACATCCTTTAACATACATTGTTTTCCTTTGCATTTTTCCCAACATACAACTCTAGATCTAGAATATACATAGCTAGATCTACCCTTAGACATCTTAATACTACCAGATCTAGCAAGATACAACAACCTAAGAACATGAAACATCAAGATCCATTCACAACTAGTTCGGCCAAACAATGGGTATGGTGGTTCGGTCACTACCTTGTTGTTCCTTCTTCCTTCTCTTTGTTCCTTTGCAAGCTTCTCCTCTCCTTCACCTACTAAACAACCTAAGGTTCTTAATCATTCCAGATCTCACCATATCCAAGCATAAAACAACTCAACTCTAAGATCTATACACAAGAGAATTCGGCCATCAAGAGAAGAACAAGATCAGGTTTTTACCTTAGTGCTCCTTTGTTTCTTTTCTCTTTTTCCTTTGCAAGACCTCATCTATTTCCTCACCTCCTTCCTCTTCTTCCTTCTCCTTCTTCTCCTTGCACAAAATCCTCTTGGTTCCAAGCTTGAAATCACTCTTGGTGGCTTCAACAGATTCGGTTTGCCTTGGTTCCTCACCTTTCTCTCTTTTTGGTGTTCGGTTTCTCCCTTCCCTTTGGTTTTCGGTTTCTCACTTCTAAGCTATGTGATGCACGACCAAAGGACTCCAAAAGACTTCAAATGAGTGTGTGTGTGTAAGGGCTATGCGTAAAAGGCCTCTCACAAAGGACAAATTGGAATGCATTTGAACAAGAAATCCGGCCATGTGAGAATTTACTTTTTCCTTCACCTTTTTTTTTCAACTTTTCAGTTTTGTCTCCCCTTTGTCCCCTTTGTCTTGCACGAAATTTATCCTCCACCACACATTTCAAGTCCTCTTTAAATGCTAGTTCAACCAATTAGGTTCCCTTGGTTGAAATCCAACTAGTTTAGTTTACTTAGTTACAACTCAACCAACCTAGTTACATAGCATACTTAGTTGGCTTAATGAATGATGAGTACTACTAATCTTATATTATAACTTAACTCCAAGGCCTGTTGGGCAGCCCAATAAATCCTTAATCCAAGGCCCAACATCACCACCTAAAGCCCAATTCATAAGCCCAAGGGCTTAGGCCCAATGTCCAACTTCCTTAAGGCCCAATAACACCATTCCAAGGCCCATTGCCATGGGCTTCATGGCAGCCCAATATCATGCTTTCCAAGGCCCATCTCCATGATTATTTTGGCAGCCCATTATCATGTCATTATAAGCCCAATATACACCAAATGTTATAAGCCTCATGGCAGCCCAACATCACACTTCAAGGGCCCATCATCACATGTAATTGGGCAGCCCATATGACACAACTTCAAGGCCCAATTACATCCAATAACCGGCCATAAATGGGTAGCCCAATATCAGCCCCTTATTTGAGGTTTCTAAGCCCAACATGCAAGTCTTAATAATCCAAAATCATTCATAAGAAAATCCTTCAAAAATTAAAATCAAGAATATTGAAGGAAAATATACAATTAATCTAGCAACATGAAATCGGTTACTATAAAATTTAGATTCCATCCATAGCATTTAAATCATAACATCACATATTAGAAATTCAAAATAATTACATATACATTTTCTTAACATAAAATCATGCCTTGGCCAAGCAAGGTTTCTTTTAATACAGAATAGGCCATGGAATCCTTCATCTAGTAATGAAGTAGACACGGGTTTCTTCGGGGTTTTACAGTTCCACTTTAAGCATTCCTTGTCTAAATTTTCTTCTCCAACGGTGATCCCATCCTCCATTTTCAGATTCACAACCTAGGATCTACACATCACAAAACAACTCCAAGATCTAGCACAACATCATATTCGGCCAACACACATTTTCATAGAATAATTAGGTTTTCCATAGTTCTTTCGATTTGCATGCAACCTACTATATTTCAAGACTAGCCTATATGCATATGTTCACCAAACTTTACACATATCATGGTCATTCATCAAATTGACTCTTAACAAAATTATATTTGAAGATCCAATACATACAAGATTTGGCCAACACCAACCAACACAACTTTTCATGCCAAAACTTGCAACATGCATTCCTTTACATTTTTCTAACTTTCAAGTTCGGATCTCATGCTTATATAGCTAGATCTAACATCATAACTTAGGGTTGGTCTTCTAAACTCAAGATCTAACAAAAATCAAGACACCAACTCAAGATCCAACCAAGAGACATTCGGCCAACCATCAATACTTAGCACTAACAACCATTTTTGGCCTCACCTTGACGATTGAACACAAGCTTTGACCAAATAAGTGTACCTTTTTACTTAGAACACCCGATTTTCACAAATCCTTCTTTAACTCCAACTTTCGGTTCACCCTTTTGGAATGATTCCAAGGCTGATATAAGGTGCTAAGATAGGTTTTATGGTGGGGAAAATAAAAACAAGGAAATGCTTGAAACTTGAAATGATTTAGTTCTAAGAAAGTGAGCTAGATTTCAACAAGGGAAAAAGGCTAGGTGGATAGAAATTTCCAAGAGAATAAATGAGTTGTTCAAAGGGAAGATTCGGTCACCTCAAGGAAAGGAAACAAACTAAGACTTTAGAGGAATGATTTGGTTGCAAGAAGAAAAGAACAAGGCTTGAGCTTAAGGGAAGGGTTCGGCCAAGAGAGGAAAAGAGAGAGAGTTGAAATGGGAGGGTGATATTCGGCCAAGAGAAGCAAATGAAGAGTGAAATTGAAATGCTAAGTGTGAGGGTGAGTTCACTTGAAGCAATTGAGTCTCCCAAGGTGAAATTATGGCAATGACAAGGACAATGACATGTTGAAAATGACAAGAGAAAGAAGGAAAGAGGGGGGGGGGGGGTGAATTTGGGTTGCTCTTGGCCGACCATTGCATGTCCATTTCACTCCCTTTTTCTCCTCATTTTCTCTCACCTCCTCCCTTGTCTCCTCAAGTCATGTCTCCCACGTGAATTCCTCCTTCTCCCTTTGCCTTTTCTCTTATTTCTCTTCCTTGTCTTGTCTTGTCACTTAATTGCTCTCCATCTCTCTTCACATGGGATCACCACTTTATGGCTTTTCACTCCTTGCATCTTCACGTAAATGGTCTTGTCTCTTCTTGGTTTACCTCTTGTTTAGTTCATTTATGATGTTTGGTTACAACTCAACTAAATTAGTTACTCTCGCAACTAACTTTCTAGTTACTCTCACAACCAAGTTTCAACTTAGTTACTTTTGTCACCTAACTTATCTCCTATAAGCACTCTAGCTTATCTAGTTCAATTACATAGCTTATCATCTTATAAGCATGACAACATATCTCAAGATAATGATTTTAGCCTATCTCTACGATAGCCACAACAACTTATTACATAAAAAGTTCCCTAGCTTATAATTATGCTAGCTTATCACTATGATAAGCAAGTGTGCTTATCATTTAAAACTCTCTTAAAACTTATCATATGCCTAGTAGCTTATCATCTAATATTTCTAATGATAATCAAACTATTAATTTAGGCCACATAATAATGATATACGCCACCTATTAATGACACACAAAAATATTCAAATACTTAAAGGAAATTCATGATTTTTTCCATTTAATTATTTTCGGCCGATATATTTATATATCTTTAATCATATTTAATTCCATGGATTATGAAATATACTAAGCAAATGAAAAATATAAATCCATAAGAGAAACTTACCTTGCAAGTTTCGGCTCTTAGGGAAATAAAATTAAACTTGCACAAAACTTCCATAATGAAAAGAAAATTATTTTAGGGAAAAATTTATGAAATAAAATCTTATAAAAAGAAAACTTTGTGCCATCTATGATTGTTGTTTGGAGAATGCGTGACCAAAGAAGGTCTGTTCGGACGTGGATGGAAATACCAATACTTGTTCGCATAGAAAGAAAGCACGATAGCATAAAATCACATAATTCATTAAATGTCAAGTGGAATTCTACCCCGAAGTGCATGACCCACAACATGGCACATCCCAATAAAACCCTGCAACCATTGGGAGCTATCTGGGTTGGAGAAAGGCGCAGATGCCCTCAGATTAGACGAACAATCTTGATCTTGTGGAATATTAAAGTTTCTTGATCTTGTCTACAATTGATCCTTCAATCCTCAATAATCGTTAGATCTTATGATCTCGCACCTTGAGTCTTTCAATTCACATCTTAGCAACCTAAATGTTCTGCCTCCTTCCCTTCCATGCTCACAACCGTCTCAGGTTTTTTTGAGATCATGTTGGCCAACCCAAAAACTAACAATCCTTCATCTGGAGTTGCCCTTCCTCCTTGGCCCAAGCACGCGACACAGGGATCTCATCCCTTAATGCCCGCTTAGAACCCTTGGCACCGCCAAAATCCACGGTTGCCCCTGTCCAACAATCTGCAGGCAGGCCAGAAAATTACCAACCCCCGACCAGGGTGTGCCAGAGCTGGCCATGGTGTGGCATGGCCAAGCCCATGCACCCCAACTGGTTGTACGGGTGTTGTGTTGGCCATGAGTTCCAACGTTGGGGCTCCAGTTGCGCCACAGCCTACCTTGGCAGAAACTGAACTCTAAACCCTTTGGTAGACCAAATTGGAAGAATTATGACCAGAATAATAAACCAGAGAAAAGAAAGTTCAGAAATAAATTAGAGCAAGGACTACAATGTCAAGGGAGCGAAGGATTTGAACACTTTAAAGCTGAATGTCCTACCTTTTTGGAATCGAAGGGAAATAATGCTTTGAAGAGATCTTTCTCGTATTCTAATTCGTAGTCAACCTCCTCAGACCATGACGACTCTAATGATAATAAGGTAAATCAAGTTGCATTTAAAACCACAGTTTAAACTAATGAGTTTGCTAATTTTAATGATGCAGAAGAAACTATCGCTAAAGATGCAGATGACCTTGAGTGTCTAAAGGAAACTTATCAAGAGTTATATCAAGAGAGTATTACAGTAAAGAAGGAGAATTGTGTGACTCTTAAGAAAATCAATCTTTTTCAAAAAGAGAGAGACGAGTTAGCCGAAACATTACTAGAAAAACATTCTATAGTTCGAGAGCTTATTGTATGAATGCCTCTCTTAAAGAGTGTGTTGTTAAATTAATGAAGGAGCTGGGCCAAAGAAATGTACAGCTGAAGAATTTTGTCAAGTGGAACCAACAAACAAGATAAGATGTTTAGCATTAGATATTTGGATGGTGATACCCACAGGTTTGAATAAAGTAAATCAAGTAGTTAATTACAAACCTCATACTTCTATTAATTCTAAACCTCATATTTCTATTAATTATAAGTTTTTCAGATTCATACCTACTTGGTATCACTGTAGTAAAGTTGGTCATACTAAACCTAAGTGCTTTGATCTTGTGAGAAATAAAAATAGACGTGTTTCTATGTTCATAAATGATTTTTCAAAATATAAACTTAGTAAGTCAATGATGCAGGTGAGTGTTCTATCTTAGCAAAATCTGCTTATTAATCAGAAGTAAAATATTTCGGTTAACCAAGAGCTGAATTGGAGAAATAAAGAGACTAACTATTGTTTTGTAACACATATTGCCTTGAAGGCAAAGAGCAATTTCATTTGTTACCTTGACAACGGTTGCTCCAAACATATGTGTGTAGATACAAGAACATATCAGATGAAACTGGTATTGTTGTTAGCAAAAAAAAATCTCAACTTATAGCTCAAGGCTATACACAAGGCATTGATTTCGATAAAACATTTGCACCGGTAGCTAGAATAGAATCCACTTGAATTCTATTACTATATCTTGCTCCATCGGGTTTAAACTACACCCAATTGATATAAAGACTGCGTTTTTAAATGGTATTTTACAATAAGAAGTTTTTGTTGAACAACCCAAAGGTTTCATTGAAGAAAACACTTTATGGACTAAAAGAAGTCCCTAGAGATTGGAATGAAAGGTTGACTGCTTATTTGTTGGAAAATGATTCCGCGAGAGGAGGTGTTGATCCTACACTATTTATTAATAAAATTTATAATAAGAACATCATTGCACAAATCTATGCTGATGATATAGATTTTGGCTCTACTATGACATTGGTTGCCTTAGAATTTGCTAAATCCATGAAAAATGAGTTCGAGATGAGTATGGTTGCCGAATTTCATTACTTTCATGGTTTGAAAATCAAACAAGCAGAGATGGTTTGTTTATTTATCAATCGAAGTATAAAAAAACTCTTGTGAAAAGATTTGGTTTAGACAGCAAAAAGCACACAAAAGTTCCTATGAATACTTCAGCTTGCCTTAGTTGATGCCACATAAGAACAAAGAGTTGGTTTTGAGAAGTGGTATGAGGCAGATGACTTGTCTCGATGTTAGATATTATCATTTGCAACCAACATATTGCAAAACCAAAAGAGATGCTCTAATATCTGCAAGAGTTATTTGGATAGTAGGGTCGATATGCCTGCCAAAAGGTTGGACCACTATTGGCATATTTTCCTGAATCGTTCAACGAGTTTGTGTTAAACTACAATACGAACAAGATGGTAGTGACTTTGTTATAGTTGTTTAATATGTCACAGGGAGCTAAAGAACTTATCAAAATGTAGACAGGTTCCCTGATGATAATGGACAAGTCAAAGTCAACTTGACCACGACAATTAAATCCAAGGGAAACAAATTTAAGAAACGAGTAGGTCTAAGCTTAGCTCGAATGAAAAGAAGGAGGAAACAAGTGAGCCAAATAAAAAGGCCAAAGAAAACTGTGTCCACTGCCGCAAACCAGGATTTCTAAGGGCTTTAGAAACTCAAAGACTGGATGAGCAGGGTGTCATTTCAAAGATGGTGACGACTGCATGTATTGCATCGACCACCCTAGGGACTTTTCATCTAAGACTACAACGGAACAAAGCTTTGATTTTAGAGGATTTTCCTTTTGTACCAGCAAATCAAAAAATAGCTTTGGAAGTATTTTAGGTCACGTGTTGGTCAATCCATAATTCTGTTTTGGCAATTTAAATTGATTTGGTCTCTCTCAATGATATATAGTAGTATAATTGTATTGAACACTATGGCTCAAACTTTAACAATCAAATTTTTATTGTAGGAGTTATATCAAGTCAAGGAGGAAAAGACTTCAAATCTCTAAAGCACTAAAAGCTTCTCCTGCAATGATGGTGTCGACAACTCTAATTTTAAGACGTTCGGGCACTTAGGGCATCTCTCCCACATTGTAAAAAGGCCCTTGGGGACCACCCAACATTGAAGACTTAAAATACAAAAAGATGAAGAGATAAAAGGCAATGACCTGCATCGTCAATCTTCACCTAGCCTACCAAGTGAGAGAAAAGAGCAAAAAGAGAAAGTTTGCACGGATCCCTAGAAAGCTACTACTACCACTTGCCATTACTATAGCACTCAATCTCTGATCTTCGTCTTCTTACTCATTATTGTACCTTGTTTGCACATCAGGCCTTTAGAGCAACTGATCATTACTTCTTTCATCAAACCTTGAGAAACGTTGTAGTGTGGGATACATTTGGGCCTACCCGTGAGGATAGAAGAAACCTTACCGAGTGTGAGATTTGTTGTAAGAGTTGGAGCATAACCTCGGCAAAACACTTGTAATGGTTACGTAGGACCCAGAAGCTAAGGTGTTATTACTGTTGGAAGATAGTGAAGAAGGCCCAAGGAAGGCACTAGCCTTGAGGGTAGACGTAGGTAACTCTTGGTCAAACCACCTAAAAATATCGGTGCTATCTCTCCTCTTTAACTGTCATTCTTTATTGTCCTTATTTATTGTACCACGATTTATTATACTTGAAACATTTTGAGATCTGAGTTTTATCAAAAGTTTCACACTTTATTAAAACTCAATTCACCGCCCCTTTCGGGTTGTCACCTAAACTCACAACTGGTATCGGAGCTGAGATTTAATATCCTTAGTAATCTCCACCCTTGTTTGCTATTCTTTGGCTCAACGGCAGTCCATTAACAGACCTCCTTTGTTGAATGAAACTTGTTACAACTACTAAGGATGAGGATTTATATCTAAGCTGTGGATTATGAACTTTGGAGAGTTATCTTCGTGGTCCTAGATTTCCTAAAGATGTAACAGGTAAGTTGAAAGGGGAAAATTATTGGGATGATCATGATCTCAAACTCATGTCTTTAAATTCTAAGGTTGTGAATGGCTAAACAAATATGCGATAATTTGTTAGTTGCTCATGAAGGTACTAATTAAGTCAAGGAAAACTAAATTAGCATGCTTTCATAGCTATGAATTTTTTTTGATGAAATCCGATGAATCCATTTCTTCCATGTTTTCTCACTTTACGGATATTATAAATGGATTGAAATCTCTTGGCAAAGAATACACAATCGTGAAAATTGTAAGAAAGATTCTCAGGTGTTTTCCTAAAGCATTGGAACCAAAATTTACAGCTATCCAAGAAGTCAAAGATTTAACTAAGTTATCTCTAGATGAGCTCATGGGATCTCTCTTGACACACGAGGTGAACCAAGTTAAGGGAGATGAGGATGAAGTAAAAGGTGAGAGAGGAATAACCTTAAAAGCATTATACTCTAGCAATCATGAATCGTCAGAAGACGATGAAGAAATGGCATTGTTTACGAAAAAGTTCAAGAAGTTCTTTCGTAAGAAACAAGGAGACAAGAGATATCCAAGAAAGTCCAACTTCAAGAGAGATAACAGCAAAAAGAATGAGACTATCTGTTTTGGTTGCAAAAAGTCGGGACATATCAAGTCAGAATATCCTAACATGGAACCATATAAGAAGTCAAGAGACTTCAAAGACAAGAAGGAAGCTTTTATGGTTGCATGGGGTACAATCTTCTGTTATTCAATGCTTTTCTTTTAATGAGTTACAAGATGCTTCTGATGAACAACATCTTGAACTAAAAAAATTTTTCTCAAAGTATTATTGTCCTAGAAAGAATTTTGAAAGTATTACAAAAGAGAATGATACTTTGTAAAGTCAAGTCATATCTCTTATAGTGCCCAAAAAGTAACGAAACTAATAAAATGAAGTAGCTCTTGGCACTGCTGCTACTATCGTAAGTTGCCCTCTCTCTATTTGCTTGTCCACGAACTCTTTGTAGTCTTTCTCCCTAACAACTCGCATCTCCTCACTGGAACATTATCCGTGTAACATGTTACGTCACAACTTAAAACCCATTAATTAAAAAATACATGTGAAAAGAAATAATTATCTCAAAATTATTGCAAATAAAGGATTTTGAAGGCATATTTCCAACAGGGTGATGCCAACAGTAGATGTTGCAGCAGAGATCAGGTGCATCATCCACCAAAAGGGAAAAATGTGATTTAACAACGGTCGATGGAGGGTGACATGTGTGAAAGTTGGTAGTTTGAGGTTCAAAATGTTTAAAACATTTTGTATGAGGGTGCTATGTGCCAGCAATGGTAGTATAGGATGCAATATCCAAATAGCCTAAAGTTGATAGGTGAATGTCTATTTATCCCTAAATTAAACCTATATATTTTAGGGGAGAACAACTGTCACCGGGTAATCATACATAAAACAAAGCGTCCTAGGTTGCATATGCACGCAAATACATCCTCCGTGGAACCTAAAGTAGTACTTAATCTGGGAATGTTTATATATATGCTTATGGCTTCTCTTTCAAGTAATATATGAGGCATTGTTCTTAAGGCGGAAGTGGTCATCGCAGGGCTAGCTCCGTTGACTCGTATTCAATGTGACGCATGCATTTGCTTCTATATATTTCCTAAATCTATTTAAAGTACTCAAAATATTAAATAATCGTATTGCATGTCTTTCTTTATAAGAATAATCTATATCATATAAGTAAAATGGAATATATATCGGTTTTATATTGCAGCAGGCAGCTTTGCCAAAAGAAAAATAAAAGATATATCCTTCATGTCCGCAAGAGGTGGTGTTAGGCAATTAAACTATTTTTGAGAAAACCTGCTTATGTTAGGCAATTAAATTAGTTATCATCTTAATCCCCAAGTACTAGCTAGCTCAATATAGAATCAAGAATAAGGCCACAGAGGCATCACGAATTTCACCAGAAAATCGATGCGCAGCGTGCCGACGCACGTGCAAAATACATATATGCCTATATATATGAATAGATTAGTAAAATATAAAACTAAAATAGAGAAAAACAGAGGAAAAAAAATATGGCACGGTGCATGAATCTTGATATTATATATTAATATCATAATTGAATTCAAAATTTAATTGAGATGAACCGTTTTCTCTATCCATCAAACCATATATATTATTCTTCACCAGGCCAATCCCAACCGTGCCTATCTAAGCAAGAAATTCACACGTTAATGAGTACTACAGATATATATATCTATGGCGCATCAAATATGCTCCAGTCTTTATCATAAATACTTATAAATACTAAACATCCCTAGCACCAAACTACCACCAAACCAAAAAGTTTCAAATTAGATAAAGAGTAAAAACAGAGGAAGAGAGATGAAATCCAACTATTCTTTCCTTGTGAAGTTTCTAATAGTACATTGTCTGGCAATTTCATGTGCATCGCAAGCATCGTATGATTTCTTTTACTTTGTACAACAGGTACATGATGATACTTTCTTTAAAGAGCTTATTTATAATACTACTGATTACATTATTTTCCTACCCTCTTGAATATTGTAAGCATGCTTCTTAAATTTTTGTTCGGTCCTTTAATTAGTGGCCAGGCTCATATTGTGATACAACGCAAGGTTGCTGCTATCCAACAACAGGAAAACCAGCAACAGATTTTGGCATCCACGGCCTCTGGCCCAATTATGACGATGGCTCATATCCCTCTAACTGTGATCCTAACAACCCTTTTGATCCGTCGCTGGTACCTACGCAAACCTACTTTGGCTCCTGAAATTGTTCTCAGTTGTCATCTCCGACAAATGAGTGGTTTTCCAACACAATATTCTCATATCAATGTCTGCGATGGTGCAGATTTCGGACTTGACGTCACAACTGCAAGTAAGTTGGCCATCACTATCATGTCCGAGTAGTGACGACACGAGCTTTTGGACTCATGAATGGGACAAGCACGGGACTTGCTCAGAATCTGTTTTAGATGAACATGCGTACTTCCAAGCAGCTCTTAACCTCAAAAGCCAAGCAAGCACACTTCAATTCCTCGAAAGTGCTGGTAACTTGCTTTTTCCGTTATCACATCATTAATCCTAAATTAGTGGTTCGTATTCAACATGCTTTTAACCATTTAGGGGTAATTTCTTCCTTGATAGGAATTCAACCTGACGGAGGTTTCTACAGCTTAACTAGCATAAACAGCGCTATACAAGGAGGACTTGGACACGAACCTTACATAGAATGCAACACTGATGCATCGGGGAATAGCCAACTGTACCAAGTTTATCTCTGCGTTGACTATTATGGATCGAGCTTCATAGATTGTCCAGTGTTCCCTACTGGTGGTTCTTGTCCCTCTAGCATTGAGTTCCCAACCTTCTAACTCGTAGGAGAGGAATGGAAGGACGAAGCTATATGGAGGCTACCTAGCCAAAACATAATAACATTATACCATAACTCCTTGCATTGCTGGTTCGATGAGTTGTATGAGTCCTAAAATAAATGAAATGTTGTGAGTGATAAAATGTTTGCTACACGGTAGTGTACCTACCAAGTTTTACCCAATAAATGTTGCCATCTTTGCAGGAAGGTATTTTATTTCAACATTGTGAAAAGTACCATGAGATAAAACATCGTGGCTCCTTTATTTCAAGGGGACATTATTATCTCTTCACATACATATTTCACATTTCCCCTCTTCAAACTCCTTTTTTTTGTTTTCTGTTTTTCACGTTTCCCATTGATTAGTGTGCAACTGTCACGATTTACTAAAGGTAATCTACTTTAGGGCAAGGATGTATAATTAATGGTGGTATCTATTTGAATATTGTCAAAGAGGGATAATTTTGCAGGAACTCTAAGCCTCAAAGACAGTTGAAGACCTCCATCAAGGCAGCCAGAAATCCCATTTAGTTAAAATAACTTAATATTAGTATTATTTATTGAAAATGGATTTAGAAATTATGTGAATTTATCAAATAGTTAAAAATTATCGGCGGTTAACAGAATAATATTGGACCCACACGACCCATTTGAAAGCGTACAAAATATCTATATGTATAAATACTCTCAGGCATAAAGCTATCGCAGAAGTTAAACACTATACAAATGTCCACAAAACTTATATGATTGCAGCAACTTACCGCTAATAGAGCCAATGAAATATAATATTTACTGTATGAAATTGAGTTATCGCACAAAAGTTTACCCACAAACCAAATAGGGCAGACGACCCAACCTAATAAAAGATATATAAACTGCTATATTACATAAGGTCTGAGCTCTCTGGGCTTACAACATACCAAAGTCATGGGTGATTTGAGTGTTAAATCAAGATCTGGACTGTCTGAAGTTAGGTTCCATCATTTAAAGTTTGTGGGATCTTGTGTACCCTCATTGTCTCCTAGGTAAGCAATCACAAATACACCCAAACTACTTAATTAATTTGGACCATAAGATTGTTCTCAATTGTCATGTTTGACAAATAACTAGTATTCCAACACATTAACCTTAGTCGTTGTCTAGAATGGTACAGATTTTGAACCCTTAAGCTCAAAAGCCAATCTAACACACTTCTTTTGCCGTTTTCTCTTTTTAAGCCTGAATCTAATGGTTCGTATTGGACATATTTATAAACTGCTATATTACATAAGGTCTGAGGTCTCTGGGCTTACAACATACCAAAGTCATGGGTGATTTGAGTGTTAAATCAAGATCTGGACTGTCTGAAGTTAGGTTCCATGATTTAAAGTTTGTGGGATCTTGTGTACCCTCATTGTCTCCTAGGTAAGCAATCAAAAATACACCCAAACTACTTAATTAATTTGGACCATAAGATTGTTCTCAATTGTCATGTTTGACAAATAACTAGTATTCCAACACATTAACCTTAGTCGTTGTCTAGAATGGTACAGATTTTGAACCCTTAAGCTCAAAAGTCAATCTAACACACTTCTTTTGCCGTTTTCTCTTTTTAAGCCTGAATCTAATGGTTCGTATTGGACATATTTATAACCTTTGCGGGATAATTTTTTCCTTATTAGGAATTTTACTAGATGGAGGCTTAGACCGCTTGACTAGGATAGCATATGTTATATAGTTAGGAGGACTTTGATACGAACCTCACATAATACATAGAATGCAATACTGATGCATCCGGGAATAGCCAATTATACCACGTTTATATTTGCATTTAATAATCAAAATTAAGTAGTTCAGCAGAACTTCTGATTACTCTATTAAACATAAAAACAGCTAGAAATCCCACTTTGATCGAATAACTTAATATTAAAATCATTTATTCAAAATGGAAATAGAAATTATGTCAATTTATCAAATAGGTGAAAACTATTGGTGCTTAACATAATACTGGAGCCTAAACTACTCATTTCGAAGATCATAAAATATCTATATATATAATCACTCTGAGGCAAAAAACTATGGCAGAAGTAAGACATATGTTTCAAACGTTTTAACATTATAAATTATATTCAATTGTCCACAAAACTTATATGATAGCAGCAACTTACTGCCAGCAGAGCGTGCATATGAAATATAATATTTACTGTATGTAGAAGAGTTCTCCCGCACTAGTTTACCCATTAAGTAAATATAGCGAACGACCCAACCCAATAAGAGATATTGTTAGCCCAAGGTTGTTTGAATTTGATGATAACAAACCGTATGCTAGCTTTGAAGGATTTTAGATTTTCATCTTCTCAATCCTCATTTGCTAAAGATTTTCTTCAAAAGGATTGAAAATCTCTATCTTCAAAAGTCTCTCCATATTCTTTAACACCTTTGAATAGGCTAAAAGGTCCACATTTTTCAATGTAGGCATTTAAAGAAGAATTGGTGTGAAAATGACATCTCCAAGTAGCAGAAAATCTCTCCAGCTTTGATGATGTCGACACATATACAGATAGGTGATGTAGATCGGGATCCGCAAGGCCTGGTAAAGTGCGAAAAAGATTTAGCCAGAGGTAGAGGATAGTTCTGGGATGACACTCAGCCAGCGGTAGCAGTAGCAGAAGCCACTCGACGCGACTAAGCCACTCGCTTGATTGGAAGCAGGATGCCACTCAACTCCAAAGCACTAGAGAATTGCAAATGAATCACCAAAAATTTTCATAGTTGTGAGACCCCGATTTTCTCCTACGCAATTTCTTATGTATTATCTTTTATTTTCCAATGTAATAGCTTTTATTTCATCATGGGGCTATGTTTTTGGCCAATGTATGGCCTAATCCTTATGTTATGGTATTTCGATTAAAATGAGATTTTATTCCATAAAATCTCTTTAAATAATTTTAATGCCATTTTATGCAAAGTTTAAATTATATTTATTTTAGGAGCCGAAATTTGCAAGTAAGTTTCTCTCTTACGAATTTATATTTTTCATTTACTTAATATGTTTCATGGACCATAGAATTTGAATTATGATTTGAGAATTCTTTTTATAAGCCGAAAATGATTAATGGATTAAATCATGAAATTCTTTTGAAGACATGGATTGAATATTTTTATATCTTTCATACGTGACATGTATTATTACCTTGTGGCCTATATTAGTAATAGAATTTCCATTTGAATATTCAATGATAAGCTATGTATTAATGTGATAAGTCTAAGAGAAGATTTAATTGATAAGCACACTTGCTTATCATAGTGATAAGCAAGCATGATAATAGGTTAGGAAACTTTTAGGGTGATAAGTCTTTGTGATTATTGTAGAGATAGGCTAGGGCCATTATCATATGATAAGATATCATGCTTATGAGATGATAAGCTATTGGAATGGATTATATAAGCAAGAGAGCTTATGAGTGATAAGTTAGGTGAGAGAGAGTAACCAAGTTGAAAGTTGGTTGCAATTTAATGTGGAAGTAACTAGGTTGGTTGGAAAGCAACCAAACAAGGGGGAGGGATGGCTTTTACGTGAATGGGTATAAGGTGAAATTGAAAAGCCATAAAGTGAGGCCATGTGAAGTGTAAGAGGTGTAAGAAGTGTAAGAAGTGATAAGACAACACATGGAAGTAAAAGAGAAGAGAAAAAGCAAGGGAGAAGGAGGAATGTCGATGGATTCATGTGAGGAGAGAGAAGGAAGTAATTCAAATGCAAGCCATGCTAGGGAGACAAGATTTGATGTGATGAAAAGATGAAAGAAAGAGAGAGGGAAGGCTTAAGCAATTGTCGACCAAGGCCCCCCTTCCACCCTTTTTCCTTTTGATTTCTCTCTCTTGTCAACTCACCCTCTCAAACTCTGTGTCATAGCATTTACTCTCCCTGGGAGACTCATTCCCTCACACCTCTCATTGCAATGCCTTGGCCGAATCATTCATGCATCTCATTCTCTCCCATTTTTCTTGCCTTGGCCGAAAGTTGCATTTCTCTCAAACTCTCTCTCATTTTCATGCCTTGGCCGAACCACCCCCTAGGATTCAAGGTTTGCACATTTTCCTCTTGCACTCTAAACCACATCCTTCTTGCTTTCCAAATCCCATTCTAAAAGCCAAGTTTAGACCTCTTTGTAGTTGTTAAATCTCTCTTGGTGCAATCTCATTTCTTCCTTGAAAAACCCTAACTATTTGCCTCATTTCTCTTGAAGCTTACCACTTTCTCTTACCCCCCATAAGAACCCACACTAGCTCTCCAAGTCAAGCTTGAATATTTCCTAAGGAGGGTGAACCGAAACTTTGAAGGAAGAGGAGTTTAGGAAAACTTGGTGAAGGTTGAAGGTAAGCTTGGTTCTATTGATGATCTTGCCTTAAGTTTCACAAATATTAACCTAAGGTATTTTATTTTCTAGGTACTCAAGCTTGGATAGTCAACAAGGTAAGACCAATGTGATGTTGTTGGGTTAGCATGAGTGGCCGAATGGCTTATGTATAAGATCTTGAAGTTTAGGTTGTGATATGCCTTGATGTTGTTAGATCTTGAATGTTTAAGAACCCTAGGTTGTTTAAATGCTAGATCTAACCATGGAAACCTTAAATCTAAGGTTGAATGTAAAGAAAAATGCAAATGGAGAACAAGGCATGTTAAAGGAAGCTAGATCCAAGTCTTGATGTGTTGATTTGATGAAAGTTGATTATTTTGCTTAGATCTATGGATGTTAGTGTGTATAAAGTGTGGATCTAATGTTGATGGAAATATTTGAAGAAGAGATAAAGTGTATGCATGCTAGTTAGGTCACAATGCAAAGGATGTGCATGTTATGATTTTTAGCATGAGAAAGGTGACATTTTGAGGTATGGCCGAATATGAGATGCTTAGGATTTCATGTATAGTTTTGTATATATTTAAATCTGGATTATCATTGTTGTGATGGATGAGGAAATTAGGGTTTAGGCTAGTTGGTATAAAACCGTGATCATGTAATGAAATTTTGAACCCTAGTTAAGATTTAATCGTGATTAATTTATTAATAAGTTTTAATGGAGTACGTGTAATAATAAGAGACTTAGGTTTAATTCTAAATCTGTGGATATTAATTAAACCCTAATCGAGGCATGTACATGGATAAATATATTTTTATAAAAATATTAATGATTTAAAAAACTAAGTTTTGAATATTTGTTAAAGAAAAGAATAAATAAAATATTTTAAATGATTAAATGAATTTCAGTGATATATATATATATATATCTTTGGTTGATGACCGATTTCAAAAATGCAAATATTTAATGATTGCATACTATTCTTAAAGTCTAAAGAAATATTTAAATCGCTTGTAGGCGATCCACGTGTCTTTATACACGACCAAAGAAGACCAAATGTAAGTGGATACTGTAAGTGCTCTTTTTCAAAACTGGAATGACACACTGCATCGTTTCATGAACAAGCATGAATTTTAAGCAAGCATGACATGACATGTGCATTGCATGAATTTTTCAAGAAGAAAGTTTATGCAATGATTTTATGGAAAGACTATGAGAAGTTTTATGAAACGATAAGTTAAGTTAAGGGGCACTGGTCGGTACCGTACCATCAAGATGGACTCCCAAACCGAAGGACAAATGTGAGAAGGATGGGTGAATCCACGAGGCTGTGCAAACCACACTGAAGGACATTGAGAAGGTGTGGTGCCTCCAAGGGTCATGTCTAGCCACTGAATGACAAATGAGAAGGTGCGCTAGCTGACCGTATGTAAGGTCTCCAAGGGAATTTGGGGACGGTTCCGAAGGGAACGCACAACCCTGACTCCAGGGGTTAAATGGAGCGAGCCCACAAATAAAAGATATGAAATGATTATAAAAAGGCCAAGAGAGGCACAAGTACGAATAAGTGGTTTCAAGGGCCAAGGGCCAGTTTTACAAGCAAGTACGAAAGAAAGATTTTCAAAGGGCCTGGGGCCGAAACTAAGCAAGAGCATGTGCATAATTCATGACATGCATGTGCATCACTTATCACGTTTCTTTCTTTCATGATTAAGCGGGCATAAGTCAAGAGCATGTTTTAAGTTTATGTCTTTCCCTTACTGAGTCTTTTTGACTCACGTTTTTAAAATTGTGTCATTCCAGATGCCTCAGGTGAAGAGATTCAGGAGGACTACCTGACCTAGAAGTTCAAGAATTTATGTTTCATGCTTTTGTTGATAGTGGCTTGATCGTCACTAGTTGGCTTTTTACATGTTATTTATGTCTTGTATGAAACCTTAATGAGAACCCTAATTATGTAAGTTTAGCTCGAATTTCTTGCGATCCTGTACGTTTCCGCCGTAATCTAGTAAAAATATAAGTAAGAACGCTGGAGCCATCCGGGGGATAGCTCGCGGCTGTCACGGTCCCTGCGGGATGTCGTTCGGGGCTTGACAGTTAAGTTGGTATCAGAGGATCGAAGGGTAGAGCCGTAAAACATAGGGAACGAAGTAGAACCCTAAACCCTAAAGCAAGAGATAACACGTTTAGGGTTAGTACGATAAGAATTTCTGAGGTTGAGGTTGTTCTAAGCTGAACGATAACCTTGAAGTGCAGGATGACACCTAGGAGACCAACAAGAAGCCAAGAGCCCGAGGCTCCCGGAGTTACCACCGAGGACGTGTTAAGGCACATGGCTCAGCTCGTTGCCGAGCACGTGCAGCCGAGTGCCCATGCTGAAGGGGCCCGAGGACGCCCTGATGGGTGTACGTTCGATCAATTCAATCGCCAGCACCCGCCAGCGTACAACGGCAAGGGAAATGCCATACTAGCAGAAAATTGGCTGGTGGAGATGAAAGAACTACTTGAGGTCTTGGGGTGTACCGAGGCCCAGAAGTTAAGTTATGCTACCTTCAAGCTGCAAGGGGATGCCAAAAGGTGGTGGCAGTCCAAGAAAGTGTTGTTGGGTCAGGAGCTGGGAGAGCAGCCCATAACCTGGGAAAGGTTCCAGCAAGAATTTCTAGATCGTTATTTCCCACGAACGACTCGGGAAGCGAAAGCAAGGGAATTCGCTACCCTAACCCAATGAGCCATGACGGTGGAGCAGTACGCAGGCCGATTCATGGAACTGGTGCAGTTTGCCCCGTACTTGGTGCCAGCTGAGGAAAGAAAGGCCTGAAAGTTTGAAGAAGGGCTACACCCACGGGTCTATGACAGGGTGTATAGCCATAATCTTAAAACCCTGGCAGAAGTGATTGAACGGGCAGTGAAAGTGGAGAGAGGACTGCAGAGGATAGCAGTCTATCATGACCAGCAGAAGAGGAAGGCTCCTTCCAACCCAGCCATTCCGCAGATGCCCTGGAAGAAAAGTAGGCCAGAGTCATCACAAAGGCAGCCTCAGAGGCCGAATCAGAGGTCGAACCCGAAGCCGAACCAGAGGCCTGGTGGAGCACAGAATGCCGGAGGGAATCAATTTCCTCTGTGCAACAAGAGACACCCAGGGGAGTGTAGGCAGGGCTTATGTTTTAAATGCGGGAAGCCTGGTCACTTCGCCAGAGACTGTAGGAGTGCAGGCAGCTCAAACCAAGCACCCCGACCCCCACAGCAGAACAATGCAAGGAGGCAAGGAGGCCCAACACAGGCGAGGTTATATGCAATGACTCCGGAGGACGCGGAGAATCAGAACCGAGTAGTGGCAGGGAAGTTGCCTTTGCCCCAGGGGGAAGCCCTAGTTCTGTTTGATTCAGGGGCCACGTATTCATTCATTGCATCAGCATATTGCAAGACACATGCCTTAAATAGTGAGTTGTTGGATTGTGATGTCCTTGTGTCAACGCCCGCTGGGGAAGAGTCGAATGTAGCCGGATGGTGAAGGACTAGCCGATAGAAGTAGAAGGGCAAGTCATGTTGGCTGATTTGATAGTTATGGAGATGGGAGGATTTGATATCATCCTAGGTATGGATTGGTTGTCGAAGCATGGTGCCAACATTCAGTGCTATGAGAAGAAGGTCTTGTTCCAAAAGAAGGGGAGACCGGATTGTTGTTTCACTGGTATGAGGAAAATGGAACGAAGGCCAGCAATTGTCTCGGCCCTGCAAGCTAAGAGGTTGTTGCAAGGAGGGCACGAGGGAATTATAGTATGGGCAAGTGATACGCGAAGTGATACGCAGAACGAGGTCCCTGCGTTTGATCAAACCCCAATAGTGAGTGAGTTTCCGGATGTATTCCCGGAAGACTTACCGGGGTTACCGCCGGATAGGGAGGTGGAGTTCGGAATTGAATTGGAAGCCGGGACAGTCCCAATTTTCAAGGTGTCGTATCGAATGGCACCGGCAGAGCTAAAGGAGCTGAAGGTTCAATTGGAAGATCTCTTGGAGAAGGGATTCATAAGGCCGAGTGTATCGCTTTGGGGAGCACCGATCCTGTTTGTGAAAAAGAAGGACGGGAGTCTCTGGATGTGCATTGATTATAGGGAATTGAATAAGGTGACCGTGAAGAATAGGTACCCGCTACCTCGTATTGACGATTTGTTCGATCAATTGCAGGGGGCACAAATATTTTCAAGAATTGATTTGAGGTCGGGTTACCACCAGTTGAAGGTTAAGGAGAAAGATATATCTAAGAGGGCCTTTCGAACCCGATATGATCACTATGAATTTTTGGTGATGCCATTTGGGTTAACTAATGCCCCGGCCGCATTTATGGACTTGATGAATCGAGTATTCAGGGAGTTCCTGGATAAATTTGTGGTGGTGTTCATAGACGATATTCTGATTTATTCTCGGAACCAGGAGGAGCATGAGGAGCATCTCAGGATTGTTTTGCAGATCCTAAGGGAGAAGAAGTTGTATGCTAAATTCTCCAAGTGCGAGTTTTGGTTGCAGCAAGTCCGATTTCTAGGGCATGTAGTGTCGGTAGAAGGGATTGCTGTAGATCCCGGAAAGGTTGATGCGGTTTTCAAATGGCCTAGACCTACAAATGTTAAGGAGGTAAGGAGTTTCCTAGGATTGGCAGGATATTACCGGAAGTTTATTAAGGGATTCTCAAAGATAGCTATGCCGATGACCTCGTTGACCAAGAAGAACGTTAAGTTCGATTGGACAGACGAGTGTGAGCAAAGTTTCCAGACGCTAAAGGCTCATCTAGTTACTGCCCCGGTGTTAGCATTGCCCTCAGAGCATGGGGAGTACGAGATCTATACGGACGCCTCAAAGCAAGGTCTTGGGTGTGTAATGATGCAAGACAAGAGGGTCATAGCCTATGCGTCGAGGCAACTGAGGCCCCACGAGGTGAATTACCCCACTCACGACTTGGAGTTGGCTGCAGTCGTGCATGCTCTGAAAATATGGAGGCATTATCTCTATGGGGTTAAATGCGAGATATTTACGGACCATAAGAGCCTCAAGTACTTCAACACTCAGAAGGAGCTGAATATGAGGCAACGGCGCTGGTTGGAGTTGATTAAGGACTATGACTGCACCATTAGCTATCATCCCGGGAAAGCTAACGTGGTGGCTGATGCTTTAAACCGAAAGTCGGCTGAAACGAGTGCCGTGGAGGTAGTGGCTAAGGAGATCATGGAGGACCTAAAGAGAGAGGAGATCACGCTCATATTGGCCGACCGGTATGTTTCCGTCCCAGGGTTGTCATTACAACCATCGCTGGGGGAGCGAATCTGCGAGGTCCAGAAGAGCGATGCGGTGATAGTAGGGATTAGGGAAAGGATTGAAAAGAATAATGACCCCGATTTTGAGGATAGGGATGGAGTGCTGAGGTACCGGAATAGAATATGTGTCCCTGGTGATGGGGGAATCAAGGAGTTGATTTTGGCAGAGGCGCATACTACGCCCTATACCATCCACCCTGGAGGAACGAAGATGTATCATGACATCAAGAAAGTTTACTGGTGGCCGAATATGAAAAGGGAGATCGCGGAGTATGTCGCGCGATGTCTGACTTGTCAGAGAGTGAAAGCAGAGCACCAGAGGCCAGCAGGGACATTGAAGCCTCTGGAGATCCCTGAATGGAAGTGGGAAGGAATAGCCATGGATTTTGTAGTAGGGCTACCAAGAATGTCAGCTAGCTACGATGCAATATGGGTAGTGGTGGACCGATTGATCAAGTCAGCCCACTTTCTGCCCATCAGGGTGAAGTATACCTCGGAGAGGCTAGCTGAAGTGTATCTTCAAGAAATTGTGAGACTCCATGGCATACCGAGGAGCATAGTGTCGGATAGGGATCCGAGATTTACGTCAAGGTTTTGGTGAAGGTTGCAGGAATCCCTAGGCACTAAATTGAATTTTAGCACTGCTTTCCACCCACAGACGGATGGCCAATCTGAGCGGACCATTCAAATTTTGGAAGACATGCTCCGAGCGTGTATCATTGACTTCAAGGGGAGCTGAGCTCAATATCTGCCGCTAGCAGAGTTCGCATACAACAACAGTTTCCAATCAAGTATTGGCATGGCACCGTATGAAGCTTTGTATGGAAGGAGGTGTAGGTCGCCATTATATTGGGATGAAGTAGGAGAAGGGAGACTGTTGGGGCCGGAGATGATTTTGCAGACAAAAGAGAAGATTCGGTTGATTAAAGAAAGACTTATTACGGCCCAAAGTCGGCAAAAGAGTTATGCGGACAATCGAAGAAGGGAGTTGGCCTTTGAAGAAGGAAGTAAAGTGTTTTTGAAGATTTCTCCAACAAAGGGGGTAGCACGATTCGGGAAGAAAGGGAAGCTTCAACCCCGGTTTATAGGACCTTTCGAGATCCTGGAGCGTGTTGGACCAATGGCGTATAGGCTGGCCATACCGCCATCAATTGCGGGAGTACATGATGTGTTCCACGTATCGCTCTTACGAAAGTATGTATCTGACCCTACCCATGTGTTAGAATATGAGCCTTTGCAGATTAAGGAAGACCTTACCTATGTGGAGGAGCCAGTAAGCATCATCGATAGAAAGGAGCAACAATTGCGGACCAAGGTGATACCGCTTGTGAAGGTTCTATGGAAGAATCATGGGGTAGAGGAGGCATCTTGGGAATTGGAAAGCGATATGTATGAGAAGTACCCCCAGTTAAGAGGAGAATAAAATCTGAATATTTACTTCCTTCCCTATTGATTGATTGATTGATTGATTGATTGACATGTATGAGTATTATTGTCTGATATTTGTGCTTGACTTCCTTACATAAAGAATGCTAATTCTTTGTGAAATATGATGATATTTTGTATATACACATGACTGACCCTTGTATTATGTTGTCAGATGCCACCGAGTAGTCGACCCCCTCGTTCCCAGCATTCGGGCACACCTTCTCAGAGAAGGATGACAGTACCCGAGTATCGCAGCCTGTTCAGGGTTAACCATAGAACCCAAGGTTCGACAAGACAGTCGGGAAGCCATGAGGCTCCGACTCACGCATCGCACAAGACAGATAGAGGGGACCCGCGAGGAGCGTACCAAACCCATGTATCGTATTGGCAGCAAGGTATGGTGGGGACGTACCAGCCCCCGCCACCCCCGGCACCTGACCAACCTGGACCTTCCAGGTGGGGTCAACCCTTATCTCCAGATTGTTCTGGATATCTGGAGGGTATTTATTGGCCAGAGTCGCCAATAAATGCCATTCCCTTAAGGACCATGTTACCGGAAAACTTTGAGGAAGATCCGGAAGAGGACCCAGAGGAGGATCCGGAAGAGGATCCAGGGGAGGATCCGGAAGAAGACCCCATGGAACAACATCCGATACCTAATGAGACTAGAGAACGGTCCCAGGAAGAATCTAGACGTCGTAACTCGAGACGTGAGTGTACACCTAGGCGATGTAACGAGAGAAGACATCGTAGAAGAGTTAGGGCTCAAGACGCTGGATCGGAGACCCACTTTTCGTCACAAGAAGTAGAGTCTAGACCTAGGTTTCATGGACCACCCGAGAACATCATCCATGACCCTAGTCTAGATGAACCAAGCCAAGGAGTTAGATCGCAGTCTTGGACGGGGAGTAATTCCCCAGATCACGTTTACCAGGGGGAGATTAGTAGTGGGACAAGCACAAATGTTCGTCCCAACCCCTATTGTCCTGCACCTACGCAATCAGGACAAAATTTCTGGTGGTAAAAGAAATTCCGAGCTCGGAATTTTTATAAGGAGGGGAGAATGTGAGACCCCGATTTTCTCCTACGTAATTTCTTATGTATTATCTTTTATTTTCCAATGTAATAGCTTTTATTTCATCATGGGGCTATGTTTTTGGCCAATGTATGGCCTAATCCTTATGTTATGGTATTTCAATTAAAATGAGATTTTATTCCATAAAATCTCTTTAAATAATTTTAATGCCATTTTATGCAAAGTTTAAATTATATTTATTTTAGGAGCCAAAATTTGCAAGTAAGTTTCTCTCTTACGAATTTATATTTTTCATTTACTTAATATGTTTCATGGACCATAGAATTTGAATTATGATTTGAGAATTCTTTGTATAAGCCAAAAATGATTAATGGATTAAATCATGAAATTCTATTGAAGACATGGATTGAATATTTTTATATCTTTCATATGTGACATGTATTATTACCATGTGGCCTATTTTAGTAATAGAATTTCCATTTGAATATTCAATGATAAGCTATATATTTATGTGATAAGTCTAAGAAAAGATTTAATTGATAAGCACACTTGCTTATCATAGTGATAAGCAAGCATGATAATAGGTTAGGAAACTTTTAGGGTGATAAGTCTTTGTGATTATTGTAGAGATAGGCTAGGGCCATTATCATATGATAAGATATCATGCTTATGAGATGATAAGCTATTGGAATGAATTAGATAAGCAAGAGAGCTTATGAGTGATAGGTTAGGTGAGAGAGAGTAACCAAGTTGAAAGTTGGTTGCAATTTAATGTGGAAGTAACTAGGTTGGTTGGAAAGCAACCAAACAAGGGGGAGGGATGGCTTTTACGTGAATGGGTATAAGGTGAAATTGAAAAGCCATAAAGTGAGGCCATGTGAAGTGTAAGAGGTGTAAGAAGTGTAAGAAGTGATAAGACAACACATGGAAGTAAAAGAGAAGAGAAAAAGCAAGGGAGAAGGAGGAATGTCGATGGATTCATGTGAGGAGAGAGAAGGAAGTAATTCAAATGCAAGCCATGCTAGGGAGACAAGATTTGATGTGATGAAAAGATGAAAGAAAGAGAGAGGGAAGGCTTAAGCAATTGTCGACCAAGGCCCCCCCTTCCACCCTTTTTCCTTTTGATTTCTCTCTCTTGTCAACTCACCCTCTCAAGCTTTGTGTCATAGCATTTACTCTCCTTGGGAGACTCATTCCCTCACACCTCTCATTGCAATGCCTTGGCCGAATCATTCATGCATCTCATTCTCTCCCATTTTTCTTGCCTTGGCCGAAAGTTGCATTTCTCTCAAACTCTCTCCCATTTTCATGCCTGGCCGAACCACCCCCTAGGATTCAAGGTTTGCACATTTTCCTCTTGCACTCTAAACCACATCCTTCTTGCTTTCCAAATCCCATTCTAAAAGCCAAGTTTAGACCTCTTTGTAGTTGTTAAATCTCTCTTGGTGCAATCTCATTTCTTCCTTGAAAAACCCTAACTATTTGCCTCATTTCTCTTGAAGCTTACCACTTTCTCTTACCCCCCATAAGAACCCACACTAGCTCTCCAAGTCAAGCTTGAATATTTCCTAAGGAGGGTGAACCGAAACTTTGAAGGAAGAGGAGTTTAGGAAAAGTTGGTGAAGGTTGAAGGTAAGCTTGGTTCTATTGATGATCTTGCCTTAAGTTTCACAAATATTAACCTAAGGTATTTTATTTTCTAGGTACTCAAGATTGGATAGTCAACAAGGTAAGACCAATGTGATGTTGTTGGGTTAGCATGAGTGGCCGAATGGCTTATGTATAAGATCTTGAAGTTTAGGTTGTGATATGCCTTGATGTTGTTAGATCTTGAATGCTTAAGAACCCTAGGTTGTTTAAATGCTAGATCTAACCATGGAAACCTTAGATCTAAGGTTGAATGTAAAGAAAAATGCAAATGGAGAACAATGCATGTTAAAGGAAGCTAGATCTAAGTCTTGATGTGTTGGTTTGATGAAAGTTGATTATTTTGCTTAGATCTATGGATGTTAGTGTGTATAAAGTGTGGATCTAACGTTGATGGAAATATTTGAAGAAGAGATAAAGTGTATGCATGCTAGTTAGGTCACAATGCAAAGGATGTGCATGTTATGATTTTTAGCATGAGAAAGGTGACATTTTGAGGTATGGCCGAATATGAGATGCTTAGGATTTCATGTATAGTTTTGTATATATTTAAATCTGGACATTGGCCATGATATGTGCAAGATTTATGACCCTATGAATGGTAGATGATTATGTTAGGTATTAGATGCATGCATAATGAAAGGAACAAAAGAAACTTAATCGTTTGGGTGAAAACATGTGTTGGCCGAATGTTATGAGCATGATATATTGTGTTGGTGTTTTGATTTATAGATCCTAGGTTGTGAAATTGTTGAATGGAGGATGGGATCACCATTGGAGTTAAAGTTGTGACTAAAGGGTGCATAAAATAGTAATAGCCGAATGTTATAATAAAATGGAACCCTAAGTACAATTTATGAATTATGGATTATCATTGTTGTGATGGATGAGGAAATTGGGGTTTAGGCTAGTTGGTATAAAACCGTGATCATGTAATGAAATTTTGAACCCTAGTTAAGATTTAATCCTGATTAATTTATTCATAAGTTTTAATGGAGTACGTGTAATAATAAGAGACTTAGGTTTAATTCTAAATCTGTGGATATTAATTAAACCCTAATCGAGGCATGTACATGGATAAATATATTTTTATAAAAATATTAATGATTTAATAAACTAAGTTTTGAATATTTGTTAAGGAAAAGAATAAATAAAATATTTTAATTGATTAAATGAATTTCAGTGATATATATATATATATATCTTTGGTTGATGACCGATTTCAAAAATGCAAATATTTAATGATTGCATACTATTCTTAAAGTCTAAAGAAATATTTAAATCGCTTGTAGGCGATCCACGTGTCTTTATACACGACCAAAGAAGACCAAATGTAAGTGGATACTGTAAGTGGACTGTAAGTGCTCTTTTTCAAAACTGGAATGACACACTGCATCGTTTCATGAACAAGCATGAATTTTAAGCAAGCATGACATGACATGTGCATTGCATGAATTTTTCAAGAAGAAAGTTTATGCAATGATTTTATGGAAAGACTATGAGAAGTTTTATGAAACGATAAGTTAAGTTAAGGGGCACTGGTCGGTACCGTACCATCAAGATGAACTCCCATACCGAAGGACAAATGTGAGAAGGATGGGTGAATCCACGAGGCTGTGCAAACCACACTGAAGGACATTGAGAAGGTGTGGTGCCTCCAAGGGTCATGTCTAGCCACTGAATGACAAATGAGAAGGTGCGCTAGCTGACCGTATGTAAGGTCTCCAAGGGAATTCGGGGACGGTTCCGAAGGGAACGCACAACCCTGACTTCAGGGGTTAAATGGAGCGAGCCCACAAATAAAAGATATGAAATGATTATAAAAAGGCCAAGAGAGGCACAAGTACGAATAAGTGGTTTCAAGGGCCAAGGGCCAGTTTTACAAGCAAGTACGAAAGAAAGATTTTCAAAGGGCCTGAGGCCGAAACTAAGCAAGAGCATATGCATAATTCATGACATGCATGTGCATCACTTATCAAGTTTCTTTCTTTCATGATTAAGCGGGCATAAGTCAAGAGCATGTTTTAAGTTTATGTCTTTCCCTTACTGAGTCTTTTTGACTCACGTTTTTAAAATTGTGTCATTCCAGATGCCTCAGGTGAAGAGATTCAGGAGGACTACCTGACCTAGAAGTTCAAGAATTTATGTTTCATGCTTTTGTTGATAGTGGCTTGATCGTCACTAGTTGGCTTTTTACATGTTATTTATGTCTTGTATGAAACCTTAATGAGAACCCTAATTATGTAAGTTTATCTCGAATTTCTTGCGATCCTGTACGTTTCCGCCGTAATCTAGTAAAAATATAAGTAAGAACGCTGGAGCCATCCGGGGGATAGCTCGCGGCTGTCACGGTCCCTGCGGGATGCCGTTCGGGGCTTGACAGTTAAGTTGGTATCAGAGGATCGGAGGGTAGAGCCGTAAAACATAGGGAACGAAGTAGAACCCTAAACCCTAAAGCAAGAGATAACACGTTTAGGGTTAGTACGATAAGAATTTCTGAGGTTGAGGTTGTTCTAAGCTGAACGATAACCTTGAAGTGCAGGATGACACCTAGGAGACCAACAAGAAGCCAAGAGCCCGAGGCTCCCGGAGTTACCACCGAGGACGTGTTAAGGCACATGGCTCAGCTCGTTGCCGAGCACGTGCAGCCGAGTGCCCATGCTGAAGGGGCCCGAGGACGCCCTGATGGGTGTACGTTCGATCAATTCAATCGCCAGCACCCGCCAGCGTACAACGGCAAGGGAAATGCCATACTAGCAGAAAATTGGCTGGTGGAGATGAAAGAACTACTTGAGGTCTTGGGGTGTACCGAGGCCCAGAAGTTAAGTTATGCTACCTTCAAGCTGCAAGGGGATGCCAAAAGGTGGTGGCAGTCCAAGAAAGTGTTGTTGGGTCAGGAGCTGGGAGAGCAGCCCATAACCTGGGAAAGGTTCCAGCAAGAATTTCTAGATCCTTATTTCCCACGAACGACTCGGGAAGCGAAAGCAAGGGAATTCGCTACCCTAACCCAATGAGCCATGACGATGGAGCAGTACGCAGGCCGATTCATGGAATTGGTGCAGTTTGCCCCGTACTTGGTGCCAGCTGAGGAAAGAAAGGCCCGAAAGTTTGAAGAAGGGCTACACCCACGGGTCTATGACAGGGTGTATAGCCATAATCTTAAAACCCTGGCAGAAGTGATTGAACGGGCAGTGAAAGTGGAGAGAGGACTGCAGAGGATAGCAGTCTATCATGACCAGCAGAAGAGGAAGGCTCCTTCCAACCCAGCCATTCCGCAGATGTCCTGGAGGAAAAGTAGGCCAGAGTCATCACAGAGTCAGCCTCAGAGGCCGAATCAGAGGCCGAACCCGAGGCGGAACCAGAGGCCTGGTGGAGCTCAGAATGCCGGAGGGAATCAATTTCCTCTGTGCAAGCCGCGAGCATTCCCCGGGAACACTCCAGCGCTTACACTAACTCTTCCAGCGGAAAAGTTTTTTTTAACTATACACATCGGAAGACTCACTCAGGATCCACATGTTGGCTGAGATACAAGCTCAATGAACATAACCCCTCGGTGAATGAATTAAAATTCAAAAAAGTCTTTACATTGCATCTTGTTCGCAAACTTATACAAATACCATCTAGGGTAACATGCTGCCACTCAAATCAGAACAAACACTCACTAGTGCTCACTCGGAGTTTACCAACTCCGACTCCGACTCACAAACTTCTAGGATTTCTAAGTGACATAATCCTCTGCTTCCCGATTTTCTTGTGGATCTAGAATGATACAATTAAAAACTATGAGTCGAAAGACTCAGTAAGGAACATCAGTTTGAAACATGAGCTTTGATAAAACATGGCTTTAAAACATACTTACTTCAATGCACTGTAGCGATAAGAAAAAAAATGCATAACTGGAAATCATGAGTTAGTGCATAAACCATGATGCATATGCATGCTTCGTGATGCACATGTCATGCACTAAAATCTCTTGCCACTCTTGGCCCTTTCAAATCTCGAAATTGGCCCCAGGCCCTTGAAAATATTTCTTTCATAACTTGTTCTTGAAATTGGCCCCTGGCCCTTGAAAATCATTCATTCATTCATGTGGGCTACTTACGCTCCATTTAACCCCTGGAGTCCGGGTTGTGCATTCCCATCGGAACCGTCTCCCTTACCTTTGGAGACATTTCATCTGGTCGAGCTAGGCCTTGAAGTGGTCCCAGGCCTAATGGCTAGACACGACCCTTGGAGGTGCCACACCTTCTCGAGCAACGTTCCTCGGTGTGGTTGCACATACCTCAAGGACTTATCCAACCTTCTCGATCAACGTCCCTCGGTATGGGCGTCCTAGGTTTCATCCACCCATCCTTCTCGATCAACGTCCTTCGGTATGGATGATAAACCTCACTTAACTTGGTACGGATCCGACCAAAGCCCCAAATCAAGTTTCATAACATACGTACTCTTTTCATTTGCATAAACACAATCTTTCATGTTTCTATGCAATGAACATGTCATGCCACACTTGAAAACATCGTAATTTCATTTACATCAAAACGTCTCTTATGCGTTCATGCAAATGATCATGCTATAACATGTTCGAAACATCATGCGTACTTGAAACATTCTTTATGCACAATACATGTCACTTGTATTAAAAACATCTTGCCATGCACAATAAGACATGCAGTGTATCATTCCAGTTTTCCAAATCGGGTAAGATTCACTTACAGTACTCTTTGCAACCTTCTCGGTTCTCACTTGGCTCTTTGCCTACAAGGAATAGGTTCGATTCTCAATATGCTGAGTATACGTGAAATTATATCAACACGCTTCGGTTCTATGAACTATTCGAGGAAACCTATCGTGAAATCCACTAAGGAATGAATAGTGATAATTAAGCACTTAACTTAATCTTAACGATATAATATAGTTGCTGAATTTCTCTTAGTCCAATTGAAGCTCTTGTTCACCTCTTAACTTTGAACTCCCCGTCCATCGCAATGGTTTCAAACGGCAACTATATATATCTACTTCGATATTGTAGATTTATACATTGCCTTAATTCTTTTAATCGCTTAATATCTTATTTAATCTTTTACTTTCTACTAATTAAGCTTAGGTTATTTAATTACTTAATTCTATTGCAATATATTTCTATTCTTGTTTAGGACTCTAATCAGCAAACTAATTGCTCTAGAATTAAATCTTAATCTTCCTTTTATTTCGTGTATTTAATTAAATCTTTACATTAATCAATCACTAACCTTAATCATACTTACCTTAATCATAATTAACTCTTTGCTTGGACATTAGATCTCTATGCAACCCGAAACATTAGCTATATTTTTTTCACCATAAGTTTCGGCCAACCTAATTAAATCCTCAATCTATACTTAACACCACAAGGTTTTGCTAATTCTTTTAACCCGAACCTTTAAGCCTATTATCCATGTTTTTCTCTTACTAATATGGTGTGTTTTATGATCTAGCACAACATCATATTCGACCAACACACATTTTCATAGAATAATTAGGTTTTCCTTAGTTCTTTCGATTTGCATGCAACCTACTATATTTCAAGACTAGCCTATTTGCATATGTTCACCAAACTTTACACATATCATGGTCATTCATCAAATTGACACTTAACAAAATTATATTTGAAGATCCAATACATACAAGATTCGGCCAACACCAACCAACACAACTTTTCATGCCAAAACTTGCAACATGCATTCCTTTACATTTTTCTAACTTTCAAGTTCGGATCTCATGCTTATATAGCTAGATCTAACATCATAACTTAGGGTTGGTCTTCTAAACTCAAGATCTAACAAAAATCAAGACACCAACTCAAGATCCAACCAAGAGACATTCGGCCAACCATAATACTTAGCACTAACAACCATTTTTGGCCTCACCTTGACGATTGAACACAAGCTTTGACCAAATAAGTGTACCTTTCACTTAGAACACCCGGTTTTCACAAATCCTTCTTTAACTCCAACTTTCGGTTCACCCTTTTGGAATGATTCCAAGGCTGATATAAGGTGCTAAGATAGGTTTTATGGTGGGGAAAATAAAAACAAGGAAATGCTTGAAACTTGAAATGATTTAGTTCTAAGAAAGTGAGCTAGATTTCAACAAGGGAAAAAGGCTAGGTGGATAGAAATTTCTAAGAGAAGAAATGAGTTGTTCAAAGGGAAGATTCGGTCACCTCAAGGAAAGGAAACAAACTAAGACTTTAGAGGAATGATTTTGTTGCAAGAAGAAAAGAACAAGGCTTGAGCTCAAGGGAAAGGTTCGGCCAAGAGAGGAAAAGAGAGAGAGTTGAAATGGGAGGGGCGATATTCGGCCAAGAGAAGCAAATGAGGAGTGAAATTGAAATGCTAAGTGTGAGGGTGAGTTCACTTGAAGCAATTGAGTCTCCCAAGGTGAAATTATGGCAATGACAAAGACAATGACATGTTGAAAATGACAAGAGAAAGAAGGAAAGAGGGGGGGTGAATTTGGGTTGCTCTTGGCCGACCATTGCATGTCCATTTCACTCCCTTTTTCTCCTCATTTTCTCTCACCTCCTCCCTTGTCTCCTCAAGTCATGTCTCCCACGTGAATTCCTCCTTCTCCCTTTGCCTTTTCTCTCATTTCTTTTCCTTGTCTTGTCTTGTCACTTAATTGCTCTCCATCTCTCTTCACATGGGATCACCACTTTATGGCTTTTTACTCCTTGCATCTTCACGTAAATGGTCTTGTCTCTTCTTGGTTTACCTCTTGTTTAGTTCATTTATGATGTTTGGTTACAACTCAACTAAATTAGTTACTCTCGCAACTAACTTTCTAGTTACTCTCACAACCAACTTTCAACTTAGTTACTTTTGTCACCTAACTTATCTCCTATAAGCACTCTAGCTTATCTAGTTCAATTACATAGCTTATCATCTTATAAGCATGACAACATATGTCAAGATAATGGTTCTAGCCTATCTCTACGATAGCCACAACAACTTATTACATAAAAAATTCCCTAGCTTATCATTATGCTAGCTTATCACTATGATAAGCAAGTGTGCTTATCATTTTAAACTCTCTTAAAACTTTTCATATGCCTAGTAGCTTATCATCTAATATTTCTAATGATAATCAAACTATTAATTTAGGCCACATAATAATGATATATGCCACCTATTAATGACACACAAAAATATTCAAATACTTAAAGGAAATTCATGATCTTTTAAATTTAATTATTTTCAGCCGATATATTTATATATCTTTAATCATATTTAATTCCATGGATTATGAAATATACTAAGCAAATGAAAAATATAAATCCATAATAGAAACTTACCTTGCAAGTTTTGGCTCTTAGGAAAATAAAATTAAACTTGCACAAAACTTCCATAATGAAAAGAAAATTATTTTAGGGAAAAATTTATGAAATAAAAATCTCATATTAATTAATGTACCTTAACATAAAACTCAGGTCATACATTGGCAAAAAATATGGCCCCATAATTTAAATTAAAACTAATACATTGAAAATAGCAAAAGCAAAGTTCGGGGTCTCACATCGTCGCTTAGAAGGATTTCCACCCAAAGGAAGGGCTTGGACGAGATATTCATCTACATTCTCCGTACAAAGAAGAAAATCTCAGATCACATGGTTGCCTTCATAGAGAGCAATTACCCCATCCTCTTCATTTGGAGAAAGAACCGGAGTATCTTTTTTGTAAGATTCAGGAACATAAACCAAAATCCCAACACAAAGAAGAAGTACGAGAGGACTCTCTGGGAAATCGCTCCGAACCAACACCCCAAATATAAAAAGAAAACTTTGTGCCATCCATGATTGTTGTTTGGAGAATGCGTGACCAAAGAAGGTCTGTTCGGACGAGGATGGAAATACCAATACTTGTTCGCATAGAAAGAAAGCACAATAGCATAAAATCACATAATTCATTAAATGTCAAGTGGAATTCTACCCCGAAGTGCATGACCCACAACATGGCACATCCCAAATATGCCCTCAGATTAGACGAACAATCTTGATCTTGTGGAATATTAAAGTTTCTTGATCTTGTCTACAATTGATCCTTCAATCCTCAATAATCGTTAGATCTTATGATCTCGCACGTTGAGTCTTTCGATTTCACATCTTAGCAACCTAAATGTTCTGCCTCCTTCCCTTCCATGAGCACAACCGTCTCAGGTTTTTTTGAGATCATGTTGGCCAACCCAAAAACTAACACGCGACACAGGGATCTCATCCCTTAATGCTCGCTTAGAACCCTTGGCACCGCCAAAATCCACGGTTGCCCATGTCCAATAATCTGCAGGCAGGCCAGAAAATTACCAACCCCCGACCAGGGTGTGCCAGAGCTGGCCATGGTGTGGCATGGCCAAGCCCATGCACCCCAACTGGTTGTACGGGTGTTGTGTTTGCCATGAGTTCCAACGTTGGGGCTCCAGTTGCGCCACAGCCTACCTTGGCAGAAACTGAACTCTAAACCCTTTGGTAGACCAAATTGGAAGAATTATGACCAGAATAATAAACCAGAGAAAAGAAAGTTCAGAAATAAATTAGAGCAAGGACTACAATGTCAAGGGTGCGAAGGATTTGGACACTTTAAAGCTGAATGTCCTACCTTTTTGGAATCGAAGGGAAATAATGCTTTGAAGAGATCTTTCTCGTATTCTAATTCGTAGTCAACCTCCTCAGACCATGACGACTCTAATGATAATAAGGTAAATCAAGTTGCATTTAAAACACAGTTTAAACTAATGAGTTTGCTAATTTTAATGATGCAGAAGAAACTATCGCTAAAGATGCAGATGACCTTGAGTGTCTAAAGGAAACTTATCAAGAGTTATATCAAGAGAGTATTACAGTAAAGAAGGAGAATTGTGTGACTCTTAGGAAAATCAATCTTTTTCAAAAAGAGAGAGACGAGTTAGCTGAAACATTACTAGAAAAACATTCTATAGTTCGAGAGCTTATTGTATGAATGCCTCTCTTAAAGAGTGTGTTGTGAAATTAATGAAGGAGCTGGACGAAAGAAATGTACAGCTGAAGAATTTTATCAAGTGGAACCAACAAACAAGATAAGATGTTTAGCATTAGATATTCGGATGGTGATACCCACAGGTTTGAATAAAGTAAATTATCAAGTAGTTAATTACAAACCTCCTACTTCTATTAATTCTAAACCTCATTTTTCTATTAATTATAAGTTTTTCAGATTCATACCTACTTGGTATCACTGTAGTAAAGTTGGTCATACTAAACCTAAGTGCTTTGATCTTGTGAGAAATAAAAATAGAAGTGTTTCTATGTTCATAAATGATTGTTCAAAATATAAACTTAGTAAGTCAATGATGCAAGTGAGTGTTCTATCTTATTTGGAGAGTAGGGTCGATATGCCTGCCAAAAGGTTGGACCACTATTGGCATATCTACCTGAATCGTTCAACGAGTTTGTGTTAAACTATAATACGAACAAGATGATAGTGACTTTGTTATTGTTGTTTAATATGTTACAGGGAGCTAAAGAACTTATCACAAAATGTAGACAAGTTCCCTGATGATAATGGACAAGTCAAAGTCAACTTGACCACGACAATTAAATCCAAGGGAAACAAATTTAAGAAATGAGTAGCTCTAAGCTTAGCTAGAATGAAAAGAAGGAGGAAACAAGTGAGCCAAATAAAAAGGCCAAAGAAAACTGTGTCCATTGACGCAAACCAGGATTTCTAAGGGCTTTAGAAACTCAAAGACTGGATGAGCAGGATGTCATTTCAAAGATGGTGACGACTGCATGTATTGCATCAACCACCCTAGGGACTTTTCAACTAAGACTACAACGGAACAAAGCTTTGATTTTAGAGGATTTTCCTTTTGTACCAGCAAATAAAAAAATAGCTTTGGAAGTATTTTAGGTCACGTGTTGGTCAATCCATAATTCTGTTTTGGCAATTTAAATTGATTTGGTCTCTCTCAATGATATATAGTAGTATAATTGTATTGAACACTATGGCTCAAACTTTAACAATCAAATTTTTGTTGTAGGAGTTATATCAAGTCAAGGAGGAAAGGACTTCAAATCTCTAAAGCACTAAAAACTTCTCCTGCAATGATGGTGTCGACAAACTGGAAGTAAGTGTCGATATATCGCACTGCAAACCGATAGTCATTTTGAGGGTCTACACATGAGAAGATGATGTTGACACATGAGATGATAGTGTCGAAAAATATCAGTGACACCTGAAAGCAAGTTTCCAAGCTTGAAGATGGTGTCCCCACATTGGAGCAATGTGTCGACACATGTTACAGAAATCCTATTTCATTAAAGATGACAACAACTCTAATTTTAAGACGGTCGGGCACTTAGGGCATCTCTCCCACATTGTAAAAAAGGCCCTTGGGGACCACCCAACATTGAAGACTTAAAATACAAAAAGATGTAGAGATAAAAGGCAATGACCTACAACGTCAATCTTCACCTTGCCTACCAAGAGAGAGAAAAGAGCAAAAAGAGAAAGTTTGCACGGATCCCTAGAAAGCTACTACTACCACTTGCCATTACTATAGCACTCAATCTCTGATCTTCGTCTTCTTGCTCTTTATTGTACCTTGTATTTGCACATCAGGCCTTTAGAGCAACTGATCATTACTTCTTTCATCAAACCTTGAGAAACGTTATAGTGTGGGATACATTTGGGCCTACCCGTGAGGTAAGAAGAAACCTTACCGAGTGTGAGATTTGTTGTAAGAGTTGGAGCATAATGAAATCCTATTTCATTAAAGATGACAACAACTCCAATTTTAAGACGTTCGGGGACTTAGAGCATCTCTCCCACATTGTAAAATGGCCCCTGGGGACCACCCAACATTGAAGACTTAAAATACAAAAAGATGAAGAGATAAAAGGCAATGACCTGCAATCTTCACCTAGCCTACCAAGTGAGAGAAAAGAGCAAAAAGAGAAAGTTTGCACGGATCCCTAGAAAGCTACTACTACCACTTGCCATTACTATAGCACTCAATCTCTGATCTTCGTCTTCTTGCTCATTATTGTACCTTGTATTTGCACATCAGGCCTTTAGAGCAACTGATCATTACTTCTTTCATCAAACCTTGAGAAACGTTATAGTGTGGGATACATTTGGGCCTACCCGTGAGGATAGAAGAAACCTTACCGAGTGTGAGATTTGTTGTAAGAGTTGGAGCATAACCTCGGCAAAACACTTGTAATGGTTACGTAGGACCCAGAAGCTAAGGTGTTATTACTATTGGAAGATAGTGAAGAAGGCCCAAGGAAGGCACTAGCCTTGAGGGTAGACGTAGGTAACTCTTGGTCAAACCACCTAAAAATATCGGTGCTATCTCTCCTCTTTAACTGTCATTCTTTATTGTCCTTATTTATTGTACCACGATTTATTATACTTGAAACATTTTGAGATCTGAGTTTTATCAAAAGTTTCACACTTTATTAAAACTCAATTCACCGCCCCTTTCGGGTTGTCACCTAAACTCATAACTGGTATCGGAGCTGAGATTTAATATCCTTAGTAATCTCCACCCTTGTTTGCTCTTCTTTGGCTCAAGGGCAATCCATTAACAGACCTCCTTTGTTGAATGGAACTTGTTACAACTACTAAGGATGATGATTTATATCTAAGCTGTGGATTATGAACTTTGGAGAGTTATCTTCGTGGTCCTAGATTTCCTAAAGATGTAACAGGTAAGTTGAAAGGGGAAAATTATTGGGATGATCATGATCTCAAACTCATGTCTTTAAATTCTAAAGTTGTGAATGGCTAAACAAATATGCGATAATTTGTTAGTTGCTCAAGATGGTACTAATTAAGTCAAGGAAAACTATATTAGCATGCTTTCATAGCTATGATTTTTTTTTGATGAAATCCGATGAATCCATTTCCTCCATGTTTTCTCACTTTACGGATATTATAAATTGATTGAAATCTCTTGGCAAAGAATACACAATCGTGAAACAATAAGAAAGATTCTCAGGTGTTTTCCTAAAGCATGAGAACCAAAATTTACAGCTATCCAAGAAGTCAAAGATTTAACTAAGTTATCTCTAGATGAGCTCATGGGATCTCTTTTGACTCACGAGGTGAACCAAGTTAAGGGAGATCAGGATGAAGTAAAAGGTGAGAGAGGAATAACCTTAAAAGCATTATACTCTAGCAATCATGAATCATCAAAAGACGATGAAGAAATGGCATTGTTTACGAAAAAGTTCAAGAAGTTCTTTCGTAAGAAACAAGGAGACAAGAGATATCCAAGAAAGTCCAACTTCAAGAGAGATAGCAGCAAAAAGAATGAGACTATCTGTTTTGGTTGCAAAAAGTCGGGACATATCAAGTCAGAATATCCTAACATGGAACCATATAAGATGTCAAGAGACTTCAAAGACAAGAAGGAAGCTTTTATGGTTGCATGGGGTACAATCTTCTTTTATTCAATGCTTTTCTTTTAATGAGTTACAAGATGCTTCTGATGAACAACATCTTGAACTAAAAAAAAAATTCTCAAAGTATTATTGTCTTAGAAAGAATTTTGAAAGTATTACAAAAGAGAATGATACTTTGTAAAGTCAAGTTATATCTCTTATAGCTTAAAACGATATTTTGAAAATGAAAGGTGACTATCCTACAAATGATCTTGCAAAATTTACTCAAGGAAAATGAAATCTTGACATTCTTCTCAGTTCTCAAAGATGTTGCTTCAACAAAAGTGGTATTGGATATGACTCTTTTAGTGATCAAGAACTTTCTTCTGATATGATCACAAAATCCTTTACATCATTTACTTTGTGCAACTTTTGTGTTAAATTTGGACATATTTCACACACTTGTCCAACTAGAAAGAAATCTTCTAATGGATTCCTAAAGACAAGCTGAAATAAACCATTTCTAACACCAACGGACCCAAAAAGATTTGGGTAACAAAAATCAAGACTTGATCCTTTTTTGTAGGAGTGCATAAAGACAACTAAAGTCAAGGAACATTGGGTTCCTGATAGTAGATACTCTAAGCACATGACCGGAGACAAAAGTTGGTTCAAATCTCATTGTCCAAAAGAAAAAAAGGTTTAGTTATAGTTGGTGATAATGGTAAAGAAATAATACTTGGTATTGGAAATGTCGATCTATACAAAAAAATTGAGAAACCAACGACAAGCAAAGCAACAAGGAAATCTATTCGCATGTTACATTCCTTTTCATGTTTCAAAGATTTTAAATTGTTTCAAATGGGTGTAAAATGTGCAGTTCTCAATGGTTTTCCTTCTAAGAAAGTTTATGTAGAACAACTTCTGTATTTGAAGATGAGAAACTACCACATCATGTGTTCAGGTTCACAAAAGCACTCTATGGCTTGAAACAAGCACCGCAAGCATGGTATAAATTTTTATCTCAAATTTGGAGAGTTAAGACTAGACAATATCAGGAACCTTCGGTTAAAATTTTGAGTCAATTGGAGATAGGATGGAAAAGTTATGATTATTTGAAGTTACTGTTAAAAACTAGCTTTTTCAAGCAAAAAAAAAGACTCATTTTTATAGCTACACGGGTTGGGCCTGTTTTCTATCAACTGGATTGAATTTAATGGGCTTAAAAGCTCATATTATTTCCCAGGAATGAGCTTGTAAGTGGAGCCTAAGTCTAGGTCCCTATTGGACCCAAAATGCCTAACTTGGTAGCCCATGTGAAGTAGGCCCTTTTCTATTTTTTGAGCTGACACAAGTCGTGTTTCAGACCTTCTAATAATTTTCAGATGTGGGCTTTCCAGCAAGCCCAAGTCTAATTTCTCATTTAGCTTGATACAAATAACTTGGATAATATGAAATATTGACTTCTATTAGGTTAAATCATAAAAAGTTCTAAATCAATTTTTTTGAGTGCTCTCTGATTTAAAAAATGATTAAGATCCTTAAGACTAACTCTGTTTCCTCCCTCGTCCATATTTTTGTTTACTACTAAGATAAATTATGGAGATATTTGAGACATTTATCACCCATGAGTTCCCTACCCATGTTCTCATTAACCATGTTCGAGTCCTAGTCTCAGAGGGCTTAGACGTAGTTTTGGTCCATCAGCCCCACCTAATTCCGAAGGATCTGCTACCAGAATTCCTGTAAACGAGAACCGCCCATTGGGGGAGAACTACAGCGGCATAAACTGGGTAGACCTCACCCTGTTTGACCATGATGAAGACTGAGCTTCTTGGGATGCCTTTGTTTTATGTTTTCTTTTAATGTTGGCTTGCTTGTATATTAAGCATAAATAACAGGATTAGTGATATAGGCTTATTTGTTGTTAGCCTAGATTTTTTAAGGACATTAGGGTTCTCGCAAATCCCTAACCCTGACAGGTAGTTCCTTTGCAGTGTGCTATTCCCTTACGTACGTGTGATGTTTTCTTTGTATTGAAAGTATTTCTCTTATTTTATTTTAAATTGACTTCCATTTCCACCATAATGTTTTCTGAGTAAATTCTATTAAGTACTAAGTCTTTAATCACCCAAAAGAAAATACTACCGTCATAAGACTAGTAGTTAAGGACGTACCGTAGTCTCACCATTTATGCATCTTTGTTACTACAAAGAGAGCTTGGAGACTTATTCGAGCACGAGGGACGTGACACGCCTATTTAGTATAAGTGGTAAATGAGATTATTTACAATAAATTAAATCCCATGACCTTCCATTGTTGATAAATGAGAATTTTATTTGATTAGCGTTGGATAAAACTAAAATAGTTATGGCCAATTATTGATCTTATAATTTGTCTCCATGTACTTGATGTAGAGATAAATGATTATGTATGAGTATTGAGAGTGTTAACTAAAATAATACAAGCTACTATAAAATTGTATATTACTTAAACGAGGGTTGCACTTAATCAAATAAGCACATACACCAAAATAGTAAAAATTGTGTTTATGTTGGGGCCAAAAGGAATATCAAGCATCATGTGACGTGAAACTTTTGTATATGCATGATATATAACATGTAATGTGATAATTATATGTAGGTACTACTTGTTTTTATAAGTTGTGCCATGATTACTAGCATAAGATTATGTGCATATAAGTCAAAAATTCTTGATATCCATTATCATTCTATATAGTTGGAGAGAGATGATTCATTATCATTCTATATAGTTCGAACGCGAAGATTGGATGCATGTGATCTCGATCAAACCGTAATTTTCATGGGCGTCTAACTCATCGCACAATGTTACGACCGGTATTTTATTTTTTATTTTTTAGAAAAAAAGAATAACTGCAATTTTTATATTGGACATATAATCGAGTAGCTTATCCTGAATTAGAAGACATAAATTTCATTAACTACAAAAATTGATATAAAAAATAATGCCCAAAAAGTAACGAAACTAATAAAATGAAGTAGCTCTTGGCACTGCTGCTACTATCGTAAGTTGCCCTCTCTCTACTTGCTTGTCCACGAACTCTTTGTAGTCTTTCTCCCTAACAGCTCGCATCTCCTCACTGGAACATTATCCGTGTAACATGTTATGTCACAACTTAAAACCCATTAATTAAAAAATACATGTGAAAAGAAATAATTATCTCAAAATTATTGCAAATAAAGGATATTGAAGGCATATTTCCAACAGGGTGATTTAACAACGGTCGATGGAGGGTGACATGTGTGAAAGTTGGTAGTTTGAGGTTCAAAATGTTTAAAACATTTTGTATGAGGGTGCTATGTGCCAGCAATGGTAGTATAGGATGCAATATCCAAATAAGCCTAAAGTTGATAGGTGAATGTGTATTTATCCCAAAATTAAACCTATATATTTTAGGGGAGAACAACTGTCACCGGGTAATCATACATAAAACAAAGCGTCCTAGGTTGCATATGCACCCAAATGCATCCTCCGTGGAACCTAAAGTAGTACTTAATCTGGGAATGTTTATATATATGCTTATAGCTTCTCTTTCAAGTAATATATGAGGAGGCATTGTTCTTAAGGCGGAAGTGGTCATCGCAGGGCTAGCTCCGTTGACTCGTATTCAATGTGACGCATGCATTTGCTTCTATATATTTCCTAAATCTATTTAAAGTACTCAAAATATTAAATAATCGTATTGCATGTCTTTCTTTATAAGAATAATCTATATCATATAAGTAAAATGGAATATATATCGGTTTTATATTGCAGCAGGCAGCTTTGCCAAAAGAAAAATAGAAGATATATCCTTCATGTCCGCAAGAGGTGGTGTTAGGCAATTAAACTATTTTTGAGAAAACCTGCTTATGTTAGGCAATTAAATTAGTTATCATCTTAATCCCCAAGTACTAGCTAGCTCAATATAGAACAAGAATAAGGCCACAGAGGCATCACGAATTTCACCAGAAAATCAATGCGCAGCGGGCCGACGCACGTGCAAAATACATATATGCCTATATATATGAATAGATTAGTAAAAAATAAAACTAAAATAGAGAAAAACAGAGGAAAAAAAATATGGCACGGTGCATGAATCTTGATATTATATATTAATATCATAATTGAATTCAAAATTTAATTGAGATGAACCGGTTTCTCTATCCATCAAACCATATATATTATTCTTCACCAGGCCAATCCCAACCGTGCCTATCTAAGCAAGAAATTCACACGTTAATGAGTACTACAGATATATATATCTATGGCGCATCAAATATGCTCCAGTCTTTATCATAAATACTTATAAATACTATACATCCCTAGCACCAAACTACCACCAAACCAAAAAGTTTCAAATTAGATAAAGAGTAAAAACAGAGGAAGAGAGATGAAATCCAACTATTCTTTCCTTGTGAAGTTTCTAATAGTACATTGTCTGGCAATTTCATGTGCATCGCAAGCATCGTATGATTTCTTTTACTTTGTACAACAGGTACATGATGATACTTTCTTTAAAGAGCTTATTTATAATACTACTGATTACATTATTTTCCTACCCTCTTGAATATTGTAAGCATGCTTCTTAAATTTTTGTTCGGTCCTTTAATTAGTGGCCAGGCTCATATTGTGATACAACGCAAGGTTGCTGCTATCCAACAACAGGAAAACCAGCAACAGATTTTGGCATCCACGGCCTCTGGCCCAATTATGACGATGGCTCATATCCCTCTAACTGTGATCCTAACAGCCCTTTTGATCCGTCGCTGGTACCTACGCAAACCTACTTTGGCTCCTGAAATTGTTCTCAGTTGTCATCTCCGACAAATGAGTGGTTTTCCAACACAATATTCTCATATCAATGTCTGCGATGGTGCAGATTTCGGACTTGACGTCACAACTGCAAGTAAGTTGGCCATCACTATCATGTCCGAGTAGTGACGACACGAGCTTTTGGACTCATGAATGGGACAAGCACGGGACTTGTTCAGAATCTGTTTTAGATGAACATGCGTACTTCCAAGCAGCTCTTAACCTCAAAAGCCAAGCAAGCACACTTCAATTCCTCGAAAGTGCTGGTAACTTGCTTTTTCCGTTATCACATCATTAATCCTAAATTAGTGGTTCGTATTCAACATGCTTTTAACCATTTAGGGGTAATTTCTTCCTTGATAGGAATTCAACCTGACGGAGGTTTCTACAGCTTAACTAGCATAAACAGCGCTATACAAGGAGGACTTGGACACGAACCTTACATAGAATGCAACACTGATGCATCGGGGAATAGCCAACTGTACCAAGTTTATCTCTGCGTTGACTATTATGGATCGAGCTTCATAGATTGTCCAGTGTTCCCTACTGGTGGTTCTTGTCCCTCTAGCATTGAGTTCCCAACCTTCTAACTTGTAGGAGAGGAATGGAAGGACGAAGCTATATGGAGGCTACCTAGCCAAAACATAATAACATTATACCATAACTCCTTGCATTGCTGGTTCGATGAGTTGTATGAGTCCTAAAATAAATGAAATGTTGTGAGTGATAAAATGTTTGCTACACGGTAGTGTACCTACCAAGTTTTACCCAATAAATGTTGCCATCTTTGCAGGAAGGTATTTTATTTCAACATTGTGAAAAGTACCATGAGATAAAACATCGTGGCTCCTTTATTTCAAGGGGACATTATTATCTCTTCACATACATATTACACATTTCACCTCTTCAAACTCCTTTTTTTTGTTTTCTGTTTTTCACGTTTGAACCCTTAAGCTCAAAAGTCAATCTAACACACTTCTTTTGCCGTTTTCTCTTTTTAAGTCTGAATCTAATGGTTCGTGGCTCCTTTATTTCAAGGGGACATTATTATCTCTTCACATACATATTACACATTTCACCTCTTCAAACTCCTTTTTTTTGTTTTCTGTTTTTCACGTTTGAACCCTTAAGCTCAAAAGTCAATCTAACACACTTCTTTTGCCGTTTTCTCTTTTTAAGCCTGAATCTAATGGGTATTGGACATATTTATAAACTGCTATATTACATAAGGTCTGAGCTCTCTGGGCTTACAACATACCAAAGTCATGGGTGATTTGAGTGTTAAATCAAGATCTGGACTGTCTGAAGTTAGGTTCCATGATTTAAAGTTTGTGGGATCTTGTGTACCCTCATTGTCTCCTAGGTAAGCAATCACAAATACACAGAAACTATTTAATTAATTTGGACCATAAGATTGTTCTCAATTGTCATGTTTGACAAATAACTAGTATTCCAACACATTAACCTTAGTCGTTGTCTAGAATGGTACAGATTTTGAACCCTTAAGCTCAAAAGTCAATCTAACACACTTCTTTTGCCGTTTTCTCTTTTTAAGCCTGAATCAAATGGTTCGTATTGGACATATTTATAAACTGCAATATTACATAAGGTCTGAGCTCTCTGGGCTTACAACATACCAAAGTCATGGGTGATTTCCGTGTTAAATCAAGATCTGGACTGTCTGAAGTTAGGTTCCATCATTTAAAGTTTGTGGGATCTTGTGTACCCTCATTGTCTCCTAGGTAAGCAATCACAAATACACCCAAACTACTTAATTAATTTGGACCATAAGATTGTTCTCAATTGTCATGTTTGACAAATAACTAGTATTCCAACACATTAACCTTAGTCGTTGTCTAGAATGGTACAGATTTTGAACCCTTAAGCTCAAAAGCCAATCTAACACACTTCTTTTGCCGTTTTCTCTTTTTAAGCCTGAATCTAATGGTTCGTATTGGACATATTTATAACCTTTGCGGGATAATTTTTTCCTTATTAGGAATTTTACTAGATGGAGGCTTAGACCGCTTGACTAGGATAGCATATGTTATATAGTTAGGAGGACTTTGATACGAACCTCACATAATACATAGAATGCAATACTGATGCATCCGGGAATAGCCAATTATACCACGTTTATATTTGCATTTAATAATCAAAATTAAGTAGTTCAGCAGAACTTCTGATTACTCTATTAAACATAAAAACAGCTAGAAATCCCACTTTGATCAAATAACTTAATATTAAAATCATTTATTCAAAATGGAAATAGAAATTTTGTCAATTTATCAAATAGGTGAAAACTATTGGTGCTTAACATAATACTGGAACCTAAACTACTCATTTCGAAGATCATAAAATATCTATTTATATAATCACTCTGAGGCAAAAAACTATGGCAGAAGTAAGACATATGTTTCAAACGTTTTAACATTATAAATTATATTCAATTGTCCACAAAACTTATATGATAGCAGCAACTTACTGCCAGCAGAGCGTGCATATGAAATATAATATTTACTGTATGTAGAAGAGTTCTCCCGCACTAGTTTACCCATTAAGTAAATATAGCGAACGACCCAACCCAATAAAAGATATTGTTAGCCCAAGGTTGTTTGAATTTGATGATGACAAACTGTATGCTAGCTTTGAAGGATTTTAGATTTTCATCTTCTCAATCCTCATTTGCTAAAGTTTTTCTTCAAAAGGATTGAAAATCTCTATCTTCAAAAGTCTCTCCATATTCTTTAACACCTTTGAATAGGCTAAAAGGTCCACATTTTTCAATGTAGGCATTTAAAGAAGAATTGGTGTGAAAATGACATCTCCAAGTAGTAGAAAATCTCTCCAGCTTTGATGATGTCGACACATATACAGATAGGTGATGTAGATCGGGATCCGCAAGGCCTGGTAAAGTGTGAAAAAGATTTAGCCAGAGGTAGAGGATAGTTCTGGGATGACACTCAGCCAGCGGTAGCAGTAGCAGAAGCCACTCGACGCGACTAAGCCACTCGCTTGATTGGAAGGAGGATGCCACTCAACTCCAAAGCACTAGAGAATTGCAAATGAATCACCAAAAATTTCCATAGTTTCCTTCAAAAGTGACTATCAAACTTCACATGATGATCCAAAGTAATGGACTGAAAGACTATGTAGCAACCCAAGAGGGGGGGGTGAATTGAGTTTAAATAAAAATTAAAATTTCTCAAGAGATTTAAAACACCAATCACAAACAATCACAATAAACCACAGCAGTATAAAAATAATGGAATTTAAGAAGATAAGGGTTGAAGAGATAACACCGTAGTTTTTAGATGGTTGACCAAAACACTTGCCTACATCCACGCCCAAGGCTATTGACTTCCTTGGGCTTCCCTCACTATAATCGAATAGCAAGTACATCTTAGCTTTCGGGGTGCTAAGGAACCGTTACAAAGCATTTTCAAAGATCACGCTTAAACTCTTCACAAATCCTCACAACCTAGAGGATTTCTTCTACTCTCACAAGTAGAACCCAGTGTTTACTCAACACTCCCAAGGTTTAAATGGAATGGGTACAAGGTGAAAAACTCACGTATTGACTCTTTAAAGTCGGATATTCAAGTATGAGGTACAAGGGTAGGAGAGAGCTCTTGTTTTCTCAAGAGTTAGATCAAGGAGTAATTGCAAAATCGTGTGTGTATGTGAGAGCTCTTGTTTTCTTCAACAACCGGTCTTCTATTTAACCCATTTTGTCTTCAACGGTCGAGTGGGTAGGTGAGAGAGCCGTTGGAAACTTTTCCATGAAATGAGGAACGATTTAATGCCTTTTATGGCTTTTCGGAAAATCCTCAATCCTGTGTAATGTGTCTACACTTCAACTAGCATGTGCTGACACATAAAATTTGAACTAAAAATTAGTTCTCGGGAGTCAGTGCAATGTGTCGACACTATAAGGTCAATGTGTCGACACATGTTTTGGTCAAAAACACATGTCTCGGGTGTAAGTGCGATGTGTCGACACTATAGGGTCAATGTGTCGACACATGTTTTTGCCTGGAAAAACACGTCTCGGGTGTTAGTGCAATGTGTCGACACTTGTACTGAATGTGTCGACACCTAAATGTCCTGGAGACAAAAATCAGTGTTTTTTAAATTTTCAAACCATTCCAAAACGATTTTAAGTGTCTTATCTTTTGAAAGAAAATATCTAGCATCACGTGTAAAGATCTTTAAGAACATAAAGACGGTTGTTAGAGAGATAAACTCAATCCTATTGAAATATAACTTGGAATTTGTGGATTGATAAAATTTATTCTAAAGTCCTCAAAAAACTTAGAAACTTTTGTTATCATCAAAATCATTTATAAATTCTTTGTAAAACAACCTTGGGCTAACATGGACTTTGGAACTCCATGTAGACGAACAAATTCTTTAACAAATAAGGCGGTTATACGAGATGCATCAGTAGAATTCTTACATGGTATAAAGTGTGCCATGTTCAAGAAATTATCCACCACCACAAATAGCCATGTTCTGTGTTCCTTTGGTAGGATGTCTAGAAGCATTTGAAGAATTAAAAAGGATACTTAGCAAACCCTTCACTCCTACATTTCTTGATCCCCGGACACAGCCGTAAGTGTAGCACTCATACAAGACGAAAGGGGTATTTAGCGCCCAATATACTACAAGCATGTTTGTTTGCAAAATTATTCTAGAATACAATGTATTTAACAAAATTTACAAAATGAACATCCAAAATTTCAAAAAATCCTACACAGACAACAATACCTTTTATACAAACTTCAACAACTTTTCACACAAATTTCGATATCTATTTAAAAAAATAACAAATCTTCTCTCTCCATACTTTTCCACGAAACTCCAATATTTTTGTATTAAACAATTACATCAAATCACCCCTCTCTACACCTTTTTACCTTATTCAATAAAAATTAAATGTCTTTAAAACTTTTCAACAACCTTTACACAAAAACCTATAAAAGTCCAATCTAAATAAATATTCACAATTCTACCAAAAATCCTACAAATCTTACAATTTTTTATAAAACAAAAATCTTGTACATCAATACAACTTTGCGAGGTGCCGAACCTCGATATCCCGACATAGATAAGCTAGCAATAACCAACATTACCTCTGTTAGAAAATTGAGGTCATACTTCCAAGCTCATCCTATAGTCATTATGACTGATCTACCGTTGCGACAGATTTTAGGAAAACCCGATGCATCAGGAAGGTTAGTCAAGTGTTCGGTGGAACTCGGGGAGTTTGATATTGAGTATCAACCTTGAACTGCAAGTAAGGGACAAGAGGTAGGAAATTTCATCATGGAATTCACCTTGTCAGAATTCCAAGAAGAGAATCACAAACCAGAACCCTAGAAGATTTATGTAGATGGATTGTCCAAGCAAGAAGCTGGGGGCATAGGAATAGTCATCGAGATTCCTAAGGAAGAACAAATAAAATTCGGGATAAAATTGGAGATTCACGCCCCGAGTAGTGGGGTTCAACCAAGAAAAAAATGAAGAAGGGAAGAAAGTTGACCTTGATTTGCTAGAAGGAAAAAGCGAAGACTCATGGGTCGGAGTGGAGGCTTACAAACAAGAGACCGTGAACTACTACAATGCCAAGGTTAGGCCACTTAACTTTACACCAGGAGATTTAGTGCATATGAAAATATTTCAAGGATCCAAAGACCATCAACAAGGCAAGCTGCACCCAAATTACAAACGAACATTCCATCTTACTAGCTACCAATGGCCAGGGACAAACAATTTGGAAGCATTTATACAAACTGAATCATCATGCACAAGACCCGACGTTGTCTGGAATATTTGACCTAAAACATTATCACCAAATAACACGATCAGGGTGCAAGTACACAATAAAAAAATCTACACAAACATATAAGGTCTAAGGATAACATTAAAAAATTGTGTTGAATACCTTCTCAACATCAATGATCATTAGCATTGTTCTATTCTTCCTATTTTTCTTGATGCTCCTAGTGTTCTTGATGAAGTAATTCTGATCGAGATAGGAGTGCTTGCGCCACGAGTAGTGAACTTCATCTGAGAAAACAATGAATAAGGGAAGAAACTTGACCTTGATTTTCTAGAATGAAAAAGAAATGACGCGTGGCTCAGAATGGACGCATACAAACAAAAGATCGTGAACTACTACAATGCCAAGGTTAGGCCACTTCACTTTACTCCGGGAGATTTAGTGCTTAAGAAAATATTCCAAGGATCCAAAGACCCACAACAATGCAAGTTGCACCCAAAATCGGAAAGGCACTACAACACCCATGGAATTCAACATATCTAAGGAAATAACATGCTTAGATGTAATCTTAGTCCACTACTTAGTGTTTATGCATTTATGATGACGATAAAATTAAGATATTCTGTTTAGTATAAATGAAAACTTGAAGTTCTTTTCAAATACTGGGTATTAATTCAAGGTAGTTACGATTCCCAAGTAATTCCAAAGATGACTTCTGAGTCGAACCTAAGATGACCTCATGAGACCACGGTAACCAGTCGCACCTATGAAGACCCTGGAGGACCACGGTCCCAGTCGCACCGAAACAACTCCTAAATCGCTCCTACGAAGACCTCGAAAGACGATCACCGTCCTTACTCGCACCTTAGATTATCTCAGAGAAATTCAATTTTCAAAAAATGAACAACACAAGCAAAGGGAGCTGCAGGATGCAAACTCCTTTTGAGCTGCCAAAAGCGACCACAAAGAACAAAATATAAAATTCTCGACAACAAACCAAATAACTCCAAAAATCTAAAAAAAAAAACATATGAAATCATGGAGATTTGCACTAAACAACACAGGAAGTTTGGAATGAAACAAATTTAAAATAAGAATTTATTCCTCCTTGGAGCGAGGATCAGAAGAATCAGGTCCTAAATACGCTTGAAATTCGTGAAAGATCTCCTTTTCACGACCTGTCTTCTGGATGCTACGGACGCCTACTTCCTTCTGTGAAATGCTATGATGCTTCAGAAAAATGTAAATGCATTTGAGCATCAAGGTTTCAAGATCCCTAGGGGGAGTAGGACTGGTTGATGAGTGCTTGAGAGACACGGCGAAACCAGCGCATTCCTCCTCGCGGATGCTATGATGAGCCTCTTCCAATTTTGCATTCAACGTGTTTTCCATCTGAAAAGAAGACAAAAATTGCGCCACAAGACGTCGAAGCACCTCATCCTTAGCCTGAGAATACTTGGACTCGATGTCGATCTTCTGCATCTCCAAGTCTTCGACTACTGTCCGTAGCTCGGCAATAGTAGTATCCCGAGAGGAAACCTCATCTTCTAAAACAATGACTCTAGCTTGAAAGGTCTTTGCCTGAGAATGGCAGCTACAAGCCACAACCCGCATCTCAAACAACTCCCTTTTCTTAACACCCAGCTCATCCTCGTGACTCCTCATCCTCGAAACGGTTGACTCCAATTCCTCATCCTGTGAAAGCTCGGCAGCATAGAGAGAGCACCCAAAGTCCACACACAGGGAGACAAATGTCGCACTATGTGATCCACTTTCAAACACCAAGAAAAGATCAACTCCTCCACAAACAAGGACTAAGTGTAAGCTATAGAGGACCAAGCTGGAGCGACTGGAGTTTGAGGATCTGGATCTTCGGAGGACTCCGAGTCGTCGATAGGGAGTACTAGAATCTCCTTTCCCTTGGCAGAAGGAACCAAGGGCAACCTTGAACTCTTGGATGGAAAGGTCAAAGGCACATTTGACTGTCATTAGAACAAGACCCAATGGAAAGGTCACAGGCACCTTTGGCCCCACTAGAGGGTCGTATGTTACACCCCGAACGGCATCCCACAGGGACCGTGACAGCCGCGAGCATTCCCCGGGAACACTCCAGCGCTTACACTAACTCTTCCAGTGGAAAACTTTTTTTTTTAACTATACACATCGGAAGACTCACTCAGGATCCACATGTTGGCTGAGATACAAGCTCAATGAACATAACCCCTCGGTGATTGAATTAAAATTCAAAAAAGTCTTTACATTGCATCTTGTTCGCAAACTTATACAAATACCATCTGGGGTAACATGCAGCCACTCAAATCAGAACAAACACTCACTAGTGCTCACTCGGAGTTTACCAACTCCGACTCCGACTCACAAACTTCTAGGATTTCTACGTGAGATAATCCTTGTCTTGTCTTGTCACTTAATTGCTCTCCATCTCTCTTCACATGGGATCACCACTTTATGGCTTTTCACTCCTTGCATCTTCACGTAAATGGTCTTGTCTCTTCTTGGTTTGCCTCTTGTTTAGTTCATTTATGATGTTTGGTTACAACTCAACTAAATTAGTTACTCTCACAACTAACTTTCTAGTTACTCTCACAACCAACTTTCAACTTAGTTATTTTTGTCACCTAACTTATCTCCTATAAGCACTCTAGCTTATCTAGTTCAATTAAATAGCTTATCATCTTATAAGCATGACAACATATCTCAAGATAATGGTTCTAGCCTATCTCTACGATAGCCACAACCACTTATTACATAAAAAGTTCTCTAGCTTATCATTATGCTAGCTTATCACTATGATAAGCAAGTGTGCTTATCATTTTAAACTCTCTTAAAACTTATCATATGCCTAGTAGCTTATCATCTAATATTTCTAATGATAATCAAACTATTGATTTAGGCCACATAATAATGATATATGCCACCTATTAATGACACACAAAAATATTCAAATACTTAAAGGAAATTCTTGATCTTTTCCATTTAATTATTTTCAGCCGATATATTTATATATCTTTAATCATATTTAATTCCATGGATTATGAAATATACTAAGCAAATGAAAAATATAAATCCATAAGAGAAACTTACCTTGCAAGTTTCAGCTCTTAGGGAAATAAAATTAAACTTGCACAAAACTTCCAAAATGAAAAGAAAATTATTTTAGGGAAAATTTATGAAATAAAAATCTCATATTAATTAATGTACCTTAACATAAAGCTCAGGTCATATATTGGCAAAAAATATGGCCCCATAATTTAAATTAAAACTAATACATTGAAAATAGCAAAAGCAAAGTTCGGGGTCTCACATCGTCGCTTAGAAGGATTTCCACCCAAAGGAAGGGCTTGGACGAGATATTCATCTACATTCTCCGTACAAAGAAGAAAATCTCAGATCACATGGTTGCCTTCATAGAGAGCAATTACCCCATCCTCTTCATTTGGAGAAAGAACCGGAGTATCTTTCTTGTAAGATTCAGGAACATAAACCAAAATCCCAACACAAAGAAGAAGAACGAGAGGACTCTCTGGGAAATCGCTCTGAACCAACACCCCAAATATAAAAAGAAAACTTTGTGCCATCCATGATTGTTGTTTGGAGAATGCGTGACCAAAGAAGGTCTGTTCGGACGAGGATGGAAATACCAATACTTGTTCGCATAGAAAGAAAGCATGATAGCATAAAATCACATAATTCATTAAATGTCAAGTGGAATTCTACCCCGAAGTGCATGACCCACAACATGGCACATCCCAATAAAACCCTGCAACCATTGGGAGCTATCTGGGTTGGAGAAAGGCGCAAATGCCCTCAGATTAGACGAACAATCTTGATCTTGTGGAATATTAAAGTTTCTTGATCTTGTCTACAATTGATCCTTCAATCCACAATAATCGTTAGATCTTATGATCTCGCACCTTGAGTCTTTCGATTTGACATCTTAGCAACCTAAATGTTCTGCCTCCTTCCCTTCCATGCTCACAACCGTCTCAGGTTGTTTTGAGATCATGTTGGCCAACCCAAAAACTAACAATCCTTCATCTGGAGTTGCCCTTCCTCCTTGGCCCAAGCACGCGACACAGGGATCTCATCCCTTAATGCCCGCTTAGAACCCTTGGCACCGCCAAAATCCACGGTTGCCCATGTCCAACAATCTGCAGGCAGGCCAGAAAATTACCAACCCCCGACCAGGGTGTGCCAGAGCTGGCCATGGTGTGGCATGGCCAAGCCCATGCACCCCAACTGGTTGTAAGGGTGTTGTGTTGGCCATGAGTTCCAACGTTGGGGCTCCAGTTGCGCCACAGCCTACCTTGGCAGAAACTGAACTCTAAACCCTTTGGTAGACCAAATTGGAAGAATTATGACCAGAATAATAAACCAGAGAAAAGAAAGTTCAGAAATAAATTAGAGCAAGGACTACAATGTCAAGGGTACGAAGGATTTGGACACTTTAAAGCTGAATGTCCTACCTTTTTGGAATCGAAGGGAAATAATGCTTTGAAGAGATCTTTCTCGTATTCTAATTCGTAGTCAACCTCCTCAGACCATGACGACTCTAATGATAATAAGGTAAATCAAGTTGCATTTAAAACCACAGTTTAAACTAATGAGTTTGCTAATTTTAATGATGCAGAAGAAACTATCGCTAAAGATGCAGATGACCTTGAGTGTCTAAAGGAAACTTATCAAGAGTTATATCAAGAGAGTATTACAGTAAAGAAGGAGAATTGTGTCACTCTTAAGAAAATCAATCTTTTTCAAAAAGAGAGAGACGAGTAAGCTGAAACATTACTAGAAACACATTCTATAGTTCGAGAGCTTATTGTATGAATGCCTCTCTTAAAGAGTGTGTTGTGAAATTAATGAAGGAGCTGGACCAAAGAAATGTGCAGCTGAAGAATTTTGTCAAGTGGAACCAACAAACAAGATAAGATGTTTAGCATTAGATATTTGGATGGTGATACCCACAGGTTTGAATAAAGTAAATCAAGTAGTTAATTACAAACCTCCTACTTCTATTAATTCTAAACCTCATATTTCTATTAATTATAAGTTTTTCAGATTCATACCTACTTGGTATCACTGTAGTAAAGTTGGTCATACTAAACATAAGTGCTTTGATCTTGTGAGAAATAAAAATAGACGTGTTTCTATGTTCATAAATGATTTTTCAAAATATAAACTTAGTAAGTCAATGATGCAAGTGAGTGTTCTATCTTAGCAAAATCTGCTTATTAATCAGAAGTAAAATATTTCGGTTAACCAAGAGCTAAATTGGAGAAATAAAGAGACTAACTATTGTTTTGTAACACATATTGCCTTGAAGGCAAAGAGCAATTTCATTTGTTACCTTGACAACGGTTGCTCCAAACATATGTGTGTAGATAAAAGAACATATCAGATGAAACTGGTATTGTTGTTAGCAAAAAAATCTCAATTTATAGCTCAAGGCTATACACAAGGCATTGATTTCGATAAAACATTTGCACCAGTAGCTAGAATAGAGTCCACTTGAATTCTATTACTATATCTTGCTCCATCGGGTTTAAACTACACCCAATGGATATAAAGACTGCGTTTTTAAATGGTATTTTACAATAAGAAGTTTTTGTTGAACAACCCAAAGGTTTCATTGAAGAAAGCACTTTATGGACTAAAAGAAGTCCCTAGAGCTTGGAATGAAAGGTTGACTACTTATTTGTTGGAAAATGATTCCACGAGAGGAGGTGTTGATCCTACACTATTTATTAATAAAATTTATAATAACAACATCATTGCACAAATCTATACTGATGATATAGATTTTGGCTCTACTATGACATTGCTTGCCTTAGAATTTGCTAAATCCATGAAAAATGAGTTCGAGATGAGTATGGTTGCCGAATTTCATTACTTTCATGGTTTGAAAATCAAACAAGCAGAGATGGTTTGTTTATTTATCAATCGAAGTATAAAAAAAAACTCTTGTGAAAAGATTTGGTTTAGACAGCAAAAAGCACACAAAAGTTCCTATGAATACTTCAGCTTGCCTTAGTTGATGCCACATAAGAACAAAGAGTTGGTTTTGAGAAGTGGTATGAGGCAGATGACTTGTCTCGATGTTAGATATTATCATCTGCAACCAACATATTGCAAAACCAAAAGAGATGCTTTTATATCTGCAAGAGTTATTTGGAGAGTAGGGTCGATATGCCTGCCAAAAGGTTGGACCACTATTGGCATATCTGCCAGAATCATTCAACGAGTTTTTGTTAAACTATAATACGAACAAGATGATAGTGACTTTGTTATAGTTGTTTAATATGTTACAGGGAGCTAAAGAACTTATCAAAATGTAGACAGGTTCCCTGATGATAATGGACAAGTCAAAGTCAACTTGACCACGACAATTAAATCCAAGGGAAACAAATTTAAGAAACGAGTAGGTCTAAGCTTAGCTCGAATGAAGAGAAGGAGGAAACAAGTGTGCCAAATAAAAAGGCCAAAGAAAACTGTGTCCACTGCCGCAAACCAGGATTTCTAAGGGCTTTAGAAACTCAAAGACTGGATGAGCAGGGTGTCATTTCAAAGATGGTGACGACTACATGTATTGCATCGACCACCCTAGGGACTTTTCATCTAAGACTACAACGGAACAAAGCTTTGATTTTAGAGGATTTTCCTTTTGTACCAGCAAATCAAAAAATAGCTTTGGAAGTATTTTAGGTCACATGTTGGTCAATCCATAATTCTGTTTTGGCAATTTAAATTGATTTGGTATCTCTCAATGATATATAGTAGTATAATTGTATTGAACACTATGACTCAAACTTTAACAATCAAATTTTTATTGTAGGAGTTATATCAAGTCAAGGAGGAAAGGACTTCAAATCCCTAAAGCACTAAAAACTTCTCCTGCAATGATGGTGTCGACAAACTGGAAGTAAGTGTCGATATATCGCACTGCAAACCGATAGCCATTTTGAGGGTCTACACATGAGAAGATGATGTTGACACATGAGATGATAGTGTCGAAAAATATCAGTGACACCTGAAAGCATGTTTCCAAGCTTGAAGATGGTGTCCCCACATTGGAGCAATGTGTCGACACATGTTACAGAAATCCTATTTCATTAAAGATGACAACAACTCTAATTTTAAGACGTTCGGGCACTTAGGGCATCTCTCCCACATTGTAAAAAGGCCCTTGGGGACCACCCAACATTGAAGACTTAAAATACAAAAAGATGAAGAGATAAAAGGCAATGACCTGCATTGTCAATCTTCACCTAGCCTACCAAGAGAGAGAAAAGAGCAAAAAGAGAAAGTTTGCACGGATCCCTAGAAAGCTACTACTACCACTTGCCATTACTATAGCACTCAATCTCTGATCTTCGTCTTCTTGCTCTTTATTGTACCTTGTATTTGCACATCAGGCCGTTAGAGCAACTGATCATTACTTCTTTCATCAAACCTTGAGAAACGTTATAGTGTGGGATACATTTGGGCCTACCCGTGAGGATAGAAGAAACCTTACCGAGTGTGAGATTTGTTGTAAGAGTTGGAGCATAATGAAATCCTATTTCATTAAAGATGACAACAACTCTAATTTTAAGACGTTCGGGCACTTAGGGCATCTCTCCCACATTGTAAAATGGCCCTTGGGGACCACCCAACATTGAAGACATAAAATACAAAAAGATGAAGAGATAAAAGGCAATGACCTGCATCGTCAATCTTCACCTAGCCTACCAAGTGAGAGAAAAGAGCAAAAAGAGAAAGTTTGCACGGATCCCTAGAAAGCTACTACTACCACTTGCCATTACTATAGCACTCAATCTCTGATCTTCGTCTTCTTGCTCATTATTGTACCTTGTATTTGCACATCAGGCCTTTAGGTCTATTATTGTACCACGATTTATTATACTTGAAACATTTTGAGATCTGAGTTTTATCAAAAGTTTCACACTTTAATAAAACTCAATTCACCGCCCCTTTCGGGTTGTCACCTAAACTCACAACTGGTATCGGAGCTGAGATTTAATATCCTTAGTAATGTCCACCCTTGTTTGCTCTTCTTTGGCTCAAGGGCAATCCATTAATAGACCTCCTTTGTTGAATGGAACTTGTTACAACTACTAAGGATGAGGATTTATATCTAAGCTGTGGATTATGAACTTTGGAGAGTTATCTTCGTGGTCCTAGATTTCCTAAAGATGTAACAGGTAAGTTGAAAGGGGAAAATTATTAGGATGATCATGATCTCAAACTCATGTCTTTAAATTCTAAAGTTGTGAATGGCTAAACAAATATGCGATAATTTGTTAGTTGCTCATGAAGGTACTAATTAAGTCAAGGAAAACTAAATTAGCATGCTTTCATAGCTATGAATTTTTTTTGATGAAATCCGATGAATCCAATTCTTCCATGTTTTCTCACTTTACGGATATTATAAATGGATTGAAATCTCTTGGCAAAGAATACACAATCGTGAAAATTGTAAGAAAGATTCTCAGGTGTTTTCCTAAAGCATGGGAACCAAAATTTACAGCTATCCAAGAAGTCAAAGATTTAAGTAAGTTATCTCGAGATGAGCTCACGGGATCTCTCTTGACTCACGAGGTGAACCAAGTTAAGGGAGATGAGGATGAAGTAAAAGGTGAGAGAGGAATAACCTTGAAAGCATTATACTCTAGCAATTATGAATCATCAGAAGACGATGAAGAAATGGCATTGTTTACGAAAAAGTTCAAGAAGTTCTTTCGTAAGAAACAAGGAGACAAGAGATATCCAAGAAAGTCCAACTTCAAGAGAGATAGCAGCAAAAAGAATGAGACTATCTGTTTTGGTTGCAAAAAGTCGGGACATATCAAGTCAGAATATCCTAACATGGAACCATATAAGAAGTCAAGAGACTTCAAAGACAAGAAGGAAGCTTTTATGGTTGCATGGGGTACAATCTTCTTTTATTCAATGCTTTTCTTTTAATGAGTTACAAGATGCTTCTGAAGAACAATATCTTGAACTAAAAAAAATTTTGTGTTAAATTTGGACATATTTCACACACTTGTCCAACTAGAAAGAAATCTTCTAATGGATTCCTAAAGACAAGCTGAAATAAACCATTTCTAACACCAACGGACCCAAAAAGATTTTGGTAACAAAAATCAAGACTTGATCCTTTTTTGTAGGAGTGCATAAAGACAACCAAAGTCAAGGAACATTGGGTTCCTGATAGTAGATACTCTAAGCACATGACCGGAGACAAAAGTTGGTTCAAATCTCATTGTCCAAAAGAAAAAAAGGTTTAGTTATAGTTGGTGATAATGGTAAAGAAATAATACTTGGTATTGGAAATGTCGATCTATACAAAAAAATTGAGAAACCTACGACAAGCAAAGCAACAAGGAAATCTATTCGCATGTTACATTCCTTTTCATGTTTCAAAGATTTTAAATTGTTTCAAATGGGTGTAAAATGTGCAGTTCTCAATGGTTTTCCTTCAAAGAAAGTTTATGTAGAACAACTTCTGTATTTTAAGATGAGAAACTACCACATCATGTGTTCAGGTTCACAAAAGCACTCTATGGCTTGAGACAAGCACCGCAAGCATGGTATGAATTTTATCTCAAATTTGGAGAGTTAAGACTAGACAATATCAGTAACCTTCGGTTAAAATTTTGAGTCATTTGGAGTTAGGATGGAAAAGTTATGATTATTTGAAGTTACTGTTAAAAACTAGCTTTTTTAAGCAAAAAAAAGACTCATTTTTATAGCTACACGGGTTGGGCCTGTTTTCTATCAACTGGATTGAATTTAATGGGCTTAAAAGCTCATATTATTTCCGAGGAATGAGCTTGTAAGTGAAGCCAAAGTCTAGGTCCCTATTGGACCCAAAATGCCTAACTTGGTAGCCCATGTGAAGTAGGCCCTTTTCTATTGTTTGAGCTGACACAAGTCGTGTTTCAGACCTTCTAATAATTTTCAGATGTGGGCTTTCCAGCAAGCCCAAGTCTAATTTCTCATTTAGCTTGATACAAATAACTTGGATAATATGAAATATTGACTTCTAGTAGGTTAAATCATAAAAAGTTCTAAATCAATTTTTTTTGAGTGCTCTCTGATTTAAAAAATGATTAAGATCCTTAAGACTCACTCTGTTTCCTCCCTCGTCATTATTTTTGTTTACTACTAAGATAAATTATGGAGATATTTGAGACATTTATCACCCATGAGTTCCCTACCCATGTTCTCATTAACCATGTTCGAGTCTTAGTCTCAGAGGGCTTAGACGTAGTTTTGGTCCATCATCCCCACCTAATTCCAAAGGATCTGCCACCAGAATTCCTGTATACGAGAACCGCCCATTGGGGGAGAACTACAGCGGCATAAACTGGGTAGACCTCACCCTGTTTGACCATGATGAAGACTGAGCTTCTTGGGATGCCTTTGTTTTAAGTTTTGTTTTAATGTTGGCTTGCTTGTATATAAGCTCTAAATAACAGGATTAGTGATATAGGCTTATTTGATGTTAGCCTAGATTTTTTAAGGACAATAGGGTTCTCGCAAATCCCTAACCCTGACAGATAGTTCCTTTGCAGTGTGCTATTCCCTTACGTACGTGTGATGTTTTCTTTGTATTGAAAGTATTTCTCTTATTTTATTTTAAATTGACTTCCATTTCCACCATAATGTTTTCTGAGTAAATTCTATTAAGTACTAAGTCTTTAATCACCCAAAAGAAAATACTACCGTCATAAGACCAGCAGTTAAGGACGTACCGTAGTCTCACCATTTATGCATCTTAGTTACTACAAAGAGAGCTTGGAGACTTATTCGAGCACGAGGGACGTGACACGCCTATTTAGTATAAGGGGTAAATGAGATTATTTACAATAAATTAAATCCCATGACCTTCCATTGTTGATAAATGAGAATTTTATTTGATTAGCGTTGGATAAAACTAAAATAGTTATGGCCAATTATTTATCTTATAATTTGTCTCCATGTACTTGATGTAGAGATAAATGATTATGTATGAGTATTGAGAGTGTTAACTAAAATAATAATACAAGCTACTATAAAATTGTATATTACTTAAACGAGGGTTGCACTTAATCAAATAAGCACATACACCAAAATAGTAAAAATTGTGTTTATGTTGGGGCCAAAAGGAATATCAAGCATCATGTGATGTGAAACTTTTGTATATGCATGATATATAACATGTAATGTGATAATTATATGTAGGTCCTACTTGTTTTTAATAAGTTGTGCCATGATTACTAGCATAAGATTATGTGCATATAAGTCAAAAATTCTTGATATCCATTATCATTCTATATAGTTGGAGAGAGATGATTCATTATCATTCTATATAGTTCGAACGCGAAGATTGGATGCATGCGATCTCGATCAAACCGTAATTTTCATGGGCGTCTAACTCATCGCACAATGTTACGAACGGTATTTTATTTTTTATTTTTTAGAAAAAAAGAATAACTGCAATTTTTATATTGGACATATAATCGAGTAGCTTATCCTGAATTAGAAGACATAAATTTCATTAACTACAAAAATTGATATAAAAAATAATGCCCAAAAAGTAACGAAACTAATAAAATGAAGTAGCTCTTGGCACTGCTGCTACTATCGTAAGTTGCCCTCTCTCTACTTGCTTGTCCACGAACTCTTTGTAGTCTTTCTCCCTAACAGCTCGCATCTCCTCCCTGGAACATTATCCGTGTAACATGTTATGTCACAACTTAAAACCCATTAATTAAAAAATACATGTGAAAAGAAATAATTATCTCAAAATTATTGCAAATAAAGGATTTTGAAGGCATATTTCCAACAGGGTGATGCCAACAGTAGATGTTGCAGCAGAGATCCGGTGCATCATCCACCAAAAGGGAAAAATGTGATTTAACAACGGTCGATGGAGGGTGACATGTGTAAAAGTTGGTAGTTTGAGGTTCAAAATGTTTAAAACATTTTGTATGAGGGTGCTATGTGCCAGCAATGGTAGTATAGGATGCAATATCCAAATAGCCTAAAGTTGATAGGTGAATGTCTATTTATCCCTAAATTAAACCTATATATTTTAGGGGAGAACAACTGTCACCGGGTAATCATACATAAAACAAAGCGTCCTAGGTTGCATATGCACCCAAATGCATCCTCCGTGGAACCTAAAGTAGTACTTAATCTGGGAATGTTTATATATATGCTTATGGCTTCTCTTTCAAGTAATATATGAGGCATTGTTCTTAAGGCGGAAGTGGTCATCGCAGGGCTAGCTCCGTTGACTCGTATTCAATGTGACGCATGCATTTGCTTCTATATATTTCCTAAATCTATTTAAAGTACTCAAAATATTAAATAATCGTATTGCATGTCTTTCTTTATAAGAATAATCTATATCATATAAGTAAAATGGAATATATATCTGTTTTATATTGTAGCAGGCAGCTTTGCCAAAAGAAAAATAAAAGATATATCCTTCATGTCCGCAAGAGGTGGTGTTAGGCAATTAAACTATTTTTGAGAAAACCTGCTTATGTTAGGCAATTAAATTAGTTATCATCTTAATCCCCAAGTACTAGCTAGCTCAATATAGAATCAAGAATAAGGCCACAGAGGCATCACGAATTTCACCAGAAAATCGATGCGCAGCGTGCCGACGCACGTGCAAAATACATATATGCCTATATATATGAATAGATTAGTAAAAAATAAAACTAAAATAGAGAAAAACAGAGGAAAAAAAATATGGCACGGTGCATGAATCTTGATATTATATATTAATATCATAATTGAATTCAAAATTTAATTGAGATGAACCGTTTTCTCTATCCATCAAACCATATATATTATTCTTCACCAGGCCAATCCCAACCGTGCCTATCTAAGCAAGAAATTCACACGTTAATGAGTACTACAGATATGTATATCTATGGCGCATCAAATATGCTCCAGTTTTTATCATAAATACTTATAAATACTAAACATCCCTAGCACCAAACTACCACCAAACCAAAAAGTTTCAAATTAGATAAAGAGTAAAAACAGAGGAAGAGAGATGAAATCCAACTATTCTTTCCTTGTGAAGTTTCTAATAGTACATTGTCTGGCAATTTCATGTGCATCGCAAGCATCGTATGATTTCTTTTACTTTGTACAACAGGTACATGATGATACTTTCTTTAAAGAGCTTATTTATAATACTACTGATTACATTATTTTCCTACCCTCTTGAATATTGTAAGCATGCTTCTTAAATTTTTGTTCGGTCCTTTAATTAGTGGCCAGGCTCATATTGTGATACAACGCAAGGTTGCTGCTATCCAACAACAGGAAAACCAGCAACAGATTTTGGCATCCACGGCCTCTGGCCCAATTATGACGATGGCTCATATCCCTCTAACTGTGATCCTAACAACCCTTTTGATCCGTCGCTGGTACCTACGCAAACCTACTTTGGCTCCTGAAATTGTTCTCAGTTGTCATCTCCGACAAATGAGTGGTTTTCCAACACAATATTCTCATATCAATGTCTGCGATGGTGCAGATTTCGGACTTGACGTCACAACTGCAAGTAAGTTGGCCATCACTATCATGTCCGAGTAGTGACGACACGAGCTTTTGGACTCATGAATGGGACAAGCACGGGACTTGCTCAGAATCTGTTTTAGATGAACATGCGTACTTCCAAGCAGCTCTTAACCTCAAAAGCCAAGCAAGCACACTTCAATTCCTCGAAAGTGCTGGTAACTTGCTTTTTCCGTTATCACATCATTAATCCTAAATTAGTGGTTCGTATTCAACATGCTTTTAACCATTTAGGGGTAATTTCTTCCTTGATAGGAATTCAACCTGACGGAGGTTTCTACAGCTTAACTAGCATAAACAGCGCTATACAAGGAGGACTTGGACACGAACCTTACATAGAATGCAACACTGATGCATCGGGGAATAGCCAACTGTACCAAGTTTATCTCTGCGTTGACTATTATGGATCGAGCTTCATAGATTGTCCAGTGTTCCCCACTGGTGGTTCTTGTCCCTCTAGCATTGAGTTCCCAACCTTCTAACTTGTAGGAGAGGAATGGAAGGACGAAGCTATATGGAGGCTACCTAGCCAAAACATAATAACATTATACCATAACTCCTTGCATTGCTGGTTCGATGAGTTGTATGAGTCCTAAAATAAATGAAATGTTGTGAGTGATAAAATGTTTGCTACACGGTAGTGTACCTACCAAGTTTTACCCAATAAATGTTGCCATCTTTGCAGGAAGGTATTTTATTTCAACATTGTGAAAAGTACCATGAGATAAAACATCGTGGCTCCTTTATTTCAAGGGGACATTATTATCTCTACACATACATATTACACATTTCACCTCTTCATAACTCCTTTTTTTTGTTTTCTGTTTTTCGCGTTTGAACCCTTAAGCTCAAAAGTCAATCTAACACACTTCTTTTGCCGTTTTCTCTTTTTAAGCCTGAATCTAATGGTTCGTATTGGACATATTTATAAACTGCTATATTACATAAGGTCTGAGCTCTCTGGGCTTACAACATACCAAAGTCATGGGTGATTTGAGTGTTAAATCAAGATCTGGACTGTCTGAAGTTAGGTTCCATGATTTAAAGTTTGTGGGATCTTGTGTACCCTCATTGTCTCCTAGGTAAGCAATCACAAATACACCCAAACTACTTAATTAATTTGGACCATAAGATTGTTCTCAATTGTCATGTTTGACAAATAACTAGTATTCCAACACATTAACCTTAGTCGTTGTCTAGAATGGTACAGATTTTGAACCCTTAAGCTCAAAAGTCAATCTAACACACTTCTTTTGCCATTTTCTCTTTTTAAGCCTGAATCTAATGGTTCGTATTGGACATATTTATAACCTTTGCGGGATAATTTTTTCCTTATTAGGAATTTTACTAGATGGAGGCTTAGACCGCTTGACTAGGATAGCATATGTTATATAGTTAGGAGGACTCTGATACGAACCTTACATAATACATAGAATGCAATACTGATGCATCCGGGAATAGCCAATTATACCACGTTTATATTTGCAATTAATAATCAAAATTAAGTAGTTCAGCAGAACTTCTGATTACTCTATTAAACATAAAAACAGCTAGAAATCCCACTTTGATCAAATAACGTAATATTAAAATCATTTATTCAAAATGGATATAGAAATTATGTCAATTTATCAAATAGGTAAAAACTATTGGTGCTTAACATAATACTGGAGCCTAAACTACTCATTTCGAAGATCATAAAATATCTATATATATAATCACTCTGAGGCAAAAAACTATGGCAGAAGTAAGACATATGTTTCAAACGTTTTAACATTATAAATTATATTCAATTGTCCACAAAACTTATATGATAGCAGCAACTTACTGCCAGCAGAGCGTGCATATGAAATATAATATTTACTGTATGTAGAAGAGTTCTCCCGCACTAGTTTACCCATTAAGTAAATATAGCGAACGACGCAACCCAATAAAAGATATTGTTAGCCCAAGGTTGTTTGAATTTGATGATAACAAACCGTATGCTAGCTTTGATGGATTTTAGATTTTCATCTTCTCAATCCTCATTTGCTAAAGATTTTCTTCAAAAGGATTGAAAATCTCTATCTTCAAAAGTCTCTCCATATTCTTCAAAAGGATTGAAAATCTCTATCTTCAAAAGTCAGCCAGCGGTAGCAGTAGCAGAAGCCACTCGACGCGACTAAGCCACTCGCTTGATTGGAAGGAGGATGCCACTCAACTCCAAAGCAAGAGACCATTGCAAGAATTATATTTTTGAATCAAAAGTTCATCCTCTTTATTTTTTTATCTTCATTCATATATAGAGTTCATTATATAATGGTCAAGCTATAAAAACGAGATGATAAAGTCTAGACAATTCACATAGGTTGAATGTAGGACCATTTGAAAAATAGCAGACAATTCAATGCAATATGCACTCGGACCCTCCTTCTTTAGAACTCGACAAGGGCCAAACTTCCTCTGTTACAACTTGATATAAGTTCTGACAGAAAATCTCTCATTCTGTAGATAAACGATAGCTAGATCTCCTTCTTTGAAACTTCCTTTGATGAACATCAGCCTTTGACTTATAAAATTGGGTAGAATGCTGCAATTGATGTCGAACTTGTTCATGAACCGCCTTTATATGCTCAACAAACTCTTAATCTTTCATACTTACTCTTCCTTGATTTGACAATGGCAGGAGATCAAGAATATGACTTGGATTGTTGCCATAGAAAACTTCAAATTGAGACTTCTTCTTTTGATCGATTGGCTGGGCTATTGTATGCAAATTCTGCATGAGGATGACAAAGTCTCACTTCTTTAGATACTCTTCAATTAAACTTCTCAGCAAATTTCCAAGAGATTTATTAACTACTTCAGTTTTTCCAATAGTTTGAGGATGGTAAGCACTAGAGAATTGCAAATGAATCACCAAAAATTTCCATAGTTTCCTTCAAAAGTGACTAACAAACTTCACATGATGATCCAAAGTAATGGACTGAAAGACTATGTAGCAACCCAAGAGGGGGGGGGGTGAATTGAGTTTAAATAAAAATTAAAATTTTTCAAGAGATTTAAAACACCAATCACGAACAATCACAATAAACCACAGCAGTATAAAAATAATGGAATTTAAGAAGATAAGGGTTGAAGAGATAACACCGTAGTTTTTAGATGGTTGACCAAAACACTTGCCTACATCCACCCCCAAGGCTATTGACTTCCTTGGGCTTCCCTCAATATAATCGAATAGCAAGTACATCTTAGCTTTCGGGGTGCTAAGGAACCGTTACAAAGCATTTTCCAAGATCACGCTTAAACTCTTCACAAATCCTCACAACCTAGAGGATTTCTTCTACTCTCACAAGTAGAACCCAGTGTTTACTCAACACTCTCAAGGTTTAAATGGAATGGGTACAAGGTGAAAAACTCACGTATTGACTCTTTAAAGCCGGATATTCAAGTATGAGGTACAAGGGTAGGAGAGAGGATAGAATTACAATAAAAGACTTGAAATTTGATGGTGAAAGAGTAGGCCTTCTCAATAGGTGCGGAACTTCTCTCTTCTTCAAAGCTTTCCCTCTTTTCTCAAGAGTTAGGTCAAGGAGTAATTGCAAAATCGTGTGTGTAGGTGAGAGCTCTTGTTTTCTTCAACAACCGGTCTTCTATTTAACCCATTTTGTCTTCAACGGTCGAGTGGGTAGGTGAGAGAGAGCCGTTGGAAACTTTTCCATGAAATGAGGAACGATTTAATGCCTTTTATGGCTTTCCGGAAAATCCTCAATCCTGTGTAATGTGCTACACTTCAACTAGTGTGTGCTGACACATAAAATTTGAACTAAAAATTAGTTCTCGGGAGTCAGTGCAATGTGTCGACACTATAAGGTCAATGTGTCGACACATGTTTTGGTCAAAAACACATGTCTCGGGTGTAAGTGCGATGTGTCGACACTATAGGGTCAATGTGTCGACACATGTTTTTGCTTGGAAAAACATGTCTCGGGTGTTAGTGCAATGTGTCGACACTTGTACTGAATGTGTCGACACCTAAAAGTCCTGGAGACAAAAATCAGTGTTTTTTAAATTTTCAAACCATTCCAAAATGATTTTAAGTGTCTTATCTTTTGAAAGAAAATATCAAGCATCACGTGTAAAGATCTTTAAGAACATAAAGACGGTTGTTAGAGAGATAAACTCAATCCTATTGAAATATAACTTGGAATTTGTGGATTGATAAAATTGATTCTAAAGTCCTCAAAAAACTTAGAAACTTTTGTTATCATCAAAATCATTTATAAATTCTTTGTAAAACAACCTTGGGCTAACATGGACTTTGGAACTCCATGTAGACGAACAAATTCTTTAACAAATAAGGCGGTTATACGAGATGCATCAGTAGAATTCTTACATGGTATAAAGTGTGCCATGTTCAAGAAATTATCCACCACCACAAATAGCCATGTTCTGTGTTCCTTTGGTAGGATGTCTAGAAGGATTTGAAGAATTAAAAAGGATACTTAGCAAACCCTTCACTCCTACATTTCTTGATCCCCGGACACAGCCGTAAGTGTAGCACTCATACAAGACGAAAAGGGTATTTAGCGCCCAATACACTACAAGCATGTTTGTTTGCAAAATTATTCTAGAATACAATGTATTTAACAAAATTTACAAAACGAACATCCAAAATTTAAAAAAATCCTACACAGACAACAATACCTTTTATACAAACTTCAACAACTTTTCACACAAATTTCGATATCTATTTAAAAAAATAACAAATCTTCTCTCTCCATACTTTTCCACGAAACTCCAATATTTTTTTATTAAACAATTACATCAAATCGCCCCTCTCTACTCCTTTTTACCTTATTCAATAAAAATTAAATGTCTTTAAAACTTTTCAACAACCTTTACACAAAAACCTATAAAAGTCCAATCTAAATAAATATTCACAATTCTACCAAAAATCCTAAAAATCTTACAATTTTTTATAAAACAAAAATCTTGTACATCAATACAACTTTGCGAGGTGCCGAACCTCGACATCCCGACATAGATAAGCTAGCATTAACCAACATTACCTCTGTTAGAAAATTGAGGTCATACTTCCAAGCTCATCCTATAGTCATTATGACTGATCTACCGTTGCGACAGATTTTAGGAAAACCCGATGCATCAGGAAGGTTAGTCAAGTGTTCGGTGGAACTTGGGGAGTTTGATATTGAGTATCAACCTTGAACTGCAAGTAAGGGACAAGAGGTAGGAAATTTCATCATGGAATTCACCTTGTCAGAATTCCAAGAAGAGAATCACAAACCAGAACCCTAGAAGATTTATGTAGATGGATCGTCCAAGCAAGAAGCTGGGGGCATAGGAATAGTCATCGAGATTCCTAAGGAAGAACAAATAAAATTCGGGATAAAATTGGAGATTCACGCCCCGAGTAGTGGGGTTCAACCAAGAAAAAAATGAAGAAGGGAAGAAAGTTGACCTTGATTGGCTAGAAGGAAAAAGCGAAGACTCATGGGTCGGAGTGGAGGCTTACAAACAACAGACCGTGAACTACTACAATGCCCAGGTTAGGCCACTTAACTTTACTCCAGGAGATTTAGTGCATAAGAAAATATTCCAAGGATCCAAAGACCATCAACAAGGCAAGCTGCACCCAAATTACAAACGACCATTCCATCTTACTAGCTACCAATGGCCAGGGACAAACAATTTGGAAGCATTTATACAAACTGAATCATCATGCACAAGACCCGACGTTGTCTGGAATATTTGACCTAAAAGATTATCACCAAATAACACGATCAGGGTGCAAGTACACAATAAACAAATCTACACAAACATATAAGGTCTAAGGATAACATTAAAAAATTGTGTTGAATACCTTCTCAACATCAACGATCAATAGCATTGTTCTATTCTTCCTATTTTTCTTGATGCTCCTAGTGTTCTGGATGAAGTAATTCTGATCGAGATAGGAGTGCTTGCGCCATGAGTAGTGAACTTCATCTGAGAAAACAATGAATAAGGGAAGAAACTTGAACTTGATTTTCTAGAAGGAAAAAGAAAAGACGCGTGGCTCAGAATGGACGCATACAAACAAAAGATCGTGAACTACTACAATGTCAAGGTTAGGCCACTTCACTTTACTCCGGGAGATTTAGTGCTTAAGAAAATATTCCAAGGATCCAAAGACCCACAACAAGGCAAGTTGCACCCAAAATCGGAAAGGCACTACAACACCCATGGAATTCAACATATCTAAGGAAATAACATGCTTAGATGTAATCTTAGTCCACTACTTAGTGTTTATGCATTTATGATGACGATAAAATTAAGATATTCTGTTTAGTATAAATGAAAACTTGAAGTTCTTTTCAAATACTGGGTATTAATTGATATGAACTCCACCAACAATTGTGATGAAACCCGATAACAATGATGGATTGAAACCCCAAGATCGTGAAGACAAGATTTGTTGAGCCTTGACCCTTCACCTGACCAGATGATAAACCAAGACTACGAATGATTGAAACGTCACACCAAGAAATCTAGGTGATAAGTTTCGGTTGCTTGAACGCCACAAGATGAACTTGATAAGTTCAAAGAGTTCTTTGAAGAACCAAGAGGAACACAAGACCTCTCAAATGATCTGAAAAACCAATATTGAATTCGAAGTTACTGTTCATGTGGAAATGACCATCTAAATACTTGGAACATCCCTCCAAGAATAGGAAAGGCATAATTATAGCTTTAAAGTCACATAAATATTACCATAACAGGTTCCCACGAAATTAGGCCTCTTTGTCTACTAGAGGCAGCCAAAAATAGCTAAATGACCAGGTACTAATCATGCCCCAGCAAAGACCAATTTATTCCCCTATTAAATAGCCTTAAAACTCAATAAATTGGAGCTCATAAAGGGTCAAACGTTACTGTTCACGTTGGTGCATGGATATGAGTCTCTTGACTTGCCCTGATGACATGGACTAGGCCTTGATTATTATTGGAGCCCATTTTGGTATTTTCAAAATCAGCCCAACTTTCTTGGATTAGCCCATTGAGTGCTTCCTTGAAACGTTTGGCTCTAAGTCTTGTAATTGGGCCACTAGGAAGTGACAAAGGGTCTTCAGCTCCATTCCCATGTGTATGCTCAACAAGTCCAGCTCCTTGATTTGCATCATTAATTCAAGGTAGTTACGATTCCCATGTAATTCCAAAGATGACTTATGAGTCGAACCTAAGATGACCTCATGAGACCACGGTAACCAGTCACACCTATGAAGACCATGGAGGACCACGGTCCCAGTCGCACCAAAACAACTCCTAAATCGCTCCTACGAAGACCTCGAAAGACGACCACCGTCCTTAGTCGCACCTTAGATTATCTCAGAGAAATTCAATTTTCAAAAAATGAACTACATCAGCAAAGGGAGCTGCAGGATGCAAACTCCTTTTGAGCGGCCAAAAGCGACCACAAAGAACAAAATATAAAATTCTCGACAACAAACCAAATAACTCCAAAAATCGAAAAAAAAACATATGAAATCAAGGAGATTTGCACTAAACAACACAGGAAGTTTGGAATGAAACAAATTTAAAATAAGAATTTATTCCTCCTTGGAGCGAGGATCAGAAGAACCAGGTCCTAAATACGCTTGAAATTCGTGAAAGATCTCCTTTTCACGACCTGTCTTCTGGATGCTACGGACGCCTACTTCCTTCCGTGAAATGCTATGATGCTTCAGAAAAATGTAAATGCATTTGAGCATCAAGGTTTCAAGATCCCTAGGGGGAGTAGGACTGGTTGATGAGTGCTTGAGAGACACGGCGAAACCAGCGCATTCCTCCTCTCAGTTCTTTCTTTCTTCGAAAAAAGCATCAATAGCCTCGCGGATGCTATGACGAGCCTCTTCCAATTTTGCATTCAACGTGTTTTCCATCTGAAAAGAAGACGAAAATTGCGCCACAAGACGTCGAAGCACCTCATCCTTAGCCCGAGAATACTTGGACTCGATGTCGATCTTCTGCATCTCGAAGTCTTCGACTACTGTCCGTAGCTCGGCAATAGTAGTATCCCGAGAGGAAACCTCATCTTCTAAAACAATGACTCTAGCTTGAAAGGTCTTTGCCTGAGAATGGCAGCTACGAGCCACAACCCGCATCTCAGACAGCTCCCTTTTCTTAACACCCAGCTCATCCTCGTGACTCCTCATCCTTGAAACGGTTGACTCCAATTCCTCATCCTGTGAAAGCTCGGCAGCATAGAGAGAGCACCCAAAGTCCACACACAGGGAGACAAATATCGCACTATGTGATCCACTTTCAAACACCAAGAAAAGGAATGGCTCATGGTCATCAACTCCTCCACAAACAAGGACTAAGTGTAAGCTATAGAGGACCAAGCTGGAGCGACTGGAGTTTGAGGATCTGGATCTTCGGAGGACTCCGAGTCGTCGATAGGGAGTACTAGAATCTCCTTTCCCTTGGCAGAAGGAACCAAGGGCAACCTTGAACTCTCAGATGGAAAGGTCACAGGCACAATTGACTGTCATTAGAACAAGCCCCAATGGAAAGGTCACAGGCACCTTTGGCCCCACTAGAGGGTCGTATGTTACGCCCCGAACGCCATCCCGCAGGGACCGTGACAGCGACGAGCATTCCCCGGGAACACTCCAGCGCTTACACTAACTCTTACAGCGGAAAACTTTTTTTTTTAACTATACACATCGGAAGACTCACTCAGGATCCACATGTTGGCTGAGATACAAGCTCAATGAACATAACCCCTCGGTGAATGAATTAAAATTCAAAAAAGTCTTTACATTGCATCTTGTTCGCAAACGTATACAAATACCATCTAGGGTAACATGCTGCCACTCAAATCAGAACAAACACTCACTAGTGCTCACTCGGAGTTTACCAACTCCGACTCCGGTTCACAAACTTCTAGGATTTCTACGTGAGATAATCCTCTGCTCCCCGATTTTCTTGTGGATCTAGAATGATACAATTAAAAACTATGAGTCGAAAGACTCAGTAAGGAACATCAGTTTGAAACATGAGCTTTGATAAAACATGGCTTTAAAACATACTTACTTCAATGCACTGTAGCGATAAGAGAAGAAATGCATAACTGGAAATCATGAGTTAGTGCATAAACCATGATGCATATGCATGCTTCGTGATGCACATGCCATGCACTAAAATCTCTTGTCACTCTTGGCCCTTTCAAATCTCGAAATTGGCCCTAGGCCCTTGAAAATATTTCTTTCATAACTTGTTCTTGAAATTGGCCCCTGGCCCTTGAAAATCATTCATTCATTCATGTGGGCTACTTACGCTCCATTTAACCCCTGGAGTCCGGGTTGTGCGTTCCCATCGGAACCGTCTCCCTTACCTTTGGAGACATTTCATCTGGTCGAGCTAGCCCTTGAAGTGGCCCCAGGCCTAATGGCTAGACACGACCCTTGGAGGTGCCACACCTTCTCGAGCAACGTTCCTCGGTGTGGTTGCACATACCTCAAGGACTTACCCAACCTTCTCGATCAACGTCCCTCGGTATGGGCGTCCTAGGTTTCATCCATCCATCCTTCTCGATCAACGTTCCTCGGTGGTAATACCCGGAGCCTCGGGCTCTTGACTTCTCGTTGGTCTTCTAGGTGCCATCCTGCACTTCAAGGTTATCGTTCAGCTTAGAACAACCTCAACCTCAAAATTTCTTATCATAATTGACCCTAAACGTACATCTCATGCTTTAAGGTTTAGGGTTCTAACTCGTTCCCTATGTTTCACGGCTCTACCCTCAGATCCTCTGATACCAACTTAACTGTCACGCCCCGAACGACACCCCGCAGGGACCGTGACAGCCGCGAGCTATTCTCCGGATAGCTCCAGCGTTCTTACTTACTTACTTACGTGCTTACGGCGGAAACATACAAGATCGCGAGGGATTCGAGCTAAATCTTACATAATCAGGGTTCTCATTAAGTTTGCATACAAAACATATATAATATTTTAAAATCCAACTAGTGACGGATCTCATCGATCAGGTCACCATAATCAAAAATAAGAACATCATCTGGGTCCTTCTAAGTCAGGTAGTCCTCATGACTCTCTTCACCTGTGGCATCTGGAATGACACAATTTTAAAAACGTGAGTCAAAAAGACTCAGTAAGGGAAAGACATAACTTTGAAACATGCTCTTGACTTATGGTTGCTTAATCATGAAAGAAAGGTACTTGATAAGTGATGCACATGCATGTCATGGATATGCATATGCTCTTGCTTAAATTCGGCCCCAGGCCTTGAAAATTACTTATTCATACTTGTGCCACTCTTGGCCTTTCACAACCATTTCATATCTTTTACTTGTGGGCTCGCTCCATTTAACCCCTGAAGTCAGGGTTGTGCGTTCCCTTTGGAACCGTCTCCGATTTCCCTTGGAGACCTTACATACGGTCAAGCTAGCGCACCTTCTCGCATTCGTCCTTCAGTGGCTAGACAAGACCCTTGGAGGCTCACACCTTCTCAATGTCCTTCAGTGTGGTTTGCACAGCCTCGTGGATTCACCCATCCTTCTAGCATTCGTCCTTCGGTATGGGAGTCCATCTTGATGGTACGGTACCGACCAGTGCCCCCTTAACTTAACTTATCGTTTCATAAAACTTCTCGTAATCTTTCCATAAAATCATTGCATAAACATTCTCTTTAGAAAAATTCATGCAATGCACATGTCATGTCATGCTTGATCAAAATCTCATGCTTGTTCATGAAACGATGCAGTGTGTCATTCCAGTTTTCAAAAGAACCACTTACTGTCCACTTACAGTATCCACTTACTCTTGGTCTTCCTTGGTAGTGTATAAGATACGTAGATCGCCTACAAGCGATTCAAATATTTCTTAGACTTTAAGAAATAGTACGTAATCATTAAACATATATATATCCCTGAAATTCTTTTAATCATTTAAAGTATTTTATTTACTCATCTTTAACTAATACTAGTTAAACTTAGGTTATTCAATTATTGAACTCTATTACAATTTATATCTCTATTCTCGATTAGGGTTCTAATCAGCAATTAATAGCTTTGGGATTAAACCCAAGTCTCCCATTAGTTAATGTACTCCATTAAACCTTACATTAAACTATTAATAACTTAATCACACTTAAATCTTGAATTGAACCTTAAACCTCAATTAATCCCGAGTACTAACCCTAACTAGGGTTTCAAATATTTTTATTACATGATCATGGTTCTTCAATATAAATTCTAATTAGCCTAACCCCAATTTCCTTATCAACAATGATGATCCATTTATCAAAAATTGCACTTAGGGATTCATTTCATTATGATATTCGGCTATCACCAGTTTATGTGCCTCTTTAATCACAACATTAACTCCAAGGGTGATCCCATCCTCCATTCGACAATTTCACAACCTAGGATCTAAGAATCGAAACACAATCATAAGATGCCAAGCATTAACCTATTCGGCCAGCACACTCATTTTCCCAAATAATCAAGTTTTCTTTTGTTTCTTTCAACTTACATGCATCCTTTACACTTCATAATCATCTACCATACATTAGGCCAATAACCTAGCATATAAAATGACCAATGACCAGATCCAATTATGCACAAAATTAATCTTGGAAACCTAGGTATACTATATTCGGCCATACCACATAATACCACCTTTTTATACTTAGAAAATTTATGACATGCATACTTTGCACTCTACAATCCATCTTAGCATGCATTTACTTCACACCTTCATCATTCATGTATGACATGTCCAGATCTAACATTCAAACACATATATAATCATAGATCTAAAGAGATTCACAACTTACAACTAACATAGGCTTAAATCCAACATCCTTTAACATACATTGTTTTCCTTTGCATTTTTCCCAACATACAACTCTAGATCTAGAATATACATAGCTAGATCTACCCTTAGACATCTTAATACTACCAGATCTAGCAAGATACAACAACCTAAGAACATGAAACATCAAGATCCATTCACAACTAGTTCGGCCAAACAATGGGTATGGTGGTTCGGTCACTACCTTGTTGTTCCTTCTTCCTTCTCTTTGTTCCTTTGCAAGCTTCTCCTCTCCTTCACCTACTAAACAACCTAAGGTTCTTAATCATTCCAGATCTCACCATATCCAAGCATAAAACAACTCAACTCTAAGATCTATACACAAGAGAATTCGGCCATCAAGAGAAGAACAAGATCAGGTTTTTACCTTAGTGCTCCTTTGTTTCTTTTCTCTTTTTCCTTTGCAAGACCTCACCTATTTCCTCACCTCCTTCCTCTTCTTCCTTCTCCTTCTTCTCCTTGCACAAAATCCTCTTGGTTCCAAGCTTGAAATCACTCTTGGTGGCTTCAACAGATTCGGTTTGCCTTGGTTCCTCACCTTTCTCTCTTTTTGGTGTTCGGTTTCTCCCTTCCCTTTGGTTTTCGGTTTCTCACTTCTAAGCTATGTGATGCACGACCAAAGGACTCCAAAAGACTTCAAATGAGTGTGTGTGTGTAAGGGCTATGCGTAAAAGGCCTCTCACAAAGGACAAATTGGAATGCATTTGAACAAGAAATCCGGCCATGTGAGAATTTACATTTTCCTTCACCTTTTTTTTTCAACTTTTCAGTTTTGTCTCCCCTTTGTCCCCTTTGTCTTGCACGAAATTTATCCTCCACCACACATTTCAAGTCCTCTTTAAATGCTAGTTCAACCAATTAGGTTCCCTTGGTTGAAATCCAACTAGTTTAGTTTACTTAGTTACAACTCAACCAACCTAGTTACATAGCATACTTAGTTGGCTTAATGAATGATTAGTACTACTAATCTTATATTATAACTTAACTCCAAGGCCCGTTGGGCAGCCCAATAAATCCTTAATCCAAGGCCCAACATCACCACCTAAAGCCCAATTCATAAGCCCAAGGGCTTAGGCCCAATGTCCAACTTCCTTAAGGCCCAATAACACCATTCCAAGGCCCATTGCCATGGGCTTCATGGCAGCCCAATATCATGCTTTCCAAGGCCCATCTCCATGATTATTTTGGCAGCCCATTATCATGTCATTATAAGCCCAATATACACCAAATGTTATAAGCCTCATGGCAGCCCAACATCACACTTCAAGGGCCCATCATCACATGTAATTGGGCAGCCCATATGACACAACTTCAAGGCCCAATTACATCCAATAACCGGCCATAAATGGGTAGCCCAATATCAGCCCCTTATTTGAGGTTTCTAAGCCCAACATGCAAGTCTTAATAATCCAAAATCATTCATAAGAAAATCCTTCAAAAATTAAAATCAAGAATATTGAAGGAAAATATACAATTAATCTAGCAACATGAAATCGGTTACTATAAAATTTAGATTCCATCCATAGCATTTAAATCATAACATCACATATTAGAAATTCAAAATAATTACATATACATTTTCTTAACATAAAATCATGCCTTGGCCAAGCAAGGTTTCTTTTAATACAGAATAGGCCATGGAATCCTTCATCTAGTAATGAAGTAGACACGGGTTTCTTCGGGGTTTTACAGTTCCACTTTAAGCATTCCTTGTCTAAATTTTCTTCTCCAACGGTGATCCCATCCTCCATTTTCAGATTCACAACCTAGGATCTACACATCACAAAACAACTCCAAGATAGCACAACATCATATTCGGCCAACACACATTTTCATAGAATAATTAGGTTTTCCATAGTTCTTTCGATTTGCATGCAACCTACTATATTTCAAGACTAGCCTATATGCATATGTTCACCAAACTTTACACATATCATGGTCATTCATCAAATTGACTCTTAACAAAATTATATTTGAAGATCCAATACATACAAGATTTGGCCAACACCAACCAACACAACTTTTCATGCCAAAACTTGCAACATGCATTCCTTTACATTTTTCTAACTTTCAAGTTCGGATCTCATGCTTATATAGCTAGATCTAACATCATAACTTAGGGTTGGTCTTCTAAACTCAAGATCTAACAAAAATCAAGACACCAACTCAAGATCCAACCAAGAGACATTCGGCCAACCATCAATACTTAGCACTAACAACCATTTTTGGCCTCACCTTGACGATTGAACACAAGCTTTGACCAAATAAGTGTACCTTTTTACTTAGAACACCCGGTTTTCACAAATCCTTCTTTAACTCCAACTTTCGGTTCACCCTTTTGGAATGATTCCAAGGCTGATATAAGGTGCTAAGATAGGTTTTATGGTGGGGAAAATAAAAACAAGGAAATGCTTGAAACTTGAAATGATTTAGTTCTAAGAAAGTGAGCTAGATTTCAACAAGGGAAAAAGGCTAGGTGGATAGAAATTTCCATGAGAAGAAATGAGTTGTTCAAAGGGAAGATTCGGTCACCTCAAGGAAAGGAAACAAACTAAGACTTTAGAGGAATGATTTGGTTGCAAGAAGAAAAGAACAAGGCTTGAGCTTAAGGGAAGGGTTCGGCCAAGAGAGGAAAAGAGAGAGAGTTGAAATGGGAGGGTGATATTCGGCCAAGAGAAGCAAATGAAGAGTGAAATTGAAATGCTAAGTGTGAGGGTGAGTTCACTTGAAGCAATTGAGTCTCCCAAGGTGAAATTATGGCAATGACAAGGACAATGACATGTTGAAAATGACAAGAGAAAGAAGGAAAGAGGGGGGGTGAATTTGGGTTGCTCTTGGCCGACCATTGCATGTCCATTTCACTCCCTTTTTCTCCTCATTTTCTCTCACCTCCTCCCTTGTCTCCTCAAGTCATGTCTCCCACGTGAATTCCTCCTTCTTCCTTTGCCTTTTCTCTCATTTCTCTTCCTTGTCTTGTCTTGTCACTTAATTGCTCTCCATCTCTCTTCACATGGGATCACCACTTTATGGCTTTTCACTCCTTGCATCTTCACGTAAATGGTCTTGTCTCTTCTTGGTTTACCTCTTGTTTAGTTCATTTATGATGTTTGGTTACAACTCAACTAAATTAGTTACTCTCGCAACTAACTTTCTAGTTACTCTCACAACCAAGTTTCAACTTAGTTACTTTTGTCACCTAACTTATCTCCTATAAGCACTCTAGCTTATCTAGTTCAATTACATAGCTTATCATCTTATAAGCATGACAACATATCTCAAGATAATGGTTTTAGCCTATCTCTACGATAGCCACAACAACTTATTACATAAAAAGTTCCCTAGCTTATAATTATGCTAGCTTATCACTATGATAAGCAAGTGTGCTTATCATTTAAAACTCTCTTAAAACTTATCATATGCCTAGTAGCTTATCATCTAATATTTCTAATGATAATCAAACTATTAATTTAGGCCACATAATAATGATATACGCCACCTATTAATGACACACAAAAATATTCAAATACTTAAAGGAAATTCATGATTTTTTCCATTTAATTATTTTCGGCCGATATTTTTATATATCTTTAATCATATTTAATTCCATGGATTATGAAATATACTAAGCAAATGAAAAATATAAATCCATAAGAGAAACTTACCTTGCAAGTTTCGGCTCTTAGGGAAATAAAATTAAACTTGCACAAAACTTCCATAATGAAAAGAAAATTATTTTAGGGAAAAATTTATGAAATAAAATCTTATAAAAAGAAAACTTTGTGCCATCCATGATTGTTGTTTGGAGAATGCGTGACCAAAGAAGGTCTGTTCGGACATGGATGGAAATACCAATACTTGTTCGCATAGAAAGAAAGCACGATAGCATAAAATCACATAATTCATTAAATGTCAAGTGGAATTCTACCCCGAAGTGCATGACCCACAACATGGCACATCCCAATAAAACCCTGCAACCATTGGGAGCTATCTGGGTTGGAGAAAGGCGCAGATGCCCTCAGATTAGACGAACAATCATGATCTTGTGGAATATTAAAGTTTCTTGATCTTGTCTACAATTGATCCTTCAATCCTCAATAATCGTTAGATCTTATGATCTCGCACCTTGAGTCTTTCAATTCACATCTTAGCAACCTAAATGTTCTGCCTCCTTCCCTTCCATGCTCACAACCGTCTCAGGTTTTTTTGAGATCATGTTGGCCAACCCAAAAACTAACAATCCTTCATCTGGAGTTGCCCTTCCTCCTTGGCCCAAGCACGCGACACAGGGATCTCATCCCTTAATGCCCGCTTAGAACCCTTGGCACCGCCAAAATCCACGGTTGCCCCTGTCCAACAATCTGCAGGCAGGCCAGAAAATTACCAACCCTCGACCAGGGTGTGCCAGAGCTGGCCATGGTGTGGCATGGCCAAGCCCATGCACCCCAACTGGTTGTACGGGTGTTGTGTTGGCCATGAGTTCCAACGTTGGGGCTCCAGTTGCGCCACAGCCTACCTTGGCAGAAACTGAACTCTAAACCCTTTGGTAGACCAAATTGGAAGAATTATGACCAGAATAATAAACCAGAGAAAAGAAAGTTCAGAAATAAATTAGAGCAAGGACTACAATGTCAAGGGAGCGAAGGATTTGAACACTTTAAAGCTGAATGTCCTACCTTTTTGGAATCGAAGGGAAATAATGCTTTGAAGAGATCTTTCTCGTATTCTAATTCGTAGTCAACCTCCTCAGACCATGACGACTCTAATGATAATAAGGTAAATCAAGTTGCATTTAAAACCACAGTTTAAACTAATGAGTTTGCTAATCTTAATGATGCAGAAGGAACTATCGCTAAAGATGCAGATGACCTTGAGTGTCTAAAGGAAACTTATCAAGAGTTATATCAAGAGAGTATTACAGTAAAGAAGGAGAATTGTGTGACTCTTAAGAAAATCAATCTTTTTCAAAAAGAGAGAGACGAGTTAGCCGAAACATTACTAGAAAAACATTCTATAGTTCGAGAGCTTATTGTATGAATGCCTCTCTTAAAGAGTGTGTTGTTAAATTAATGAAGGAGCTGGGCCAAAGAAATGTACAGCTGAAGAATTTTGTTAAGTGGAACCAACAAACAAGATAAGATGTTTAGCATTAGATATTTGGATGGTGATACCCACAGGTTTGAATAAAGTAAATCAAGTAGTTAATTACAAACCTCATACTTCTATTAATTCTAAACCTCATATTTCTATTAATTATAAGTTTTTCAGATTCATACCTACTTGGTATCACTGTAGTAAAGTTGGTCATACTAAACCTAAGTGCTTTGATCTTGTGAGAAATAAAAATAGACGTGTTTCTATGTTCATAAATGATTTTTCAAAATATAAACTTAGTAAGTCAATGATGCAAGTGAGTGTTCTATCTTAGCAAAATCTGCTTATTAATCAGAAGTAAAATATTTCGGTTAACCAAGAGCTGAATTGGAGAAATAAAGAGACTAACTATTGTTTTGTAACACATATTGCCTTGAAGGCAAAGAGCAATTTCATTTGTTACCTTGACAACGGTTGCTCCAAACATATGTGTGTAGATAAAAGAACATATCAGATGAAACTGGTATTGTTGTTAGCAAAAAAATCTCAACTTATAGCTCAAGGCTATACACAAGGCATTGATTTCGATAAAACATTTGCTCCGGTAGCTAGAATAGAATCCACTTGAATTCTATTACTATATCTTGCTCCATCGGGTTTAAACTACACCCAATTGATATAAAGACTGCGTTTTTAAATGGTATTTTACAATAAGAAGTTTTTGTTGAACAACCCAAAGGTTTCATTGAAGAAAACACTTTATGGACTAAAAGAAGTCCCTAGAGATTGGAATGAAAGGTTGACTGCTTATTTGTTGGAAAATGATTCCGCGAGAGGAGGTGTTGATCCTACACTATTTCTTAATAAAATTTATAATAAGAACATCATTGCACAAATCTATGCTGATGATATAGATTTTGGCTCTACTATGACATTGGTTGCCTTAGAATTTGCTAAATCCATGAAAAATGAGTTCGAGATGAGTATGGTTGCCGAATTTCATTACTTTCATGGTTTGAAAATCAAACAAGCAGAGATGGTTTGTTTATTTATCAATCGAAGTATAAAAAAACTCTTGTGAAAAGATTTGGTTTAGACAGCAAAAAGCACACAAAAGTTCCTATGAATACTTCAGCTTGCCTTAGTTGATGCCACATAAGAACAAAGAGTTGGTTTTGAGAAGTGGTATGAGGCAGATGACTTGTCTCGATGTTAGATATTATCATTTGCAACCAACATATTGCAAAACCAAAACAGATGCTCTAATATCTGCAAGAGTTATTTGGAGAGTAGGGTCGATATGCCTGCCAAAAGGTTGGACCACTATTGCCAAAAGGTTGTTTAATATGTCACAGGGAGCTAAAGAACTTATCAAAATGTAGACAGGTTCCCTGATGATAATGGACAAGTCAAAGTCAACTTGACCACGACAATTAAATCCAAGGGAAACAAATTTAAGAAACTAGTAGGTCTAAGCTTAGCTCGAATGAAAAGAAGGAGGAAACAAGTGAGCCAAATAAAAAGGCCAAAGAAAACTGTGTCCACTGCCGCAAACCAGGATTTCTAAGGGCTTTAGAAACTCAAAGACTGGATGAGCAGGGTGTCATTTCAAAGATGGTGACGACTGCATGTATTGCATCGACCACCCTAGGGACTTTTCATCTAAGACTACAACGGAACAAAGCTTTGATTTTAGAGGATTTTCCTTTTGTACCAGCAAATCAAAAAATAGCTTTGGAAGTATTTTAGGTCACGTGTTGGTCAATCCATAATTCTGTTTTGGCAATTTAAATTGATTTGGTCTCTCTCAATGATATATAGTAGTATAATTGTATTGAACACTATGGCTCAAACTTTAACAATCAAATTTTTATTGTAGGAGTTATATCAAGTCAAGGAGGAAAAGACTTCAAATCTCTAAAGCACTAAAAGCTTCTCCTGCAATGATGGTGTCGACAACTCTAATTTTAAGACGTTCGGGCACTTAGGGCATCTCTCCCACATTGTAAAAAGGCCCTTGGGGACCACCCAACATTGAAGACTTAAAATACAAAAAGATGAAGAGATAAAAGGCAATGACCTGCATCGTCAATCTTCACCTAGCCTACCAAGTGAGAGAAAAGAGCAAAAAGAGAAAGTTTGCACGGATCCCTAGAAAGCTACTACTACCACTTGCCATTACTATAGCACTCAATCTCTGATCTTCGTCTTCTTACTCATTATTGTACCTTGTATTTGCACATCAGGCCTTTAGAGCAACTGATCATTACTTCTTTCATCAAACCTTGAGAAACGTTGTAGTGTGGGATACATTTGGGCCTACCCGTGAGGATAGAAGAAACCTTACCGAGTGTGAGATTTGTTGTAAGAGTTGGAGCATAACCTCGGCAAAACACTTGTAATGGTTACATAGGACCCAGAAGCTAAGGTGTTATTACTGTTGGAAGATAGTGAAGAAGGCCCAAGGAAGGCACTAGCCTTGAGGGTAGACGTAGGTAACTCTTGGTCAAACCACCTAAAAATATCGGTGCTATCTCTCCTCTTTAACTGTCATTCTTTATTGTCCTTATTTATTGTACCACGATTTATTATACTTGAAACATTTTGAGATCTGAGTTTTATCAAAAGTTTCACACTTTATTAAAACTCAATTCACCGCCCCTTTCGGGTTGTCACCTAAACTCACAACTGGTATCGGAGCTGAGATTTAATATCCTTAGTATTCTCCACCCTTGTTTGCTCTTCTTTGGCTCAACGGCAGTCCATTAACAGACCTCCTTTGTTGAATGAAACTTGTTACAACTACTAAGGATGAGGATTTATATCTAAGCTGTGGATTATGAACTTTGGAGAGTTATCTTCGTGGTCCTAGATTTCCTAAAGATGTAACAAGTAAGTTGAAAGGGGAAAATTATTGGGATGATCATGATCTCAAACTCATGTCTTTAAATTCTAAAGTTGTGAATGGCTAAACAAATATGCGATAATTTGTTAGTTGCTCATGAAGGTACTAATTAAGTCAAGGAAAACTAAATTAGCATGCTTTCATAGCTATGAATTTTTTTTGATGAAATCCGATGAATCCATTTCTTCCATGTTTTCTCACTTTACGGATATTATAAATGGATTGAAATATCTTGGCAAAGAATACACAATCGTGAAAATTGTAAGAAAGATTCTCAGGTGTTTTCCTAAAGCATTGGAACCAAAATTTACAGCTATCCAAGAAGTCAAAGATTTAACTAAGTTATCTCTAGATGAGCTCATGGGATCTCTCTTGACTCACGAGGTGAACCAAGTTAAGGGAGATGAGGATGAAGTAAAAGGTGAGAGAGGAATAACCTTAAAAGCATTATACTCTAGCAATCATGAATCATCAGAAGACGATGAAGAAATGGCATTGTTTACGAAAAAGTTCAAGAAGTTCTTTCGTAAGAAACAAGGAGACAAGAGATATCCAAGAAAGTCCAACTTCAAGAGAGATAGCAGCAAAAAGAATGAGACTATCAGTTTTGGTTGCAAAAAGTCGGGACATATCAAGTCAGAATATCCTAACATGGAACCATATAAGAAGTCAAGAGACTTCAAAGACAAGAAGGAAGCTTTTATGGTTGCATGGGGTACAATCTTCTTTTATTCAATGCTTTTCTTTTAATGAGTTACAAGATGCTTCTGATGAACAACATCTTGAACTAAAAAAAAATTTCTCAAAGTATTATTGTCCTAGAAAGAATTTTGAAAGTATTACAAAAGAGAATGATACTTTGTAAAGTCAAGTCATATCTCTTATAGTGCCCAAAAAGTAACGAAACTAATAAAATGAAGTAGCTCTTGGCACTGCTGCTACTATCGTAAGTTGCCCTCTCTCTATTTGCTTGTCCACGAACTCTTTGTAGTCTTTCTCCCTAACAACTCGCATCTCCTCACTGGAACATTATCCGTGTAACATGTTATGTCACAACTTAAAACCCATTAATTAAAAAATACATGTGAAAAGAAATAATTATCTCAAAATTATTGCAAATAAAGGATTTTGAAGGCATATTTCCAACAGGGTGATGCCAACAGTAGATGTTGCAGCAGAGATCAGGTGCATCATCCACCAAAAGGGAAAAATGTGATTTAACAACGGTCGATGGAGGGTGACATGTGTGAAAGTTGGTAGTTTGAGGTTCAAAATGTTTAAAACATTTTGTATGAGGGTGCTATGTGCCAGCAATGGTAGTATAGGATGCAATATCCAAATAGCCTAAAGTTGATAGGTGAATGTCTATTTATCCCTAAATTAAACTTATATATTTTAGGGGAGAACAACTGTCACCGGGTAATCATACATAAAACAAAGCGTCCTAGGTTGCATATGCACGCAAATACATCCTCCGTGGAACCTAAAGTAGTACTTAATCTGGGAATGTTTATATATATGCTTATGGCTTCTCTTTCAAGTAATATATGAGGCATTGTTCTTAAGGCGGAAGTGGTCATCGCAGGGCTAGCTCCGTTGACTCGTATTCAATGTGACGCATGCATTTGCTTCTATATATTTCCTAAATCTATTTAAAGTACTCAAAATATTAAATAATCGTATTGCATGTCTTTCTTTATAAGAATAATCTATATCATATAAGTAAAATGGAATATATATCGGTTTTATATTGCAGCAGGCAGCTTTGCCAAAAGAAAAATAAAAGATATATCCTTCATGTCCGCAAGAGGTGGTGTTAGGCAATTAAACTATTTTTGAGAAAACCTGCTTATGTTAGGCAATTAAATTAGTTATCATCTTAATCCCCAAGTACTAGCTAGCTCAATATAGAATCAAGAATAAGGCCACAGAGGCATCACGAATTTCACCAGAAAATCGATGCGCAGCGTGCCGACGCACGTGCAAAATACATATATGCCTATATATATGAATAGATTAGTAAAAAATAAAACTAAAATAGAGAAAAACAGAGGAAAAAAATATGGCACGGTGCATGAATCTTGATATTATATATTAATATCATAATTGAATTCAAAATTTAATTGAGATGAACCGTTTTCTCTATCCATCAAACCATATATATTATTCTTCACCAGGCCAATCCCAACCGTGCCTATCTAAGCAAGAAATTCACACGTTAATGAGTACTACAGATATATATATCTATGGCGCATCAAATATGCTCCAGTCTTTATCATAAATACTTATAAATACTAAACATCCCTAGCACCAAACTACCACCAAACCAAAAAGTTTCAAATTAGATAAAGAGTAAAAACAGAGGAAGAGAGATGAAATCCAACTATTCTTTCCTTGTGAAGTTTCTAATAGTACATTGTCTGGCAATTTCATGTGCATCGCAAGCATCGTATGATTTCTTTTACTTTGTACAACAGGTACATGATGATACTTTCTTTAAAGAGCTTATTTATAATACTACTGATTACATTATTTTCCTACCCTCTTGAATATTGTAAGCATGCTTCTTAAATTTTTGTTCGGTCCTTTAATTAGTGGCCAGGCTCATATTGTGATACAACGCAAGGTTGCTGCTATCCAACAACAGAAAAACCAGCAACAGATTTTGGCATCCACGGCCTCTGGCCCAATTATGACGATGGCTCATATCCCTCTAACTGTGATCCTAACAACCCTTTTGATCCGTCGCTGGTACCTACGCAAACCTACTTTGGCTCCTGAAATTGTTCTCAGTTGTCATCTCCGACAAATGAGTGGTTTTCCAACACAATATTCTCATATCAATGTCTGCGATGGTGCAGATTTCGGACTTGACGTCACAACTGCAAGTAAGTTGGCCATCACTATCATGTCCGAGTAGTGACGACACGAGCTTTTGGACTCATGAATGGGACAAGCACGGGACTTGCTCAGAATCTGTTTTAGATGAACATGCGTACTTCCAAGCAGGTCTTAACCTCAAAAGCCAAGCAAGCACACTTCAATTCCTCGAAAGTGCTGGTAACTTGCTTTTTCCGTTATCACATCATTAATCCTAAATTAGTGGTTCGTATTCAACATGCTTTTAACCATTTAGGGGTAATTTCTTCCTTGATAGGAATTCAACCTGACGGAGGTTTCTACAGCTTAACTAGCATAAACAGCGCTATACAAGGAGGACTTGGACACGAACCTTACATAGAATGCAACACTGATGCATCGGGGAATAGCCAACTGTACCAAGTTTATCTCTGCGTTGACTATTATGGATCGAGCTTCATAGATTGTCCAGTGTTCCCTACTGGTGGTTCTTGTCCCTCTAGCATTGAGTTCCCAACCTTCTAACTCGTAGGAGAGGAATGGAAGGACGAAGCTATATGGAGGCTACCTAGCCAAAACATAATAACATTATACCATAACTCCTTGCATTGCTGGTTCGATGAGTTGTATGAGTCCTAAAATAAATGAAATGTTGTGAGTGATAAAATGTTTGCTACACGGTAGTGTACCTACCAAGTTTTACCCAATAAATGTTGCCATCTTTGCAGGAAGGTATTTTATTTCAACATTGTGAAAAGTACCATGAGATAAAACATCGTGGCTCCTTTATTTCAAGGGGACATTATTATCTCTTCACATACATATTTCACATTTCCCCTCTTCAAACTCCTTTTTTTTGTTTTCTGTTTTTCACGTTTCCCATTGATTAGTGTGCAACTGTCACGATTTACTAAAGGTAATCTACTTTAGGGCAAGGATGTATAATTAATGGTGGTATCTATTTGAATATTGTCAAAGAGGGATAATTTTGCAGGAACTCTAAGCCTCAAAGACAGTTGAAGACCTCCATCAAGGCAGCCAGAAATCCCATTTAGTTAAAATAACTTAATATTAGTATTATTTATTGAAAATGGATTTAGAAATTATGTGAATTTATCAAATAGTTAAAAATTATCGGCGGTTAACAGAATAATATTGGACCCACACGACCCATTTGAAAGCGTACAAAATATCTATATGTATAAGTACTCTCAGGCATAAAGCTATCGCAGAAGTTAAACACTATACAAATGTCCACAAAACTTATATGATTGCAGCAACTTACCGCTAATAGAGCCAATGAAATATAATATTTGCTGTATGAAATTGAGTTATCGCACAAAAGTTTACCCACAAACCAAATAGGGCAGACGACCCAACCTAATAAAAGATATATAAACTGCTATATTACATAAGGTCTGAGCTCTCTGGGCTTACAACATACCAAAGTCATGGGTGATTTGAGTGTTAAATCAAGATCTGGACTGTCTGAAGTTAGGTTCCATCATTTAAAGTTTGTGGGATCTTGTGTACCCTCATTGTCTCCTAGGTAAGCAATCACAAATACACCCAAACTACTTAATTAATTTGGACCATAAGATTGTTCTCAATTGTCATGTTTGACAAATAACTAGTATTCCAACACATTAACCTTAGTCGTTGTCTAGAATGGTACAGATTTTGAACCCTTAAGCTCAAAAGCCAATCTAACACACTTCTTTTGCCGTTTTCTCTTTTTAAGCCTGAATCTAATGGTTCGTATTGGACATATTTATAAACTGCTATATTACATAAGGTCTGAGGTCTCTGGGCTTACAACATACCAAAGTCATGGGTGATTTGAGTGTTAAATCAAGATCTGGACTGTCTGAAGTTAGGTTCCATGATTTAAAGTTTGTGGGATCTTGTGTACCCTCATTGTCTCCTAGGTAAGCAATCAAAAATACACCCAAACTACTTAATTAATTTGGACCATAAGATTGTTCTCAATTGTCATGTTTGACAAATAACTAGTATTCCAACACATTAACCTTAGTCGTTGTCTAGAATGGTACAGATTTTGAACCCTTAAGCTCAAAAGTCAATCTAACACACTTCTTTTGCCGTTTTCTCTTTTTAAGCCTGAATCTAATGGTTCGTATTGGACATATTTATAACCTTTGCGGGATAATTTTTTCCTTATTAGGAATTTTACTAGATGGAGGCTTAGACCGCTTGACTAGGATAGCATATGTTATATAGTTAGGAGGACTTTGATACGAACCTCACATAATACATAGAATGCAATACTGATGCATCCGGGAATAGCCAATTATACCACGTTTATATTTGCATTTAATAATCAAAATTAAGTAGTTCAGCAGAACTTCTGATTACTCTATTAAACATAAAAACAGCTAGAAATCCCACTTTGATCAAATAACTTAATATTAAAATCATTTATTCAAAATGGAAATAGAAATTATGTCAATTTATCAAATAGGTGAAAACTATTGGTGCTTAACATAATACTGGAGCCTAAACTACTCATTTCGAAGATCATAAAATATCTATATATATAATCACTCTGAGGCAAAAAACTATGGCAGAAGTAAGACATATGTTTCAAACGTTTTAACATTATAAATTATATTCAATTGTCCACAAAACTTATATGATAGCAGCAACTTACTGCCAGCAGAGCGTGCATATGAAATATAATATTTACTGTATGTAGAAGAGTTCTCCCGCACTAGTTTACCCATTAAGTAAATATAGCGAACGACCCAACCCAATAAAAGATATTGTTAGCCCAAGGTTGTTTGAATTTGATGATAACAAACCGTATGCTAGCTTTGAAGGATTTTAGATTTTCATCTTCTCAATCCTCATTTGCTAAAGATTTTCTTCAAAAGGATTGAAAATCTCTATCTTCAAAAGTCTCTCCATATTCTTTAACACCTTTGAATAGGCTAAAAGGTCCACATTTTTCAATGTAGGCATTTAAAGAAGAATTGGTGTGAAAATGACATCTCCAAGTAGCAGAAAATCTCTCCAGCTTTGATGATGTCGACACATATACAGATAGGTGATGTAGATCGGGATCCGCAAGGCCTGGTAAAGTGCGAAAAAGATTTAGCCAGAGGTAGAGGATAGTTCTGGGATGACACTCAGCCAGCGGTAGCAGTAGCAGAAGCCACTCGACGCGACTAAGCCACTCGCTTGATTGGAAGCAGGATGCCACTCAACTCCAAAGCACTAGAGAATTGCAAATGAATCACCAAAAATTTTCATAGTTGTGAGACCCCGATTTTCTCCTACGCAATTTCTTATGTATTATCTTTTATTTTCCAATGTAGTAGTTTTTATTTCATCATGGGGCTATGTTTTTGGCCAATGTATGGCCTAATCCTTATGTTATGGTATTTCGATTAAAATGAGATTTTATTCCATAAAATCTCTTTAAATAATTTTAATGCCATTTTATGCAAAGTTTAAATTATATTTATTTTAGGAGCCGAAATTTGCAAGTAAGTTTCTCTCTTACGAATTTATATTTTTCATTTACTTAATATGTTTCATGGACCATAGAATTTGAATTATGATTTGAGAATTCTTTGTATAAGCCGAAAATGATTAATGGATTAAATCATGAAATTCTTTTGAAGACATGGATTGAATATTTTTATATCTTTCATACGTGACATGTATTATTACCTTGTGGCCTATATTAGTAATAGAATTTCCATTTGAATATTCAATGATAAGCTATGTATTAATGTGATAAGTCTAAGAGAAGATTTAATTGATAAGCACACTTGCTTATCATAGTGATAAGCAAGCATGATAATAGGTTAGGAAACTTTTAGGGTGAGATTATTGTAGATAAGATAGGCTAGGGCCATTATCATATGATAAGATATCATGCTTATGAGATGATAAGCTATTGGAATGGATTATATAAGCAAGAGAGCTTATGAGTGATAAGTTAGGTGAGAGAGAGTAACCAAGTTGAAAGTTGGTTGCAATTTAATGTGGAAGTAACTAGGTTGGTTGGAAAGCAACCAAACAAGGGGGAGGGATGGCTTTTACGTGAATGGGTATAAGGTGAAATTGAAAAGCCATAAAGTGAGGCCATGTGAAGTGTAAGAGGTGTAAGAAGTGTAAGAAGTGATAAGACAACACATGGAAGTAAAAGAGAAGAGAAAAAGCAAGGGAGAAGGAGGAATGTCGATGGATTCATGTGAGGAGAGAGAAGGAAGTAATTCAAATGCAAGCCATGCTAGGGAGACAAGATTTGATGTGATGAAAAGATGAAAGAAAGAGAGAGGGAAGGCTTAAGCAATTGTCGACCAAGGCCCCCCCTTCCACCCTTTTTCCTTTTGATTTCTCTCTCTTGTCAACTCACCCTCTCAAGCTCTGTGTCATAGCATTTACTCTCCCTGGGAGACTCATTCCCTCACACCTCTCATTGCAATGCCTTGGCCGAATCATTCATGCATCTCATTCTCTCCCATTTTTCTTGCCTTGGCCGAAAGTTGCATTTCTCTCAAACTCTCTCTCATTTTCATGCCTTGGCCGAACCACCCCCTAGGATTCAAGGTTTGCACATTTTCCTCTTGCACTCTAAACCACATCCTTCTTGCTTTCCAAATCCCATTCTAAAAGCCAAGTTTAGACCTCTTTGTAGTTGTTAAATCTCTCTTGGTGCAATCTCATTTCTTCCTTGAAAAACCCTAACTATTTGCCTCATTTCTCTTGAAGCTTACCACTTTCTCTTACCCCCCATAAGAACCCACACTAGCTCTCCAAGTCAAGCTTGAATATTTTTCCTAAGGAGGGTGAACCGAAACTTTGAAGGAAGAGGAGTTTAGGAAAAGTTGGTGAAGGTTGAAGGTAAGCTTGGTTCTATTGATGATCTTGCCTTAAGTTTCACAAATATTAACCTAAGGTATTTTATTTTCTAGGTACTCAAGCTTGGATAGTCAACAAGGTAAGACCAATGTGATGTTGTTGGGTTAGCATGAGTGGCCGAATGGCTTATGTATAAGATCTTGAAGTTTAGGTTGTGATATGCCTTGATGTTGTTAGATCTTGAATGTTTAAGAACCCTAGGTTGTTTAAATGCTAGATCTAACCATGGAAACCTTAAATCTAAGGTTGAATGTAAAGAAAAATGCAAATGGAGAACAAGGCATGTTAAAGGAAGCTAGATCTAAGTCTTGATGTGTTGATTTGATGAAAGTTGATTATTTTGCTTAGATCTATGGATGTTAGTGTGTATAAAGTGTGGATCTAATGTTGATGGAAATATTTGAAGAAGAGATAAAGTGTATGCATGCTAGTTAGGTCACAATGCAAAGGATGTGCATGTTATGATTTTTAGCATGAGAAAGGTGACATTTTGAGGTATGGCCGAATATGAGATGCTTAGGATTTCATGTATAGTTTTGTATATATTTAAATCTGGATTATCATTGTTGTGATGGATGAGGAAATTAGGGTTTAGGCTAGTTGGTATAAAACCGTGATCATGTAATGAAATTTTGAACCCTAGTTAAGATTTAATCGTGATTAATTTATTAATAAGTTTTAATGGAGTACGTGTAATAATAAGAGACTTAGGTTTAATTCTAAATCTGTGGATATTAATTAAACCCTAATCGAGGCATGTACATGGATAAATATATTTTTATAAAAATATTAATGATTTAAAAAACTAAGTTTTGAATATTTGTTAAGGAAAAGAATAAATAAAATATTTTAAATGATTAAATGAATTTCAGTGATATATATATATATATATATATATCTTTGGTTGATGACCGATTTCAAAAATGCAAATATTTAATGATTGCATACTATTCTTAAAGTCTAAAGAAATATTTAAATCGCTTGTAGGCGATCCACGTGTCTTTATACACGACCAAAGAAGACCAAATGTAAGTGGATACTGTAAGTGGACTGTAAGTGCTCTTTTTCAAAACTGGAATGACACACTGCATCGTTTCATGAACAAGCATGAATTTTAAGCAAGCATGACATGACATGTGCATTGCATGAATTTTTCAAGAAGAAAGTTTATGCAATGATTTTATGGAAAGACTATGAGAAGTTTTATGAAACGATAAGTTAAGTTAAGGGGCACTGGTCGGTACCGTACCATCAAGATGGACTCCCATACCGAAGGACAAATGTGAGAAGGATGGGTGAATCCACGAGGCTGTGCAAACCACACTGAAGGACATTGAGAAGGTGTGGTGCCTCCAAGGGTCATGTCTAGCCACTGAATGACAAATGAGAAGGTGCGCTAGCTGACCGTATGTAAGGTCTCCAAGGGAATTCGGGGACGGTTCCGAAGGGAACGCACAACCCTGACTTCAGGGGTTAAATGGAGCGAGCCCACAAATAAAAGATATGAAATGATTATAAAAAGGCCAAGAGAGGCACAAGTACGAATAAGTGGTTTCAAGGGCCAAGGGCCAGTTTTACAAGCAAGTACGAAAGAAAGATTTTCAAAGGGCCTGGGGCCGAAACTAAGCAAGAGCATATGCATAATTCATGACATGCATGTGCATCACTTATCAAGTTTCTTTCTTTCATGATTAAGCGGGCATAAGTCAAGAGCATGTTTTAAGTTTATGTCTTTCCAAGTTTCTTTCTTTCATGATTAAGCGGGCATAAGTCAAGAGCATGTTTTAAGTTTATGTCTTTCCCTTACTGAGTCTTTTTGACTCACGTTTTTAAAATTGTGTCATTCCAGATGCCTCAGGTGAAGAGATTCAGGAGGACTACCTGATCTAGAAGTTCAAGAATTTATGTTTCATGCTTTTGTTGATAGTGGCTTGATCGTCACTAGTTGGCTTTTTACATGTTATTTATGTCTTGTATGAAACCTTAATGAGAACCCTAATTATGTAAGTTTAGCTCGAATTTCTTGCGATCTTGTACGTTTCCGCCGTAATCTAGTAAAAATATAAGTAAGAACGCTGGAGCCATCCGGGGGATAGCTCGCGGCTGTCACGGTCCCTGCGGGATGCCGTTCGGGGCTTGACAGTTAAGTTGGTATCAGAGGATCGAAGGGTAGAGCCGTAAAACATAGGGAACGAAGTAGAACCCTAAACCCTAAAGCAAGAGATAACACGTTTAGGGTTAGTACGATAAGAATTTCTGAGGTTGAGGTTGTTCTAAGCTGAACGATAACCTTGAAGTGCAGGATGACACCTAGGAGACCAACAAGAAGCCAAGAGCCCGAGGCTCCCGGAGTTACCACCGAGGACGTGTTAAGGCACATGGCTCAGCTCGTTGCCGAGCACGTGCAGCCGAGTGCCCATGCTGAAGGGGCCCGAGGACGCCCTGATGGGTGTACGTTCGATCAATTCAATCGCCAGCACCCGCCAGCGTACAACGGCAAGGGAAATGCCATACTAGCAGAAAATTGGCTGGTGGAGATGAAAGAACTACTTGAGGTCTTGGGGTGTACCAGGCCCAGAAGTTAAGTTATGCTACCTTCAAGCTGCAAGGGGATGCCAAAAGGTGGTGGCAGTCCAAGAAAGTGTTGTTGGGTCAGGAGCTGGGAGAGCAGCCCATAACCTGGGAAAGGTTCCAGCAAGAATTTCTAGATCGTTATTTCCCACGAACGACCCGGGAAGCGAAAGCAAGGGAATTCGCTACCCTAACCCAATGAGCCATGACGGTGGAGCAGTACGCAGGCCGATTCATGGAACTGGTGCAGTTTGCCCCGTACTTGGTGCCAGCTGAGGAAAGAAAGGCCCGAAAGTTTGAAGAAGGGCTACACCCACGGGTCTATGACAGGGTGTATAGCCATAATCTTAAAACCCTGGCAGAAGTGATTGAACGGGCAGTGAAAGTGGAGAGAGGACTGCAGAGGATAGCAGTCTATCATGACCAGCAGAAGAGGAAGGCTCCTTCCAACCCAGCCATTCCGCAGATGCCCTGGAAGAAAAGTAGGCCAGAGTCATCACATAGGCAGCCTCAGAGGCCGAATCAGAGGCCGAACCCGAAGCCGAACCAGAGGCCTGGTGGAGCACAGAATGCCGGAGGGAATCAATTTCCTCTGTGCAACAAGTGCAACAAGAGACACCCAGGGGAGTGTAGGCAGGACTTATGTTTTAAATGCGGGAAGCCTGGTCACTTCGCCAGAGACTGTAGGAGTGCAGGCAGCTCAAACCAAGCACCCCGACCCCCACAGCAGAACAATGCAAGGAGGCAAGGAGGCCCAACACAGGCGAGGTTATATGCAATGACTCCGGAGGACGCGGAGAATCAGAACCGAGTAGTGGCAGGTAAGTTGCCTTTGCCCCAGGGGGAAGCCCTAGTTCTGTTTGATTCAGGGGCCACGTATTCATTCATTGCATCAGCATATTGCAAGACACATGCCTTAAATAGTGAGTTGTTGGATTGTGATGTCCTTGTGTCAACGCCCGCTGGGGAAGAGTCGAATGTAGCCGGATGGTGAAGGACTAGCCGATAGAAGTAGAAGGGCAAGTCATGTTGGCTGATTTGATAGTTATGGAGATGGGAGGATTTGATATCATCCTAGGTATGGATTGGTTGTCGAAGCATGGTGCCAACATTCAGTGCTATGAGAAGAAGGTCTTGTTCCAAAAGAAGGGGAGACCGGATTGTTGTTTCACTGGTATGAGGAAAATGGAACGAAGGCCAGCAATTGTCTCGGCCCTGCAAGCTAAGAGGTTGTTGCAAGGAGGGCACGAGGGAATTATAGTATGGGCAAGTGATACGCGAAGTGATACGCAGAACGAGGTCCCTGCGTTTGATCAAACCCCAATAGTGAGTGAGTTTCCGGATGTATTCCCGGAAGACTTACCGGGGTTACCGCCGGATAGGGAGGTGGAGTTCGGAATTGAATTGGAAGCGGGACAGTCCCAATTTTCAAGGTGTCGTATCGAATGGCTCCGGCAGAGCTAAAGGAGCTGAAGGTTCAATTGGAAGATCTCTTGGAGAAGGGATTCATAAGGCCGAGTGTATCGCTTTGGGGAGCACCGATCCTGTTTGTGAAAAAGAAGGACGGGAGTCTCCGGATGTGCATTGATTATAGGGAATTGAATAAGGTGACCGTAATAAATAGGTACTCGCTACCTCGTATTGACGATTTGTTCGATCAATTGCAGGGGGCACAAATATTTTCAAGAATTGATTTGAGGTCGGGTTACCACCAGTTGAAGGTTAAGGAGAAAGATATATCTAAGAGGGCCTTTCGAACCCGATATGGTCACTATGAATTTTTGGTGATGCCATTTGGGTTAACTAATGCCCCGGCCGCATTTATGGACTTGATGAATCGAGTATTCAGGGAGTTCCTGGATAAATTTGTGGTGGTGTTCATAGACGATATTCTGATTTATTCTCGGAACCAGGAGGAGCATGAGGAGCATCTCAGGATTGTTTTGCAGATCCTAAGGGAGAAGAAGTTGTATGCTAAATTCTCCAAGTGCGAGTTTTGGTTGCAGCAAGTCCGATTTCTAGGGCATGTAGTGTCGGTAGAAGAGATTGCTGTAGATCCCGGAAAGGTTGATGCGGTTTTCAAATGGCCTAGACCTACAAATGTTAAGGAGGTAAGGAGTTTCCTAGGATTGGCAGGATATTACCGGAAGTTTATTAAGGGATTCTCAAAGATAGCTATGCCGATGACCTCGTTGACCAAGAAGAACGTTAAGTTCGATTGGACAGACGAGTGTGAGCAAAGTTTCCAGACGCTAAAGGCTCATCTAGTTACTGCCCCGGTGTTAGCATTGCCCTCAGAGCATGGGGAGTACGAGATCTATACGGACGCATCAAAGCAAGGTCTTGGGTGTGTAATGATGCAAGACAAGAGGGTCATAGCTTATGCGTCGAGGCAACTGAGGCCCCACGAGGTGAATTACCCCACTCACGACTTGGAGTTGGCTGCAGTCGTGCATGCTCTGAAAATATGGAGGCATTATCTCTATGGGGTTAAATGCGAGATATTTACGGACCATAAGAGCCTCAAGTACTTCAACACTCAGAAGGAGCTGAATATGAGGCAACGGCGCTGGTTGGAGTTGATTAAGGACTATGACTGCACCATTAGCTATCATCCCGGGAAAGCTAACGTGGTGGCTGATGCTTTAAACCGAAAGTCGGCTGAAACGAGTGCCGTGGAGGTAGTGGCTAAGGAGATCATGGAGGACCTAAAGAGAGAGGAGATCACGCTCATATTGGCCGACCGGTATGTTTCCGTCCCAGGGTTGTCATTACAACCATCGCTGGGGGAGCGAATCTGCGAGGTCCAGAAGAGCGATGCGGTGATAGTAGGGATTAGGGAAAGGATTGAAAAGAATAATGACCCCGATTTTGAGGATAGGGATGGAGTGCTGAGGTACCGGAATAGAATATGTGTCCCTGGTGATGGGGGAATCAAGGAGTTGATTTTGGCAGAGGCGCATACTACGCCCTATACCATCCACCCTGGAGGAACGAAGATGTATCATGACATCAAGAAAGTTTACTGGTGGCCGAATATGAAAAGGGAGATCGCGGAGTATGTCGCGCGATGTCTGACTTGTCAGAGAGTGAAAGCAGAGCACCAGAGGCCAGCAGGGACATTGAAGCCTCTGGAGATCCCTGAATGGAAGTGGGAAGGAATAGCCATGGATTTTGTAGTAGGGCTACCAAGAACGTCAGCTAGCTACGATGCAATATGGGTAGTGGTGGACCGATTGATCAAGTCAGCCCACTTTCTGCCCATCAGGGTGAAGTATACATCGGAGAGGCTAGCTGAAGTGTATCTTCAAGAAATTGTGAGACTCCATGGCATACCGAGGAGCATAGTGTCGGATAGGGATCCGAGATTTACGTCAAGGTTTTGGTGAAGGTTGCAGGAATCCCTAGGCACTAAATTGAATTTTAGCACTGCTTTCCACCCACAGACGGATGGCCAATCTGAGCGGACCATTCAAATTTTGGAAGACATGCTCCGAGCGTGTATCATTGACTTCAAGGGGAGCTGAGCTCAATATCTGCCGCTAGCAGAGTTCGCATACAACAACAGTTTCCAATCAAGTATTGGCATGGCACCGTATGAAGCTTTGTATGGAAGGAGGTGTAGGTCGCCATTATATTGGGATGAAGTAGGAGAAGGGAGACTGTTGGGGCCGGAGATGATTTTACAGACAAAAGAGAAGATTCGGTTGATTAAAGAAAGACTTATTACGGCCCAAAGTCGGCAAAAGAGTTATGCGGACAATCGAAGAAGGGAGTTGGCCTTTGAAGAAGGAAGTAAAGTGTTTTTGAAGATTTCTCCAACAAAGGGGGTAGCACGATTCGGGAAGAAAGGGAAGCTTCAACCCCGGTTTATAGGACCTTTCGAGATCCTGGAGCGTGTTGGACCAATGGCGTATAGGCTGGCCTTACCGCCATCAATTGCGGGAGTACATGATGTGTTCCACGTATCGCTCTTACGAAAGTATGTATCTGACCCTACCCATATGTTAGAATATGAGCCTTTGCAGATTAAGGAAGACCTTACCTATGTGGAGGAGCCAGTAAGCATCATCGATAGAAAGGAGCAACAATTGCGGACCAAGGTGATACCGCTTGTGAAGGTTCTATGGAAGAATCATGGGGTAGAGGAGGCATCTTGGGAATTGGAAAGCGATATGTATGAGAAGTACCCCCAGATAAGAGGAGAATAAAATCTGAATATTTACTTCCTTCCCTATTGATTGATTGATTGATTGATTGATTGATTGATTGACATGTATGAGTATTATTGTCTGATATTTGTGCTTGACTTCCTTACATAAAGAATGCTAATTCTTTGTGAAATATGATGATATTTTGTATATACACATGACTGACCCTTGTATTATGTTGTCAGATGCCACCGAGTAGTCGACCCCCTCGTTCCCAGCATTCGGGCACACCTTCTCAGAGAAGGATGACAGCACCCGAGTATCGCAGCCTGTTCAGGGTTAACCATAGAACCCAAGGTTCGACAAGACAGTCGGGAAGCCATGAGGCTCCGACTCACGCATCGCACAAGACAGATAGAGGGGACCCGCGAGGAGCGTACCAAACCCATGTATCGTATTGGCAGCAAGGTATGGCGGGGACGTACCAGCCCCCGCCACCCCCGGCACCTGACCAACCTGGACCTTCCAGGTGGGGTCAACCCTTATCTCCAGATTGTTCTGGATATCTGGAGGGTATTTATTGGCCAGAGTCGCCAATAAATGCCATTCCCTTAAGGACCATGTTACCGGAAAACTTTGAGGAAGATCCGGAAGAGGACCCAGAGGAGGATCCGGAAGAGGATCCAGGGGAGGATCCGGAAGAAGACCCCATGGAACAACATCCGATACCTAATGAGACTAGAGAACGGTCCCAGGAAGAATCTAGACGTCGTAACTCGAGACGTGAGTGTACACCTAGGCGATGTAACGAGAGAAGACATCGTAGAAGAGTTAGGGCTCAAGACGCTGGATCGGAGACCCACTTTTCGTCACAAGAAGTAGAGTCTAGACCTAGGTTTCATGGACCACCCGAGAACATCATCCATGACCCTAGTCTAGATGAACCAAGCCAAGGAGTTAGATCGCAGTCTTGGACGGGGAGTAATTCCCCAGATCACGTTTACCAGGGGGAGATTAGTAGTGGGACAAGCACAAATGTTCGTCCCAACCCCTATTGTCCTGCACCTACGCAATCAGGACAAAATTTCTGGTGGTAAAAGAAATTCCGAGCTCGGAATTTTTATAAGGAGGGGAGAATGTGAGACCCCGATTTTCTCCTAAGTAATTTCTTATGTATTATCTTTTATTTTCCAATGTAATAGCTTTTATTTCATCATGGGGCTATGTTTTTGGCCAATGTATGGCCTAATCCTTATGTTATGGTATTTCAATTAAAATTAGATTTTATTCCATAAAATCTCTTTAAATAATTTTAATGCCATTTTATGCAAAGTTTAAATTATATTTATTTTAGGAGCCAAAATTTGCAAGTAAGTTTCTCTCTTACGAATTTATATTTTTCATTTACTTAATATGTTTCATGGACCATAGAATTTGAATTATGATTTGAGAATTCTTTGTATAAGCCAAAAATGATTAATGGATTAAATCATGAAATTCTTTTGAAGACATGGATTGAATATTTTTATATCTTTCATATGTGACATGTATTATTACCATGTGGCCTATTTTAGTAATAGAATTTCCATTTGAATATTCAATGATAAGCTATATATTTATGTGATAAGTCTAAGAAAAGATTTAATTGATAAGCACACTTGCTTATCATAGTGATAAGCAAGCATGATAATAGGTTAGGAAACTTTTAGGGTGATAAGTCTTTGTGATTATTGTAGAGATAGGCTAGGGCCATTATCATATGATAAGATATCATGCTTATGAGATGATAAGCTATTGGAATGAATTAGATAAGCAAGAGAGCTTATGAGTGATAGGTTAGGTGAGAGAGAGTAACCAAGTTGAAAGTTGGTTGCAATTTAATGTGGAAGTAACTAGGTTGGTTGGAAAGCAACCAAACAAGGGGGAGGGATGGCTTTTACGTGAATGGGTATAAGGTGAAATTGAAAAGCCATAAAGTGAGGCCACGTGAAGTGTAAGAGGTGTAAGAAGTGTAAGAAGTGATAAGACAACACATGGAAGTAAAAGAGAAGAGAAAAAGCAAGGGAGAAGGAGGAATGTCGATGGATTCATGTGAGGAGAGAGAAGGAAGTAATTCAAATGCAAGCCATGCTAGGGAGACAAGATTTGATGTGATGAAAAGATGAAAGAAAGAGAGAGGGAAGGCTTAAGCAATTGTCGACCAAGGCCCCCCCTTCCACCCTTTTTCCTTTTGATTTCTCTCTCTTGTCAACTAACCCTCTCAAGCTTTGTGTCATAGCATTTACTCTCCTTGGGAGACTCATTCCCTCACACCTCTCATTGCAATGCCTTGGCCGAATCATTCATGCATCTCATTCTCTCCCATTTTTCTTGCCTTGGCCGAAAGTTGCATTTCTCTCAAACTCTCTCCCATTTTTCATGCCTTGGCCGAACCACCCCCTAGGATTCAAGGTTTGCACATTTTCCTCTTGCACTCTAAACCACATCCTTCTTGCTTTCCAAATCCCATTCTAAAAGCCAAGTTTAGACCTCTTTGTAGTTGTTAAATCTCTCTTGGTGCAATCTCATTTCTTCCTTGAAAAACCCTAACTATTTGCCTCATTTCTCTTCAAGCTTACCACTTTCTCTTACCCCCCATAAGAACCCACACTAGCTCTCCAAGTCAAGCTTGAATATTTCCTAAGGAGGGTGAACCGAAACTTTGAAGGAAGAGGAGTTTAGGAAAAGTTGGTGAAGGTTGAAGGTAAGCTTGGTTCTATTGATGATCTTGCCTTAAGTTTCACAAATATTAACCTAAGGTATTTTATTTTCTAGGTACTCAAGATTGGATAGTCAACAAGGTAAGACCAATGTGATGTTGTTGGGTTAGCATGAGTGGCCGAATGGCTTATGTATAAGATCTTGAAGTTTAGGTTGTGATATGCCTTGATGTTGTTAGATCTTGAATGCTTAAGAACCCTAGGTTGTTTAAATGCTAGATCTAACCATGGAAACCTTAGATCTAAGGTTGAATGTAAAGAAAAATGCAAATGGAGAACAATGCATGTTAAAGGAAGCTAGATCTAAGTCTTGATGTGTTGGTTTGATGAAAGTTGATTATTTTGCTTAGATCTATGGATGTTAGTGTGTATAAAGTGTGGATCTAACGTTGATGGAAATATTTGAAGAAGAGATAAAGTGTATGCATGCTAGTTAGGTCACAATGCAAAGGATGTGCATGTTATGATTTATAGCATGAGAAAGGTGACATTTTGAGGTATGGCCGAATATGAGATGCTTAGGATTTCATGTATAGTTTTGTATATATTTAAATCTGGACATTGGCCATGATATGTGCAAGATTTATGACCCTATGAATGGTAGATGATTATGTTAGGTATTAGATGCATGTATAATGAAAGGAACAAAAGAAACTTAATCGTTTGGGTGAAAACATGTGTTGGCCGAATGTTATGAGCATGATATATTGTGTTGGTGTTTTGATTTATAGATCCTAGGTTGTGAAATTGTTGAATGGAGGATGGGATCACCATTGGAGTTAAAGTTGTGACTAAAGGGTGCATAAAATAGTAATAGCCGAAAGTTATAATAAAATGGAACCCTAAGTACAATTTATGAATTATGGATTATCATTGTTGTGATGGATGAGGAAATTAGGGTTTAGGCTAGTTGGTATAAAACCGTGATCATGTAATGAAATTTTGAACCCTAGTTAAGATTTAATCGTGATTAATTTATTCATAAGTTTTAATGGAGTACGTGTAATAATAAGAGACTTAGGTTTAATTCTAAATCTGTGGATATTAATTAAACCCTAATCGAGGCATGTACATGGATAAATATATTTTTATAAAAATATTAATGATTTAATAAACTAAGTTTTGAATATTTGTTAAGGAAAAGAATAAATAAAATATTTTAATTGATTAAATGAATTTCAGTGATATATATATATATATATATATCTTTGGTTGATGACCGATTTCAAAAATGCAAATATTTAATGATTGCATACTATTCTTAAAGTCTAAAGAAATATTTAAATCGCTTGTAGGCGATCCACGTGTCTTTATACACGACCAAAGAAGACCAAATGTAAGTGGATACTGTAAGTGGACTGTAAGTGCTCTTTTTCAAAACTGGAATGACACACTGCATCGTTTCATGAACAAGCATGAATTTTAAGCAAGCATGACATGACATGTGCATTGCATGAATTTTTCAAGAAGAAAGTTTATGCAATGATTTTATGGAAAGACTATGAGAAGTTTTATGAAACGATAAGTTAAGTTAAGGGGCACTGGTCGGTACCGTACCATCAAGATGGACTCCCATACCGAAGGACAAATGTGAGAAGGATGGGTGAATCCACGAGGCTGTGCAAACCACACTGAAGGACATTGAGAAGGTGTGGTGCCTCCAAGGGTCATGTCTAGCCACTGAATGACAAATGAGAAGGTGCGCTAGCTGACCGTATGTAAGGTCTCCAAGGGAATTCGGGGACGGTTCCGAAGGGAACGCACAACCCTGACTTCAGGGGTTAAATGGAGCGAGCCCACAAATAAAAGATATGAAATGATTATAAAAAGGCCAAGAGAGGCACAAGTACGAATAAGTGGTTTCAAGGGCCAAGGGCCAGTTTTACAAGCAAGTACGAAAGAAATATTTTCAAAGGGCCTGGGGCCGAAACTAAGCAAGAGCATATGCATAATTCATGACATGCATGTGCATCACTTATCAAGTTTCTTTCTTTCATGATTAAGCGGGCATAAGTCAAGAGCATGTTTTAAGTTTATGTCTTTCCCTTACTGAGTCTTTTTGACTCACGTTTTTAAAATTGTGTCATTCCAGATGCCTCAGGTGAAGAGATTCAGGAGGACTACCTGACCTAGAAGTTCAAGAATTTATGTTTCATGCTTTTGTTGATAGTGGCTTGATCGTCACTAGTTGGCTTTTTACATGTTATTTATGTCTTGTATGAAACCTTAATGAGAACCCTAATTTTGTAAGTTTAGCTCGAATTTCTTGCGATCCTGTACGTTTCCGCCGTAATCTAGTAAAAATATAAGTAAGAACGCTGGAGCCATCCGGGGGATAGCTCGCGGCTGTCACGGTCCCTGCGGGATGCCGTTCGGGGCTTGACAGTTAAGTTGGTATCAGAGGATCGAAGGGTAGAGCCGTAAAACATAGGGAACGAAGTAGAACCCTAAACCCTAAAGCAAGAGATAACACGTTTAGGGTTAGTACGATAAGAATTTCTGAGGTTGAGGTTGTTCTAAGCTGAACGATAACCTTGAAGTGCAGGATGACACCTAGGAGACCAACAAGAAGCCAAGAGCCCGAGGCTCCCGGAGTTACCACCGAGGACGTGTTAAGGCACATGGCTCAGCTCGTTGCCGAGCACGTGCAGCCGAGTCTCGCCCATGCTGAAGGGCCCGAGGACGCCCTGATGGGTGTACGTTCGATCAGTTCAATCGCCAGCACCCGCCAGCGTACAACGGCAAGGGAAATGCCATACTAGCAGAAAATTGGCTGGTGGAGATGAAAGAACTACTTGAGGTCTTGGGGTGTACTGAGGCCCAGAAGTTAAGTTATGCTACCTTCAAGCTGAAAGGGGATGCCAAAAGGTGGTGGCAGTCCAAGAAAGTGTTGTTGGGTCAGGAGCTGGGAGAGCAGCCCATAACCTGGGAAAGGTTCCAGCAAGAATTTCTAGATCGTTATTTCCCACGAACGACTCGGGAAGCGAAAGCAAGGGAATTCTCTACCCTAACCCAATGAGCCATGACGGTGGAGCAGTACGCAGGCCGATTCATGGAACTGGTGCAGTTTGCCCCGTACTTGGTGCCAGCTGAGGAAAGAAAGGCCCGAAAGTTTGAAGAAGGGCTACACCCACGGGTCTATGACAGGGTGTATAGCCATAATCTTAAAACCCTGGCAGAAGTGATTGAACGGGCAGTGAAAGTGGAGAGAGGACTGCAGAGGATAGCAGTCTATCATGACCAGCAGAAGAGGAAGGCTCCTTCCAACCCAGCCATTCCGCAGATGCCCTGGAAGAAAAGTAGGCCAGAGTCATCACAGAGTCAGCCTCAGAGGCCGAATCAGAGGCCGAACCCGAGGCGGAACCAGAGGCCTGGTGGAGCTCAGAATGCCGGAGGGAATCAATTTCCTCTGTGCAAGCCGCGAGCGTTCCCCGGGAACACTCCAGCGCTTACACTAACTCTTCCAGCGGAAAAGTTTTTTTTAACTATACACATCGGAAGACTCACTCAGGATCCACATGTTGGCTGAGATACAAGCTCAATGAACATAACCCCTCGGTGAATGAATTAAAATTCAAAAAAGTCTTTACATTGCATCTTGTTCGCAAACTTATACAAATACCATCTAGGGTAACATGCTGCCACTCAAATCAGAACAAACACTCACTAGTGCTCACTCGGAGTTTACCAACTCCGACTCCGACTCACAAACTTCTAGGATTTCTAAGTGAGATAATCCTCTGCTCCCCGATTTTCTTGTGGATCTAGAATGATACAATTAAAAACTATGAGTCGAAAGACTCAGTAAGGAACATCAGTTTGAAACATGAGCTTTGATAAAACATGGCTTTAACTGGAAACTGGAAATCATGAGTTAGTGCATAAACCATGATGCATATGCATGCTTCGTGATGCACATGTCATGCACTAAAATCTCTTGCCACTCTTGGCCCTTTCAAATCTCGAAATTGGCCCCAGGCCCTTGAAAATATTTCTTTCATAACTTGTTCTTGAAATTGGCCCCTGGCCCTTGAAAATCATTCATTCATTCATGTGGGCTACTTACGCTCCACTTAACCCCTGGAGTCCGGGTTGTGCATTCCCATCGGAACCGTCTCCCTTACCTTTGGAGACATTTCATCTGGTCGAGCTAGGCCTTGAAGTGGTCCCAGGCCTAATGGCTAGACACGACCCTTGGAGGTGCCACACCTTCTCGAGCAACGTTCCTCGGTGTGGTTGCACATACCTCAAGGACTTATCCAACCTTCTCGATCAACGTCCCTCGGTATGGGCGTCCTAGGTTTCATCCACCCATCCTTCTCGATCAACGTCCCTCGGTATGGATGATAAACCTCACTTAACTTGGTACGGATCCGACCGAAGCCCCAAATCAAGTTTCATAACATACGTACTCTTTTCATTTGCATAAACACAATCTTTCATGTTTCTATGCAATGAACATGTCATGCCACACTTGAAAACATCGTAATTTCATTTACGTCAAAACGTCTCTTATGCGTTCATGCAAATGATCATGCTATAACATGTTCGAAACATCATGCGTACTTGAAACATTCTTTATGCACAATACATGTCACTTGTATTAAAAACATCTTGCCATGCACAATAAGACATGCAGTGTATCATTCCAGTTTTCCAAATCGGGTAAGATTCACTTACAGTACTCTTTGCAACCTTCTCGGTTCTCACTTGGCTCTTTGCCTACAAGGAATAGGTTCGATTCTCAATATGCTGAGTATACGTGAAATTATATCAACACGCTTCGGTTCTATGAACTATTCGAGGAAACCTATCGTGAAATCCACTAAGGAATGAATAGTGATAATTAAGCACTTAACTTAATCTTAACGATATAATATAGTTGCTGAATTTCTCTTAGTCCAATTGAAGCTCTTGTTCACCTCTTAACTTTGAACTCCCCGTCCATCGCAACGGTTTCAAACGGCAACTATATATATCTACTTCGATATTGTAGATTTATACATTGCCTTAATTCTTTTAATATCTTATTTAATCTTTTACTTTCTACTAATTAAGCTTAGGTTATTTAATTACTTAATTCTATTGCAATATATTTCTATTCTTGTTTAGGACTCTAATCAGCAAACTAATTGCTCTAGAATTAAATCTTAATCTTCCTTTTATTTCGTGTATTCAATTAAATCTTTACATTAATCAATCACTAACCTTAATCATACTTACCTTAATCATAATTAACTCTTTGCTTGGACATTAGATCTCTATGCAACCCGAAACATTAGCTATATTTTTTTCACCATAAGTTTCGGCCAACCTAATTAAATCCTCAATCTATACTTAACACCACAAGGTTTTGCTAATTCTTTTAACCCGAACCTTTAAGCCATTTATCCATGTTTTTCTCTTACTAATATGGTGTGTTTTATGATTGAGCTTTAATCCTCTAATCCATTTGGCCATAACCCTAATTTCATTTATCCATCACAAGTAAATATAATCTTATTGTTATAGGGTTGCTATTAGGGTTTCTCTTATTAGGTCATTCGGCCATGTTCCACTTTAAGCATTCCTTGTCTAAATTTTCTTCTCCTACCGTGATCTCATCCTCCATTTTCAGATTCACAACCTAGGATCTACACATCACAAAACAACTCCAAGATCTAGCACAACATCATATTCGACCAACACACATTTTCATAGAATAATTAGGTTTTCCTTAGTTCTTTCGATTTGCATGCAACCTACTATATTTCAAGACTAGCCTATATGCATATGTTCACCAAACTTTACACATATCATGGTCATTCATCAAATTGACACTTAACAAAATTATATTTGAAGATCCAATACATACAAGATTCGGCCAACACCAACCAACACAACTTTTCATGCCAAAACTTGCAACATGCATTCCTTTACATTTTTCTAACTTTCAAGTTCGGATCTCATGCTTATATAGCTAGATCTAACATCATAACTTAGGGTTGGTCTTCTAAACTCAAGATCTAACAAAAATCAAGACACCAACTCAAGATCCAACCAAGAGACATTCGGCCAACCATAATACTTAGCACTAACAACCATTTTTGGCCTCACCTTGACGATTGAACACAAGCTTTGACCAAATAAGTGTACCTTTCACTTAGAACACCCGGTTTTCACAAATCCTTCTTTAACTCCAACTTTCGGTTCACCCTTTTGGAATGATTCCAAGGCTGATATAAGGTGCTAAGATAGGTTTTATGGTGGGGAAAATAAAAACAAGGAAATGCTTGAAACTTGAAATGATTTAGTTCTAAGAAAGTGAGCTAGATTTCAACAAGGGAAAAAGGCTTGGTGGATAGAAATTTCCAAGAGAAGAAATGAGTTGTTCAAAGGGAAGATTCGGTCACCTCAAGGAAAGGAAACAAACTAAGACTTTAGAGGAATGATTTTGTTGCAAGAAGAAAAGAACAAGGCTTGAGCTTAAGGGAAAGGTTCGGCCAAGAGAGGAAAAGAGAGAGAGTTGAAATGGGAGGGCGATATTCGGCCAAGAGAAGCAAATGAGGAGTGAAATTGAAATGCTAAGTGTGAGGGTGAGTTCACTTGAAGCAATTGAGTCTCCCAAGGTGAAATTATGGCAATGACATGTTGAAAATGACAAGAGAAAGAAAGAAAGAGGGGGGGTGAATTTGGGTTGCTCTTGGCCGACCATTGCATGTCCATTTCACTCCCTTTTTCTCCTCATTTTCTCTCACCTCCTCCCTTGTCTCCTCAAGTCATGTCTCCCACGTGAATTCCTCCTTCTCCCTTTGCCTTTTCTCTCATTTCTTTTCCTTGTCTTGTCTTGTCACTTAATTGCTCTCCATCTCTCTTCACATGGGATCACCACTTTATGGCTTTTTACTCCTTGCATCTTCACGTAAATGGTCTTGTCTCTTCTTGGTTTACCTCTTGTTTAGTTCATTTATGATGTTTGGTTACAACTCAACTAAATTAGTTACTCTCGCAACTAACTTTCTAGTTACTCTCACAACCAACTTTCAACTTAGTTACTTTTGTCACCTAACTTATCTCCTATAAGCACTCTAGCTTATCTAGTTCAATTACATAGCTTATCATCTTATAAGCATGACAACATATGTCAAGATAATGGTTCTAGCCTATCTCTACGATAGCCACAACAACTTATTACATAAAAAGTTCCCTAGCTTATCATTATGCTAGCTTATCACTATGATAAGCAAGTGTGCTTATCATTTTAATCTCTCTTAAAACTTTTCATATGCCTAGTAGCTTATCATCTAATATTTCTAATGATAATCAAACTATTAATTTAGGCCACATAATAATGATATATGCCACCTATTAATGACACACAAAAATATTCAAATACTTAAAGGAAATTCATGATCTTTTCCATTTAATTATTTTCAGCCGATATATTTATATATCTTTAATCATATTTAATTCCATGGATTATGAAATATACTAAGAAAATGAAAAATATAAATCCATAAGAGAAACTTACCTTGCAAGTTTTGGCTCTTAGGGAAATAAAATTAAACTTGCACAAAACTTCCATAATGAAAAGAAAATTATTTTAGGGAAAAATTTATGAAATAAAAATCTCATATTAATTGGCAAAAAATATGGCCCCATAATTTAAATTAAAACTAATACATTGAAAATAGCAAAAGCAAAGTTCGGGGTCTCACATCGTCGCTTAGAAGGATTTCCACCCAAAGGAAGGGCTTGGACGAGATATTCATCTACATTCTCCGTACAAAGAAGAAAATCTCAGATCACATGGTTGCCTTCATAGAGAGCAATTACCCCATCCTCTTCATTTGGAGAAAGAACCGGAGTATCTTTCTTGTAAGATTCAGGAACATAAACCAAAATCCCAACACAAAGAAGAAGTACGAGAGGACTCTCTGGGAAATCGCTCCGAACCAACACCCCAAATATAAAAAGAAAACTTTGTGCCATCCATGATTGTTGTTTGGAGAATGCGTGACCAAAGAAGGTCTGTTCGGACGAGGATGGAAATACCAATACTTGTTCGCATAGAAAGAAAGCACGATAGCATAAAATCACATAATTCATTAAATGTCAAGTGGAATTCTACCCCGAAGTGCATGACCCACAACATGGCACATCCCAAATATGCCCTCAGATTAGACGAACAATCTTGATCTTGTGGAATATTAAAGTTTCTTGATCTTGTCTACAATTGATCCTTCAATCCTCAATAATCGTTAGATCTTATGATCTCGCACGTTGAGTCTTTCGATTTCACATCTTAGCAACCTAAATGTTCTGCCTCCTTCCCTTCCATGCGCACAACCGTCTCAGGTTTTTTTGAGATCATGTTGGCCAACCCAAAAACTAACACGCGACACAGGGATCTCATCCCTTAATGCTCGCTTAGAACCCTTGGCACCGCCAAAATCCACGGTTGCCCATGTCCAATAATCTGCAGGCAGGCCAGAAAATTACCAACCCCCGACCAGGGTGTGCCAGAGCTGGCCATGGTGTGGCATGGCCAAGCCCTTGCACCCCAACTGGTTGTACGGGTGTTGTGTTGGCCATGAGTTCCAACGTTGGGGCTCCAGTTGCGCCACAGCCTACCTTGGCAGAAACTGAACTCTAAACCCTTTGGTAGACCAAATTGGAAGAATTATGACCAGAATAATAAACCAGAGAAAAGAAAGTTCAGAAATAAATTAGAGCAAGGACTACAATGTCAAGGGTGCGAAGGATTTGGACACTTTAAAGCTGAATGTCCTACCTTTTTGGAATCGAAGGGAAATAATGCTTTGAAGAGATCTTTCTCGTATTCTAATTCGTAGTCAACCTCCTCAGACCATGACGACTCTAATGATAATAAGGTAAATCAAGTTGCATTTAAAACACAGTTTAAACTAATGAGTTTGCTAATTTTAATGATGCAGAAGAAACTATCGCTAAAGATGCAGATGACCTTGAGTGTCTAAAGGAAACTTATCAAGAGTTATATCAAGAGAGTATTACAGTAAAGAAGGAGAATTGTGTGACTCTTAGGAAAATCAATCTTTTTCAAAAAGAGAGAGACGAGTTAGCTGAAACATTACTAGAAAAACATTCTATAGTTCGAGAGCTTATTGTATGAATGCCTCTCTTAAAGAGTGTGTTGTGAAATTAATGAAGGAGCTGGACGAAAGAAATGTACAGCTGAAGAATTTTATCAAGTGGAACCAACAAACAAGATAAGATGTTTAGCATTAGATATTCGGATGGTGATACCCACAGGTTTGAATAAAGTAAATTATCAAGTAGTTAATTACAAACCTCCTACTTCTATTAATTCTAAACCTCATATTTCTATTAATTATAAGTTTTTCAGATTCATACCTACTTGGTATCACTGTAGTAAAGTTGGTCATACTAAACCTAAGTGCTTTGATCTTGTGAGAAATAAAAATAGAAGTGTTTCTATGTTCATAAATGATTGTTCAAAATATAAACTTAGTAAGTCAATGATGCAAGTGAGTGTTCTATCTTATTTGGAGAGTAGGGTCGATATGCCTGCCAAAAGGTTGGACCACTATTGGCATATCTACCTGAATCGTTCAACGAGTTTGTGTTAAACTATAATACGAACAAGATGATAGTGACTTTGTTATTGTTGTTTAATATGTTACAGGGAGCTAAAGAACTTATCACAAAATGTAGACAAGTTCCCTGATGATAATGGACAAGTCAAAGTCAACTTGACCACGACAATTAAATCCAAGGGAAACAAATTTAAGAAATGAGTAGCTCTAAGCTTAGCTAGAATGAAAAGAAGGAGGAAACAAGTGAGCCAAATAAAAAGGCCAAAGAAAACTGTGTCCATTGACGCAAACCAGGATTTCTAAGGGCTTTAGAAACTCAAAGACTGGATGAGCAGGGTGTCATTTCAAAGATGGTGACGACTGCATGTATTGCATCAACCACCCTAGGGACTTTTCAACTAAGACTACAACGGAACAAAGCTTTGATTTTAGAGGATTTTCCTTTTGTACCAGCAAATAAAAAAATAGCTTTGGAAGTATTTTAGGTCACGTGTTGGTCAATCCATAATTCTGTTTTGGCAATTTAAATTGATTTGGTCTCTCTCAATGATATATAGTAGTATAATTGTATTGAACACTATGGCTCAAACTTTAACAATCAAATTTTTGTTGTAGGAGTTATATCAAGTCAAGGAGGAAAGGACTTCAAATCTCTAAAGCACTAAAAACTTCTCCTGCAATGATGGTGTCGACAAACTGGAAGTAAGTGTCGATATATCGCACTGCAAACCGATAGCCATTTTGAGGGTCTACACATGAGAAGATGATGTTGACACATGAGATGATAGTGTCGAAAAATATCAGTGACACCTGAAAGCAAGTTTCCAAGCTTGAAGATGGTGTCCCCACATTGGAAGATAGTGAAGAAGGCCCAAGGAAGGCACTAGCCTTGAGGGTAGACGTAGGTAACTCTTGGTCAAACCACCTAAAAATATCGGTGCTATCTCTCCTCTTTAACTGTCATTCTTTATTGTCCTTATTTATTGTACCACGATTTATTATACTTGAAACATTTTGAGATCTGAGTTTTATCAAAAGTTTCACACTTTATTAAAACTCAATTCACCGCCCCTTTCGGGTTGTCACCTAAACTCATAACTGGTATCGGAGCTGAGATTTAATATCCTTAGTAATCTCCACCCTTGTTTGCTCTTCTTTGGCTCAAGGGCAATCCATTAACAGACCTCCTTTGTTGAATGGAACTTGTTACAACTACTAAGGATGATGATTTATATCTAAGCTGTGGATTATGAACTTTGGAGAGTTATCTTCGTGGTCCTAGATTTCCTAAAGATGTAACAGGTAAGTTGAAAGGGGAAAATTATTGGGATGATCATGATCTCAAACTCATGTCTTTAAATTCTAAAGTTGTGAATGGCTAAACAAATATGCGATAATTTGTTAGTTGCTCAAGATGGTACTAATTAAGTCAAGGAAAACTATATTAGCATGCTTTCATAGCTATGATTTTTTTTTGATGAAATCCGATGAATCCATTTCCTCCATGTTTTCTCACTTTACGGATATTATAAATTGATTGAAATCTCTTGGCAAAGAATACACAATCGTGAAAATTGTAAGAAAGATTCTCAGGTGTTTTCCTAAAGCATGAGAACCAAAATTTACAGCTATCCAAGAAGTCAAAGATTTAACTAAGTTATCTCTAGATGAGCTCATGGGATCTCTTTTGACTCACGAGGTGAACCAAGTTAAGGGAGATCAGGATGAAGTAAAAGGTGAGAGAGGAATAACCTTAAAAGCATTATACTCTAGCAATCATGAATCATCAAAAGACGATGAAGAAATGACATTGTTTACGAAAAAGTTCAAGAAGTTCTTTCGTAAGAAACAAGGAGACAAGAGATATCCAAGAAAGTCCAACTTCAAGAGAGATAGCAGCAAAAAGAATGAGACTATCTGTTTTGGTTGCAAAAAGTCGGGACATATCAAGTCAGAATATCCTAACATGGAACCATATAAGATGTCAAGAGACTTCAAAGACAAGAAGGAAGCTTTTATGGTTGCATGGGGTACAATCTTCTTTTATTCAATGCTTTTCTTTTAATGAGTTACAAGATGCTTCTGATGAACAACATCTTGAACTAAAAAAAAAATTCTCAAAGTATTATTGTCTTAGAAAGAATTTTGAAAGTATTACAAAAGAGAATGATACTTTGTAAAGTCAAGTTATATCTCTTATAGCTTAAAACGATATTTTGAAAATGAAAGGTGACTATCCTACAAATGATCTTGCAAAATTTACTCAAGGAAAATGAAATCTTGACATTCTTCTCAGTTCTCAAAGATGTTGCTTCAACAAAAGTGGTATTGGATATGACTCTTTTAGTGATCAAGAACTTTCTTCTGATATGATCACAAAATCCTTTACATCATTTACTTTGTGCAACTTTTGTGTTAAATTTGGACATATTTCACACACTTGTCCAACTAGAAAGAAATCTTCTAATGGATTCCTAAAGACAAGCTGAAATAAACCATTTCTAACACCAACGGACCCAAAAAGATTTGGGTAACAAAAATCAAGACTTGATCCTTTTTTGTAGGAGTGCATAAAGAAAACCAAAGTCAAGGAACATTGGGTTCCTGATAGTAGATACTCTAAGCACATGACCGGAGACAAAAGTTGGTTCAAATCTCATTGTCCAAAAGAAAAAAAGGTTTAGTTATAGTTGGTGATAATGGTAAAGAAATAATACTTGGTATTGGAAATGTCGATCTATACAAAAAAATTGAGAAACCAACGACAAGCAAAGCAACAAGGAAATCTATTCGCATGTTACTTTCCTTTTCATGTTTCAAAGATTTTAAATTGTTTCAAATGGGTGTAAAATGTGCAGTTCTCAATGGTTTTCCTTCTAAGAAAGTTTATGTAGAACAACTTCTGTATTTGAAGATGAGAAACTACCACATCATGTGTTCAGGTTCACAAAAGCACTCTATGGCTTGAAACAAGCACCGCAAGCATGGTATAAATTTTTATCTCAAATTTGGAGAGTTAAGACTAGACAATATCAGGAACCTTCGGTTAAAATTTTGAGTCATTTGGAGATAGGATGGAAAAGTTATGATTATTTGAAGTTACTGTTAAAAACTAGCTTTTTCAAGCAAAAAAAAAGACTCATTTTTATAGCTACACGGGTTGGGCCTGTTTTCTATCAACTGGATTGAATTTAATGGGCTTAAAAGCTCATATTATTTCCCAGGAATGAGCTTGTAAGTGAAGCCTAAGTCTAGGTCCCTATTGGACCCAAAATGCCTAACTTGGTAGCCCATGTGAAGTAGGCCCTTTTCTATTTTTTGAGCTGACACAAGTCGTGTTTCAGACCTTCTAATAATTTTCAGATGTGGGCTTTCCAGCAAGCCCAAGTCTAATTTCTCATTTAGCTTGATACAAATAACTTGGATAATATGAAATATTGACTTCTATTAGGTTAAATCATAAAAAGTTCTAAATCAATTTTTTTGAGTGCTCTCTGATTTAAAAAATGATTAAGATCCTTAAGACTAACTCTGTTTCCTCCCTCGTCCATATTTTTGTTTACTACTAAGATAAATTATGGAGATATTTGAGACATTTATCACCCATGAGTTCCCTACCCATGTTCTCATTAACCATGTTCGAGTCCTAGTCTCAGAGGGCTTAGACGTTGTTTTGGTCCATCAGCCCCACCTAATTCCGAAGGATCTGCTACCAGAATTCCTGTAAATGAGAACCGCCCATTGGGGGAGAACTACAGCGGCATAAACTGGGTAGACCTCACCCTGTTTGACCATGATGAAGACTGAGCTTCTTGGGATGCCTTTGTTTTATGTTTTGTTTTAATGTTGGCTTGCTTGTATATTAAGCTCTAAATAACAGGATTAGTGATATAGGCTTATTTGTTGTTAGCCTAGATTTTTTAATGACATTAGGGTTCTCGCAAATCCCTAACCCTGACAGGTAGTTCCTTTGCAGTGTGCTATTCCCTTACGTACGTGTGATGTTTTCTTTGTATTGAAAGTATTTCTCTTATTTTATTTTAAATTGACTTCCATTTCCACCATAATGTTTTCTGAGTAAATTCTATTAAGTACTAAGTCTTTAATCACCCAAAAGAAAATACTACCGTCATAAGACTAGTAGTTAAGGACGTACCGTAGTCTCACCATTTATGCATCTTTGTTACTACAAAGAGAGCTTGGAGACTTATTCGAGCACGAGGGACGTGACACGCCTATTTAGTATAAGTGGTAAATGAGATTATTTACAATAAATTAAATCCCATGACCTTCCATTGTTGATAAATGAGAATTTTATTTGATTAGCGTTGGATAAAACTAAAATAGTTATGGCCAATTATTGATCTTATAATTTGTCTCCATGTACTTGATGTAGAGATAAATGATTATGTATGAGTATTGAGAGTGTTAACTAAAATAATACAAGCTACTATAAAATTGTATATTACTTAAACGAGGGTTGCACTTAATCAAATAAGCACATACACCAAAATAGTAAAAATTCTGTTTATGTTGGGGCCAAAAGGAATATCAAGCATCATGTGATGTGAAACTTTTGTATATGCATGATATATAACATGTAATGTGATAATTATATGTAGGTCCTACTTGTTTTTATAAGTTGTGCCATGATTACTAGCATAAGATTATGTGCATATAAGTCAAAAATTCTTGATATCCATTATCATTCTATATAGTTGGAGAGAGATGATTCATTATCATTCTATATAGTTCGAACGCGAAGATTGGATGCATGTGATCTCGATCAAACCGTAATTTTCATGGGCGTCTAACTCATCGCACAATGTTACGACCGGTATTTTATTTTTTATTTTTTAGAAAAAAAGAATAACTGCAATTTTTATATTGGACATATAATCGAGTAGCTTATCCTGAATTAGAAGACATAAATTTCATTAACTACAAAAATTGATATAAAAAATAATGCCCAAAAAGTAACGAAACTAATAAAATGAAGTAGCTCTTGGCACTGCTGCTACTATCGTAAGTTGCCCTCTCTCTACTTGCTTGTCCACGAACTCTTTGTAGTCTTTCTCCCTAACAGCTCGCATCTCCTCACTGGAACATTATCCGTGTAACATGTTATGTCACAACTTAAAACCCATTAATTAAAAAATACATGTGAAAAGAAATAATTATCTCAAAATTATTGCAAATAAAGGATATTGAAGGCATATTTCCAACAGGGTGATTTAACAACGGTCGATGGAGGGTGACATGTGTGAAAGTTGGTAGTTTGAGGTTCAAAATGTTTAAAACATTTTGTATGAGGGTGCTATGTGCCAGCAATGGTAGTATAGGATGCAATATCCAAATAAGCCTAAAGTTGATAGGTGAATGTGTATTTATCCCAAAATTAAACCTATATATTTTAGGGGAGAACAACTGTCACCGGGTAATCATACATAAAACAAAGCGTCCTAGGTTGCATATGCACCCAAATGCATCCTCCGTGGAACCTAAAGTAGTACTTAATCTGGGAATGTTTATATATATGCTTATAGCTTCTCTTTCAAGTAATATATGAGGCATTGTTCTTAAGGCGGAAGTGGTCATCGCAGGGCTAGCTCCGTTGACTCGTATTCAATGTGACGCATGCATTTGCTTCTATATATTTCCTAAATCTATTTAAAGTACTCAAAATATTAAATAATCGTATTGCATGTCTTTCTTTATAAGAATAATCTATATCATATAAGTAAAATGGAATATATATCGGTTTTATATTGCAGCAGGCAGCTTTGCCAAAAGAAAAATAGAAGATATATCCTTCATGTCCGCAAGAGGTGGTGTTAGGCAATTAAACTATTTTTGAGAAAACCTGCTTATGTTAGGCAATTAAATTAGTTATCATCTTAATCCCCAAGTACTAGCTAGCTCAATATAGAACAAGAATAAGGCCACAGAGGCATCACGAATTTCACCAGAAAATCAATGCGCAGCGTGCCGACGCACGTGCAAAATACATATATGCCTATATATATGAATAGATTAGTAAAAAATAAAACTAAAATAGAGAAAAACAGAGGAAAAAAAATATGGCACGGTGCATGAATCTTGATATTATATATTAATATCATAATTGAATTCAAAATTTAATTGAGATGAACCGGTTTCTCTATCCATCAAACCATATATATTATTCTTCACCAGGCCAATCCCAACCGTGCCTATCTAAGCAAGAAATTCACACGTTAATGAGTACTACAGATATATATATCTATGGCGCATCAAATATGCTCCAGTCTTTATCATAAATACTTATAAATACTAAACATCCCTAGCACCAAACTACCACCAAACCAAAAAGTTTCAAATTAGATAAAGAGTAAAAACAGAGGAAGAGAGATGAAATCCAACTATTCTTTCCTTGTGAAGTTTCTAATAGTACATTGTCTGGCAATTTCATGTGCATCGCAAGCATCGTATGATTTCTTTTACTTTGTACAACAGGTACATGATTATACTTTCTTTAAAGAGCTTATTTATAATACTACTGATTACATTATTTTCCTACCCTCTTGAATATTGTAAGCATGCTTCTTAAATTTTTGTTCGGTCCTTTAATTAGTGGCCAGGCTCATATTGTGATACAACGCAAGGTTGCTGCTATCCAACAACAGGAAAACCAGCAACAGATTTTGGCATCCACGGCCTCTGGCCCAATTATGACGATGGCTCATATCCCTCTAACTGTGATCCTAACAGCCCTTTTGATCCGTCGCTGGTACCTACGCAAACCTACTTTGGCTCCTGAAATTGTTCTCAGTTGTCATCTCCGACAAATGAGTGGTTTTCCAACACAATATTCTCATATCAATGTCTGCGATGGTGCAGATTTCGGACTTGACGTCACAACTGCAAGTAAGTTGGCCATCACTATCATGTCCGAGTAGTGACGACACGAGCTTTTGGACTCATGAATGGGACAAGCACGGGACTTGTTCAGAATCTGTTTTAGATGAACATGCGTACTTCCAAGCAGCTCTTAACCTCAAAAGCCAAGCAAGCACACTTCAATTCCTCGAAAGTGCTGGTAACTTGCTTTTTCCGTTATCACATCATTAATCCTAAATTAGTGGTTCGTATTCAACATGCTTTTAACCATTTAGGGGTAATTTCTTCCTTGATAGGAATTCAACCTGACGGAGGTTTCTACAGCTTAACTAGCATAAACAGCGCTATACAAGGAGGACTTGGACACGAACCTTACATAGAATGCAACACTGATGCATCGGGGAATAGCCAACTGTACCAAGTTTATCTCTGCGTTGACTATTATGGATCGAGCTTCATAGATTGTCCAGTGTTCCCTACTGGTGGTTCTTGTCCCTCTAGCATTGAGTTCCCAACCTTCTAACTTGTAGGAGAGGAATGGATGGACGAAGCTATATGGAGGCTACCTAGCCAAAACATAATAACATTATACCATAACTCCTTGCATTGCTGGTTCGATGAGTTGTATGAGTCCTAAAATAAATGAAATGTTGTGAGTGATAAAATGTTTGCTACACGGTAGTGTACCTACCAAGTTTTACCCAATAAATGTTGCCATCTTTGCAGGAAGGTATTTTATTTCAACATTGTGAAAAGTACCATGAGATAAAACATCGTGGCTCCTTTATTTCAAGGGGACATTATTATCTCTTCACATACATATTACACATTTCACCTCTTCAAACTCCTTTTTTTTGTTTTCTGTTTTTCACGTTTGAACCCTTAAGCTCAAAAGTCAATCTAACACACTTCTTTTGCCGTTTTCTCTTTTTAAGTCTGAATCTAATGGCTCGTGGCTCCTTTATTTCAAGGGGACATTATTATCTCTTCACATACATATTACACATTTCACCTCTTCAAACTCCTTTTTTTTGTTTTCTGTTTTTCACGTTTGAACCCTTAAGCTCAAAAGTCAATCTAACACACTTCTTTTGCCGTTTTCTCTTTTTAAGGCTGAATCTAATGGTTCGTATTGGACATATTTATAAACTGCTATATTACATAAGGTCTGAGCTCTCTGGGCTTACAACATACCAAAGTCATGGGTGATTTGAGTGTTAAATCAAGATCTGGACTGTCTGAAGTTAGGTTCCATGATTTAAAGTTTGTGGGATCTTGTGTACCCTCATTGTCTCCTAGGTAAGCAATCACAAATACACAGAAACTATTTAATTAATTTGGACCATAAGATTGTTCTCAATTGTCATGTTTGACAAATAACTAGTATTCCAACACATTAACCTTAGTCGTTGTTTAGAATGGTACAGATTTTGAACCCTTAAGCTCAAAAGTCAATCTAACACACTTCTTTTGCCGTTTTCTCTTTTTAAGCCTGAATCAAATGGTTCGTATTGGACATATTTATAAACTGCAATATTACATAAGGTCTGAGCTCTCTGGGCTTACAACATACCAAAGTCATTGGTGATTTCAGTGTTAAATCAAGATCTGGACTGTCTGAAGTTAGGTTCCATCATTTAAAGTTTGTGGGATCTTGTGTACCCTCATTGTCTCCTAGGTAAGCAATCACAAATACACCCAAACTACTTAATTAATTTGGACCATAAGATTGTTCTCAATTGTCATGTTTGACAAATAACTAGTATTCCAACACATTAACCTTAGTCGTTGTCTAGAATGGTACAGATTTTGAACCCTTAAGCTCAAAAGCCAATCTAACACACTTCTTTTGCCGTTTTCTCTTTTTAAGCCTGAATCTAATGGTTCGTATTGGACATATTTATAACCTTTGCGGGATAATTTTTTCCTTATTAGGAATTTTACTAGATGGAGGCTTAGACCGCTTGACTAGGATAGCATATGTTATATAGTTAGGAGGACTTTGATACGAACCTCACATAATACATAGAATGCAATACTGATGCATCCGGGAATAGCCAATTATACCACGTTTATATTTGCATTTAATAATCAAAATTAAGTAGTTCAGCAGAACTTCTGATTACTCTATTAAACATAAAAACAGCTAGAAATCCCACTTTGATCAAATAACTTAATATTAAAATCATTTATTCAAAATGGAAATAGAAATTTTGTCAATTTATCAAATAGGTGAAAACTATTGGTGCTTAACATAATACTGGAACCTAAACTACTCATTTCGAAGATCATAAAATATCTATTTATATAATCACTCTGAGGCAAAAAACTATGGCAGAAGTAAGACATATGTTTCAAACGTTTTAACATTTTAAATTATATTCAATTGTCCACAAAACTTATATGATAGCAGCAACTTACTGCCAGCAGAGCGTGCATATGAAATATAATATTTACTGTATGTAGAAGAGTTCTCCCGCACTAGTTTACCCATTAAGTAAATATAGCGAACGACCCAACCCAATAAAAGATATTGTTAGCCCAAGGTTGTTTGAATTTGATGATGACAAACTGTATGCTAGCTTTGAAGGATTTTAGATTTTCATCTTCTCAATCCTCATTTGCTAAAGTTTTTCTTCAAAAGGATTGAAAATCTCTATCTTCAAAAGTCTCTCCATATTCTTTAACACCTTTGAATAGGCTAAAAGGTCCACATTTTTCAATGTAGGCATTTAAAGAAGAATTGGTGTGAAAATGACATCTCCAAGTAGCAGAAAATCTCTCCAGCTTTGATGATGTCGACACATATACAGATAGGTGATGTAGATCGGGATCCGCAAGGCCTGGTAAAGTGGGAAAAAGATTTAGCCAGAGGTAGAGGATAGTTCTGGGATGACACTCAGCCAGCGGTAGCAGTAGCAGAAGCCACTCGACGCGACTAAGCCACTCGCTTGATTGGAAGGAGGATGCCACTCAACTCCAAAGCACTAGAGAATTGCAAATGAATCACCAAAAATTTCCATAGTTTCCTTCAAAAGTGACTATCAAACTTCACATGATGATCCAAAGTAATGGACTGAAAGACTATGTAACAACCCAAGAGGGGGGGGTGAATTGAGTTTAAATAAAAATTAAAATTTCTCAAGAGATTTAAAACACCAATCACAAACAATCACAATAAACCACAGCAGTATAAAAATAATGGAATTTAAGAAGATAAGGGTTGAAGAGATAACACCGTAGTTTTTAGATGGTTGACCAAAACACTTGCCTACATCCACGCCCAAGGCTATTGACTTCCTTGGGCTTCCCTCACTATAATCGAATAGCAAGTACATCTTAGCTTTCGGGGTGCTAAGGAACCGTTACAAAGCATTTTCAAAGATCACGCTTAAACTCTTCACAAATCCTCACAACCTAGAGGATTTCTTCTACTCTCACAAGTAGAACCCAGTGTTTACTCAACACTCCCAAGGTTTAAATGGAATGGGTACAAGGTGAAAAACTCACGTATTGACTCTTTAAAGTCGGATATTCAAGTATGAGGTACAAGGGTAGGAGAGAGCTCTTGTTTTCTCAAGAGTTAGATCAAGGAGTAATTGCAAAATCGTGTGTGTATGTGAGAGCTCTTGTTTTCTTCAACAACCGGTCTTCTATTTAACCCATTTTGTCTTCAACGGTCGAGTGGGTAGGTGAGAGAGCCGTTGGAAACTTTTCCATGAAATGAGGAACGATTTAATGCCTTTTATGGCTTTTCGGAAAATCCTCAATCCTGTGTAATGTGTCTACACTTCAACTAGCATGTGCTGACACATAAAATTTGAACTAAAAATTAGTTCTCGGGAGTCAGTGCAATGTGTCGACACTATAAGGTCAATGTGTCGACACATGTTTTGGTCAAAAACACATGTCTCGGGTGTAAGTGCGATGTGTCGACACTAAAGGGTCAATGTGTCGACACATGTTTTTGCCTGGAAAAACATGTCTCGGGTGTTAGTGCAATGTGTCGACACTTGTACTGAATGTGTCGACACCTAAAAGTCCTGGAGACAAAAATAAGTGTTTTTTAAATTTTCAAACCATTCCAAAACGATTTTAAGTGTCTTATCTTTTGATAGAAAATATCTAGCATCACGTGTAAAGATCTTTAAGAACATAAAGACGGTTGTTAGAGAGATAAACTCAATCCTATTGAAATATAACTTGGAATTTGTGGATTGATAAAATTTATTCTAAAGTCCTCAAAAAACTTAGAAACTTTTGTTATCATCAAAATCATTTATAAATTCTTTGTAAAACAACCTTGGGCTAACATGGACTTTGGAACTCCATGTAGACGAACAAATTCTTTAACAAATAAGGCGGTTATACGAGATGCATCAGTAGAATTCTTACATGGTATAAAGTGTGCCATGTTCAAGAAATTATCCACCACCACAAATAGCCATGTTCTGTGTTCCTTTGGTAGGATGTCTAGAAGCATTTGAAGAATTAAAAAGGATACTTAGCAAACCCTTCACTCCTACATTTCTTGATCCCCGGACACAGCCGTAAGTGTAGCACTCATACAAGACGAAAGGGGTATTTAGCGCCCAATATACTACAAGCATGTTTGTTTGCAAAATTATTCTAGAATACAATGTATTTAACAAAATTTACAAAATGAACATCCAAAATTTCAAAAAATCCTACACAGACAACAATACCTTTTATACAAACTTTAACAACTTTTCACACAAATTTCGATATCTATTTAAAAAAATAACAAATCTTCTCTCTCCATACTTTTCCACGAAACTCCAATATTTTTGTATTAAACAATTACATCAAATCACCCCTCTCTACACCTTTTTACCTTATTCAATAAAAATTAAATGTCTTTAAAACTTTTCAACAACCTTTACACAAAAACCTATAAAAGTCCAATCTAAATAAATATTCACAATTCTACCAAAAATCCTACAAATCTTACAATTTTTTATAAAACAAAAATCTTGTACATCAATACAACTTTGCGAGGTGCCGAACCTCGATATCCCGACATAGATAAGCTAGCATTAACCAACATTACCTCTGTTAGAAAATTGAGGTCATACTTCCAAGCTCATCCTATAGTCATTATGACTGATCTACCGTTGCGACAGATTTTAGGAAAACCCGATGCATCAGGAAGGTTAGTCAAGTGTTCGGTGGAACTCGGGGAGTTTGATATTGAGTATCAACCTTGAACTGCAAGTAAGGGACAAGAGGTAGGAAATTTCATCATGGAATTCACCTTGTCAGAATTCCAAGAAGAGAATCACAAACCAGAACCCTAGAAGATTTATGTAGATGGATTGTCCAAGCAAGAAGCTGGGGGCATAGGAATAGTCATCGAGATTCCTAAGGAAGAACAAATAAAATTCGGGATAAAATTGGAGATTCACGCCCCGAGTAGTGGGGTTCAACCAAGAAAAAAATAAAGAAGGGAAGAAAGTTGACCTTGATTTGCTAGAAGGAAAAAGCGAAGACTCATGGGTCGGAGTGGAGGCTTACAAACAAGAGACCGTGAACTACTACAATGCCAAGGTTAGGCCACTTAACTTTACTCCAGGAGATTTAGTGCATATGAAAATATTTCAAGGATCCAAAGACCATCAACAAGGCAAGCTGCACCCAAATTACAAACGAACATTCCATCTTACTAGCTACCAATGGCCAGGGACAAACAATTTGGAAGCATTTATACAAACTGAATCATCATGCACAAGACCCGACGTTGTCTGGAATATTTGACCTAAAAGATTATCACCAAATAACACGATCAGGGTGCAAGTACACAATAAAAAAATCTACACAAACATATAAGGTCTAAGGATAACATTAAAAAATTGTGTTGAATACCTTCTCAACATCAATGATCATTAGCATTGTTCTATTCTTCCTATTTTTCTTGATGCTCCTAGTGTTCTTGATGAAGTAATTCTGATCGAGATAGGAGTGCTTGCGCCACGAGTAGTGAACTTCATCTGAGAAAACAATGAATAAGGGAAGAAACTTGACCTTGATTTTCTAGAATGAAAAAGAAATGACGCGTGGCTCAGAATGGACGCATACAAACAAAAGATCGTGAACTACTACAATGCCAAGGTTAGGCCACTTCACTTTACTCCGGGAGATTTAGTGCTTAAGAAAATATTCCAAGGATCCAAAGACCCACAACAATGCAAGTTGCACCCAAAATCGGAAAGGCACTACAACACCCATGGAATTCAACATATCTAAGGAAATAACATGCTTAGATGTAATCTTAGTCCACTACTTAGTGTTTATGCATTTATGATGACGATAAAATTAAGATATTCTGTTTAGTATAAATGAAAACTTGAAGTTCTTTTCAAATACTGGGTATTAATTCAAGGTAGTTACGATTCCCAAGTAATTCCAAAGATGACTTCTGAGTCGAACCTAAGATGACCTCATGTGACCACGGTAACCAGTCGCACCTATGAAGACCCTGGAGGACCACGGTCCCAGTCGCACCGAAACAACTCCTAAATCGCTCCTACGAAGACCTCGAAAGACGATCACCGTCCTTACTCGCACCTTAGATTATCTCAGAGAAATTCAATTTTCAAAAAATGAACAACACAAGCAAAGGGAGCTGCAGGATGCAAACTCCTTTTGAGCTGCCAAAAGCGACCACAAAGAACAAAATATAAAATTCTCGACAACAAACCAAATAACTCCAAAAATCTAAAAAAAAACATATGAAATCAAGGAGATTTGCACTAAACAACACAGGAAGTTTGGAATGAAACAAATTTAAAATAAGAATTTATTCCTCCTTGGAGCGAGGATCAGAAGAATCAGGTCCTAAATACGCTTGAAATTCGTGAAAGATCTCCTTTTCACGACCTGTCTTCTGGATGCTACGGACGCCTACTTCCTTCTGTGAAATGCTATGATGCTTCAGAAAAATGTAAATGCATTTGAGCATCAAGGTTTCAAGATCCCTAGGGGGAGTAGGACTGGTTGATGAGTGCTTGAGAGACACGGCGAAACCAGCGCATTCCTCCTCGCGGATGCTATGATGAGCCTCTTCCAATTTTGCATTCAACGTGTTTTCCATCTGAAAAGAAGACAAAAATTGCGCCACAAGACGTCGAAGCACCTCATCCTTAGCCTGAGAATACTTGGACTCGATGTCGATCTTCTGCATCTCCAAGTCTTCGACTACTGTCCGTAGCTCGGCAATAGTAGTATCCCGAGAGGAAACCTCATCTTCTAAAACAATGACTCTAGCTTGAAAGGTCTTTGCCTGAGAATGGCAGCTACAAGCCACAACCCGCATCTCAAACAACTCCCTTTTCTTAACACCCAGCTCATCCTCGTGACTCCTCATCCTCGAAACGGTTGACTCCAATTCCTCATCCTGTGAAAGCTCGGCAGCATAGAGAGAGCACCCAAAGTCCACACACAGGGAGACAAATGTCGCACTATGTGATCCATTTTCAAACACCAAGAAAAGGAATGGCTCATGGTCATCAACTCCTCCACAAACAAGGACTAAGTGTAAGCTATAGAGGACCAAGCTGGAGCGACTGGAGTTTGAGGATCTGGATCTTCGGAGGACTCCGAGTCGTCGATAGGGAGTACTAGAATCTCCTTTCCCTTGGCAGAAGGAACCAAGGGCAACCTTGAACTCTCGGATGGAAAGGTCAAAGGCACATTTGACTGTCATTAGAACAAGCCCCAATGGAAAGGTCACAGGCACCTTTGGCCTCACTAGAGGGTTGTATGTTACACCCCGAACGGCATCCCACAGGGACCGTGACAGCCGCGAGCATTCCCCGGGAACACTCCAGCGCTTACACTAACTCTTCCAGTGGAAAACTTTTTTTTTAACTATACACATCGGAAGACTCACTCAGGATCCACATGTTGGCTGAGATACAAGCTCAATGAACATAACCCCTCGGTGATTGAATTAAAATTCAAAAAAGTCTTTACATTGCATCTTGTTCGCAAACTTAAACAAGTACCATCTGGGGTAACATGCTGCCACTCAAATCAGAACAAACACTCACTAGTGCTCACTCGGAGTTTACCAACTCCGACTCCGACTCACAAACTTCTAGGATTTCTACGTGAGATAATCCTTGTCTTGTCTTGTCACTTAATTGCGCTCCATCTCTCTTCACATGGGATCACCACTTTATGGCTTTTCACTCCTTGCATCTTCACGTAAATGGTCTTGTCTCTTCTTGGTTTGCCTCTTGTTTAGTTCATTTATGATGTTTGGTTACAACTCAACTAAATTAGTTACTCTCACAACTAACTTTCTAGTTACTCTCACAACCAACTTTCAACTTAGTTATTTTTGTCACCTAACTTATCTCCTATAAGCACTCTAGCTTATCTAGTTCAATTAAATAGCTTATCATCTTATAAGCATGACAACATATCTCAAGATAATGGTTCTAGCCTATCTCTACGATAGCCACAACCACTTATTACATAAAAAGTTCTCTAGCTTATCATTATGCTAGCTTATCACTATGATAAGCAAGTGTGCTTATCATTTTAAACTCTCTTAAAACTTATCATATGCCTAGTAGCTTATCATCTAATATTTCTAATGATAATCAAACTATTAATTTAGGCCACATAATAATGATATATGCCACCTATTAATGACACACAAAAATATTCAAATACTTAAAGGAAATTCTTGATCTTTTCCATTTAATTATTTTCAGCCGATATATTTATATATCTTTAATCATATTTAATTCCATGGATTATGAAATATACTAAGCAAATGAAAAATATAAATCCATAAGAGAAACTTACCTTGCAAGTTTCAGCTCTTAGGGAAATTAAATTAAACTTGCACAAAACTTCCAAAATGAAAAGAAAATTATTTTAGGGAAAATTTATGAAATAAAAATCTCATATTAATTAATGTACCTTAACATAAAGCTCAGGTCATATATTGGCAAAAAATATGGCCCCATAATTTAAATTAAAACTAATACATTGAAAATAGCAAAAGCAAAGTTCGGGGTCTCACATCGTCGCTTAGAAGGATTTCCACCCAAAGGAAGGGCTTGGACGAGATATTCATCTACATTCTCCGTACAAAGAAGAAAATCTCAGATCACATGGTTGCCTTCATAGAGAGCAATTACCCCATCCTCTTCATTTGGAGAAAGAACCGGAGTATCTTTCTTGTAAGATTCAGGAACATAAACCAAAATCCCAACACAAAGAAGAAGAACGAGAGGACTCTCTGGGAAATCGCTCTGAACCAACACCCCAAATATAAAAAGAAAACTTTGTGCCATCCATGATTGTTGTTTGGAGAATGCGTGACCAAAGAAGGTCTGTTCGGACGAGGATGGAAATACCAATACTTGTTCGCATAGAAAGAAAGCATGATAGCATAAAATCACATAATTCGTTAAATGTCAAGTGGAATTCTACCCCGAAGTGCATGACCCACAACATGGCACATCCCAATAAAACCCTGCAACCATTGGGAGCTATCTGGGTTGGAGAAAGGCGCAAATGCCCTCAGATTAGACGAACAATCTTGATCTTGTGGAATATTAAAGTTTCTTGATCTTGTCTACAATTGATCCTTCAATCCTCAATAATCGTTAGATCTTATGATCTCGCACCTTGAGTCTTTCGATTTGACATCTTAGCAACCTAAATGTTCTGCCTCCTTCCCTTCCATGCTAACAACCGTCTCAGGTTGTTTTGAGATCATGTTGGCCAACCCAAAAACTAACAATCCTTCATCTGGAGTTGCCCTTCCTCCTTGGCCCAAGCACGCGACACAGGGATCTCATCCCTTAATGCCCGCTTAGAACCCTTGGCACCGCCAAAATCCACGGTTACCGCCCATGTCCAAACATATGTGTGTAGATAAAAGAACATATCAGATGAAACTGGTATTGTTGTTAGCAAAAAAATCTCAATTTATAGCTCAAGGCTATACACAAGGCATTGATTTCGATAAAACATTTGCACCAGTAGCTAGAATAGAGTCCACTTGAATTCTATTACTATATCTTGCTCCATCGGGTTTAAACTACACCCAATGGATATAAAGACTGCGTTTTTAAATGGTATTTTACAATAAGAAGTTTTTGTTGAACAACCCAAAGGTTTCATTGAAGAAAGCACTTTATGGACTAAAAGAAGTCCCTAGAGCTTGGAATGAAAGGTTGACTACTTATTTGTTGGAAAATGATTCCACGAGAGGAGGTGTTGATCCTACACTATTTATTAATAAAATTTATAATAACAACATCATTGCACAAATCTATGCTGATGATATAGATTTTGGCTCTACTATGACATTGCTTGCCTTAGAATTTGCTAAATCCATGAAAAATGAGTTCGAGATGAGTATGGTTGCCGAATTTCATTACTTTCATGGTTTGAAAATCAAACAAGCAGAGATGGTTTGTTTATTTATCAATCGAAGTATAAAAAAAAACTCTTGTGAAAAGATTTGGTTTAGACAGCAAAAAGCACACAAAAGTTCCTATGAATACTTCAGCTTGCCTTAGTTGATGCCACATAAGAACAAAGAGTTGGTTTTGAGAAGTGGTATGAGGCAGATGACTTGTCTCGATGTTAGATATTATCATCTGCAACCAACATATTGCAAAACCAAAAGAGATGCTTTTATATCTGCAAGAGTTATTTGGAGAGTAGGGTCGATATGCCTGCCAAAAGGTTGGACCACTATTGGCATATCTGCCAGAATCATTCAACGAGTTTTTGTTAAACTATAATACGAACAAGATGATAGTGACTTTGTTATAGTTGTTTAATATGTTACAGGGAGCTAAAGAACTTATCAAAATGTAGACAGGTTCCCTGATGATAATGGACAAGTCAAAGTCAACTTGACCACGACAATTAAATCCAAGGGAAACAAATTTAAGAAACGAGTAGGTCTAAGCTTAGCTCGAATGAAGAGAAGGAGGAAACAAGTGTGCCAAATAAAAAGGCCAAAGAAAACTGTGTCCACTGCCGCAAACCAGGATTTCTAAGGGCTTTAGAAACTCAAAGACTGGATGAGCAGGGTGTCATTTCAAAGATGGTGACGACTACATGTATTGCATCGACCACCCTAGGGACTTTTCATCTAAGACTACAACGGAACAAAGCTTTGATTTTAGAGGATTTTCCTTTTGTACCAGCAAATCAAAAAATAGCTTTGGAAGTATTTTAGGTCACATGTTGGTCAATCCATAATTCTGTTTTGGCAATTTAAATTGATTTGGTATCTCTCAATGATATATAGTAGTATAATTGTATTGAACACTATGACTCAAACTTTAACAATCAAATTTTTATTGTAGGAGTTATATCAAGTCAAGGAGGAAAGGACTTCAAATCCCTAAAGCACTAAAAACTTCTCCTGCAATGATGGTGTCGACAAACTGGAAGTAAGTGTCGATATATCGCACTGCAAACCGATAGCCATTTTGAGGGTCTACACATGAGAAGATGATGTTGACACATGAGATGATAGTGTCGAAAAATATCAGTGACACCTGAAAGCATGTTTCCAAGCTTGAAGATGGTGTCCCCACATTGGAGCAATGTGTCGACACATGTTACAGAAATCCTATTTCATTAAAGATGACAACAACTCTAATTTTAAGACGTTCGGGCACTTAGGGCATCTCTCCCACATTGTAAAAAGGCCCTTGTTGACCACCCAACATTGAAGACTTAAAATACAAAAAGATGAAGAGATAAAAGGCAATGACCTGCATTGTCAATCTTCACCTAGCCTACCAAGAGAGAGAAAAGAGCAAAAAGAGAAAGTTTGCACGGATCCCTAGAAAGCTACTACTACCACTTGCTATTACTATAGCACTCAATCTCTGATCTTCGTCTTCTTGCTCTTTATTGTACCTTGTATTTGCACATCAGGCCGTTAGAGCAACTGATCATTACTTCTTTCATCAAACCTTGAGAAACGTTATAGTGTGGGATACATTTGGGCCTACCCGTGAGGATAGAAGAAACCTTACCGAGTGTGAGATTTGTTGTAAGAGTTGGAGCATAATGAAATCCTATTTCATTAAAGATGACAACAACTCTAATTTTAAGACGTTCGGGCACTTAGGGCATCTCTCCCACATTGTAAAAAGGCCCTTGTTGACCACCCAACATTGAAGACATAAAATACAAAAAGATGAAGAGATAAAACGCAATGACCTGCATCGTCAATCTTCACCTAGCCTACCAAGTGAGAGAAAAGAGCAAAAAGAGAAAGTTTGCACGGATCCCTAGAAAGCTACTACTACCACTTGCCATTACTATAGCACTCAATCTCTGATCTTCGTCTTCTTGCTCATTATTGTACCTTGTATTCGCACATCAGGCCTTTAGAGCAACTGATCATTACTTCTTTCATCAAACCTTGAGAAATGTTATAGTGTGCGATACATTTGGGCCTACCCGTGAGGATAGAAGAAACCTTACCGAGTGTGAGATTTGTTGTAAGAGTTGGAGCATAACCTCGGCAAAACACTTGTAATGGTTACGTAGGACCCAGAAGCTAAGGTGTTATTACTATTGGAAGATAGTGAAGAAGGCCCAAGGAAGGCACTAGCCTTGAGGGTAGACGTAGGTAACTCTTGGTTAAACCACCTAAAAATATCGCTGCTATCTCTCCTCTTTAACTGTCATTCTTTATTGTCCTTATTTATTGTACCACGATTTATTATACTTGAAACATTTTGAGATCTGAGTTTTATCAAAAGTTTCACACTTTATTAAAACTCAATTCACCGCCCCTTTCGGGTTGTCACCTAAACTCACAACTGGTATCGGAGCTGAGATTTAATATCCTTAGTAATGTCCACCCTTGTTTGCTCTTCTTTGGCTCAAGGGCAATCCATTAACAGACCTCATTTGTTGAATGGAACTTGTTACAACTACTAAGGATGAGGATTTATATCTAAGCTGTGGATTATGAACTTTGGAGAGTTATCTTCGTGGTCCTAGATTTCCTAAAGATGTAACAGGTAAGTTGAAAGGGGAAAATTATTGGGATGATCATGATCTCAAACTCATGTCTTTAAATTCTAAAGTTGTGAATGGCTAAACAAATATGCGATAATTTGTTAGTTGCTCATGAAGGTACTAATTAAGTCAAGGAAAACTAAATTAGCATGCTTTCATAGCTATGAATTTTTTTTGATGAAATCCGATGAATCCAATTCTTCCATGTTTTCTCACTTTACGGATATTATAAATGGATTGAAATCTCTTGGCAAAGAATACACAATCGTGAAAATTGTAAGAAAGATTCTCAGGTGTTTTCCTAAAGCATGGGAACCAAAATTTACAGCTATCCAAGAAGTCAAAGATTTAAGTAAGTTATCTCTAGATGAGCTCATGGGATCTCTCTTGACTCACGAGGTGAACCAAGTTAAGGGAGATGAGGACGAAGTAAAAGGTGAGAGAGGAATAATCTTAAAAGCATTATACTCTAGCAATCATGAATCATCAGAAGACGATGAAGAAATGGCATTGTTTACGAAAAAATTCAAGAAGTTCTTTCGTAAGAAACAAGGAGACAAGAGATATCCAAGAAAGTCCAACTTCAAGAGAGATAGCAGCAAAAAGAATGAGACTATCTGTTTTGGTTGCAAAAAGTCGGGACATATCAAGTCAGAATATCCTAACATGGAACCATATAAGAAGTCAAGAGACTTCAAAGACAAGAAGGAAGCTTTTATGGTTGCATGGGGTACAATCTTCTTTTATTCAATGCTTTTCTTTTAATGAGTTACAAGATGCTTCTGATGAACAATATCTTGAACTAAAAAAAATTTTGTGTTAAATTTGGACATATTTCACACACTTGTCCAACTAGAAAGAAATCTTCTAATGGATTCCTAAAGACAAGCTGAAATAAACCATTTCTAACACCAACGGACCCAAAAAGATTTTGGTAACAAAAATCAAGACTTGATCCTTTTTTGTAGGAGTGCATAAAGACAACCAAAGTCAAGGAACATTGGGTTCCTGATAGTAGATACTCTAAGCACATGACCGGAGACAAAAGTTGGTTCAAATCTCATTGTCCAAAAGAAAAAAAGGTTTAGTTATAGTTGGTGATAATGGTAAAGAAATAATACTTGGTATTGGAAATGTCGATCTATACAAAAAAATTGAGAAACCTACGACAAGCAAAGCAACAAGGAAATCTATTCGCATGTTACATTCCTTTTCATGTTTCAAAGATTTTAAATTGTTTCAAATGGGTGTAAAATGTGCAGTTCTCAATGGTTTTCCTTCAAAGAAAGTTTATGTAGAACAACTTCTGTATTTGAAGATGAGAAACTACCACATCATGTGTTCAGGTTCCCAAAAGCACTCTATGGCTTGAGACAAGCACCGCAAGCATGGTATGAATTTTATCTAAAATTTGGAGAGTTAAGACTAGACAATATCAGTAACCTTCGGTTAAAATTTTGAGTCATTTGGAGTTAGGATGGAAAAGTTATGATTATTTGAAGTTACTGTTAAAAACTAGCTTTTTCAAGCAAAAAAAAGACTCATTTTTATAGCTACACGGGTTGGGCCTGTTTTCTATCAACTGGATTGAATTTAATGGGCTTAAAAGCTCATATTATTTCAGAGGAATGAGCTTGTAAGTGAAGCCAAAGTCTAGGTCCCTATTGGACCCAAAATGCCTAACTTGGTAGCCCATGTGAAGTTGGCCCTTTTCTATTATTTGAGCTGACACAAGTCGTGTTTCAGACCTTCTAATAATTTTCAGATGTGGGCTTTCCAGCAAGCCCAAGTCTAATTTCTCATTTAGCTTGATACAAATAACTTGGATAATATGAAATATTGACTTCTAGTAGGTTAAATCATAAAAAGTTCTAAATCAATTTTTTTTGAGTGCTCTCTGATTTAAAAAATGATTAAGATCCTTAAGACTCACTCTGTTTCCTCCCTCGTCATTATTTTTGTTTACTACTAAGATAAATTATGGAGATATTTGAGACATTTATCACCCATGAGTTCCCTACCCATGTTATCATTAACCATGTTCGAGTCTTAGTCTCAGAGGGCTTAGACGTAGTTTTGGTCCATCATCCCCACCTAATTCCAAAGGATCTGCCACCAGAATTCCTGTATACGAGAACCGCCCATTGGGGGAGAACTACAGCGGCATAAACTGGGTAGACCTCACCCTGTTTGACCATGATGAAGACTGAGCTTCTTGGGATGCCTTTGTTTTATGTTTTGTTTTAATGTTGGCTTGCTTGTATATAAGCTCTAAATAACAGGATTAGTGATATAGGCTTATTTGATGTTAGCCTAGATTTTTTAAGGACATTAGGGTTCTCGCAAATCCCTAACCCTGACAGATAGTTCCTTTGCAGTGTGCTATTCCCTTACGTACGTGTGATGTTTTCTTTGTATTGAAAGTATTTCTCTTATTTTATTTTAAATTGACTTCCATTTCCACCATAATGTTTTCTGAGTAAATTCTATTAAGTACTAAGTCTTTAATCACCCAAAAGAAAATACTACCGTCATAAGACCAGTAGTTAAGGACGTACCGTAGTCTCACCATTTATGCATCTTAGTTACTACAAAGAGAGCTTGGAGACTTATTCGAGCACGAGGGACGTGACACGCCTATTTAGTATAAGGGGTAAATGAGATTATTTACAATAAATTAAATCTCATGACCTTCCATTGTTGATAAATGAGAATTTTATTTGATTAGCGTTGGATAAAACTAAAATAGTTATGGCCAATTATTGATCTTATAATTTGTCTCCATGTACTTGATGTAGAGATAAATGATTATGTATGAGTATTGAGAGTGTTAACTAAAATAATAATACAAGCTACTATAAAATTGTTTATTACTTAAACGAGGGTTGCACTTAATCAAATAAGCACATACACCAAAATAGTAAAAATTGTGTTTATGTTGGGGCCAAAAGGAATATCAAGCATCATGTGATGTGAAACTTTTGTATATGCATGATATATAACATGTAATGTGATAATTATATGTAGGTCCTACTTGTTTTTATAAGTTGTGCCATGATTACTAGCATAAGATTATGTGCATATAAGTCAAAAATTCTTGATATCCATTATCATTCTATATAGTTGGAGAGAGATGATTCATTATCATTCTATATAGTTCGAACGCGAAGATTGGATGCATGCGATCTCGATCAAACCGTAATTTTCATGGGCTCTAACTCATCGCACAATGTTACGAACGGTATTTTATTTTTTATTTTTTAGAAAAAAAGAATAACTGCAATTTTTATATTGGACATATAATCGAGTAGCTTATCCTGAATTAGAAGACATAAATTTCATTAACTACAAAAATTGATATAAAAAATAATGCCCAAAAAGTAACGAAACTAATAAAATGAAGTAGCTCTTGGCACTGCTGCTACTATCGTAAGTTGCCCTTTCTCTACTTGCTTGTCCACAAACTCTTTGTAGTCTTTCTCCCTAACAGATCGCATCTCCTCACTGGAACATTATCCGTGTAACATGTTATGTCACAACTTAAAACCCATTAATTAAAAAATACATGTGAAAAGAAATAATTATCTCAAAATTATTGCAAATAAAAGATTTTGAAGGCATATTTCCAACAGGGTGATGCCAACAGTCGATGTTGTAGCAGAGATCCGGTGCATCATCCACCAAAATTGAAAAATGTGATTTAACAACGGTCCATGGAGGGTGACATGTGTGAAAGTTGGTAGTTTGAGGTTCAAAATGTTTAAAACATTTTGTATGAGGGTGCTATGTGCCAGCAATGGTAGTATAGGATGCAATATCCAAATAGCCTAAAGTTGATAGGTGAATGTGTATTTATCCCTAAATTAAACCTATATATTTTAGGGGAGAACAACTGTCACCGGGTAATCATACATAAAACAAAGCGTCCTAGGTTGCATATGCACCCGAATGCATCCTCCGTGGAACCTAAAGTAGTACTTAATCTGGGAATGTTTATATATATGCTTATAGCTTCTCTTTCAAGTAATATATGAGGCATTGTTCTTAAGGCGGAAGTGGTCATCGCAGGGCTAGCTCCGTTGACTCGTATTCAATGTGACGCATGCATTTGCTTCTATATATTTCCTAAATCTATTTAAAGTACTCAAAATATTAAATAATCGTATTGCATGTCTTTCTTTATAAGAATAATCTATATCATATAAGTAAAATGGAATATATATCTGTTTTATATTGCAGCAGGCAGCTTTGCCAAAAGAAAAATAAAAGATATATCCTTCATGTCCGCAAGAGGTGGTGTTAGGCAATTAAACTATTTTTGAGAAAACCTACTTATTTTAGGCAATTAAATTAGTTATCATCTTAATCGCCAAGTACTAGCTAGCTCAATATAGAATCAAGAATAAGGCCACAGAGGCATCACGAATTTCACCAGAAAATCGATGCGTAGCGTGCCGACGCACGTGCAAAATACATATATGCCTATATATATAAATAGATTAGTAAAAAATAAAACTAAAATAGAGAAAAACAGAGGAAAAAAATATGGCACGGTGCATGAATCTTGATATTATATATTAATATCATAATTGAATTCAAAATTTAATTGAGATGAACCGTTTTCTCTATCCATCAAACCATATATATTATTCTTCACCAGGCCAATCCCAACCGTGCCTATCTAAGCAAGAAATTCACACGTTAATGAGTACTACAGATATGTATATCTATGGCGCATCAAATATGCTCCAGTCTTTATCATAAATACTTATAAATACTAAACATCCCTAGCACCAAACTACCACCAAACCAAAAAGTTTCAAATTAGATAAAGAGTAAAAACAGAGGAAGAGAGATGAAATCCAACTATTCTTTCCTTGTGAAGTTTCTAATAGTACATTGTCTGGCAATTTCATGTGCATCGCAAGCATCGTATGATTTCTTTTACTTTGTACAACAGGTACATGATGATACTTTCTTTAAAGAGCATATTTATAATACTACTGATTACATTATTTTCCTACCCTCTTGAATATTGTAAGCATGCTTCTTAAATTTTTGTTCGGTCCTTTAATTAGTGGCCAGGCTCATATTGTGATACAACGCAAGGTTGCTGCTATCCTACAACAGGAAAACCAGCAACAAATTTTGGCATCCACGGCCTCTGGCCCAATTATGACGATGGCTCATATCCCTCTAACTGTGATCCTAACAACCCTTTTGATCCGTCGCTGGTACCTACGCAAACCTAATTTGGCTCCTGAAATTGTTCTCAGTTGTCATCTCCGACAAATGAGTGGTTTTCCAACACAATATTCTCATATCAATGTCTGCGATGGTGCAGATTTCGGACTTGACGTCACAACTGCAAGTAAGTTGGCCATCACTATCATGTCCGAGTAGTGACGACACGAGCTTTTGGACTCATGAATGGGACAAGCACGGGACTTGTTCAGAATCTGTTTTAGATGAACATGCGTACTTCCAAGCAGCTCTTAACCTCAAAAGCCAAGCAAGCACACTTCAATTCCTCGAAAGTGCTGGTAACTTGCTTTTTCCGTTATCACATCATTAATCCTAAATTAGTGGTTCGTATTCAACATGCTTTTAACCATTTAGGGGTAATTTCTTCCTTGATAGGAATTCAACCTGACGGAGGTTTCTACAGCTTAACTAGCATAAACAGCGCTATACAAGGAGGACTTGGACACGAACCTTACATAGAATGCAACACTGATGCATCGGGGAATAGCCAACTGTACCAAGTTTATCTCTGCGTTGACTATTATGGATCGAGCTTCATAGATTGTCCAGTGTTCCCCACTGGTGGTTCTTGTCCCTCTAGCATTGAGTTCCCAACCTTCTAACTTGTAGGAGAGGAATGGAAGGACGAAGCTATATGGAGGCTACCTAGCCAAAACATAATAACATTATACCATAACTCCTTGCATTGCTGGTTCGATGAGTTGTATGAGTCCTAAAATAAATGAAATGTTGTGAGTGATAAAATGTTTGCTACACGGTAGTGTACCTACCAAGTTTTACCCAATAAATGTTGCCATCTTTGCAGGAAGGTATTTTATTTCAACATTGTGAAAAGTACCATGAGATAAAACATCGTGGCTCCTTTATTTCAAGGGGACATTCTTATCTCTTCACATACATATTACACATTTCCCCTCTTCAAACTCCTTTTTTTTGCTTTCTGTTTTTCACGTTTCCCATTGATTAGTGTGCAACTGTCACGATTTACTAAAGGTAATCTACTTTAGGGCAAGGATGTATAATTAATGGTGGTATCTATTTGAATATTGTCAAAGAGGGATAATTTTGCAGGAACTCTAAGCCTCAAAGACAGTCGAAGACCTCCATCAAGGCAGCCAGAAATCCCATTTAGTTAAAATAACTTAATATTAGTATTTTTTATTAAAGTTTGTGGGATCTTGTGTACCCTCATTGTCTCCTAGGTAAGCAATCACAAATACACCCAAACTACTTAATTAATTTGGACCATAAGATTGTTCTCAATTGTCATGTTTGACAAATAACTAGTATTCCAACACATTAACCTTAGTCGTTGTCTAGAATGGTACAGATTTTGAACCCTTAAGCTCAAAAGTCAATCGAACACACTTCTTTTGCCGTTTTCTCTTTTTAAGCCTGAATCTAATGGTTCGTATTGGACATATTTATAACCTTTGCGGGATAATTTTTTCCTTATTAGGAATTTTACTAGATGGAGGCTTAGACCGCTTTACTAGGATAGCATATGTTATTTAGTTAGGAGGACTTTGATACGAACCTCACATAATACATAGAATGCAATACTGATGCATCCGGGAATAGCCAATTATACCACGTTTATATTTGCATTTAATAATCAAAATTAAGTAGTTCAGCAGAACTTCTGATTACTCTATTAAACATAAAAACAGCTAGAAATCCCACTTTGATCAAATAACGTAATATTAAAATCATTTATTCAAAATGGAAATAGAAATTATGTCAATTTATCAAATAGGTGAAAACTATTGGTGCTTAACATAATACTGGAGCCTAAACTACTCATTTCGAAGATCATAAAATATCTATATATATAATCACTCTGAGGCAAAAAACTATGGCAGAAGTAAGACATATGTTTCAAACGTTTTAACATTATAAATTATATTCAATTGTCCACAAAACTTATATGATAGCAGCAACTTACTGCCAGCAGAGCGTGCATATGAAATATAATATTTACTGTATGTAGAAGAGTTCTCCCGCACTAGTTTACCCATTAAGTAAATATAGCGAACGACCCAACCCAATAAAAGATATTGTTAGCCCAAGGTTGTTTGAATTTGATGATAACAAACCGTATGCTAGCTTTGAAGGATTTTAGATTTTCATCTTCTCAATCCTCATTTGCTAAAGATTTTCTTCAAAAGGATTGAAAATCTCTATCTTCAAAAGTCTCTCCATATTCTTTAACACCTTTGAATAGGCTAAAAGGTCCACATTTTTCAATGTAGGCATTTAAAGAAGAATTGGTGTGAAAATGACATCTCCAAGTAGCATAAAATCTCTCCAGCTTTGATGATGTCGACACATATACATATAGGTGATGTAGATCGGGATCCGCAAGGCCTGGTAAAGTGCGAAAAAGATTTAGCCAGAGGTAGAGGATAGTTCTGGGATGACACTCAGCCAGCGGAAGCAGTAGCAGAAGCCACTCGACGCGACTAAGCCACTCGCTTGATTGGAAGGAGGATGCCACTCAACTCCAAAGCACTAGAGAATTGCAAATGAATCACCAAAAATTTCCATAGTTTCCTTCAAAAGTGACTAACAAACTTCACATGATGATCCAAAGTAATGGACTGAAAGACTATGTAGCAACCCAAGAGGGGGGTGAATTGAGTTTAAATAAAAATTAAAATTTTTCAAGAGATTTAAAACACCAATCACAAACAATCACAATAAACCACAGCAGTATAAAAATAATGGAATTTAAGAAGATAAGGGTTGAAGAGATAACACCGTAGTTTTTAGATGGTTGACCAAAACGCTTGCCTACATCCACCCCCAAGGCTATTGACTTCCTAGGGCTTCCCTCACTATAATCGAATAGCAAGTACATCTTAGCTTTCGGGGTGCTAAGGAACCGTTACAAAGCATTTTCAAAGATCACCCTTAAACTCTTCACAAATCCTCACAACCTAGATGATTTATTCTACTCTCACAAGTAGAACCCAGTGTTTACTCAACACTCTCAAAGTTTAAATGGAATGGGTACAAGGTGAAAAACTCACGTATTGACTCTTTAAAGCCGGATATTCAAGTATGAGGTACAAGGGTAGGAGAGAGGATAGATTTACAATAGAAGACTTGAAATTTGATGGTGAAAGAGTAGGCCTTCTCAATAGGTGCGGAACTTCTCTCTTCTTCAAAGCTTTCCCTCTTTTCTCAAGAGTTAGGTCAAGGAGTAATTGGAAAATCGTGTGTGTAGGTGAGAGCTCTTGTTTTCTTCAACAACCGGTCTTCTATTTAACCCATTTTGTCTTCAACGGTCGAGTGGGTAGGTGAGAGAGCCGTTGGAAACTTTTCCATGAAATGAGGAACGATTTAATGCCTTTTATGGCTTTCCGGAAAATCCTAAATCCTGTGTAATGTGTCTACACTTCAACTAGCATGTGCTGACACAATTCTACCAAAAATCCTACAAATCTTACAATTTTTTATAAAACAAAAATCTTGTACATCAATACAACTTTGCGAGGTGCCGAACCTCGATATCCCGACATAGATAAGCTAGCATTAACCAACATTACCTCTGTTAGAAAATTGAGGTCATACTTCCAAGCTCATCCTATAGTCATTATGACTGATCTACCGTTGCGACAGATTTTAGGAAAACCCGATGCATCAGGAAGGTTAGTCAAGTGTTCGGTGGAACTCGGGGAGTTTGATATTGAGTATCAACCTTGAACTGCAAGTAAGGGACAAGAGGTAGGAAATTTCATCATGGAATTCACCTTGTCAGAATTCCAAGAAGAGGATCACAAACCAGAACCCTAGAAGATTTATGTAGATGGATTGTCCAAGCAAGTAGCTGGGGGCATAGGAATAGTCATCGAGATTCCTAAGGAAGAACAAATAAAATTCGGGATAAAATTGGAGATTCACGCCCCGAGTAGTGGGGTTCAACCAAGAAAAAAATGAAGAAGGGAAGAAAGTTGACCTTGATTTGCTAGAAGGAAAAAGCGAAGACTCATGGGTCGGAGTGGAGGCTTACAAACAAGAGACCGTGAACTACTACAATGCCAAGGTTAGGCCACTTAACTTTACTCCAGGAGATTTAGTGCATATGAAAATATTTCAAGGATCCAAAGACCATCAACAAGGCAAGCTGCACCCAAATTACAAACGACCATTCCATCTTACTAGCTACCAATAGCCAGGGACAAACAATTTGGAAGCATTTATACAAACTGAATCATCATGCACAAGACCCGACGTTGTCTGGAATATTTGACCTAAAAGATTATCAGCAAATAACACGACCAGGGTGCAAGTACACAATAAACAAATCTACACAAACATATAAGGTCTAAGGATAACATTAAAAAATTGTGTTGAATACCTTCTCAACATCAATGATCATTAGCATTGTTCTATTCTTCCTATTTTTCTTGATGCTCCTAGTGTTCTTGGTGAAGTAATTTTGATCGAGATAGGAGTGCTTGCGCCATGAGTAGTGAATTTCATATGAGAAAACAATGAATAAGGGAAGAAACTTGACCTTGATTTTCTAGAAGGAAAAAGAAAAGACGCGTGGCTCAGAATGGACGCATACAAACAAAAGATCGTGAACTACTACAATGCCAAGGTTAGGCCACTTCACTTTACTCCGGGAGATTTAGTGCTTATGAAAATATTCCAAGGATCCAAAGACCCACAACAAGGCAAGTTGCACCCAAAATCGGAAAGGCACTACAACACCCATGGAATTCAACATATCTAAGGAAATAACATGCTTAGATGTAATCTTAGTCCACTACTTAGTGTTTATGCATTTATGATGACGATAAAATTAAGATATTCTGTTTAGTATAAATGAAAACTTGAAGTTCTTTTCAAATACTGGGTATTAATTCAAGGTAGTTACGATTCCCAAGTAATTCCAAAGATGACTTCTGAGTCGAACCTAAGATGACCTCATGAGACCACGGTAACCAGTCGCACCTATAAAGACCATGGAGGACCACGGTCCCAGTCGCACCAAAACAACTCCTAAATCGCTCCTACGAAGACCTCGAAAGACGACCACCGTCCTTAGTCGCACCTTAGATTATCTCAGAGAAATTCAATTTTCAAAAAATGAACTACACAAGCAAAGGGAGCTGCAGGATGCAAACTCCGTTTGAGCAGCCAAAAGCGACCACAAAGAACAAAATATAAAATTCTCGACAACAAACCAAATAACTCCAAAAATCGAAAAAAAAACATATGAAATCAAGGAGATTTGTACTAAACAACACAGGATGTTTGGAATGAAACAAATTTAAAATAAGAATTTATTCCTCCTTGGAGCGAGGATCGGAAGAACCAGGTCCTAAATACACTTGAAATTCGTGAAAGATCTCCTTTTCACGACCTGTCTTCTGGATGCTACGGACGCCTACTTCCATTTGTGAAATTCTATGATGCTTCAGAAAAATGTAAATGCATTTGAGCATCAAGGTTTCAAGATCCCTAGGGGGAGTAGGACTGGTTGATGAGTGCTTGATAGACACGGCGAAACCAGCGCATTCCTCCTCTCAGTTCTTTCTTTCTTCGAAAAAAGCATCAATAGCCTCGCGGATGCTATGACGAGCCTCTTCCAATTTTGTATTCAACGTGTTTTCCATCTGAAAAGAAGACGAAAATTGCACCACAAGACGTCGAAGCACCTCATCCTTAGCCCGAGAATACTTGGACTCGATGTCGATCTTCTGCATCTCCAAGTCTTCGACTACTCTCCGTAGCTCGGCAATAGTAGTATCCCGAGAGGAAACCTCATCTTCTAAAACAATGACTCTAGCTTGAAAGGTCTTTGCCTGAGAATGGCAGCTACGAGCCACAACCCGCATCTCAGACAACTCCCTTTTCTTAACACCCAGCTCATCCTCGTGATTCCTCATCCTCGAAACGGTTGACTCCAAAACGTCTCTCATGCGTTCATGCGAATGATCATGATATAACATGTTCGAAACATCATGCGTACTTGAAACATTCTTTATGCACAATACATGTCACTTGTATTAAAAACATCTTGCTATGCACAATAAGACATGCAGTGTATCATTCCAGTTTTCCAAATCGGGTAAGATTCACTTACAGTACTCCTTGCAACCTTCTCGGTTCTCACTTGGCTCTTTCCCTACAAGGAATAGGTTCGATTCTCAATATGCTGAGTATACGTGAAATTATATCAACACACTTCGGTTCTATGAACTATTCGAGGAAACCTATCGTGAAATCCACTAAGGAATGAATAGTGATAATTAAGCACTTAACTTAATCTTAACGATATAATATAGTTGCTGAATTTCTCTTAGTCCAATTAAAGCTCTTGTTCACCTCTTAACTTTGAACTCCCCGTCCATCGCAACGGTTTCAAACGGCAACTATATATATTTACTTCGATATTGTAGATTTATACATCGCCTTAATTCTTTTAATCGCTTAATATCTTATTTAATCTTTTACTTTCTACTAATTAAGCTTAGGTTATTTAATTACTTAATTCTATTGCAATATATTTCTATTCTTGTTTAGGACTCTAATCAGCAAACTAATTGCTCTAGAATTAAATCTTAATCTTCCTTTTATTTCGTGTATTCAATTAAATCTTTACATTAATCAATCACTAACCTTAATCATACTAACCTTAATCATAATTAACTCTTTGCTTGGACATTAGATCTCTATGCAACCCGAAACATTAGCTATACTTTTTTCACCATAAGTTTCGGCCAACCTAATTAAATCTTCAATCTATACTTAACACCACAAGGTTTTGCTAATTCTTTTAACCCGAACCTTTAAGCCTATTATCCATGTTTTTCTCTTACTAATATGGTGTGTTTTATGATTGAGCTTTAATCCTCTAATCCATTTGGCCATAACCCTAATTTCATTTATCCATCACAAGTAAATATAATCTTATTGTTATAGGGTTGCTATTAGGGTTTCTCTTATTAGGTCATTCGGCCATGTTCCACTTTAAGCATTCCTTGTCTAAATTTTCTTCTCCAACGGTGATCCCATCCTCCATTTTCAGATTCACAACCTAGGATCTACACATCACAAAATAACTCCAAGATCTAGCACAACATCATATTCGACCAACACACATTTTCATAGAATAATTAGGTTTTCCTTAGTTCTTTCGATTTGCATGCAACCTACTATATTTCAAGACTAGCCTATATGCATATGTTCACCAAACTTTACACATATCATGGTCATTCATCAAATTGACACTTGACAAAATTATATTTGAAGATCCAATACATACAAGATTCGGCCAACACCAACCAACACAACTTTTCATGCCAAAACTTGCAACATGCATTCCTTTACATTTTTCTAACTTTCAAGTTCGGATCTCATGCTTATATAGCTAGATCTAACATCATAACTTAGGGTTGGTCTCTAAACTAAAGATCTAACAAAAATCAAGACACCAACTCAAGATCCAACCAAGAGACATTCGGCCAACCATAATACTTAGCACTAACAACCATTTTTGGCCTCACCTTGACGATTGAACACAAGCTTTGACCAAATAAGTGTCCTTTCACTTAGAACACCCGATTTTCACAAATCCTTCTTTAACTCCAACTTTCGGTTCACCCTTTTGGAATGATTCCAAGGCTGATATAAGGTGCTAAGATAGGTTTTATGGTGGGGAAAATAAAAACAAGGAAATGCTTGAAACTTGAAATGATTTAGTTCTAAGAAAGTGAGCTAGATTTCAACAAGGGAAAAAGGCTAGGTGGATAGAAATTTCCAAGAGAAGAAATGAGTTGTTCAAAGGGAAGATTCGGTCACCTCAAGGAAAGGAAACAAACTAAGACTTTAGAGGAATGATTTGGTTGCAAGAAGAAAAGAACAAGGCTTGAGCTTAAGGGAAAGGTTCGGCCAACAGAGGAAAAGAGAGAGTTGAAATGGGAGGGTGATATTCGGCCAAGAGAAGCAAATGAAGAGTGAAATTGAAATGCTAAGTGTGAGGGTGAGTTCACTTGAAGCAATTGAGTCTCCCTAGGTGAAATTATGGCAATGACAAGGACAATGACATGTTGAAAATGACAAGAGAGAGAAGGAAAGAGGGGGGGTGAATTTGGCTTGCTCTTGGCCGACCATTGCATGTCCATTTCACTCCCTTTTTCTCCTCATTTTCTCTCACCTCCTCCCTTGTCTCCTCAAGTCATGTCTCCCACGTCAATTCCTCCTTCTCCCTTTGCCTTTTCTCTCATTTCTCTTCCTTGTCTTGTCTTGTCACTTAATTGCTCTCCATCTCTCTTCACATGGGATCACCACTTTATGGCTTTTCACTCCTTGCATCTTCACGTAAATGGTCTTGTCTCTTCTTGGTTTGCCTCTTGTTTAGTTCATTTATGATGTTTGGTTACAACTCAACCAAATTAGGTACTCTCACAACTAACTTTCTAGTTACTCTCACAACCAACTTTCAACATAGTTACTTTTGTCACTTTTGTCACCTAACTTATCTCCTATAAGCACTCTAGCTTATCTAGTTCAATTACATAGTTTATCATCTTATAAGCATGACAACATATCTCAAGATAATGGTTCTAGCCTATCTCTACGATAGCCACAACAACTTATTACATAAAAAGTTCCCTAGCTTATCATTATGCTAGCTTATCACTATGATAAGCAAGTGTGCTTATCATTTTAAACTCTCTTAAAACTTTTCATATGCCTAGTAGCTTATCATCTAATATTTCTAATGATAATCAAACTATTTTTTCCATTTAATTATTTTCGGCCGATATATTTATTTATCTTTAATCGTATTTAATTCCATGGATTATGAAATATACTAAGCAAATGAAAAATATAAATCCATAAGAGAAACTTACCTTGCAAGTTTCGGCTCTTAGGGAAATAAAATTAAACTTGCACAAAACTTCCATAATGAAAAGAAAATTATTTTAGGGAAAAATTTATGAAATAAAATCTCATATTAATTAATGTACCTTAACATAAAGCTCAGGTCATACATTGGCCAAAAATATGGCCCCATATTTTAAATTAAAACTAATACATTGAAAATAGCAAAAGCAAAGTTCGGGGTCTCACATCGTCGCTTAGAAGGATTTCCACCCAAAGGAAGGGCTTGGACGCGATATTCATCTACATTCTCCGTACAAAGAAGAAAATCTCAGATCACATGGTTGCCTTCATAGAGAGCAATTACCCCATCCTCTTCATTTGGAGAAAGAACCGGAGTATCTTTCTTGTAAGATTCAGGAACATAAACCAAAATCCCAACACAAAGAAGAAGAACGAGAGGACTCTCTGGGAAATCACTCCGAACCAACACCCCAAATATAAAAAGAAAACTTTGTGACATTCATGATTGTTGTTTGGAGAATGCGTGACCAAAGAAGGTCTGTTCGGACGAGGATGGAAATACCAATACTTGTTCGCGAAGAAAGAAATCACGATAGCATAAAATCACAAAATTCATTAAATGCCAAGTGGAATTCTACCCCGAAGTGCATGACCCACAACATGGCACATCCCAATAAAACCCTACAACCATTGGGAGCTATCTGGGTTGGAGAAAGGCGCAGATGCCCTCAGATTAGACGAACAATCTTGATCTTGTGGAATATTAAAGTTTCTTGATCTTGTCTACAATTGATCCTTCAATCCTCAATAATCGTTAGATCTTATGATCTCGCACCTTGAGTTTTTCGATTTCACATCTTAGCAACCTAAATGTTCTGCCTCCTTCCCTTCCATGCTCACAACCGTCTCAGGTTTTTTTGAGATCATGTTGGCCAACAAAAAAACTAACAATCCTTCATCTGGAGTTGCCCTTCCTCCTTGGCCCAATCACGCGACACAGGTATCTCATCCCTTAATGCCCGCTTAGAACCCTTGGCACCGCCAAAATCCACGGTTGCCCATACCCATGCACCCCAACTGGTTGTACAGGTGTTGTGTTGGCCATGAGTTCCAACGTTGGGGCTCCAGTTGCGCCACAGCCTACCTTGGCAGAAACTGAACTCTAAACACTTTGGTAGACCAAATTGGAAGAATTATGACCAGAATAATAAACCAGAGAAAAGAAAGTTTAGAAATAAATTAGAGCAAGGACTACAATGTCAAGGGTGCGAAGGATTTGGACACTTTAAAGCTGAATGTCCTACCTTTTTGGAATCGAAGGGAAATAATGCTTTGAAGAGATCTTTCTCGTATTCTAATTCGTAGTCAACCTCCTCAGACCATGACGACTCTAATGATAATAAGGTAAATCAAGTTGCATTGAAAACCACAGTTTAAACTAATGAGTTTGCTAATTTTAATGATGCAGAAGAAACAATCGCTAAAGATGCAGATGACCTTGAATGTCTAAAGGAAACTTATCAAGAGTTATATCAAGAGAGTATTACAGTAAAGAAGGAGAATTGTGTGACTCTTAATAAAATCAATCTTTTTCAAAAAGAGAGAGACGAGTTAGCTGAAACATTACTAGAAAAACATTCTATAGTTCGAGAGCTTATTGTATGAATGCCTCTCTTAAAGAGTGTGTTGTGAAATTAATGAAGGAGCTGGACCAAAGAAATGTACAGCTGAAGAATTTTGTCAAGTGTAACCAACAAACAAGATAAGATGTTTAGCATTAGATATTCGGATGGAGATACCCACAGGTTTGAAGAAAGTAAATCAAGTAGTTAATTACAAACCTCCTACTTCTATTAATTCTAAAAATAGCTTTGGAAGTATTTTAGGTCATGTGTTGGTCAATCCATAATTCTTTTTTGGCAATCTAAATTGATTTGGTCTCTCTCAATGATATATAGTAGTATAATTGTATTGAACACTATGGCTCAAACTTTAACAATCAAATGTTTATTGTAGGAGTTATATCAAGTCAAGGAGGAAAGGACTTCAAATCTCTAAAGCACTAAAAACTTCTCCTGCAATGATAGTGTCGACAAACTGGAACTAAGTGTCCATATATCGCACTGCAAACCGATAGCCATTTTGAGGGTCTACACATGAGAAGATGATGTTGACACATGAGATGATAGTGTTGAAAAATATCAGTGACACCTGAAAGCATGTTTCCAAGCTTGAAGATGGTGTCCCCACATTGGAGCAATGTGTCGACACATGTTACGGAAATCCTATTTCATTAAAGATGACAACAACTCTAATTTTAAGACGTTCGGGCACTTAGGGCATCTCTCCCACATTGTAAAAAGGCCCTTGGGGACCACCCAACATTGAAGACTTAAAATACAAAAAGATGAAGAGATAAAAGGCAATGACCTACATCGTCAATCTTCACCTAGCCTACCAAGAGAGAGAAAAGAGCAAAAAGAGAAAGTTTGCACGGATCCCTAGAAAGCTACTACTATCACTTGCCATTACTATAGCACTCAATCTCTGATCTTCGTCTTCTTGCTCTTTATTGTACCTTGTATTTGCACATCAGGCCTTTAGAGCAACTGATCATTACTTCTTTCATCAAACCTTGAGAAACGTTATAGTGTGGGATACATTTGGGCCTACCCGTGAGGATAGAAGAAACCTTACCGAGTGTGAGATTTGTTGTAAGAGTTGGAGCATAATGAAATCCTATTTCATTAAAGATGACAACAACTCTAATTTTAAGACGTTCGGGCACTTAGGGCATCTCTCCCACATTGTAAAATGGCCCTTGGGGACCACCCAACATTGAAGACTTAAAATACAAAAAGATGAAGAGATAAAAGGCAATGACCTGCATCATCAATCTTCACCTAGCCTACCAAGTGAGAGAAAAGAGCAAAAAGAGAGAGTTTGCACGGACCCTAGAAAGCTACTACTACCACTTGCCATTACTATAGCACTCAATCTCTGATCTTCGTCTTCTTGCTCATTATTGTACCTTGTATTTGCACATCAGGCCTTTAGAGCAACTGATCATTACTTCTTTCATCAAACCTTGAGAAACGTTATAGTGTGGGATACATTTGGGCCTACCCGTGAGGATAGAAGAAACCTTACCGAGTGTGAGATTTGTTGTAAGAGTTGGAGCATAACCTCGGCAAAACACTTGTAATGGTTACGTAGGACCCAGAAGCTAAGGTGTTATTACTGTTGGAAGATAGTGAAGAAGGCCCAAGGAAGGCACTAGCCTTGAGGGTAGACGTAGGTAACTCTTGGTCAAACTACCTAAAAATATCGGTGCTATCTCTCCTCTTTCACTGTTATTCTTTATTGTCCTTATTTATTGTACCACGATTTATTATACTTGAAACATTTTGAGATTTGAGTTTTATCAAAAGTTTCACACTTTATTAAAACTCAATTCACCGCCCCTTTCGGGTCGTCACCTAAACTCACAACTGGTATCGGAGCTGAGATTTAATATCCTTAGTAATCTCCACCCTTGTTTGCTCTTCTTTGGCTCAAGGGCAATCCATTAACAGACCTCCTTTGTTGAATGGAACTTGTTACAACTACTAAGGATGAGGATTTATATCTAAGCTGTGGATTATGAACTTTGGAGAGTTATCTTCGTGGTCCTAGATTTCCTAAAGATGTAACAGGTAAGTTGAAAGGGGAAAATTATTGGGATGATCATGATCTCAAACTCATGTCTTTAAATTCTAAAGTTGTGAATGGCTAAACAAATATGCGATAATTTGTTAGTTGCTCATGAAGGTACTAATTAAGTCAAGGAAAACTAAATTAGCATGCTTTCATAGCTATGAATTTTTTTTGATGAAATCTGATGAATCCATTTCGTCCATGTTTTCTCACTTTACGGATATTATAAATTGATTGAAATCTCTTCGCAAAGAATACACAATCGTGAAAATTGTAAGAAAGATTCTCAGGTGTTTTCCTAAAGCAAGGGAACCAAAATTTACAGCTATCCAAGAAGTCAAAGATTTAACTAAGTTATCTCTAGATGAGCTCATGGGATCTCTCTTGACTCACGAGGTGAACCAAGTTAAGGGAGATGAGGACGAAGTAAAAGGTGAGAGAGGAATAATCTTAAAAGCATTATACTCTAGCAATCATGAATCATCAGAAGACGATGAAGAAATGGCATTGTTTACGAAAAAATTCAAGAAGTTCTTTCGTAAGAAACAAGGAGACAAGAGATATCCAAGAAAGTCCAACTTCAAGAGAGATAGCAGCAAAAAGAATGAGACTATCTGTTTTGGTTGCAAAAAGTCGGGACATATCAAGTCGGGACATATCAAGTCAGAATATCTTAGCATGGGGTACAATCTTCTTTTATTCAATGCTTTTATTTTAATGAGTTACAAGATGCTTCTGATGAACAACATCTTGAACTAAAAAAAAATTTCTCAAAGTATTATTGTCTTAGAAAGAATTTTGAAAGTATTACAAAAGAGAATGATACTTTGTAAAGTCAAGTTATATCTCTTATAGCTTAAAACGATATTTTGAAAATGAAAGGTGACTCTCCTACAAGTGATCTTGCAAAATTTACTCAAGGAAAATGAAATCTTGACATTCTTCTAAGTTCTCAAAGATGTTGCTTCAACAAAAGTGGTATTGGATATGACTCTTTTAGTGATCGTGAACTTTCTTCCGATATGATCACAAAATCCTTTCCATCATTTACTTTGTGCAACTTTTGTGTTAAATTTGGACATATTTCTCACACTTGTCCAACTATAAAGAAATCTTCTAATGGATTCCTAAAGACAAGCTGAAATAAACCATTTCTAACACCAACGGACCCAAAAAGATTTGGGTACCAAAAATCAAGACTTGATCCTTTTTTGTAGGAGTGTAATAAAGACGACCAAAGTCAAGGAACATTGGGTTCCTGATAGTAGATACTCTAAGCACATGACCGGAGACAAAAGTTGGTTCAAATCTCATTGTCCAAAAGAAAAAAGGTTCAGTTATAGTTGGTGATAATGGTAAAGAAATAATACTTGGTATTGGAAATGTCGATGTATACAAAAAAATTGAGAAACCTACGACAAGCAAAGCAACAAGGAAATCTATTCGCATGTTACTTTCCTTTTCATGTTTCAAAGATTTTAAATTGTTTCAAATGGGTGTAAAATGTGCAGTTCTCAATGATTTTCCTTCTAAGAAAGTTTATGTAGAACAACTTCTGTATTTGAAGATGAGAAACTACCACATCATGTGTTCAGGTTCACAAAAGCACTCTATGGCTTGAGACAAGCACCGCAAGCATGGTATCCACCCCAAGGCTATAGACTTCCTTGGGCGTCCCTCACTATAATCGAATAGCAAGTACATCTTAGCTTTCGGGGTGCTAAGGAACCGTTACAAAGCATTTTCAAAGATCACGCTTAAACTCTTCACAAATCCTCACAACCTAGAAGATTTCTTCTACTCTCACAAGTAGAACCCAGTGTTTACTCAACACTCTCAAGGTTTAAATGGAATGGGTACAAGGTGAAAAACTCACGTATTGACTCTTTAAGGCCGGATATTCAAGTATGAGGTACAAGGGTAGGAGAGAGGATAGATTTACAATAGAAGACTTGAAATTTGATGGTGAAAGAGTAGGCCTTCTCAATAGGTGCGGAACTTCTCTCTTCTTCAAAGTTTTCCCTCTTTTCTCAAGAGTTAGGTCAAGGAGTAATTGCAAAATCGTGTGTGTAGGTGAGAGCTCTTGTTTTCTTCAACAACCGGTCTTCTATTTTACCCATTTTGTCTTCAACGGTCGAGTGGGTAGGTGAGAGAGCCGTTGGAAACTTTTCCATGAAATGAGGAACGATTTAATGCCTTTTATGGCCTTCCGGAAAATCCTCAATCCTGTGTAATGTGTCTACACTTCAACTAGCATGTGCTGACACATAAAATTTGAACTAAAAATTAGTTCTCGAGAGTCAGTGCAATGTGTCGACACTATAAGGTCAATGTGTCAACACATGTTTAGGTCAAAAACACATGTCTCGGGTGTAAGTGCGATGTGTCGACACTATAGGGTCAATGTGTCGACACATGTTTTTGCCTGGAAAAATATGTCTCGGGTGTTAGTGCAATGTGTCGACACTTGTACTGAATGTGTCGACACCTAAAAGTCCTGGAGACAAAAATCAGTGTTTTTTAAATTTTCAAACCATTCCAAAACGATTTTAAGTGTCTTATCTTTTGAAAGAAAATATCTAGCATCACGTGTAAAGATCTTTAAGAACATAAAGACGGTTGTTAGAGAGATAAACTCAATCCTATTGAAATATAACTTGGAATTTGTGGATTGATAAAATTTATTCTAAAGTCCTCAAAAAACTTAGAAACTTTTGTTATCATCAAAATCATTTATAAATTCTTTGTAAAACAACCTTGGGCTAACATGGACTTTGGAACTCCTTGTAGACGAACAAATTCTTTAACAAATAAGGCGGTTATACGAGATGCATCAGTAGAATTCTTACATGGTATAAAGTGTGCCATGTTCAAGAAATTATCCACCACCACAAATAGCCATGTTTTGTGTTCCTTTGGTAGGATGTCTAGAAGCATTTGAAGAATTAAAAAGGATACTTAGCAAACCCTTCACTCCTACATTTCTTGATCCCCGGACACAGCCGTAAGTGTAGCACTCATACAAGACGAAAGGGGTATTTAGCGCCCAATATACTACAAGCATGTTTGTTTGCAAAATTATTCTAGAATACAATGTATTTAACAAAATTTACAAAACGAACATCCAAAATTTCAAAAAATCCTACACAGACAACAATACCTTTTGTACAAACTTCAACAACTTTTCACACAAATTTCGATATCTATTTAAAAAAATAACAAATCTTCTCTCTCCATACTTTTCCACGAAACTCCAATATTTTTGTATTAAACAATTACATCAAATCACCCCTCTCTACACCTTTTTACCTTATTCAATAAAAATTAAATGTCTTTAAAACTTTTCAACAACCTTTACACAAAAACCTATAAAAGTCCAATCTAAATAAATATTCACAATTCTACCAAAAATCCTACAAATCTTACAATTTTTTATAAAACAAAAATCTTGTACATCAATACAACTTTGCAAGGTGCCGAACCTCGATATCCCGACATAGATAAGCTAGCATTAACCAACATTACCTCTGTTAGAAAATTGAGGTCATACTTCCAAGCTCATCCTATAGTCATTATGACTGATCTACCGTTGCGACAGATTTTAGGAAAACCCGATGCATCAGGAAGGTTAGTCAAGTGTTCGGTGGAACTCGGGGAGTTTGATATTGAGTATCAACCTTGAACTGCAAGTAAGGGACAAGAGGTAGGAAATTTCATCATTGAATTCACCTTGTCAAAATTCCAAGAAGAGAATCACAAACCAGAACCCTAGAAGATTTATGTAGATGGATTGTCCAAGCAAGAAGTTGGGGGCATAGGAATAGTCATCGAGATTCCTAAGGAAGAACAAATAAAATTCGTGATAAAATTGGAGATTCACGCCCCGAGTAGTGGGGTTCAACCAAGAAAAAAATGAAGAAGGGAAGAAAGTTGACCTTGATTGGCTAGAAGGAAAAAGCGAAGACTCATGGGTCGGAGTGGAGGCTTACAAACAAAAGACCGTGAACTACTACAATGCCAAGGTTAGGCCACTTAACTTTACTCCAGGAGATTTAGTGCATAAGAAAATATTCCAAGGATCCAAAGACCATCAACAAGGCAAGCTACACTAACTCTTACAGCGGAAAACTTTTTTTTTTTAACTATACACATCGGAAAACTCACTCAGGATCCACATGTTGGCTGAGATACAAGCTCAATGAACAAAACCCCTCGGTGAATGAATTAAAATTCAAAAAAATCTTTACATTGCATCTTGTTCGCAAACTTATAAAAATACCATCTAGGGTAACATGCTGCCACTCAAATCAATACAAACACTCACTAGTGCTCACTCGGAGTTTACCAACTCCGACTCCGCCTCACAAACTTCTAGGATTTCTACGTGAGATAATCCTCTGCTCCCCGATTTTCTTGTGGATCTAGAATGATACAATTAAAAACTGAGTCGAAAGACTCAGTAAGGAACATCAGTTTGAAACATGAGCTTTGATAAAACATGGCTTTAAAACATACTTACTTCAATGCACTGTAGTGATAAGAGAAGAAATGCATAACTGGAAATCATGAGTTAGTGCATAAACCATGATGCATATGCATGCTTCGTGATGCACATGCCATGCACTAAAATCTCTTGCCACTCTTCGCCCTTTCAAATCTCGAAATTGGCCCCAGGCCCTTGAAAATATTTCTTTCATAACTTGTTCTTGAAATTGGCCCCTGGCCCTTGAAAATCATTCATTCATTCATGTGGGCTACTTACGCTCCATTTAACAGCTGGAGTCCGGGTTGTGCGTTCCCATCGGAACCGTCTCCCTTACCTTTGGAGACATTTCATCTGGTCGAGCTAGCCCTTGAAGTGGCCCCAGGCCTAATGGCTAGACACGACCCTTGGAGGTGCCACACCTTCTCGAGCAACGTTCCTCGGTGTGGTTGCACATACCTCAAGGACTTACCCAACCTTCTCGATCAACGTCCCTCGGTATGGGCATCCTAGGTTTCATCCATCCATCCTTTTCGATCAAAGTTCCGCGGTATGGATGATAAACCTCACTTAACTTGGTACGGATCCGACCAAAGCCCCAAATCAAGTCTCATAACATACGTACTCTTTTCATTTGCATAAAACAATCTTTCATGTTTCTATGCAATGAACATGTCATGCCACACTTGAAAACATCGTAATTTCATTTACATCAAAACGTCTCTCATGCGTTCATGCAAATGATCATGCTATAACATGTTCGAAACATCATGCGTACTTGAAACATTCTTTATGCACAATACATGTCACTTGTATTAAAAACATCTTGCCATGCACAATAAGACATGCAGTGTATCATTCCAGTTTTCCAAATCGGGTAAGATTCACTTACAGTACTCCTTGCAACCTTCTCGGTTCTCACTTGGCTCTTTGCCTACAAGGAATAGGTTCGATTCTCAATATGCTGAGTATACGTGAAATTATATCAACACGCTTTGGTTCTATGAACTATTCGAGGAAACCTATCGTGAAATCCACTAAGCAATGAATAGTGATAATTAAGCACTTAACTTAATCTTAACGATATAATATAGTTGCTGAATTTCTCTTAGTCCAATTGAAGCTCTTGTTCACCTCTTAACTTTGAACTTCCCGTCCATTGTAACGGTTTCAAACGGCAACTATATATATTTACTTCGATATTGTAGATTTATACATCGCCTTAATTCTTTTAATCGCTTAATATCTTATTTAATCTTCTACTTTCTACTAATTAAGCTTAGGTTATTTAATTACTTAATTCTATTGCAATATATTTCTATTCTTGTTTAGGACTCTAATCAACAAACTAATTGCTCTAGAATTAAATCTTAATCTTCCTTTTATTTCGTGTATTCAATTAAATCTTTACATTAATCAATCACTAACCTTAATCATACTAACCTTAATCATAATTAACTCTTTGCTTGGACATTAGATCTCTATGCAACCCGAAACATTAGCTATATTTTTTTCGCCATAAGTTTCGGCCAACCTAATTAAATCCTCAATCTATACTTAACACCACAAGGTTTTGCTAATTCTTTTAACCCGAACCTTTAAGCCTATTATCCATGTTTTTCTCTTACTAATATGGTGTGTTTTATGATTGAGCTTTAATCCTCTAATCCATTTGGCCATAACCCTAATTTCATTTATCCATCACAAGTAAATATAATCTTATTGTTATAGGGTTGCTATTAGGGTTTCTCTTATTAGGTCATTCGGCCATGTTCCACTTTAAGCATTCCTTGTCTAAATTTTCTTCTCCAACGATGATCCCATCCTCCATTTTCAGATTCACAACCTAGGATCTACACATCACAAAACAACTCCAAGATCTAGCACAACATCATATTCGGCCAACACACATTTTCATAGAATAATTAGGTTTTCCTTAGTTCTTTCGATTTGCATGCAACCTACTATATTTCAAGACTAGCCTATATGCATATGTTCACCAAACTTTACACATATCATGGTCATTCATCAAATTGACACTTGACAAAATTATATTTGAAGATCCAATACATACAAGATTCGGCCAACACCAACCAACACAACTTTTCATGCCAAAACTTGCAACATGCATTCCTTTACATTTTTCTAACTTTCAAGTTCGGATCTCATGCTTATATAGCTAGATCTAACATCATAACTTATGGTTGGTCTCTAAACTAAAGATCTAACAAAAATCAAGACACCAACTCAAGATCCAACCAAGAGACATTCGGCCAACCATAATACTTAGCACTAACAACCATTTTTGGCCTCACCTTGACGATTGAACACAAGCTTTGACCAAATAAGTGTCCTTTCACTTAGAACACCCGGTTTTCACAAATCCTTCTTTAACTCCAACTTTCGGTTCACCCTTTTGGAATGATTCCAAGGCTGATATAAGGTGCTAAGATAGGTTTTATGGTGGGGAAAATAAAAACAAGGAAATGCTTGAAACTTGAAATGATTTAGTTCTAAGAAAGTGAGCTAGATTTCAACAAGGGAAAAAGGCTAGGTGGATAGAAATTTCCAAGAGAAGAAATGAGTTGTTCAAAGGGAAGATTCGGTCACCTCAAGGAAAGGAAACAAACTAAGACTTTAGAGGAATGATTTGGTTGCAAGAAGAAAAGAACAAGGCTTGAGCTTAAGGGAAAGGTTCGGCCAAGAGAGGAAAAGAGAGAGAGTTGAAATGGGAGGGTGATATTCGGCCAAGAGAAGCAAATGAAGAGTGAATTGAAATGCTAAGTGTGAGGGTGAGTTCACTTGAAGCAATTGAGTCTCCCAAGGTGAAATTATGGCAATGACAAGGACAATGACATGTTGAAAATGACAAGAGAGAGAAGGAAAGAGGGGGGGTGAATTTGGGTTGCTCTTGGCCGACCATTGCATGTCCATTTCACTCCCTTTTTCTCCTCATTTTCTCTCACCTCCTCCCTTGTCTCCTCAAGTCATGTCTCCCACGTGAATTCCTCCTTCTCCCTTTGCCTTTTCTCTCATTTCTCTTCCTTGTCTTGTCTTGTCACTTAATTGCTCTCCATCTCTCTTTACATGGGATCACCACTTTATGGCTTTTCACTCCTTGCATCTTCACGTAAATGGTCTTGTCTCTTCTTGGTTTGCCTCTTGTTTAGTTCATTTATGATGTTTGGTTACAACTCAACTAAATTAGTTACTCTCACAACTAACTTTCTAGTTACTCTCACAACCAACTTTCAACTTAGTTACTTTTGTCACCTAACTTATCTCCTATAAGCACTCTAGCTTATCTAGTTCAATTACATAGCTTATCATCTTATAAGCATGACAACATATCTCAAGATAATGGTTCTAGCCTATCTCTACGATAGCCACAACAACTTATTACATAAAAAGTTCCCTAGCTTATCATTATGCTAGCTTATCACTATGATAAGCAAGTGTGCTTATCATTTTAAACTCTCTTAAAACTTATCATATGCCTAGTAGCTTATCATCTAATATTTCTAATGATAATCAAACTATTAATTTAGGCCACATAATAATGATATATGCCACCTATTAATGACACACAAAAATATTCAAATACTTAAAGGAAATTCATGATTTTTTCCTTTTAATTATTTTCGGCCGATATATTTATATATCTTTAATCACATTTAATTCCATGGATTATGAAATATACTAAGCAAATGAAAAATATAAATCCATAAGAGAAACTTACCTTGCAAGTTTCGGCTCTTAGGGAAATAAAATTAAACTTGCACAAAACTTCCATAATGAAAAGAAAATTATTTTAGGGAAAAATTTATGAAATAAAATCTCATATTAATTAATGTACCTTAACATAAAGCTCAGGTCATACATTGGCCAAAAATATGGCCCCATAATTTAAATTAAAACTAATACATTGAAAATAGCAAAAGCAAAGTTCGGGGTCTCACATCGTCGCTTAGAAGGATTTCCACCCAAAGGAAGGGCTTGGACGAGATATTCATCTACATTCTCCGTACAAAGAAGAAAATCTCAGATCACAAGGTTGCCTTCATAGAGAGCAATTACCCCATCCTCTTCATTTGCAGAAAGAACCGGAGTATCTTTCTTGTAAGATTCAGGAACATAAACCAAAATCCCAACACAAAGAAGAAGAACGAGAGGACTCTCTGGGAAATCGCTCCGAACCAACACCCCAAATATAAAAAGAAAACTTTGTGCCATCCATGATTGTTGTTTGGAGAATGCGTGACGAAAGAAGGTCTGTTCGGACGAGGATGGAAATATCAATACTTGTTCGCATAGAAAGAAAGCACGATAGCATAAAATCACATAATTCATTAAATGTCAAGTGGAATTCTACCCCGAAGTGCATGACCCACTGTCACGCCCCGAACGGCATCCCGCAGGGACCGTGACAGCCGCGAGCTATCCCCCGGATGGCTCCAGCGTTCTTACTTATTGTTTTACTTGATTACGGCGGAAACGTACAGGATCGGGCGGGGTTCGAGCTAAACTTACATAATTAGGGTTCTCATTAAGTTCATACAAAACATATATATATCACATATCAAGCCAGTTAGTGACGATCAAGTCACTATCATCAAAAGTATGAAACATAAATTCTTGGGCTTCTAGGTCAGGTAGTCCTCCTGACTCTCTTCACCTGAGACATCTGGAATGACAAAATTTTAAAAACGTGAGTCAAAAAGACTCAGTAAGGGAAAGACATAAAACTTAAAACATGGTCTTGACTTGTACTTGCATAATCATGAAAGAGAATAAACTTGATTCGTGATGCACATGCATGCTCATGGATATGCATATGCTCTTGCTTGAAGTTGGCCCCAGGCCCTTGAAAATATCTCTTTCATGCTTGACCGTGAAATCGGCCCTTGACCCTTGAAAATATTTCTTATTCATACTTGTGCCACTCTTGGCCTTTTCATAATCATTTCATATTTCTTATTTGTGGGCTCGCTCCATTTAACCCCTGAAGTCAGGGTTGTGCGTTCCCTTCGGAACCGTCCTCGAATTCCCTTGGAGACCTTACATACGGTCAGCTAGCGCACCTTCTCAATGTCCTTCAGTGGCTAGGCATGACCCTTGGAGGCACCACACCTTCTCAATGTCCTTCAGTGTGGTTTGCACAGCCTCGTGGATTCACCCATCCTTCTCACATTTGTCCTTCGGTATGTGAGTCCACCTTGATGGTACGGTACCGACCACTGCCCCTTAATTTAACTTATCGTTTCATAAAGCTTCTCTTAGTTTTTCCATAAAATCATTGCATAAACTTTCTTCTTGAAAATTTCATGCAATGCACATGTCATGTCATGCTTGCTTAAAATTCATGCTTGTTCATGAAACGATGCAGTGTGTCATTCCAGTTTTGAAAAAGAACACTTACTGTCCACTTACAGTATCCACTTACACTTGGTCTTCTTTGGTCGTGTATACAGACACGTGGATCGCCTACAAGCGATTCAAATATTTCTTAGACTTTAAGAATAGTATGCAATCATTAAATATTTTCATTTTTGAGATCGGTCATCAACCAAAGATATATATATATATATCACTGAAATTCATTTAATCATTTAAAAATATTTTATTTATTCTTTTCCTTAACAATATTCAAAACTTAGTTTATTAAATCATTAATATTTTTATTGAAATAAAAATATATTTATCCATGTACATGCCTCGATTAGGGTTAAATAATAATTTATTAAAAGATCATGGTTCTTCAATATTTGTTCCAACTAGATTAAACCCTAATTTCTATATCTATCACAACAATGATAAATCCTTTCTTTTATAAATTGCACTTAGGGTTATATTTTCATACAACATTCGGCCATCACTATTTTATACACCAATTAGTCACAACTTTTACTCCAATGGTGATCCCATCCTCCATTCAACAATTTCACAACCTAATGTCTATAAGTCGAGGCACCAATACAATGTATAACTTTCGGCCAACTCATATTTTCACCCAAACGATTAAGTTTCTTTTGTTTCCTTCAATATGCATGCATCTAATACTTAACATAATCATCTACCATGCATTGGGGTCATAATTCTTGCACATATCATGGCCAATGTCCAGATTTAAACATATACAAAACTATACATAAAATTCTAAGCATATCATATTCGGCCATACCTCAAAATATCACCTTTTTCATACTAAAAATTTTAACATGCATATCCTTTGCATTTGTGACCTAACTAGCATGCATACACTTAATCTTTTTCATCAAATAATTCCATCAACATTAGATCCTCACTTTATACACACTACCATCCATAGATCTAAACAAAATAATCAACTTTCATCAAACCAACACATCAAGACCTTGATCTAGCTTCCTTAACATGCATTGTTCTCCATTTGCATTTTTCTTTACATACAACCTTAGATCTAAGGTTTCCATGGGTAGATCTAGCATGTAAACAACCTAGGGTTCTTAAGCATTCAAGATCCAACAACATCAAGACATATTACGACCTAAACTTCAAGATCTACACATAACTCATTCGGTCACTTATGCTAAACCAACAACATCACATTGTTCTTACCTTGTTGACTATCCAAGCTTGAGCACCTAGAAAATAAAGTACCTTCGGTTAGTATTTGTGAAGCTTAAGGCAAGATCTTCAATAAAACCAAACTTACCTTCAACCTTTACCAACTCTTCCTAGCTTTACTTCCTTCAAAGATTCGGTCCACCCTCCTTAGAAATGTCCAAGTTTGATTGAAAGGAGGTTCTATGGTGGTTAAGAGAACATGGTAGGCTTTGAAGAGAAATGATGTCAAATGGCTAGGGTTTTCAAGGAAGGATTGTGTTTACACCAAGAGAGATTTTTGTCTACAATAAAAGAGATTTGAACTTGGCTTTTAGAATGGAATTTGGTAAGCTAGAAGAATGTGGTTTAGGTGCAAGATGAAAAAGGAATAAACCTTGAACTCTAGGGGATGGTTCGGCCAAGTGCTTGAAAATGGGAGAGAGTTGAGAGCAATGAGGGGTTCGGCCAAATGAGGAAGAATTGGAGTGTGAGGTGAGATGTGAATTTCGGTCATGGCATTTGCAAGAGAGATGTGAGAGATTGAGTCTCCCAAGGCAACTCTAAGGCTATGACATAAAGCTTGAGAGAGTGAATTGACAAGAGAGAAATTGAAATGAAAAGTGGTGAAGGGGGGGGGGGGTGTTTGCCGACCAAGCTTGGGTTCCATCTCTCTCTCTCTTCTTTTATTTCTTTTCACCTCTTTTCTCACATCACTTCCTTGTCTCCTTAGCAAAGCTTGTATTGAATTTCCTCATTCTCTCTCTTCACATGCATCCATCGACATTTCCCTTCTCCCTTGCTTTTTTTCTCTTCTCTTTTACAATTATGTGTTGTCTCATCACTCTTACACAACTTACACCTTCTTACACTTCACATGGCCTCACTTTATGGCTTTTCAAATTCACCTCTACCCCTTTCACGTAAATGCCTTGCCCTTTGCTTAGTTTGGTTGCTTTTCAACCAACATAGTTACTTCCATATTAAATTGCAACCAACTTTCAACTTGGTTTTCTCTCTCACCTAACTTATCACTTTATAAGCTCTCTTGCTTATCTAATCCATTCCAATAGCTTATCACCTCATAAGCATGATATCTTATCATGTGATAACGGCCCTAACCTATCTCTACAATAATCACAAGGCCTTATCACTCTAAAAGTTCCCTAACTTATCATGCTTGCTTATCACTATGATAAGCAAGTGTGCTTATCATTAAATCTTCTCTTAGACTTATCACATGAATACATAGCTTATCATAGAATATTCAAATGGAAATTCTATTAATAATATAGGCCACATGGTAATAATACATGTCTCATATGAAAGCTATAAAAATATTCAATCCATGTATTCAAAAGAATTTCATCATTTAATCTATTAATTAATTTCGGCTTATACAAAGAAATTATTAAATCATAATTCAAATTCTATGGTCCATGAATCATATTAAGTAAATGAAAAATATAAATTTGTAAGAGAAATTTCGGCTCCTAAAATAAATATAATTTAAACTTGCATAAAATGGCATTAAAATTATTTAAAGAGATTTTATGAAATAAAATCCCATTTTAACCGAAATACCATAACATAAGGATTAGGCCATACATTGGCCAAAAACATAGCCCCATGAAGAAATAAAAGCTATTACATTGGAAAATAAAAGATAATACATAAGAAATTACGTAGGAGAAAATCGGGGTCTCACACCCACAACATGGCACATCCCAATAAAACCCTGCAACCATTGGGAGCTATCTGGGTTGGAGAAAGGCGCAAATGCCCTCAGATTAGACGAACAATCTTGATCTTGTGGAATATTAAAGTTTCTTGATCTTGTCTACAATTGATCCTTCAATCCTCAATAATCGTTAGATCTTATGATCTCGCACCTTGAGTCTTTCGATTTCACATTTTAGCAACCTAAATGTTCTGCCTCCTTCCCTTCCATGCTCACAACCGTCTCAGGTTTTTTTGAGATCATGTTGACCAACCCAAAAACTAACAATCCTTCATCTGGAGTTGCCTTTCCTCCTTGGCCCAAGCACGCGACACAGGGATCTCATCCCTTAATGCCCGCTTAGAACCCTTGGCACCGCCAAAATCCACGGTTGCCCATGTCCAACAATCTGCAGGCAGGCCAGAAAATTACCAACCCCCCCGACCAGGGTGTGCCAGAGCTGGCCATGGTGTGGCATGGCCAAGCCCATGCACCCCAACTGGTTGTACGGGTGTTGTGTTGGCCATGAGTTCCAACGTTGGGGCTCCAGTTGCGCCACAGCCTACCTTGGCAGGAACTGAACTCTAAACCCTTTGGTAGACCAAATTGGAAGAATTATGACCAGAATAATAAACCAGAGAAAAGAAAGTTCAGAAATAAATTAGAGCAAGGACTACAATGTCAAGGGTGCGAAGGATTTGGACACTTTAAAGCTGAATGTCCTACCTTTTTGGAATCGAAGGGAAATAATGCTTTGAAGAGATCTTTCTCGTATTCTAATTCGTAGTCAACCTCCTCAGACCATGACGACTCTAATGATAATAAGGTAAATCAAGTTGCATTTAAAACCACAGTTTAAACTAATGAGTTTGCTCATTTTAATGATGCAGAAGAAACTATCGCTAAAGATGCAGATGACCTTGAGTGTCTAAAGGAAACTTGTCAAGAGTTATATCAAGAGAGTATTACAGTAAAGAAGGAGAATTGTGTGACTCTTAGGAAAATCAATCTTTTTCAAAAAGAGAGACGAGTTAGCTGAAACATTACTAGAAAAACATTCTATAGTTCGAGAGCTTATTGTATGAATGCCTCTCTTAAAGAGTGTGTTGTGAAATTAATGAAGGAGCTGGACCAAAGAAATGTAAAGCTGAAGAATTTTGTCAAGTGGAACCAACAAACAAGATAAGATGTTTAGCATTAGATATTCGGATGGTGATACCCACAGGTTTGAATAAAGTAAATCAAGTAGTTAATTACAAACCTCCTACTTCTATTAATTCTAAACCTCATATTTCTATTAATTATAAGTTTTTCAGATTCATACCTACTTGGCATCACTGTACTAAAGTTGGTCATACTAAACCTAAGTGCGTTGATCTTGTGAGAAATAAAAATAGACGTGTTTCTATGTTCATAAATGATTTTTCAAAATATAAACTTAGTAAGTCAATGATGCAAGTGAGTGTTCTATCTTAGCAAATTCTGCTTATTAATCAGAAGTAAAATATTTCGGTTAACCAAGAGCTGAATTGGAGAAATAAAGAGACTGACTATTGTTTTGTAACACATATTGCCTTGAAGGCAAAGAGCAATTTCATTTGTTACCTTGACAACGGTTGCTCCAAACATATGTGTGTAGATACAAGAACATATCAGATGAAACTGGTATTGTTGTTAGCAAAAAAATCTCAACGTATAGCTCAAGACTATACACAAGGCATTGATTTCGATAAAACATTTGCACCGGTAGCTAGAATAGAGTCCACTTGAATTCTATTACTATATCTTGCTCCATCGGGTTTAAACTACACCCAATGGATATAAAGACAGCGTTTTTAAATGGTATTTTACAATAAGAAGTTTTTGTTGAACAACCCAAAGGTTTCATTGAATAAAGCACTTTATGGACTAAAGGAAGTCCCTAGAGCTTGGAATGAAAGGTTGACTGCTTATTTGTTGGAAAATGATTCCACGAGAGGAGGTGTTGATCCTACACTATTTATTAATAAAATTTATAATAACAACATCATTGCACAAATCTATGCTGATGATATAGATTTTGGCTCTCCTATGACATTGCTTGCCTTAGAATTTGCTAAATCCATGAAAAATGAGTTCGAGTTGAGTATGGTTGCCGAATTTCATTACTTTCATGGTTTGAAAATCAAACAAGCAGAGATGGGTTGTTTATTTATCAATCGAAGTATAAAAAAACTCTTGTGAAAAGATTTGGTTTAGACAGCAAAAAGCACACAAAAGTTCCTATGAATACTTCAGCTTGCCTTAGTTGATGCCACATAAGAACAAAGAGTTGGTTTTGAGAAGTGGTATGAGGCAGATGACTTGTCTCGATGTTAGATATTATCATCTGCAACCAACATATTGCAAAACCAAAAGAGATGCTTTTATATCTGCAAGAGTTATTTGGAGAGTAGGGTCAATATGCCTGCCAAAAGGTTGGACCACTATTGGCATATCTGCCTGAATTGTTCAACGAGTTTGTGTTAAACTATAATACGAACAAGATGATAGTGACTTTGTTATAGTTGTTTAATATGTTACAGGGAGCTAAAGAACTTATCAAAATGTAGACAGGTTCCCTGATGATAATGGAAAAGTCAAAGTCAACTTGACCACGACAATTAAATCCAAGGGAAACAAATTTAAGAAACGAGTAGGTCTAAGCTTACCTCGAATGAAAAGGAGGAAACAAGTGAGCCAAATAAAAAGGCCAAAGAAAACTGTGTCCACTACCGCAAACCAGGATTTCTAAGGGCTTTAGAAACTCAAAGACTGGATGAGCAGGGTGTCATTTCAAAGATGGTGACGACTGCATGTATTGCATCGACCACCCTAGGGACTTTTCATCTAAGACTACAACGGAACAAAGCTTTGATTTTAGAGGATTTTCCTTTTGTACCAGCAAATCAAAAAATAGCTTTGGAAGTATTTTAAGTCATGTGTTGGTCAATCCATAATTCTGTTTTGGCAATCTAAATTGATTTGGTCTCTCTCAATGATATATAGTAGTATAATTGTATTGAACACTATGGCTCAAACTTTAACAATCAAATTTTTATTGTAGGAGTTATATCAAGTCAAGGAGGAAAGGACTTCAAATCTCTAAAGCACTAAAAACTTCTCTTGCAATGATGGTGTCGACAAACTGGAAGTAAGTGTCGATATATCGCACTGCAAACCGATAACCATTTTGAGGGTCTACACATGAGAAGATGATGTTGACACATGAGATGATAGTGTCGAAAAATATCAGTGACACCTGAAAGCATGTTTCCAAGCTTGAAGATGGTGTCCCCACATTGGAGCAATGTGTCGACACATGTTACGGAAATCCTATTTCATTAAAGATGACAACAACTCTAATTTTAAGACGTTCGGGCACTTAGGGCATCTCTCCCACATTGTAAAAAGGCCCTTGGGGACCACCCAACATTGAAGACATAAAATACAAAAAGATGAAGAGATAAAAGGCAATGACCTGCATCGTCAATCTTCACCTAGCCTACCAAGTGAGAGAAAAGAGCAAAAAGAGAAAGTTTGCACGGATCCCTAGAAAGCTACTACTACCACTTGCCATTACTATAGCACTCAATCTCTGATCTTCGTCTTCTTGCTCATTATTGTACCTTGTATTCGCACATCAGGCCTTTAGAGCAACTGATCATTACTTCTTTCATCAAACCTTGAGAAACGTTATAGTGTGGGATACATTTGGGCTTACCCGTGAGGATAGAAGAAACCTTACCGAGTGTGAGATTTGTTGTAAGAGTTAGAGCATAACCTCGGCAAAACACTTGTAATGGTTACGTAGGACCCAGAAGCTAAGGTGTTATTACTATTGGAAGATAGTGAAGAAGGCCCAGGGAAGACACTAGCCTTGAGGGTAGACGTAGGTAACTCTTGGTCAAACCACCTAAAAATATCGGTGCTATCTCTCCTCTTTAACTGTCATTCTTTATTGTCCTTATTTATTGTACCACGATTTATTATACTTGAAACATTTTGAGATCTGAGTTTTATCAAAAGTTTTACACTTTATTAAAACTCAATTCACCGCCCCTTTCGGGTTGTCACCTAAACTCACAACTGGTATCGGAGCTGAGATTTAATATCCTTAGTAATCTCCACCCTTGTTTGCTCTTCTTTGGCTCAAGGGCAATCCATTAACAGACCTCCTTTGTTGAATGGAACTTGTTACAACTACTAAGGATGAGGATTTATATCTAAGCTGTGGATTATGAACTTTGGAGAGTTATCTTCGTGGTCCTAGATTTTCTAAAGATGTAACAGGTAAGTTGAAAGGGGAAAATTATTGGGATGATCATGATCTCAAACTCATGTCTTTAAATTCTAAAGTTGTGAATGGCTAAACAAATATGCGATAATTTGTTAGTTGCTCATGAAGGTACTAATTAAGTCAAGGAAAACTAAATTAGCATGCTTTCATAGCTATGAATTTTTTTTGATGAAATCCGATGAATCCATTTCCTCCATGTTTTCTCTCTTTACGGATATTATAAATGGATTGAAATCTCTTGGCAAAGAATACACAATCGTGAAAATTGTAAGAATGGGAACCAAAATTTACAGTTATCCAAGAAGTCAAAGATTTAACTAAGTTATCTCTAGATGAGCTCATGGGATCTCTCTTGACTCACGAGGTGAACCAAGTTAAGGGAGATGAGGACGAAGTAAAAGGTGAGAGAGGAATAACCTTAAAAGCATTATACTCTAGCAATCATGAATCATCAGAAGACGATGAAGAAATGGCATTGTTTACGAAAAAGTTCAAGAAGTTCTTTCGTAAGAAACAAGGAGACAAGAGATATCCAAGAAAGTCCAACTTCAAGAGAGATAGCAGCAAAAAGAATGAGACTATCTGTTTTGGTTGCAAAAAGTCGGGACATATCAAGTCAGAATATCCTAACATGGAACCATATAAGAAGTCAAGAGACTTCAAAGACAAGAAGGAAGCTTTTATGGTTGCATGGGGTACAATCTTCTTTTTTATTCAATGTTTTTCTTTTAATGAGTTACAAGATGCTTCTGATGAACAACATCTTGAACTAAAAAAAATTTTGTGTTAAATTTGGACATATTTCACACACTTTGTCCAACTAGAAAGAAATCTTCTAATGGATTCCTAAAGACAAGCTGAAATAAACCATTTCTAACACCAACGGACCCAAAAAGATTTGGGTAACAAAAATCAAGACTTGATCCTTTTTTCTAGGAGTGCATAAAGACAACCAAAGTCAATGAACATTGGGCTCCTGATAGTAGATACTCTAAGCACATGACCGGAGACAAAAGTTGGTTCAAATCTCATTGTCCAAAAGAAAAAAAGGTTTAGTTATGGTTGGTGATAATGGTAAAGAAATAATACTTGGTATTGGAAATGTCGATCTATACAAAAAATTTGAGAAACCTACGACAAGCAAAGCAACAAGGAAATCTATTCGCATGTTACTTTCCTTTTCATGTTTCAAAGATTTTAAATTGTTTCAAATAGATGTAAAATGTGCAGTTCTCAATGGTTTTCCTTCTAAGAAAGTTTATGTAGAACAACTTCTGTGTTCAGGTTCACAAAAACACTCTATGGCTTGAAACAAGCACTGCAAGCGTGGTATGAATTTTTATCTCAAATTTGGAGAGTTAAGACTTGACAATATCAGGAACCTTCGGTTAAAATTTTGAGTCATTTGGAGTTAGGATGGAAAAGTTATGATTATTTGAAGTTACTGTTAAAAACTAGCTTTTTCATGCAAAAAAAAGACTCATTTTATAGCTACACGGGTTGGGCCTGTTTTCTATCAACTGGATTGAATTTAGTGGGCTTAAAAGCTCATATTATTTCCCAGGAATGAGCTTGTAAGTGAAGCCTAAGTCTAGGTCCCTATTGGACCCAAAATGCCTAACTTGGTAGCCCATGTGAAGTAGGCCCTTTTCTATTATTTGAGCTAACACAAGTCGTGTTTCAGACCTTCTAATAATTTTCAGATGTGGGCTTTCCAGCAATCCCAAGTCTAATTTCTCATTTAGCTTGATACAAATAACTTGGATAATATGAAATATTGACCTCTTTTAGGTTAAATCATAAAAAGTTCTAAATCAATTTTTTTGAGTGCTCTCTGATTTAAAAAATGATTAAGATCCTTAAGACTCACTCTGTTTCCTCCCTCGTCCATATTTTTGTTTACTACTAAGATAAATTATGGAGATATTTGAGACATTTATCACCCATGAGTTCCCTACCCATGTTCTCATTAACCATGTTCGAGTCTTAGTCTCAGAGGGCTTAGACGTAGTTTTGGTCCATCAGCCCCACCTAATTCCGAAGGATATGCCACCAGAATTCCTGTATACGAGAACAGCCCATTGGGGGAGAACTACAGCGACATAAACTGGGTAGACCTCACCCTGTTTGATCATGATGAAGACTGAGCTTCTTGGGATGCCTTTGTTTTATGTTTTGTTTTAATGTTGGATTGCTTGTATATAAGCTCTAAATAACAGGATTAGTGATATAGGCTTATTTTTTGTTAGCCTAGATTTTTTAAGGACATTAGGGTTCTCCCAAATCCCTAACCCTGACAGATAGTTCCTTTGCAGTGTGTTATTCCCTTACGTACGTGTGATGTTTTCTTTGTATTGAATGTATTTCTCTTATTTTATTTTAAATTGACTTCCATTTCCACCATAATGTTTTCTGAGTAAATTCTATTAAGTACTGAGTCTTTAATCGCCCAAAAGAAAATACTACCGTCATAAGACCAGTAGTTAAGGACGTACCGTAGTCTCACCATTTATGCATCTTTGTTACTACAAAGAGAGCTTGGAGACTTATTCGAGCACCAGGGACGTGACACACCTATTTAGATCTTTCGAAGCAAATGATCCAACATCTTGAGATCTTCACTTGAAATCCATGCATATTCTAAATTTGGTTTCCCTGGCAAATGGATCAAGTATTGCGTGAGAGCCACGTCGAGTTGGATAGAACAAACATCCAGAACATCAATGGACTCTCGTGGAGAGTTAGAGAGGCGGCACTCGAAATCTTTTGGTTCCATAACAATCTGCCTCTCATCTCCATGTGATAAAGATTACATAGGTTGAATGTAGGACTTATTGAAAAATCAGCAGGCAATTCAATGCAATAAGCACTCGGACCCACCTTCTTTAGAACTCGACAATGGCCAAACTTCCTCTGTTTCAGCTTGATATAAGTACTGACAGAAAATCTCTCATTCTGTAGATAAAATATAAGTAGATCTCCTTCCTTGAACTCCAGCTTCCTTTGATGAATATCAGCATTTGGCTTATAAAATTGGGTAGAATGCTGGAATTGATGTCGAACTTTTTCATGAACATCCTTTACGTGCTCAATAAACTCTTCATCTTTCATACTTACTCTTCCTTGATTTGACAATGGTAGGAGATCAAGAACATGACTTGGATTGTTTGCCATAGAAAACTTCAAATTGAGACTTCTTCTTTGATCGATTGGCTGAGCTATTGTAAGAAAATTCTGCATGAGGAATGACAAAGTCTCACTTCTTTAGATACTATTCAATTAAACTTCTCAGCAAATTTCCAAGAGATTTATTAACTACTTCAGTTTTTCCATTAGTTTGAGGATAGTAAGCACCAGAGAATTGCAAATGAATCCCCAAAAATTTCCATAGATTCCATCAAAAGTGACTAACAAACTTCACATGATGATCCAAAGTAATGGACTTTGGAACACCATGTAGAAGAACAAATTCTTTAACAAATATGGCGGCTATACGAGATGCATTAGTAGAATTCTTACATGGTATAAAGTGAGCCATGTTCGAGAAATGATCCACCACCACAAATATGCAATCAAACATGTGATGTGTTCTAGGAAAGCCAAGAACAAAATCCATTGATAAGTCTTTTCAATGAGCATTAGGGATTAGTAAGGGCTGATAATAACGAGCGTTTTAAACTTCTCCTTTTTTTCCTTTTGACACACATGACAGTTTTGCACAAATCGACCAACATCACGCTTCAGTTTTGTCCCTTCCAAAATGTTCACTAAGTCCTCCAGCATACAGTTCATTAATGATAAATAATCTCAGAGAGCCCTCAGGCAAATAAAGTCGATTGCCTTTTAATAGAAAGTCATTGACCAACAGATAATCTCTTCTCTTCTCATCATTCAAATATTGCAACACTTTTGAAAAGAATGGATCTGAAACATAATTTCCTGATAAGAGATCAAAACCAATGATTTCATAAGAGAGAGTTGTCAAAAAGCTATGTCGTCGACTCAAAGCATCAGCAACTTTGTTCGATGATCTAGCTTTGTGTTGTTGAACAAAAGTAAACTTCTCAAGGTATGAAACCAGCTATCATGATGAGAATTAAGAGTCTTCTATCTCTTAAAAAATCTCAAAGCTTCATGGTCTAAATAGAGAACAAACTCCAAACCAATAAGATAATGTTCTCAATGTTGTAAAACTTGAACAATTGCATATAACTCCTTATCATTGGTTGAATATTTCAACCTTGCATCACTGAGTTTCTCATCAAAATATGCAATAGATTTTCCTCCTTGCAAAAGAACAACTCCTATGCCGACATTTGATGCATCACACTCTACGTGGAATGGCTTAGAAAAATTTGGTATTATTATAATTGGTGCTTCAACTTTTGGAAATCACTTTCAACCTCATTGGTCAACTGAAAATCCTTCTTCTTTAAAACATTAGTCATCGGAGCAACCATGGTGCTAAAATGTTGACTAAGACTCAATTAATATTTTAGAAGTTGTGTTTTTCATTTACTCGTGCTTGGGGGGCTGTTCAAAGCGTTACTTTTTAAACCCTTCTCTAGCAATGGAAAAAGATAGATTTATGTGTTTATACAACTTGAGTCTTAGTCTTCTTTGAAGAATGATTTCTTCTCCAAACTCTGATCCATCGGTAGATTCCGATAGGTGGCGAGTTCTTGCTTTGTATCTCATGTTGGATTACATTTTGGTGGTGTTTTCTTAATCCCATCGTGTTCTACTCGGGTGGTGACCTTATCTATCCGAGTATGTGAGTTAAAGTGTGTTCCCGAGTGTTTCTCAATATTCTGACAAACATCTCGAGCTACCCATACACTCCTGACCTTTCCACAAATATCCTGAGGTATCCATGTATCCCGGGCAGTCATCTTAATCCCGAGGTTTCATTTCTTCCAAAGCATTCCAACCAATCGATCAAAGAAGAGATGAGAGCAGCTGCTAGAAAGGGGGCTGAAGTGAGAGCAAGGGTGCTGTGATGAGGCTTGAGGTGAGAGAAATGAGATGAGAGCAGCTGCTAGAAGAGGCGTGAAGAAGACAAAGGGAGGAGTTTGGAGAGTGAAGTGGTTCAGCCAAGGAGAAGATGAGCAAAAATGACAAGAGGTAATGCGAAATGGGTGAAGTGAAATTTTGAAAGGCAATGCACCTAGCCTAGATCATGAGAGCGGGGGGAAAAAGGTAAGTTTCTTGTTTATTCCGCCCATGCACATTGGCTGCATGGGCGGCAGCCAATCACTTGCTTTAGTATATTTTTATTTTGATTTTTCTTATGGTTCACATGCTTTCCTTTTTGTCTCTCTTCTTACCTCACTTTCACGTGAGTCTCCTTGTTGGCTTTCACGTGAACCACCCAAAAACCAATTCAATTTCCTCTTCGCCTTTCACGTAAATTCCTATCTTGTCTTTAATTTCTACTTTTCATTTTATCTTTCTCTTATCACATGGTCTACTTATAGGCACATTAACTTATCTCCATTATAAACACACTAGCTTATCTCTATTACAAGCACACTAACTTATCTCCATTATAAGCACACTAACTTATCTCTTAGTTCTTTACCAAGCTATCCTATAAGACTACCTAATGCAGATTAAGGTTACCTAATCAAGGACATAAAATAATTTATATGCTCAACATAGAATTTCATAACTATAGATTATTATGTCATGAATTTTACTTAGATAATTTCGGCAATAATAAGAAATAAAATTCTCTTCATATATTCTTGGTATTACTTTCATAAATCATGGTAGCATAATAATAAGCAAATGGAAAAATTAAATCATAAAGGAAATCTACCTTGAAAAATTCGGTCATGACAATTATACTAACATAATTTCACATCATAAAGAAAATACTTAAGGAAACTTATAGTTCAAAATATCATAATCAACTTAACATCTTACATTGGCCAAACAACGGCCCCTTGAATTTAAGTTCAAAAGGAATACATAAAGCAAATAGCAAAAATGACATACGGGGTCTGTCACGCCCCGAACGCTAGCCCGAAGGGGGTTAATGACAGCCGCGAACATCCACTCAATGAATGTTCTAGCGTTTTCTCTTAATCATGCAGCGGATTTTTTTTTTTTCAAATACATAAACACCTACAACTGAGAGAGATGGGCCAAAGAGATTTACATAAACTTCAACTTACACAATTGACTACAACGGCAATAGTGAAAGCATCCAAATTACCTGTCATGTCTGCATGACTGAAGTACAAGTCCTAAGGGATTCCAACAAAACCTTTATATGGACCTACTCATAACATATAAGTAATACATCTTGAATCCTTATACACATAACATAGACATTCACAGGATGCCTGATAGTACTTCCTATGAACTCTTCAACTTCTGTTTCTGATAACCACGACTAAGATACTAGACATCAAAAACCTTGAACTCTACTAGTCCGAAAACCCATGACCACCACACAACGGAGGCTCATGACGACTCTTCAAAATTTCATCTAACCTTTTATGAAACAACAAAGAGAGATGAGGACGTTCCCATCGGTCCCTCTTCTAGATTTTCCCATCTGAATTGTTATCTGGAATGATACAATTGAAAACATCTGTGAGTCGAAAGACTCAGTAAGGAATTATAATTAAAACATGAGCTTGAAATCATGGTTTGCAAATATGAACTTGAAATCGTGAGTTTGAAACCATGAACTTATTCTTTGAACTCATAATCTTGAACTTGAAATCATACACTTGCTTTGAAACTTGAAATCATCATGAACTCGATATCATAATGAACTTAAAATCATAAGCATGCACTTGACTTAAAATCATAAGCATGCGCTTAAACTTGAAATAATTACAAACTTGAACATAATGTAATTCAAGTACAACTTGAAATATCATGAGCTTTAACTTGAAATATCATGAGCTTGAACTTTAAATATCATGTATACGTATGTAATTCATGCATGATCATGAATCGTGATGCACGTGTATGCCTCATGATTGCATATGCACATGCACTTGCTCTTGAAAACATCTCTTATACTTATAAAGCTCTTTCTTTTGGAAAATCTTTTCCATTCTTATCCTATGGGCTACTTGAGCTCCATTTACCCCCGACATCAGGGTTGTGCGTTCCCGTTGGAACTGTCCCCTATTTCCCTTGGGGACCTTACATATGGTCGAGCTAGCACACCTTCTCAATGTCCTTCAGTGGCTAGACACGACTCTTGGAGGTTCACACCTTCTTGCAAGCATCCTTCAGTGTGATTGCACATACCTCCTGGACTACCCATCCTTCTTGCAAGCATCCTTCGGTATGGGTGTCCTAGGTGACATCCATCCTTCACGTAAACGTCCTTCAGTATGGATGCACCTTCTTGACTTGGTACGGTACCGACCGACTTGGGTTCGTTCGTTAATTAACTTGTCATAAAACTTGTCATAAGTAGCATAAAAATGGTACTTTCATTTGCATAAAATTTCTCCTTCTTTCTTATGAGACAAATAAATGCAAATGCAATTGCTCATGACGTGCTCATGTCATGCTTGGTAATCAACTTATCATAAAATGCTTCTAATGCTCTTGACAGTTCGTGCTTAATGACAAATATCTCATAAACCTTTCATGTTTTCCTTTGCACAAAAACTTCTTTCATGCTTTCATACAAATACGTATACGATGTCATGCTTGTTGAGAAATAACTTGTCATGCGTGGTTATAAACATGTTATGCTTATTCATAAAAACATGCTGTGTATCATTCCAGTTTTGTAAAGCGTAAGTTGCTACTTACTATTTTCACTTACAGACGTAGATTCCACTTACTTTGCTTGCTTGTGGGTTGAATGCCCTTTTACCTACAATTGGATCATACCATTGTTATTCATAGGTTTACTAGACGTATAGAGTAATCAATCAATTACTCACGCTTCATCATACAAAATCGTCCTTATTCCTCATTCAATATCTCATACTTATTCCTCGTTCAATATCTCATACTTTGTCATACACATACTTCATCGTACAAAATCATCCAACGCCCACGAAATTTTGCCCCAAGCCCTCCTCATATAACCTCATATACAAGACGTAGACTTTACACATACAACTCAAAACTTCCAACCAAAAACAATGATTTCATCACTAGAACAAAGGTTATTGCATCTATTTCACTCCCTTTGGTCTTTTATCAAACACCTAGTATGCAAGTTGGTTTCTCTTGGGTTTATAAATTCCCAGATCTAACCACATTCTCCATGGCTTTGTGCACAATCCATACAACTTTCTAAAACTCACTAGATCTACATTTTCTTCAAAGAAAACACATGAATCTCAAGGAGAAATCTAACAACACACAACCATCACAACAACCAAGGAGAAATCTAACAACACACAACCATCACAACAACCATTCAAAGGAAAAAGAGAACATAGGTGAAAATGGGTATGGCTTGGCCGGCCATAACCACTCACCTCCTTCTCTCTCTCTTTCTTTCTCTTCTTCCTTTCTTCTTCTTCTTTTCTCCTTCTTCTTCTTCTTTCTTTCTTCTCTTCTCTTCTCTTCTCTTCTCCGGTGGGAGCTAGGGCAAATGACTTTTCGATTTGGGGGTGGGCTGCTTATACATAAAGGGGCTTGGGGAAAAGACAAGGCTGCCCTCCCTTATTTCCCCCTTTTTCACATGAATTCCACCTCACGTATTTTCTAGGGATTTAGTTATATGTGTCGACACCATCACTAAAGGTGTCGACACTTACAACACATTTAGTAAGATGTGTCGACACCATCACTCACGGTGTCGACACTTCCAACACTTAGCCAAAGTGGGAAAAATGTAAACTCTCGGGTTTCGGTTAGATGTGTCGACACCATCACTCAAGGTGTCGACACTTCCATCACTTGGTCAAAATTCACGGGAGTTCTGGAAAAATACACACTTTCGGGTTTTAGTTGGATGTGTCGACACCATCACTCAAGGTGTCGACACTTCCAACACTTAGTCAAAAATCACTCTAGTTCCGGAAAAATATAAACATTCGGGTATCGGTCTAATGTGTCGACACTTTGACCCAAGGTGTCGACACTTACAACACTTAGTCAAAATTCACTTCGGCCTCCAGAAAAGGTAAACTTTCGGGTGTTAGTCTAATGTGTCGACACTATGCTCCAATGTGTCGACACTTACACCAACAATCACTCAATTAATCATACGTACATATTGAGGGAATCATAAACGACATCAATAAGGTAAGGTCGGGATCTCACAGCAATGTTACCTAAAAACAGGGTGCTAAAAAAAATCTTCCTATTCCAACACCCCAATTATGATCCTCCAATTATTTCACTAAATACCCAAATACTCTTCCGCAATAATCAGAGCACATGAAAAGTTGGGGTCTCACAGGGTCTCACATTATAAGGCAGGAAGTCTGTGTATCTTAGCAAGATGGAACTATGAAAAATATTTTTGGGCCTAGGCCCAAATAGGCCAACCCACCATGGGCCCAATTGGCCTAGCCCGCCCACTTTTAGTCCAACTTTCCCACTGTTGGTTGTGGACCCTTCTGGGCTTCCAAGGGCCAATTTTATTTCTCACCCAAACTTTTCCCAAAAACTTAATCTAATTAATTTTGCTTTAGTCTAACTAATATTTTTGTATCACAAAACTATTAATTTCTTTTCTTATACTGTTCAGGTTATTTCAAAACTCGTGAAAGGACCAAAGGGGACAATTAATCTTAGCTCCGTATAGGTCAACAAAAATTGTGACTTTCTTTTATTGCTATTTGACCATGTCTATTTCCAATAGATAGAGATTGTCGCACTTTAAGTGTTTATTGCTTCGCTTGCGGGTCTCGCCTCGCTTGTTTGATTTGATCGCTTTGCTTGTTACGTTGGCTCACAAACCATATAAAGGCTTGCTTATGCCTCCTAGGGAAGAGATTTTTTTTCTTGATTAATTTTAATTTGCTCAAAGCAGTCATCGCTTTTTTTTACTCTCATTTCACCTCCTGAGAATCTATCCTTAAAAAAATAAAGTTATTGTGTACTCTTACTTTATTATTTATACCTCTAATCCTTGAATTCTTAAATTTTAATCACACAATTATTCCAAAAACAGAAAAATCACACTTTCTAGGTTAATTACACTTTGCATACACGTGATTTGATGGGTTTGACACTTTGCACCCCGTTATTTCAATTGTCACACATTTCACCCACATGGTTCTCGGTTTTCTATGATTTGCACCCCGTCGTTTATTTATCCCTCAAAACGAACGGAAATCTCAATTATGTGTTATGCATGTGACTCCTTATCTAAGCATGTGTTCCCTGACACATTTCATGGAACTGCCCACCGTACATGTATATTAGCCGCATAGAGCCTAACCTCTAACTACATCTAAATGATCAACACTATATGTGTGAGTCGACACTAATTTTAGGATTCAAAGTTAAAACAGAACAAAATGTGTAAGGACTCATTATTCTTTTCGGCAATACTTGTTGAATAAATATCTCGCTTGATTTTATTCAGCGTGTTAATCTCATTGTACAACACCAATCATATTATCTAGAAATCTCTATCCCCAAAGTTAAAACAAACTTTCATGGATAACATATTATGGTCTTATCAGACAAGACATTCTTATCAATGACCGTGAACGGTTTATGATGCCTTGTTTAATTTGATCGATTTTGTACTCTTGTTTGTATGTTTGTAATGTTGATAGGGTGATGGTTTAGATATGTCAATCAGGAATTTAAGTTCAATTCAGGGGTTAGGCATTTAGTTTAATCTTTAGAGTTTTAGTGATCAATCTTTCATAGTTAGTCTTTAAATATTATGGGCATACATAAAAAGTCATATAAAACTAACACTACCATAATCAAATATTATGGGCTTGGTTTAAGGCATAATGATCCGGTCCAATAGAAACAAGATCATTGGTTTATTTGGGAAGATTTCGGAGAATGATCATCACAGATTTGCAAGGAATATTGTGACACTTGGCATGAGCTGACCATGTCACTGCATTCGATCACTCAATGGTGTTGCTTCTATGTGCTAACTTGCACTAAATGATGGCCTCTACCTATTTTTGTTTAACTCGAGTTAAGTGGCTCTTTTTAACTCTAACTTTGTACTATTTTAAACTATCGAAAATGAAACGTATGATTTAATTTAAAAATTTACGCCCAAGGTGAAATTTTCCTTCTGCACTTATTTCTGGTCCATTTTTATTAATATCTAAATATTATATTTGTTTGCCAATTTTAATGGTGCTAATTTTTCTTTGCACAAGAGATTAATTAGTACTTACCCAAGCATGTTATTAATGTTTGTTGATCATGCTTTCAATTTTCTTTGTCTAACAGTAGAACCAGGAATTTGATATGTACTTGGAAGAAATATACGATTGTCAAATTAACTGTAGGCTGAAATAGTAAAATATGTAGAGCTTATTTTTCTACATTTAAATTTTAGGTTTTATCTTTATATGGGCTTGAGTTTTTATCTGATGATAAAAATACAAATATGGAAACATTAAGGGATGAAAAAAAATCAAAATAAAAAAATAAATCTATCGAACATTTGAACCAATTAAAGTGGGCGTTACTAACAAAGTTAGGGGTCAAGTGGTCCTTTCCTCAGCACCTATTTTCTTTGCCTTTAGCGCCACTTCCCTCTCTATTTTTCTAGTCCATCGTCGCACACCATAAGCAGTGAGGTAGAGAGAAATAGAGTGTTACGGGAACTTAAAGGAACAGAGTCGAGGAGACAGAGAAGAGAAGAACGCGGAGAAGAAGAAGAAGAAGAAGAAGAAGAAGAAGAAGAAGAAGAAGAAGAAGAAGAAGAAGAAGAAGAAGAAGAAGAAGAAGAGGGAGTAGCTGTAGGTCCGGTCAAGGCAAGGCAAATAAAAATAAAAAATAAAAGATTAGCAAAGGTAAGGGTGGTTACTATTGGACCGAAACTTTTAAAGGAAACCGTAGATGACAATGTGAAGTTGTTAGGGATTATATTTTCTACATTTTCGACACTTTGTATGTTGGAATAGATAAAATTTTTGGAGCTTAGGAAGGCACACATGGTCAGATTTTGTGTTAAGGTTTCAAGGGAAAATGTTGATGCGCCATAAGTGTTTGATGAAAAGCCTGAAAGAAAAGAAAAAAAAAAGGAGTCCATTTCTTCTATTGTCTTGAGCAAGCGGAGGGTGGTTAGGTTAATTTCATTGGAAAATGCATTGGTAATTTGCTTGGTAAAGATAGAATTGTTGTATTGCTTGAAGTTTTGGAGTGGCTAAATTACTCTGTCAATCCTTGTAGTTTACCGTATTCCCAGATTGGTGTCTGAGGTAATTATTGTCCTATGTATAACCCTGTGGTTTCTAACGTTTCCTAGATTATTCCTGCCGTTAGATAAGCCAACAGAATTTGCATACGTGGCTGACGGCAACCATGTCAGATCCAATAACTAGCTGACACGTCTCAAAAATGCCATCTCATAAAAAATTTGTAAAATAATACAGGGTGTAATAGGTGACTGGATGCCCGCGCAAAAGCAAGACCCAAAGTCTTTGACTACAAGGGGCAAAACCCAGTCGCAGGGTAGGCAACCAAGAACAAGATAAGAAATCGAAGAAGGACACACAAGCTTTTCATTTCTTGGGAGAGAAAATCAGCAACAAAAGATTCAATTTTTTATAGTGATCTTCAAGTGGGTTGGTGGGGTGGGCAAAGAAAAGGGCAGAATCCTCTATTGGGAGGACTTTGATGAACTGCTTCTTCTTCCTCAAGCATGCCATAAGAGAAAGATTGCCTCTTCCTTTCTCCGAATAAATTACACCGTTTCCTGTCCCATTCACTCGAATTCTCACTTAAAGCCAAACTCGATCAGTCTATCAATCTTTTTTATCTCTTTCTCTTTTACAGTCTCCAAAGGACTGAAGAAGTAGAAGAGCAAGAACCGTACTGAGATACAATATAGATTATCATACACAATTTTCAGATAATTTTTTAGCCCAAACGATAGAAAACAAAGGCATTTCCTGCCCTTTTTGTACACCAACTAATTGAAGCTGATTCGAGGGTGATGTTAATGGGAATATTTATGGGTTATTCTGTAACCCGTGAGCTCAAAGTAGGGTCATCATCTTTCAAAGACATTTTTATTCCCGTCCCTCAGTGGCTCAGTATATAAGAGAGCCCTGAAGGAAAAGTTCTTAGAAGACAATTGCTGTTCTTTGGGGTGGTGCGTAGGGCAGCCGTTCTATAGAGGACTTGGAGAGAGAGAGGGAAGGAGGGGAAGGGGAGAGAGAGGGGTGTTGGGTTTTTAAACTGGTTTTTTCCGTGTGTTGTGTTTCAGTGTATGCTTATAGTGGTTCTGTTCCTCGCAGAGGACTTAAGGTTCTTCAGCTTCGAACATATTCATTCAGAGATTTCTTTCTTAGGGCTGTGTAGATTTGGGGATATGTTTTTAGGGTTGTTTTGGTTGGGATGGAGTTGGATGGAGGGATAACTAACGAACACATAACGTGGCTATTTTAATCCAACGTTTGAATGCCATGTTAGATGCGGGACCCAGTTTTTTCTCTTAAAATGTTATGGTATGTTTTAACACGTGTTAGGTATTTATTAGATCTGACATAATTGCAGCCAGCCATGTCTGCAAATTCTGTTGGCCTATCTGATGGTAGGACCAATCTGGGAAACGTTAGAACCACAGCGTTACCGGTAGGATAAAAATTAACATAGAGACCAATCTGGGAAAATTTCAAACCCCAGCGACTGGCTAGATAATTTAGCCTTTTGGATTTGAAGTCATTAAAGTAGAAAATTTTAAGAAAACGGTTTCTGCTATGAGGTATTTGGCAAAATCTAAAATTGTTTTGCACATGCATGGCCGGATATGTACTTGTTGTGACCTTGGGTGTTGTCTTTTTATATTTAAAGATGTGAACCTAGAGCTAGTTTCATTCCAAGTCCCGTTTGAGTCTTACATGGCCATTGAAGATGAACTAGGTTCTGTACTTCGGAAGTTGATTATTTAGTTTTCTTGAGATATACAAGTTCTTATGACTTTTTGATGCAGGCCGAGGTCCGGAAGGCTTGACAAAATCTGAAAAGGATCAAGCCAAGGGAATTGGATAGTCCTGGGATGCCACTCAACTAGGGGTAGCAGAAGCCACTCGACGCTACTAATCGTGGATGCCACTCGACGCGACCAAGCCACTCGCATGATTGGTAGGAGGATGCCACTCAACTCCAAAGCAAGAGATAAACTTGCAAGAAATTATCTTTCTAAATTCAAAAGTTCTACTTCTATTTTGGATAATCACTCATATATGGAGTTCATTACATCATAGTCAAGCTAGAAAAAATGGAATAATAAAGTCTAGACAATTCCAACACAAAAGAAATTAAATGCACTTTGAAATTCACTGGCTGTTGACATTTCCGATGTCTCGAAGTAAAAATGTCATAACTTTCTCTAAGAATGTTCAAATGCTCCAAGGTCAGGTGCGTTGGAAACTAGAGACGTAGGGCTTTCCAACGATATATCGCACAATTGCTAAATCTTCGTAAATTGTTCCCGCTGAGGTCTAGAGTCCTAGATGCAATTGATGCTTTGTTACCTCGGCCAGAGATGCAAGTGATACTCTATTACCTCGGCCAGAGATGTAAGTGATGCTTACCTCAGCCATAGATGCAAGTGATACCTCATTTTCCCAGGGATAGTTATTCCGAGGTGCAAGGGGTGCTCCTGCATCACTATTAATGCTCTCTGTCCTAACCAAAATATAGTAGATGATGTGTTGGCAAATGTACGTGATAGATTAGCCTATAAAGGAGAAAATGGAACCGATTTTGCATAATATTCGTTGAGCTAATGTTATTGTAATGGGACATGTTTGGAACAGATTTTGAGGGACTCCATTTTTAGGAGCTTTGTCCAGACCTTTCTGGTGTCTTTTGGTCCTGAGACTTTTGTCTTTAGGTCTTGAGACGTAGATTCTAGTTGGTGCCTAGAGCACTCGGGTGCTCTATTTTAGAGGGGCAGATTTGCTCCCTTGTTTTCATAGATGTCTCTGTTATTTTCAGTACCTCTTAAGGGGTTTAAATAGGTCCATGAGTGTTGATTATGACATGGAGAAATTATGGTGATGTAGTGAATAAAACCTTGGAAGATTTGATGAATTCCTTGAGGTATAGTTGCCTGAAAAATTTCCAGATTTGAGGGAGGTGGTGTTACCGTGCGTTAGAATTTAATTTTAGGGTGCTTTCATGACTTCTGAGTTGCTGAACAATTGCTGTGTTGCTGTTATTCGTGATCTTGCTGTCAATAAAACTACTAGAACGAGTACAGTTTGTTTTTGTAACAAGCCGCAGACAAAAAAATCATAATGTCCAAAGCATTCTTGAGTGATTTGTTGCTGGAAATTAAAATTTAAGAGCTGAATGTGGTGTTGAAGGAAATTTATAGTTTCTGCAGAATTTATTTGTTTTGTTTGTAATGTGTCATAAGTTTGTTAGGTAAGAATTTTAGATTAATTGTTATGAGAGTTATAAGTTACTATTTTGTTGAGATTGCAGTCATTAATGCTAGTGAAAATGGTATTGGAAAACGAGATGTACAGAGGCTAATTTGTTGCTGAAATTAAAGTGTAAAATGTAGTAGACATAGGAAGATGAATTGCAGAAAATTTGGGTTTAGAACCATCGCGTGTTGAAGATAAAATTATTTTAATCAATTTTCAAGTTTACAATTGCTGTCTTTGGAAAGTTTATAGGTGAATTCTTGGACCTGGTATTTATTTTAAAGATTCATATTATGTGCTCACCTTGGTGTAACTCCTGATAGTCATTCATTGAGCAATTATCAAATGTATTCTGCAGATAATAAAATAGTTTTGGTAAGTGGTTGTCATAGCAAATGTGTTGCTGGAAAATAAAGTGAGTTATTGTGAAGAGCTATGGTTGGATTTGTTGTTGTTAGAGAATTTATAGCATCTGATAAGCTTGATCTATAGCGTTGGAAATCATTAAGAATTATAGGGTAGACTTGTTAAAATAGTTGCTGGAATTTAGTTCTGCAGGACATAAGATCGATCTAAGAGTAAGTTTTGATGCAATATTTTTATCCTTTGAACCTGAGTGAGTTTTCTGTTATAGGCCTATGAAATTCGAAGATTTTAAGCCATACTTCAAGTGATTCTGATAAATATTGAGTAAGTTATGGATTTTTAAATTTCAGACGTCAAGTTGTCACCAGCCTTGCATGTCCCAGATTTCTTGCTCGTTCCATGTAATTTTTAAGTGATCAATTTAAGTCTAATTTTTATGGATTTGGTCTTGAATTTTAATTTTATGAAAGTGGAACATTTTAAGATAAATTTCGTGTTATTTAGATATGTATTGAATAAGTTATGGAGTTTTGAAAATCGAAGGTCAAGCTGGGGACAGCAGTACTGTTTGCTCTAGGATTTTTATCTGTTACGAAGTATTTTTGAAAAAGTAAATTAGTTCCTATTTTATGAGTATTATCTTCAAATTTAAGTTAATGAAATCAGAAAAGTTGAAAAGTAATTTCGTGCAATTTGAAGCTATGTTGTTGAAGTTATGAATTTTTGAAGTTGGAGACGTCGAAGCTGTCAGCTTGAATGCCCTCAGCAACTTGCATTTCGAATAAATATTTTGAGTGGAAAATGAGCTCTAATTTACCTGAAATTTTAATAGGTTATAACATCGAGTGTAAGAATCATTTGGCATCCAAGTTTAATGGGTTCTGAAACGTTAAAATAGAGTTTTTACATTGTAGAACCAATGCTGGTTAGTAAAGAAATTTGTGTGAGTTAATATGATATGTTTATTTTGAAATGAATTATTATTTGTTGCATCGAGTTAATCTCTAAATCATTTAAGTGACGGCATTAGTATGACTCATTTGTAGGCAATACACCACCACAAGCTCGAGTGGATAAAGGTAGGTGAAAAAACTTTGTTTTTTGGAATGATACACAACTTGAATATTTGTCATTGGGCACGCCATGAGCATTGTTGACATGTTCCCAAGGAAAAGGGGAACAATTCCAAAGGGAACCCACAACCCTGTTTTCAGGGGTAAATGGAGAGCTAGAAGTAGCTCAAATAAAGATGGAATGTGTTTCAAGCTAATTTTCAAGTACAAGAGTCCATACATAAACATGCATTTACTCTTTTGGCATATATATAACTGTCATTCATGATCATGCTTCAAGTCATGCATATCTCAATTCATTAATCATCCATTATTGAGTCATTCGACTCATAGTATTTTCAATTCTATCATTCCAAATGACGTTCTAGGTCAAGAAACTTATGAGGATATTCTAAAACACGAGGGAGGGGCTGATGAGGGTGTCCTTCTCTGAACCGTTGTACATGTAGTCCACTTTTTGAAAAACTTATATGAACCACCCTAGCAATATTCTCATGGCCTATATAGGCCACCAGACTATCTTTAGACTTTGTATGAATTAAACTAAGTAATGTTTATTTTGAACTATGATATAGTCATACTTATTGCTTGAGTTATTTGAGATTAAATTTCTAAATGTTCCCCTATGCATGTTATGTGGTATAGGTATACATTTTACTTAGCCTATATCTAATTACATACTTGTATGCTACGTAAGAACGCGTGAGTATAGGTATACATTTTACTTAGCGTATATCTAATTACATACTTGTATGCTAGGTAAGAACGCGTGAGGATCTACGTGGCAACCAGCGATAAGAAAATAAATTTTCGAGTAGTATTTTTAAAAAACTATAAGTGACTCATACTTTCTAAATTAGTAATAACGAGTTAAAAAAAAATTCCGCTGCAAGATTAAGTTAAGTGCGCTGGAGCGTTCGTCATGGCGAACGCTTGCGGCTGTGTCATCAGCCCCCTTTGAGCTAGCGTTTGGGGCGTGACACTAAGCTTGAGAGGTAAGGGTACTTGAAGCCTAATATGTGTATTGGAAGGATTCAAAGAGCATGTATGCACGAAAGTTCTCTACTTTGTTATGATACTTTACGACGAATCTTAATTGCATGTTATGGGTGTGCATAGATTTGTACATTAGAGTAGTTTTTAGTCCAAAGTGTCTATTTGGATGTTCTAAGGATCCAAAAGGAAGCAAGGATCATCTATGCCCTTTATTTGCCTATTTGGATGAATGATGAAGATAGAAACCAAGATCTTGTACAAAAATTAGTTAGGTTAGATAAATAGCATGTTGCATGTTAGGGAGTTGAAATACAAGGTAAGAAGTTAGTATTTTTGGAGCCTAAAGCTCACGGGTGGATGTCTTTTTGCCATTTGAATCGCTTGTCTTTCTTATTTTGAGTTATTAGACCTAGATGACATGTTTCTTGTTTATATTCTAGTTGCACGTTCCTTCTAGGTGTTCTTGTGATGATCTTGTAAAGATGAATGCAAGGAAGAAAGTTTTAAAAGAATGATTTCCTTATGAAATTGTAAAGTGGTTTAGGGTCTATTTGATAAAAATTAAATATATGCTTAGTTATGAGCTTTGAGTTTGAAATTGTCCACATTGAATTATCTAGAATTGATTTGAGCTCTAGCTATAATTAAACGAGACAAAAGAAATACTTGAGAATTAAAAAGGCTTAAATGAGAAAACTAAGGCCATATAGAGAATTGAAAAACGGCTTTAGAGAGCCCAATGGGGCCCACATTAAATCTAGACTCTATCTTTTAAAATTTAGGCTTAATTAGTCCCCTAGTCACTAGGGTATGACCGAATCTCAAACTACTCCCTAAACTTTATTTCGTCCTAAACTATTACCTGGAGAATTCTTCATGTCCTGGAGTGGTCATTCTGTCAATACTGTTGACGACTCTATTAACGAAATAAATCCAATGTGAAGAACGAGGACACATCATCATCAATCGCAAGCAGTCACGTGTGAGACCCTGTTTATTTCTTTTGTTATTTTCTATGTATTAGCTTTAATTTTAATTATGGGGCCATATTTTTGGCCAATGTATGACCTAAGCTTTATGTTTAAGGTACATTAACTAATATGAGATTTTCTTTCACAAATTTTTCCTTAAATAACTTTCTCTTCATTATGGAAGTTTTGTGCAAGTTTAATTTTATTTCCCTAAGAGCCGAAACTTGAAAGGTAAGTTTCTCTTATGGATTTATATTTTTCATTTGCTTAGTATATTCCATAATCCATGAAATTAAATTATGATTAAAGATTTATATATATATTGGCCGAAAATAATTACATAGAAAAATATCATGAATTTCCTTTAAGTATTTGAAAATTTTTGTGTCTTTAATAAGAAGTATTAATTATCATTAGAAATATTAGATGATAAGCTACTAGGCATATGATAAGTTTTAAGAGAGTTTAATTTGATAAGCGCACTTGCTTATCATAGTGATAAGCTAGCATAATGATAAGCTAGAGAACTTTTAATATGATAGGTTGTTGTGACTATCGTAGAGATAGACTAGAACAATTATCTTGAGATAGGTTGTCATGCTTATAAGATGATAAGCTATGGAATTGAACTAGATAAGCTAGAAAGCTTATAGGAGATAAGTTAGGTGACAAAAGTAACTAAGTTGATAGTTAGGTGAGACAAGTAACTAAGTTAGTTGTATTGTAACCAAACAACATAAATGAGCTTTGAAGACAAGGCCATTCACGTGAAGATGTAAGGAGGAGTGAAAAGCCATAAAGCTTTGTGGACCATGTGGAGAGTAAAGAAGAGACAAGGTGAGCAATTAAGTGACAAGACAAGACAAAGGAAGAGAAATGAGAGAAAAAGCAAAAGGAGAAGCAAGAGTTCACGTGGGATAGCAAGCATGAGGGGACAAAGAGATGATGTGAGAGAAAGTGAGAAGAAAAAGGTGAGAAAGGACCATGCAATGGTCGGCCAAATTCATCCCAATTTCACCCCCTCTTTCCTTCTTTCTCTCTTGTCATTTTCAACATCACTTGTCATTTTCATTTTCATAATTTCACCTTGGGAGACTCAATTGCTTCATATGAACTCACCCTCACACTTAGCATTTCAAACTTCACATTTCAATTGCTTTGGCCGAATATCACAACCCTCTCTCTCTCTTTTCCTCTCTTGGCCAAAACTTCCCCTTTGAGCTTAAACCTTGTTCTTTTCTTCTTGCAACCAAATCACTCCTCTAAAGTTCTAAGTTTGTTTCTCTTCTTTAGGTGACCAAATCCCCTTTTTGTGCAACTCATTTCTTCTCTCTTAGTGGTTGGGAATCTCTATTCACCTAGCCATTTTCCCTTAATGAAATCTAGCTCACTTCCTTAGAACTAAATCATTTCAAGTTTGCCTTGTTTTTCCCCACCATAAAACCTATCTTAGCACCTTATATCAGCCTTGAAACCATTTCAAAAGGGTGAACCGAAAGTTTGGGTTAAGGAAGGATCTTGGTGAAAATCGGGTGACTAGTGGAAGGTAGAGGTAGGCTTGATTTTACATGATGTTTTTGCTTAAGTTCTTTATAAGTTCTGACCTAAGGTGTTTTACTATGCTAGGTACACTCCTTTTGTCAAAGCTTATGTTCAATCGTCAAGGTGAGGCCAAAAATGGTTGTTAGTGCTAAGTATTGATGGTTGGCCGAATGTCTCTTGGTTGGATCTTGAGTTGATGCTTTGATTTTGTTAGATCTTGAGTTTAGAAGACCAACCCTAAGTTATGATGTTAGATCTAGCTATATAAGCATGAGATCCGAACTCGAAAGTTAGAAAAAGAAAAAGTAAAGGAATGCATGTTGCAAAGTTTTGGCATGAAGGGTTGTGTTGGTTGGTGTTGGCCGAAACTTATATGTCTTTAATCTTCAAGTAGAACTTTGTTTAAATATAGATTTGATGAATGACCATGATATATGTAAGTTTAGTAAACATATGCATATAAGCTAGTCTTGAAATGTTGAGGTTGCATGTAAATCGAAAGAACTAAGGAAACCTAATTATTCTATGAAAATGTGTGTTGGCCGAATATGATGTTGTGCTAGATCTTGAAGTTGTTTTGTGATTTGTAGATCCTAGGTTGTGAATCTGAAAATGAAGGATGAGATCACCACTGGAGAATAAAATTTAGACAAGGAATACTTAAAATGGAACATGGCCGAATGACCTAGTAAGAGAAACCCTAATAGCAACCCTATAACAATAAGATTATATTTACTTGTGATGGATAAAGGAAATTAGGGTTATAGCCAAATGGATTAGAGGATTAAAGCTCAATTATAAAACACACAATATTAGTAATAGAAAAACGTGGATAATAGGCTTAAAGGTTCGGGTTAAAAGAATTAGCAGAACCTTGTGGTGTTAAGTATAGATTGAGGACTTAATTAGGTTGGCCGAAACCTAGGGTGATCAGAGTAAAGCTTATATTCGGGTTGCATATAGGTCAAATGTCAAGCCAAGGATTAATTATAATTAGGGTTAGTAATTGATGAACTTAAAGACCTAGCGTAATGTATGTAATAAAAGAAAGATTAGGAGTTGATTATAGAGCAACTAGCTTGCTAATTAGAAACCTAAGTAAGAATGATTAATAAGAATTTCTATGTAAACGTTTGAGAATAATAATATATTTTCAGAAATATATTTTTGGGAAATAACCGATTAAAATACAAATATTTAACTTGTATGATTATGTACTTATTTCTTAGTACTAAGAAGTGTTTGAATCGCTTGTAGGCGATCTTCGTATCTTTATACATAATCAAGGAGACCAAGGTAAGTGGATTGTAAGTGGAACTTGTAAGTGAATCTTACAATTTTATGAAAACTGGAATGACACACTGCATTGATTCATGAACAAGCATGATATTTCAAGCATGACATAGCATGAGCATTGCATGATTTTTCTAAAGAGAATTTTTATGCAATGTCGTATGGAAAATTTATGGAAAGATAAGTTAAGTCAAGGGCTCTGGTCGGTACCGTACCATCATGATGGACACCCATACCGAAGGACGAATGCGAGAAGGATGGGTGAATCCTAAGAGGCTGTGCGAACCACACTGAAGGACAATGAGAAGGTGTGGGCCTCCAAGGGTCGTGTCTAGCCATCAGGCCTGGGGCAACTATGGGCTAGCTCGATCAAATGAAAAGTCCCCAAGGGTAAGGGAGACGGTTCCGATGGGAACGCACAACCCGGACTCCAGGGGTTAAATGGAGCGTAAGTAGCCCACAAGTTATGAATGAATGATTTTCAAGGGCCAGGGGCCAATTTCAAGAACAAGTTTATGTCCCTACAAGCAAGAGCATATGCATACCATGACATGCATGTGCATCATAAATTATGTTTTCCCATGATTAAGCAAGTACAAGTCAAGAGCATGTTTTAAAGTTATGTTTATCCCTTACTGAGTCTTTTTGACTCACGTTTTTAAAATTGTGTCATTCCAGATGCCTTAGGAGAAGGAAGTCAGGAGGACTACCTGACTTAGAAGGAAAATCATTTCTATGTTTTGATTGTTGTGACTTGATCGATTAGATCCGTCACTTGTTAAGTGTTGAACATGATATGTATATATTAAGTTGCAAGTTTATTGAGAACTTAAATCATGATATGAGTTGGCTCGCTTCTCTCGCGATTCTGTATTTTCCGCTGTAAGTTTGTATGTACGAACGCTGGAGCTTTCCGGGGGATTGCTCGCGGCTGTCACGGTCCCATGCGGGATAGCGTTTGGGGCGTGACAGTTAAGTGTCCTCAATTCACTCAAAACTACGAAGTTGAACTGATTAGTGTTAATTTAAAATCCATATCGAATTGTCTACGCTACCATTACCTAAAACTCCAAATCATAACGCCATGTTGACAGATCTAGCTGAAACTCTAAGCCTTCTCTCAGATACCCACCCAGGCGTCATCTAACACGACTCTTGGCAAGCTCCTAAATATCATCTGAGAAGAGAGGACATGTAAGGGGTGACTTCGTAAACTCAGTATGCAAAATCATAATACTATGGTGCACCTTCAGGAGCCACATTTAATAGAAACTGTAAATCTCAATCCATATAACTATAACTGAAAAACAACTTTTATCTTTATAATAATACTATAGAAAATGCATTTGGCAATAACTGTGGGTCACGTTTACCCCCGTGACAAGGTTGTACAGTCCGCAGACTCATTGCGCACTCACTGTACCAATTGCTGTAACTTTGAATTTTGAGCCTCAGGGTTTGAAAACATCAGACATATCATACAACAATCATTCACAAGATATTGTGAACATATGAAATCACGAGATAAATCATCAAATAATAACATATACATTAAAAAGGCTCATGATTACACCAATGCATGCAAAAATATTCCATAACATTTTACTGTAACATAATGCACGTAAAACTCCAAAGGTTTTCAATAAAGTATGCATTTCTCAAATATCACATCGATCTTTTAGGAAAATCTAGCATAATAACCCCACTTACCTTGCTCTTCATAACACTTGAACTCTTTATCAATTAACCTCCAAGAACTCAAGAAACTAGACTAGAACCTTCAAAAAAATGCTTGATTTTTCATTCTCCTAATCAATACAAAATATCGCAGAAACTAACAAAGTATTTATAAAAGACTAATTGCAACTCTATTTAAAGAATGACTCTAAATTTGAAAAGATGATAAGAATGACTTGCTATCCATTTTAAAATTCAAACATATTCTAAAAGTATTAAAATTCAAAACTTTAAAATCTAAAGAGATCAAGATAAAACTTATCTTCTTCAAATTTCAAACACTTTTAAAAAGATAACCTTTTCAAATCAAATCAATATTTCAAATTTTAAACACTTTTAAAACAGGATAACCTTTTCAAATAATTCGAAATTTGAAATTCAATAAAAATAATATTTAAATAATAAGAAGAAAAAATGGGGTGGTACAACATGGCTACTTGTGATTGATGATGATGTATCTCTGCTAGCCACGTGAGATTTATTTTGTTAATGGGACCAACCGATCGAGTCGACAAAATGACCACTGTAAGAAAGATTCCATAAAGACTAGTATAGGACGAAATATACACTAGAGATCAATTTGATATTCGGTCATACTACAGGGACTAGTGGACTAATTAAACCTAAAATTTATGATAAACAAATAGATCTTTGAAAAAGGATAAACATCAAAGGGAGAGATTGGACCCAAAGGGAATGTTGGTCCGTGAGGCCCAACCCAAAGAAAATAAATATATGAATAAATGAAAGAGGAGAAAATAAATATAGAAACAAAGGAAAAGATTAGAAAAAAGAACTCGGGTCTTAGGGCTTGTAGAAGCCCAAATGTACAAAGCCTTATTTAATTAATAAGGCTAATTCTAGAAAATCTATACGTAGTAGATTAATTAGCTACAACCTGTTGATTAACTAATAAGGTTGTATTCAACGACAAGAATTAAGTTAGGATAATACGCCAAATAACATGTTAACTTATAACATTGCCCCTTTTCGTGTAATGGTAGCATTGTTATTCTCATTTCAAAATAATGCTTGCATTCGATTTATTGAAACATCACATATCATGGGCATGGTAAAGACTCATTTAACGAGATCAAATGTCTAGAGTTGAACAATTTGAAAAGTGATGTTCCCATAGATTTAATGAATAATAAGAGCCCATCTATAAGAATAAATGTGTAAAGGACAAGTGAAGTGTGACAGTACTTATCACTGGGGATGTGCAACCATGGCCTTGACTGAGTCATGGGGTGGTCTCTCATAGGCATAACGCAGAAACTCTGCCTTGATTTGTTCCGAAGAGAATGAAAATAACAAAAGAGTCCCGAATAAAGGGGGAGAGGGCAAAACCCTCACTCTGATAGTAAATAAAGCCTAGAGATGGATGGGAACTGAAACAAACAAACAATATTTAGAAATATAAATAAGATCAATAACTGGAACGCATACTACTCATCACTGCGCATTTCTCTACAGTGGTTACATTTACCCTTCTCTTATAACATGCTTACAGTGCTTTTGTTGGATTTGGATTTATTGTAATTCAATGCCATGCTCCCATTCCCATACCTTATTGAGTCCTTATGACTCAACCTTTTTATTCTCTATGTTGTATCCATATGATCCATTAGCAGACGATGAGAGTTCATGAGATCCTCTACTCATTTAATTTCAGGACGCATACGTTGGCGGTTCAAGTCCTAGTGTGCGTGTCGAATGCCTACGAAGTGCTCGCACACCATCATTTGGACGCCCAATGACTTGCCTTCGACTACTCTGCCTGCTAGGTGGCTGTTCGACGTACCGCCAGAACTTGTTACCCCATCAGATCTCACGGGGACCAATGAGGACCCGCAGTTATTTGTTTATGATGTATTTATTTATGTTTAAAGGAAAAGTTAGTTTATGTTGACCATTTCTGGGTTATAGATATTTTGGAAAGAGCTAATGACCATTTTTTCCCTTAGGTTTTGATCACTTTTAAAAATTTGTCTGGATTTTTACGTTTATAATAAGAAGTCCTTTTGTTTGTGTTGATTGATCATGCTTATTTGTGTGCATAGAGCTGTGATTCAATGATGAACATGTTAGGGTTATGTTGGTTTCAAGGTTTTGCAAAAAGAAAGGTTCATAGGTGTCATGAAGTAAAACCTAATCTAGACACCTTGCATGTTAACGCTTAATGAATATTTCTAATAAAATGTGTATAAGATTGATTGCTGAGTTGGTTTGATTATTCAAAAGAGTTCTTGACACGCTTTATTAGCTATGACAGTGGTGATAAGCCTAAGCTTGGAGCCTTATAGACCACGGGTTGGTCAATGAAAATGATATATGGTGTTGCATGTTGCACTTCATGGTTTTATGATACAATTCTATGCATATATGACATGAAATGGTGATGCAATAATAAGTATGATGATGGCCAAGAGGCATGAAATTATCCCTGATCAAGAAAATGCCAAATGGGGTCAAAGAAAGGAGCCTTGAGCTCAAGAAAGAGGTTATGAAAGATGAAAGCATGAAGATGATGCCTTGTGCATATTATATGATGATGTTGCAAGATGATCATTGTTTGCCTTTAATCTTCTTGAAGAATCCATATGTTATATGCTCTATAAGTTCATATATATTGGTAGATTAGATGTATCATTAGCCTAAATTTTCTAAATACAATGATTGATCAAACACATGAACACTTAGCTAGGGTTTTTAGTCAAACATAGACACTGTCCAAAATCGACCCTAAGCTGCACAATGCATTTTTGCATAAAAATTTACATATATTACCCTTATCTAATATTTGGATCTCTGTAAAAATTTCAGCCTAAAATGATGAAGGAAAAGGTCGAAAATGCCCCTACAGGTCTTTGAGGACAGATTCGACATTTTGCCTAATTCGTTAGGGTAAAAGGGTCCAAAATAAGAAAATGATTACATGGTTGGATAGATCATGAGAAATTCATGGGGGAGCCCAAATTTGAGTTCAATCTGAGTTGGAATAAGAGTTCAAATCACAAAGCCCATGTAGGAGCCTAAATGGATGTTAGGCCCAATACCTCTAAAAGAACACCATGTCCACTAATAATTTGGGAGTAGACCTAGTATGGTCTAAGGAGGCCCAATAGGCCTTGATTGGAGTTTAATGGTCTGATATCTTCTAGTTATTATCATGGTTGTTTCAATTGTCAATGATTATTCTTTGAACATGTTATGTTGTTTATGCTACTTTCAAGTTCAAGTCAAATTATGTGCATTGTTACATATGTACTTTAATGTTGGGATATGTGATTGCATTCATAATAGGGAATACGAAAGTGAGGAACCCCCTTGCCTGCGATGGTTCCTCGAATGGTAGTGACGGTACCGGGCACTTAGGAGATGTGCAACCCCCACTACAGGGAGTGGGCGGGCTCCTTTATGAATGCTAAGGCATAATGTTATGTTAAGGGTCCTAGTGCTGAAACACGGGACAGTTCCATAGAAGGGGAGAGGATGCACAACCCGACTCTAGGGGTGAACAGAGCTGATATCAGGAACTCCTCAGGAACCAATGATGGTGTGATGCATTGCATATTTTAAATTATCTACGTTCATACTTATTATCCTGGAAGTTAGTTTTACATCCTGCTTAAGTGAATTATATGCACTGTATTTGTTTGATCATGCTTTCCCCGGCCCCACCTTACTGAGTCAATAGGACACCCATTTCTCTTATGTCGTTTTTGCAATATTTGGCGACTTGGGTATTGAAGAATAAAGCTATTTGAGGAAGAGTTGACCTATGAATTCCACCCTTATGTTCTGGTGCTCAAGATCCGAACATGGGTTTTAGATTCTCTTGCTTTCCCCGCCCCCACCTTACTGAGTAAATAGGACACACCCATTTCTCTTATGTCGTTTTTGCAATATTTGGCGACTTGGGTGTTGAAGAATAAAGCTATTCGAGGAAGAGTTGACCTATGAATTCCACCCTTATGTTCTGGTGCTCAAGATCCGAACATGGGTTTTGGATTCTCTTGGGGAGCATGAGGCCAATGATTGTATCACAATTTTGCTAATTTATCACTTGAGAAAGTTTCACAGTTACAACATTTCCACTAGAAAATGAGAAAATAATGTTTTGGACATTAGCAAGGGGAGAATTGTTAATTTTGACAAAAGCAAGTGTAATTGAGTGATTTTAAGTTATTTGTTTTCTCTCCTCACCATATTTTCATGTCTCCATTTTCATAAATATGATTGGAATATTTCCTATACTGATTTCTGTATTTACGTTTTGCATATGAACAATGGAGATGAAGTGAGCATATGGAAGTGAGAGGGAGGCTGGAATCAAAGAGTCGCTCGAGGGCGCTGTCGAGCGCTGGTCGCGAGTTATGCTGCTGTTTGAAAATACGAAGATGCTTGAGCGGCAGGTCGAGCGTTGATCGCACATGAAGTCTCTGTTTGAAAATCTCCAAAAACCGCTTTAGCGGCACGACGAGCGTTGGTCGCACGATACGGTTCTGTGTGAATTTATTCAAAGGACGCTCGAGCGAACGTGGAGCGTCGGTCGAACGCGATGCGTCTGACGCCATGCTAGAGGGTATTTTTGGAAGTCGAAAATAAACCCTAGGGCGTTGCGCACGACAAAGACCCCCCAAAAAGAAGGTTTACAAGAGAACATTTTGGTGCCAAAAAGGGAGAGTTCGAAAGTTTTGTTTTTGGCTGAGACGGAAGGCTTTGGGGTGGCTGTTGAGTTTCCAAAAGCTCCCAAGACTTTTCATTTGTTTTCCTTTTTCTGTTCCCGTAGAGACCAAAAGCCTGTTGCTTTTGGCTTTGTTTCTTTCGTATCTTTTAGAGTAGTTGTTGTTGCTTTTATTTCCTTGCCTTTAGAGTTCTTTTCATTGCATTTTCTCTTGCTGTTGTGTAAAGCGAATCTTCCATTTACATATGCACTTTCATTTCAGCTTTAGAACATATGTGGACAGAATGCCAAGTTCCATTTATATTCCAGATTTGAGTTTGCTTTGGTTGGATGATTAAATGTTTTGTTTAGTTCCATTTCACTTCCTTAATTTTATATTAGTGTTTGAGTTTGTTTTTGTTAGTTGGATTGAGTATGGGCATGAATGGGTTGTGACTAGCTAAAGTTTGGGTACTAAGTGTTCGATGAAATGCCTCTTAGAGCAAGTTTAATGCCGAGCGATGCTTATTCGACAACTACTTGAGTTTATCTAGTTTCAACTCCATCTCATGCTATTCTATTATCATGTTTTTCTTGTTGTTAGCTCTTTATTAAGCCTTTAGCACTTACATTGATCATAACTCAAAATCTCAAAAATCATGGATGGTATCCAAAAACCCAATCTTTCCCTTTGTACATATCATTTTAACTGTAAATAGAACATAGTTCTCTTTTATTGTAAATGGTGGTTGGAATGAAAAATTGAACACATCGTTCCTTGTGGAGATGATATAGGACTTCCCTAGTATTACTTGACAACCTCCTACACTTGGGAGTATTTCACTAATCATTTTTAGTTGAGTCAAGTTTTTGGCGCCGTTGCCGGGGAACGGTAAGTTTTTGAACACATCGTTCCTTGTGGAGATGATATAGGACTTCCCTAGTATTACTTGACAACCTCCTACACTTGGGAGTATTTCACTAATCATTTTTAGTTGAGTCAAGTTTTTGGCGCCGTTGCCGGGGAACGGTAAGTTCAATTGACATTCTATTGCCATTATTTTTCTTTATTTCTTTTTTTTACATTATTAGTTGTTGGTTGTTTAGTTCATACACTGACACTTCATACACACATACACTTGATATTACTCTCTTAGGCACTCATGTTTGATGAATTGGGCAAGAGATGATTCACATAGACTATACAGAGTGAATTCCACTGATAGTGTGTATAGTGATAGTGTGCCAACTGTTGAGTTGGACACTAGTAGCGTTGATTTAAACTCTTATTTGGAAAATTCTGCTACTTTTGAAGCTATGGCTGAACAAGCACCTAGAACATTAAGAGATTACTTGCAGCCCACTCGCACCACAACACCATCATGCATTGCTTTACCTGATGATGATTCTAATTTTTCAATTAAGCATGACATGATGTCAATAGTACCTCAATTCCATGGGATTGATTCCGAGAGTCGATACCAACACTTGACGGATTTTGAGCTTGCTTGCACTACTTTTATTACTAGAGCTACTACAGATGAATTTGTTAAACTTCGTTTATTTCCTTTCTCTTTAAAGGATAAAGCGAAGATTCGGTTTAATTCTTTGAGATCAAATTCTATCTCTAGTTAGTCTGACATGCAACGTGAGTTCTTACATAAATTTTTTCCTTTTCAGAGAACTCAATTTTTGCAAGAGCAAATCAGCCACTTTATGCAGAGAGGTGATGAGACCTTCCACGCTTGTTGGGAATGATTCAAGGATTTAATGAACATCTGTCCACATCATGGCTTTGAGTCTTGGAGGCTTGTCAACTACTTTTACACTGCACTCACTCCTGAATGCAAGCAGTTTGTTCAGACTATGTGCAATGGGGAATTCTTTAGCAAGGAACCTGATGAAGCATTGAAGTTCTTTGACTACCTTGCTGAAAGTGCCCAACAATGGACTACACGATCTGACCGGGCACCATTGGCAGTACAACCTCTCAGAGCAATTGGTGGTGGGGGTAAATATGAAGTCAAAGAGGATACTGATGTCCAAGCTTGTATTAGTGCTTTGACTAGGAGGTTGGAGGTTATGGAATTAGAGAAGGTGAAGGTCGCGAAAGCAGTGGAGGTGTGTTCTCTATGTGCTGATTCTAGCCATAAGACTCAGGATTGTCCGATTATGCCAGTTTTACAGGAGAGTGGGTCTGATAAGATGCAATCAGCAAATTGGGTTAACAGAGCACCAAATCAGCCTTTCTCTAACACTTACAATCCGGGGTGGAGTAATCATCCAAACTTTTCGTGGAGGAATGATCAATCTGGTCAATCTTCGCATTTTAAACAACCTCCCCAGTCCTATGCACCACCTTCTCAGCAGACATCTCATCCTGCTACTCCACAACACCATTATTAACCACATCAAACTTCTCAGAGCTATCCAATTGCAGCAGCACCTCCAGGATTTTTCATCTCATACATATCCTCAAAGTTCTCAATTTCAACCCCCTGCTCCACCAAAGAAGTCTCTTGACGATAGTATGGCACAGATGGCCAGTGTGAGACCCCGATTTTCTCCTACGTAATTGCTTATGTATTATCTTTTATTTCCAATGTAATAGCTTTTATTTCTTCATGGGGCTATGTTTTTGGCCAATGTATGGCCTAATCCTTATGTTATGGAATTTCGATTAAAATGGAATTTTATTTCATAAAATCTCTTTAAATAATTTTAATGACATTTTATGCAAGTATAAATTATATTTATATTAGGAGCCGAAATTTCAAGTAAGTTTCTCTCTTACAAATTTATATTTTCATTTGCTTAATATGATTCATGGACCATAGAATTTGAATTATGATTTAATTATTTCCTTGTATAAGCCGAAAATTATTAATAGATTAAATGATGAAATTCTTTTGAATACATGGATCAAATATTGTATATCTTTCATATGTGACATGTAATATTATCATATGGTCTATATTATTAATAGAATTCCCATTTGATTATTCAATGATAAGCTATGTAGCTATGTGATAAGTTTAGAGATGATTTAATTGATAAGCACACTTGCTTATCATAGTGATAAGCAAGCATGATAAGTTAGGAAACTTTTAGAGTGATAAGGCCTTGTGATTATTGTAGAGATAGGCTAGGGCCATTATCACATGATAAGATATCATGCTTATGAGGTGATAAGCTATTGGAATGGATAAATAAGTAAGAGAGCTTATAAAGTGATAAGTTAGGTGAGAGTGAAAACCAAGTTGAAAGTTGGTTGCAATTTAATATGGAAGTAACTAGGTTGGTTGAAAAGCAACCAAACTAAGTAAAATACAAGGCATTTACGTGAAAGGCTATAGGGTGAATTTGAAAAGCCATAAAGTAAGGCCATGTGAAGTGTAAGGAGGTGTAAGAAGGTGTAAGAAGTGTAAGAGTGATAAGACAATGCATTGAAGCAAAAGAGAAGAGAAAAAGTGAGGGAGAAGGAGTGAATGTCGATGGAATGCATGGGAGGAAAGAGAATGTACAAGCTTTGCTAAGGAGACAAGGAAGTGATATGAGAAGGAGGTGAAAAGAAATAAAAGAAGAGAGAGAGAGATGGAACCAAGCATGGTCGGCAAACACACCCCCCATTCCTCACTTTTCATTTGAAATCTCTCTCTTGTCAATTCACTCTCTCAAAATTTATGTCAATTGCTTTGGGAGACTCAATCTCACACAACTCTCTTGCATTTCTCTTGACCGAAACACTCATGCATTTTCACTCTCCAAACTCTTCTCTCTTGGCCGAATATTGCAAGCTCTCTCAACTCTCTCCATTTTGCTTCTCTTAGCCGAACCTCACACTCAATATTCAAGGTTTGTTCTATTTCATCTTGCACCTAAACCACTTTCTTCTAGCTTACCAAATCTCATTCTAAAAGCCAAGTAAATCTCTCTTGTTGTAGACAAAAATCCTTCCTTGAAAACCCTAGCCATTTGACACCATTTCTCTTCAAGCTTACCATGTCCTCTTAACCACCATAGAACTTCCTTTTAAACCAAGCTTGGTCATTTCTACGGAGGGTGGACCGAATCTTTGAAGGAAGAAAGGATAGGAAGAGTTGGTAAAGGTTGAAGGTGAGTTTAGTTTTATTGATGATTTTGCCTTGAGCTTCACAAGTACTAACCAAAGATACCTTATTTTCTAGGTGCTCAAGCTTGGACAAACAACAAGGTAAGGCTAAAATGATTTTTGTTGGGTATAGCATAAGTGACCGAATAGGTTATGTATGAATCTTGAAGCTTAGATCATAATATGCCTTGATGTTGTTGGATCCTTAATGTCTAAGAACCCTAGGATGATTTCATGCTAGATCTAACCATGGAAACCCTAGATCTAAGGTTGTATGTAAAGAAAAAGGCAAATGAAGAACAATGTATGCTAAAGGAAGTTAGATCTAAGCTTTGATGTGTTGGGTTGATGAAAGTTGATTTCTTTGTTTAGATCCATGGGTGTGAATGTGTATAATGAATGGATCTAATGTTGATGAAATTAATTGATGAAAAGATTAAGTGTATGCATGCTAGTTGGTCACAAATGCAAAGGATATGCATGATATGATTTTTAGCATGAAAAGGGTAACATTTTGGGGTATGGCCGAAAATGAGCTATGTGGATTTTCATGTATAGTTTTGAATATGTGTAGATCTGGACATTGGCCTTAACATGTGCAAGATTTATGACCTTAATGCATAGTAGATGATTATGTTAAGTATTGGAAGCATGCATATTGAAGGAAATAAAAGAAAACTAATCATTTGGGTAAAAACATGTGTTGGCCGAATGCCATGAGTATGGTGTATGGTGTTGGTGCTTTGATTTATAGATATTAGGTTGTGAAATTGTTGATTGGAGGATGGGATCACCCTTGGAGAAAAGTTGTGATTAATTGGTGCATAAATGGTAGTGGCCGAATATTGTAAGAAAAGGTAACCCTAAGTGCAATTCATGATTTATGGATTTTCATTTGTTGTGTGGGATAAGAAAATTGGGTTAGGCTAGTTGGAATAATATTGTGGAGCCATGATCTTTTATTAAATATTATTGGAACCCTAGTTAAGTTTTACTCGGGTTTTATTTGAGGTTTAAAATCTAAGTTAAGATTAATCATGAATAATTTATTAATAGTTAGATATAAGGTTTAATGTAGTACGTGTAATAAAAAGAGACCTAGGCTTAAGTCTAAACCTATGAGTATTATTTGACCCTAATCGAGACATGTACATGGATAAATATATTTTTATTTCAATAAAAATATTAATGATTTAATAAGCTAGGTTTTGAATATTTGTTAAGGAAAAGAATAAAATAATTATTTTGTAATTAAATGAATTTCAGTGATATGTACATATAGATATATATATATATCTTCGATTGATTACTGATTTTCAAAAAGAAATGATTTCATAATTCTTAAAGTCTAAAAGAATATTTGAATCGCTTGTAGGCGATCCACGTGTCTGTATACACGAACAAGAAGACCCAGAGTAAGTGGATACTGTAAGTGGACAGTAAGTATTCTTTTTCAAAACTGGAATGACACACTGCATCGTTTCATGAATAAGCATGAATTTTAAGAAAGCATGACATGATATGAATTTCATGAACAAGCATGAATTTTAAGCAAGTATGAATTTTAAGCAAGCATGACATGACATGTGCATTGCATGAATTTTTCAAGAAGAAAATTATGCAATGATTTTTATGGAAAGAATACGAGAAGTTTTATGAAACGATAAGTTAAGATAAGGGGCACCGGTCGGTACCGTACCATCAAGTTGGACTCCCATACCGAAGGACATTTATGAGAAGGATGGGTGAATCCAAGAGGCTGTGCAAGCCACACTGAAGGACAGTGAGAAGGTGTGGTGCCTCCAAGGGTCGTGTCTAGCCATCAGGCCTGGGGCCACTTCAAGGGCTAGCTCGACCAGATGTTAAGGTCTCCAAGGGAATTCGGGGACAGTTCCGAAGGGAACGTACAACCCTGACTTTAGGGGTCAAATGGAGCGAGCCCACAAGTAAAAGACATGAAATAATTATGATAAGGCTAACAAGGGCACAAGTACGAATAAGCAATTTTTAAGGGCCAAGGGCCAGTTTTACAAGCAAGTATGAAAGAAAGTGGTTTTCAAGGGCCTGGGGCCGAAAACACTAAGCAAGAGCATATGCATAATTCATGAGCATGCATATGCATCAATTATCAAGTTTTCTTTCTTCCGTGATTAAGCGGGCATAAGTCAAGAGCATGATTCAAGTTTTATGTTTTTCCTTTACAGAGTCTTTTTGACTCACGTTTTTAAAATTGTGTCATTCCAGATGTATCAGGTGAAGAGAGTCAGGAGGACTACCTGACCTAGATGCCCAAGATATTATGTTTCGCATTTTGTTGATAGTGACACGAGCGTCACTAATTGGGTTCTAATATGTTAATTATATGTTTTGTATGAACTTAATGAGAACCCTGTTTATGTAAGAATTTGCTCGAACCCCTCGCGATCCTGTACGTTTTCGCCGTAATCAAGTAAGAATATAAGTAAGAACGCTGGAGCCATCCGGGGGAGCGCTCGCGGCTGTCACGGTCCCTGCGGGATGTCGTTCGGGGCGTGACAGTTAAGTTGGTATCAGAGGATCGGAGGGTAGAGCCGTAAAACATAGGGAACGAAGTAGAACCCTAAACCCTAAAGCATGAGATAACACGTTTAGGGTTAGTTACGATGAGAATTTCTGAGGTTGAGGTTGTTCTAAGCTGAACGATAACCTTGAAGTGCAGGATGGCACCTAGGAGGCCAACAAGAAGTCAAGAGCCCGAGGCTCCCGGAGTTACCACCGAGGATGTGTTAAGGCACATGGCTCAGCTAGTTGCCGAGCACGTGCAGCCGAGTGCCCATGCTGTAGGGGCCCGAGGACGCCCTGAGGGGGTGTACGTTCGATCAGTTCAACCGCCAGCACCCGCTAGCGTACAACGGCAGGGGAGATGCCATACTAGCAGAAAATTGGTTGGTGGAGATGAAAGAGCTACTTGAGGTCTTGGGGTGTACCGAGGCCCAGAAGTTAAGCTATGCTACCTTCAAGCTGCAAGGGGTTGCCAAAAGGTGGTGGCAGTCCGAGAAAGTGTTGTTGGGTCAGGAGCTGGGAGAGCAGCCCATAACCTGGGAGAGGTTCCAGTAAGAATTCTAGATCGTTATTTCCCACGAACAACTCGGGAAGCGAAGGCAAGGGAATTCGCTACCCTAACCCAAGGAGCCATGACGGTGGAACAGTACGCAAGCCGGTTCATGGAGCTGGTGAGTTTTGCCCCGTACTTGGTGCCAGATGAGGAAAGGAAGGCCCGAAAGTTTGAAGAAGGGCTACACCCACGGGTCTATGACAGGGTGTATAGTCATAATCTTAAAACCCTGGCAGAAGTGATTGAACAGGTAGTGATAGTGGAGAGAGGACTGCAGAGGATAGCAGTCTATCATGACCTGCAAAAGAGGAAGGCTCCTTCCAACCCAGCCATTCCGCATATGCCTTGGAAGAAAAGTAGGCCAGAGCCATCACAGAGGCAGCCTCAGAGGCCAAACCAGAGGCCGAACCCGAGGCCAAACTAGAGGCCTGGTGGAGCTCAGAATGCCGGAGGAAATCAATTTCCTCTGTGCAACAAGTGCAACAAGAGACACCCAGGGGAGTGCAGGCAGGGCTTATGTTTTAAGTGCGGGAAGCCTGGTCACTTCGCCAGAGACTGTAGGAGTGCAGGCAGCTCAAACCAAGCACCCCGACCCCCGCAGCAGAACAATGCAAGAAGGCAGGGAGGCCCAACACAGGCGAGGTTATATGCAATCACTCCGGAGGACGCGGAGAACCAGAACCGGGTGGTGGCAGGTAAGTTGCCTTTGCCCCAGGGGGAAGCCCTAGTTCTGTTTGATTCAGGGGCCACGCATTCATTCATTGTATCAGCATATTGGAAGACACATGCCTTAAATAGTGAATTGTTGGATAGTAATGTCCTTGTGTCAACGCCCGCTGGGGGAAGAGTCGAATGTAGCCGGATGTTGAAGGACTATCCGATAATAGTAGAAGGGCAAGTCATGTTGGCTGATTTGATAGTTATGGAGATGAGAGGATTTAATGTCATCCTAGGTATGGATTGGTTGTCGAAGCATGGTGCCAATATCCGGTGCTATGAGAAGAAGGTCTTGTTCCGAAAGGAGGGGAGATCAGATTTTTGTTTCACGGGTATGAGGAAAATGGAGCGAATGCCAGCAATTGTCTCGGCCCTGCAAGCTAAGAGATTGTTGCAAGGTGGACACGAGGGAATTCTAGTATGGGCAAGTGATACGCAGAACGAGGTCCCTGCGTTTGATCAAACCCCAATAGTAACTGAGTTTCCGGATGTATTCCCGGAAGACTTACCGGGGTTACCGCCGGATAGGGAGGTGGAGTTCGGAATTGAATTGGAAGCTGGGACAGTCCCAATTTCCAAGGTGCCGTATCGAATGGCTCCGGCAGAGCTAAAGGAGCTAAAGGTCCAATTGGAAGATCTCTTGGAGAAGGGATTTATAAGGCCGAGTGTGTCGCCTTGGGGAGCACCGATCCTGTTTGTGAAAAAGAAGGACGGAAGTCTCTGGATGTGTATTGATTATAGGGAGTTGAATAAGGTGACCGTGAAGAATAGGTACCCGCTACCTCGCATTGACGATTTGTTCGATCAATTACAGGGGGCACAAATATTTTCGAGAATTGATTTGAGGTCGGGTTACCACCAGTTGAAGGTTAAGGAGGGAGATATATCTAAGACGGCCTTTCGAACCCGATATGGTCATTATGAATTTTTGGTGATGCCATTTGGGTTAACTAATGCCCCGACCGCATTTATGGACTTGATGAATCGAGTGTTCAGGGAGTTCCTGGATAAATTTGTGGTGGTGTTCATAGACGATATTCTGATTTATTCTCGGAACCAGGAGGAGCATGAAGAGCATCTCAGGATTTTTTTTGCAGATCCTAAGGGAGAAGAAGCTGTATGCTAAATTCTCCAAGTGCGAGTTTTGGTTGCAGCAAGTCCGATTTTTAAGGCATGTAGTGTCGGGAGAAGGAATTGCTGTAGATCCCGGAAAGGTTGATGCGGTTTTCAAATGGCCTAGACCAACAAATGTTAAGGAGATAAGGAGTTTCCTGGGATTGGCAGGATATTACCGGAGGTTTATTAAGGGATTCTCAAAGATAGCTATGCCGATGTATCAGGTGAAGAGAGTCAGGAGGACTACCTGACCTAGATGCCCAAGATATTATGTTTCGCATTTTGTTGATAGTGACACGAGCGTCACTAATTGGGTTCTAATATGTTAATTATATGTTTTGTATGAACTTAATGAGAACCCTGTTTATGTAAGAATTTGTTCGAACCCCTCGCGATCTTATACGTTTCCGCCGTAATCAAGTAAGAATATAAGTAAGAACGCTGGAGCCATCCGGGGGATAGCTCGCGGCTGTCACGGTCCCTGCGGGATGCCGTTCGGGGCGTGACAGCCAACACACTTCAGCAGTTCATGCAGATTCAGGCCACCACTAACAGTCAGAACACTCAGGCCATAAATGAATTACGGGGCACCATTAATAAGATGAGTACAACATTGAGCACTCTTGATAGAGGAAAATTCCCCGCACAACCCCAGCCTAATCCTCAAGTATATCGGCAGCAATAAGTGCATAATGTCTAAGAGGAATCCATTGAAACGGCAAAGGCTATTATTTCTCTAAGAAGCGGAAAGAAGTTCCCCTACCGGAGATGCCTTTTGTCACGCCCCGAACGCTAGCTAAACGAGGCTAATGACAGCCGCGAGCATTCCTAACGATAACACTCCAGCGTACTTACTAATTTCTTGCAGCGGAAAACATAAATTTTTTTTAACTTATATCGCTAGCGTCTAATGTACATACGAACATTAGAACGTAATATTCAACCGATGACTTGAATTAGTTACACCATGGTCTCAAAATGCCAATCGGGTAAAACCTTAAACCTCACTGGGACGAATAATCCATGACCACCACACATCGGAGGTTCATGTCGGCTTTTCCAAAAATTTACAATGAAACAACAAAAGAGAAGAGGACATTCCCGTCGATCCCTCTTCTAGATTTCCCCACCTGCAATGCTATCTGGAATGATACAATTTAAAACTATGAGTCGAAAGACTCAGTATGGGTTTACATGCAATAAATAATGCATGCCGTGCATAAACATGAATGTACATTGATGCTTGCATATGAATGAGACAATGTACTTAGAAACGTTCTTTCTTGAAAATATCTCTTTCTTAAACTTGTCACGCTCCATTTACCCCTGAAGTCAGGGTTGTGCGTTCCTTTTGGAACCGTTCCCTCTTTCCCTTGGGAACACATCATTTGGTTGAGCTAGCCCTTGTTGTGGCCCCAGGCCTGATGGCTAGACTCATCCCTTGGAGGTTCACACCTTCTTGCAAGCATCCTTCGGTGTGATTGCATGTCACGCCCCAAACGGCATCCCGCAGGGACCGTGACAGCTCGAGCAATCCACAGGATAGCTCCAGCGCTCTTACATACATTCTTACAGCGGAAATAATGCAGAATCACGGGAGAAACGAGCCAACTCACAACATAATTAAGGTTCTCAATAACCTTGCACCTTAATATATACATAACATGTTTAATACTTAACAAGTGACGGATCTCATCGATCAGGTCACAATAACAAAACATAGAAATGATTTTCCTTCTAAGTCAGGTAGTCCTCCTGACTTCCTTCACCTGAGGCATATGGAATGACACAATTTTAAAAACGTGAGTCAAAAAGACACAGTAAGGGAAAAACATAACTTTAAAACATGCTCTTGACTTGTACTTGCTTAACATGGGAAAACATAATTCATGATGCACATGCATGTCATGGGTATGCATATGCTCTTGCTTGTAGAGACATAAACTTGTTCTTGAAATTGGCCCCTGGCCCTTGATCGTAAAACTTGCTCATGCACTTGAATTTGGCTCATGGCCCTTGAAAATATTTCATTCATAACTTTTGGGCTACTTACACTCCATGTAACCCCTGAAGTCAGGGTTGTGCGTTCCCATCGGAACCGTCTCCCTTACCCTTGGGGACTTTTCATTTGGTCGAGCTAGCCCGTAGTTGCCCCAGGCCTGATGGCTAGACACGACCCTTGGAGGCCCGCGCCTTCTCCTTGTCCTTCAGTGTGGTTTGCACAGCCTCTTAGGATTCACCAATCCTTCTCGCATTCGTCCTTCGGTATGGGTGTCCATCATGATGGTACGGTACCGACCAGAGGCCCTTGACTTAACTTATCTTTCCATAAACTTTCCATACGACATTGCATAAAAATTCTCTTTAGAAAAATCATGCAATGCTCATGCCATGCCATGCCATGCTTGAAATATCATGCTTGTTCATGAATCCATGCAGTGTGTCATTCCATTTTTCATAAAAGTGTAAGATTAACTTACAATCCACTTACATTGCTTCTCCCGATACTCGGTGGGTCTTCGCCTACAAGCGAATCACATTCGTTACATAATTGCTTGGATAATAACTACAATTCGACATACAAAAGTACCCGTAACCGTTTCCGGTTTCCAAAAATACATATCTAGAAAATATGATTTCTCTTGCAAAAGATTTCTTTAAACTTTGGCTTGAATAAAACAATAATTAAACAAGTACATCAAACAACTTCAACTAGATTGTTGTTTTCACCTACTTCGTGGCCAACTCGTATCCAACTTGTTCAATTAATTCTTCATGTCTCTAACATTGATTCCAAAGCCTATCCATGAAATCAGCAACAACATTTCGTCTTAAAAATTCCAAGTCAAAACAGCAACTTATCTTCATCTAGCTTCTATTCCTTGGTCCCACACTTTTCATCGTATTATACATGGACCAATAGCTATCATCCTCCACCAAATTAACCTCAATAGATGTGTTATATGGACACTGCCGAGATCTATATGATTTAACCTAAGTTCATGCTCCTTGAGTTCACATAAGCACCAATGTACCAACTACTTACTTGCTTTGATTCCTTATTTTCTTATGGCCAACCCCTAGCCTTCTTGCCCTTACTTTCGCTCTGAAGCTTACTGACCTAAACCAAAAGATATCACAGATTCAAAATCCTCAAGTTTCATGCAAGGATTCATACAAGTCACTTAGAGACAACAACATGAAATCAATTCCCACTTAACCCGAGTGTATTTACCTCCTTATTTACCAAATGAAATCAAGCTACTAAATGATTAGCTTGCTGTTTAATTCAATGCCATCAATATACCTTCTTAACAGCAAACACCCTAAGGAATCACATATGACACTTTCCACGACCTAGGGCAGCAACCATTCGGCTCTCATAATCATTTTTCTTCTCTTATCACAACTCACATGCTGACATATTTTCTAACCTTATGAAATAAAATCGTGGCCCTCAATATACCTTAACCACCGGTAAATTTCATCACCATTACAACTTAACCTCATTTTGCACCCAATATATTTCGGCCAACACATGATTACCCTAATTGCACCCTCAATTCATTCTTGATATCCCAAGCTTTGTTAATCACCCTAACTAATACCAACATGTGGCCTTTAAGCTTCATTATTTATGCTTAACTAACTTGCAAGATTTCTCTTAGCCTCGTACTTCCGTCCATTGAAATGTTTCCGAACAATAACTATATATATATATTTCGATATCATAGATCATACAATGCCTTAGTCCTTTTTAATTACTTAATATCTTATTTAATCTTTTATTTTCAGTTACTAATTAAGCTCAGGTTATTTAATTACTAAATTCTATTGCAATATATCTCTATTCTTGTTTAGGACTCTTAATCAGCAACTAATTGCTCTAGGATTAATTTTAGTCTTCCTTTTATTTCATGTATTCAATTAAATCTTTACGGTGATTCACTATCAACCTGAGTCATAATTAACCCTTGGCTTAGACATTAGATCTCTATGCAACCCGAAATATTAACCTTGATTAGGGTTTTATATTGAATATTCATACCATTACAATTTAGCTTTATTTTGCTCATCATAGGTTTCGGCCAACCCTTAACCAACCTAATTAAATCCTTAATCCATTCTTAACATCACAAGGTCTTGCTAATCCTTTTAACCCGAACCTTTAAGCCTTATTATCCTTGTTTTTCTCCTACATGTATGGTGTGTTTTATCATTGAACTTAAGCTTTAATCCTCTAATCCATTTGGCCATAACCCTAATTTCATTTATCCATCACAAGCAAATATAATTTCATTGTTATAAGCTTGCCATTAGGGTTTTTCTTTACGAGGTCGTTCGGCCATGCTCCATTTCAAGTGTTCCTCGTCTACAATTTCTTCTCCAATGGTGATCCCATCCTCCATTTTCAGATTCACAACCTAGGATCTAAAAATCACAAAACAACTTCAAGATTCACAACCTAGGATCTACAAATCACAAAACAACTTCAAGATCAAGCAAGACATCACATTCGGGCAACACCCATATTCAAAGAATAATTAGGTTTTCCTTGGTTCTTTTGATTTGCATGCAAACTTCTACATTTCAAGACTAGCTTATATGCATATGTTTACTAAACTTACATATATCATGGTCATTCATCAAATCTATACTTAAACAAAGTTCTACTTGAAGATCAAAGGCATACAAGGTTCGGCCAACACCAACCAACACAACCTTTCATGCCAAAACTTGCAACATGCATTCCTTTTGTATTTTAAGACCAAACAGCATGCATTGAGCCTTACAACCTCATCTCTTCATCATATATAACCACCATGTCCAGATCTAGCATTTAGAAGCTTCAACAGAAAGAGATCTAAAGAAAAATCCAACTTACATCCGGCCAACTGTAGTGTGAGTTAAGATCTAAACTTTCCTAGCATGTATTGTTCATTCTTTTACATTTCCCTAATATTCAAGTTCGGATCTCATGATGATCAATACTACCTATTAAAAGACACAAGAATATTTACATGCTTACATGAATTTCATGATTTTTCACTTAGTTATTTTTGGCCATAATATATAAATTCCTCTTCATAATTTAATTTTATGGACTATGGAATATAATAAGCAACGGAAAAATATAAGTCTATAAAAGAAATTTACCTAGCATGTTCGGCTCTTAGGAAAAATAGAATTTAACTTGTCCTAAAAACTTCTACAATGAAAAAGAAATTATTTAAACAAAATTCTTGAATAAAATTTCATAATAAGTGAATGTACACTAAACATTAAACTTAGGCCATATATTGGCCAAAAATATGGCCCCATAGGTTAAATCAAAACAAATACATAGGAAAATAGCGAAAGCAAAGTTCGGGGTCTCACATTACACATACCTCGGGAACTACCCATCATTCTCTCATTCGTCCTTCGGAATGGTGCCCCTTAGGAATCATCCATCCTTCTCTCATTCGTCCTTCGGAGTGGATGTCCTATCTTATTGGTACGGTACTGACCGACTTGGGTTCATTAACTTAACTTGTCATAAAACTTGTCATAAAGTAGCATAAAAATGGTACTTTCATTTGCATAAAATTTCTCCTTCTTTCTCATGAGAAAAATGAATGCAAATGATCATGATGTATTCATGTCATGCTTGATAATGTCATGCTTGATATATCATGCTTATTCATAAACACTTTTCATGCTATGTATCATTCCAGTTTTTGAAAAGCGTAAGTTTCTACTTACGATTGCTACTTACAAACGTAAGCTCCTCTTACCTTTGCTTGCTTGAGTATCGGACGTCTCGTTACCTACAATGAATCATACTATTATTATTCATAGGTTTACAAAACGTATAGAGTAATCAATAAATTACTCACACATCATCATACAAATCGTCCGTCTTCTTGACCTCTAGTTGGTCATCGTAAAATGTTAAGTATTTCCTTAAATAAAAACTCTAGTGGGGTCTCCCGATAGGTCAATGGGAAACTTAGAATCTTAGGAAAATTTTCTTAAAATCCAGGGGAAAACCCGCTCGAGCGGAACTCAAGCACTGGTCGGGTGAAAGCTCTCTGTATAAAAATCCTCGAATTTAGCTCGAGCGCTTGCCGACCGAACCTCGGGCGACAATAACTTTTCAAAACACAACTTATGCTACACATCTCCAATTCTAATTGACCCTCACACTAATTTTTCATATCATATCAAAATTCTAAGTAATTTGGAGCTCGCTAGCCACCCAAAACCTTTACCCAAAAATACAAGCCACTGAAAATTTCTAAGCGGGCAGCCCTAGCGTCTCCAACTTAAAAATTCATAACTTCCAGACCATGCCTCCAAATTACACAAAATTTACTTTGAAATATTCAGCTTTCATAGGTTAATATTGGGAGTAAATTTCACAACAACAGATTTTGTTATACATTTTCAAAAACATTTCATATTAAGCAAAAATCCTATAACCACACTTAATTTCTCATGAACCCTAATTTCGGATTCAGCCATTTTTCCCATGTTTTCATGTAAAAATCTATGCTACACTTGAGCACTTGCAAGATCTACACTAAACATGCATAGATGCACATTAAGCATGCATAGATCTACACTAAACATGCATAGATCTACACTAAACATCCATGAACACAAGGAGAAAAACTACCTAGACAAGCTACCATCAAAACCACAACCAACCAACAAGAGAAAACAAGAAGAAAATAGAGAGAGGAGGTAGTATCATTTTCGGCCAACAAGGGTTTTACCTAGAAGGACCGGATTTAATGCCTTGTTTCTCTCCTCTTCCTCCTTCTTTTCTTCTTCTTTTTATTTCTCCTTTCTTCTTCTTCTTCCTTCTTCTTCCTTCTTCTTCTTCTTCGGTTGGGTGACTTAGGGCAAGGGAGGTGCGGTTTGGGCAAAGGAAAATGGGATAATGCGTGAAGAGGGGAGGGGGGGTGTGGTGTTTAACGTGAAAATGTCTTTGGGGGAGGGGGAAAGGCTGCCCCCCTTTCACGTGAACTCCACCACTTTCCCTTTTCTTTCTTTTTTTTCTGCTACTTAAAAATCTGCTATCAACAACTATTCTAGCTTGCCTTTCCACTAAAGCCCTAATTAAATTCTTCCATACCTTGTAACTTAGGGACATATTCCACTAATTTAAATAATTAGGCTAATTAATCACATTTACTCAATTGTAACAATTGCAAATAAAATAACATTTAAATCCTAGCTTAAAACTCATAAAAACACTAGGGGAAAATTCCACTTAGACATCACTCTAAATTAATTTAATCATACATACATCTCTCCACAGTTAGAGTAATACATATTTAGGAAATCATAAGCAATAAATCCCCCTCTCTCATTTTAAAGCGACATAAATAAGGTCGGGGTCTCACACCTTTGGATAGACAGACAGTTCCCCTGACACCTGACATTGTGAATGAGGCAGATAAAGCTGCGAAGAATTTGAAACCAGAGGAAGTCTGGCTTGAAGCAAAGAAACCTGCAAGTGATGAGGCAGAGACGAGTAGGGAGTTTCGACCTGTGGTTCCCTATCCTCAGAGATTGGCAGCTGGCCAAAAGAACAAATATCATATGGAGATTCAGGAAATCTTCAAGCAAGTGAAGATTAATATACCACTTTTGGATGCCATAAAACAAGTTCCTTCATATGCAAAATTTCTGAAGGACTTGTGCACAGTGAAGAGGAAGCTGAATGTAAAGAAGAAAACTTTCTTGACAGAGCAAGTCAGCGCATTGATATTGAGTGAAACTCCTCAGAAGTTTAGAGATCCCGGTACTCCCATTATTTCCATTATGATCTGTGAATCACGCATTGGGCGAGCTTTACTTGATTTGGGTAGCAGTGTGAACTTACTACCATTCTAGATTTATTAGCAGTTGGGATTGGGTGAGCTGAAAAAGACTTCTATCATGCTACAGTTGGCTGATAGATTAGTCAAGGTGCCACGGGGTATAATTGAAGATGTTTTGGTTCAGGTAGACAAATTTTACTATCAAGTGGATTTTGTAGTTTTGGATATGCAGCAGAAAGCTTCCACTATCTACCAGGCGCCTGTCATTCTTGGACGTCCATTCCTTGCTACCTCCATTGCATTGATTAATTGTCGAAGTGGAGTACTGAAGCTCGCATTCGGGAATATGACATTGGAGATGAACGTGTTCAATGCCTGCAAGATGTCGAGTGGATGTTACGACTCAGAGGTACATGCTGTTGATTTGATAGACGACTTTGATATTTCAGAGCTGTTATCAGTACTTGATTTTGATAGTGCATTTGAGGATGACTTTCCAGAGCAGCCTGAAACTCTTATTGAGACAGTTCCTCCATCAGTAGAATTGATGGAAGTAGAGGGACAGTTAATAGAGACGCACAACCCCTCTCAGTTATCAGATGTGAGCTACACAGGCAGTTGGCGTAGGCTAGTCTTTGAAGCCCTTGGCTTACCAGAAGTCATGAAGTCATCATCAGAAGAAGTTCCTACATTGGAGTTGAAGCCACTACCTGAGGACTTGAAGTACGTTTTTCTAGGTCCAGCTGAGTACACATTTTCGGTGGTCATTTCTTCTCAACTTACTGTGAAGCAAGAAGCCGATTTATTAGCAGTGTTAAGACGACATCGCGGAGCGATAGGATGGACCATTGCAGACATCAAAGGAATTGACCCTTCAATTTGTACACATAACATTTTTCTGGAGGGAGATGCGAGACCTGTCTAGGAAGGTAACGGGTTGGAGAATATGTATCGACTACCGTAAGTTGGATTCGGTTAGTCGAAAAGATCATTTCCCATTACCTTTCCTGGATCAGACACTCGAAAAAGTAGCTGGTAATACTTTTTATTATTTTCTTGATGGATTTTCTGGATACTATCAAATTGCCATAGCACCAGAGGATTAAGAGAAGACCACCTTCACTTGTCCATTTGTTACTTATGCTTTTCGTAGAATGCCATTTGGTTTATGTAATGCACCTGCTACTTTTCGGCGTTGTATGATGAGCATCTTTTCTGACCTGCTAGATGATATGTGTGAAGTTTTCATAGATGATTTTTCTGTGTTTGGTAAATCTTTTGATGATTGTTTGAAAAATTGAACTGCTGTCTTGAAAAGATGTGAAGAGAAGAATTTGCTATTGAATTGGGAGAAATGTCAGTTTATGGTGAGTAGTGGCATGGTACTTGGTCATCTAGTTTCTGAGCGTGGTATAGAGGTTGACAGAGCCAAGATAGAGCTGATTTCTCAGTTACCTGTCCCTAGGACAGTGAGGGATATCAGGTCTTTTCTTGGCCATGCTGGCTTTTATAGGCATTTCATTCAAGGATTTAGTAGTATTTCTAAACCATTGTGTACTTTATTGCAAAATGATACTACTTTCTTATGGACTGATGAGTGCCAAGAGTGGATAACAAGCCTACTGTCATTTATTATGCAAGTCGTACTTTAAATGATGCTCAGAGAAATTATACCACCACCAAGAAAGAGTTGTTAGCTGTAGTGTTTGCTTTAGATAAATTTCGTTGTTATATTATTGGGTCACCTGTTATTATCTTTACTGACCACTCTGCTTTGAAGTATTTATTGGCTAAGAAGGTCACTAAGCCTAGATTGATCCGATGGATTCTTCTTCTTCAAGAGTTCAACATTACCATTCGAGATAAAAAGGGAGTTGAAAATGTTATAGCTGATCATCTTTCTCGCTTGCAGATATCTGATGTATCTTCACCTCTTCCTCCCTTAAATGATGATTTTCCTGATGAGCATCTTTTTGCAGTGTCACGTGCTCCTTGGTTTGCGGATATTGTAAGTTACCTTGTCACTGACCAGATGCCAGAGCATTGGGCAGTTCAGGACAAGCGTAAGTTTCTCGCAGAGGTACGACACTATTATTTCGACAACCCTTATTTGTTTAAATATTGTGCTGATCAATTGGTACGTTGATGTGTGTCTGATGATGAGTTTACTTCTGTGATGCATTTTTGCCATTTTTGAGCGTGTGGAGGCCACTTCGCCTCAAAGAAAACTGTTTCAAAAATTTTGCAAAGTGGATTCTACTGGCCTACTATGTTTAAAGATGTTGAATCGTTTTGCAAGGCCTGTGAGCCTTATCAGAAAATTGGAAAAATTACAGCAAGAAATGAAATGCCTCTTTCCCCTATTTTAACTCTTGAAATTTTTTATTGTTAGAGAATTGATTTTATGGGACCCTTCCCTAATTCATTTGGAAATTCCTACATTTTAGTTGCTGTATATTATGTGTCAAAATGGGTAGAAGCCATACCTTGTTGGAAAAATGATCATAAGGTTGTCATTCATTTTCTGAAAGAGTTGTTTGCACGTTTTGGCATGCCTAAAGCGATCATTAGTGTAAGAGTTGTTTGCACGTTTTTGCAATAAACCTTTTGAAAAACTCATGCAAAAATATGGGGTGACTCACAAGCTCTCTACTCCATATCACCCCCAAACTAATGGTCAAGCTGAGTTGGCTAATAGAGAGATCAAGCTCATACTTGAGAAAACGGTCTGTCCTACTCGAAAGGATTGGTCCGAAAAATTGGTTGATGCTCTCTGGGCCTATAGAACTGCATTCAAAACTAATTTAGGGATGTCCCCTTACAGATTAGTTTATGGTAAGGCTTGTCATCTACCAGTTGAAATTCAACATCGTGCTTTGTGGGCTATAAAACAGATTAACTTTTCACTTGATGATGCCAAAGGGTTACGAAAGTTACAGATTTCTGAGCTCGATGAAGCAAGGAGGGAAGCTTATGACAATGCCCGCTTGGCAAAGGAGCGGATGAAGTCACTACATGACAAGAAGATTAAAGACAAACAGCTTCTCCCTAATCAGCGAGTGCTGCTTTATAACTCCCGACTGCAAGTTTTTCCTGGGAAGCTGAAGTCCCAATGGGGTGGCCCATACATCATTAAAGAGGTTCATTCTCATGGTGCGGTAGACATTGTCGATCCAAAAAATGGAAATAGCTTCACAGTCAATGGACAACGTCTTAAGCCATTTATTACTCCCTTCACTTACAGACGTAAGTTCCACTTACAATTTTCACTTACAAACGTAAGCTCTTCTTACCTTCGCTTGCTTGAGTGTTGAACGTCACGTTACCTACAATGGATCATACTAGTGTTATTCAAAGGCTCACTAGACGTATAGAGTAATCAATCAATTACTCACACTTCATCATACAAAATCGTCCGTATTCTTAACTCCTAGTTGGTCATCTTACAACACAAGGTATTTTCTTATGGTTGCCAAAGCCATAAGAATTGAGTTCTAACTGACCCTGACACTAATTTTCATAGCATATCAAAATTCTAACTAATTTGGAGTTCGTTTGACACTTGAAACCTTTACCCGAAAATACAAGCTGCTGAGGACTTCCAAGCGGGCAGCCCCGACGTTTCCAACTTAAAAATTCCTAACTTCAAAACCATGGCTCCAAGGTACATGAAATTTATCTTGAAATATTCATCTTTCATAGGTCAATATAGGGAGTAAATTTCACAACAGCAGATTTTGTTATACACTTTCAAAAACATTTCATATTAAGCAAAAATCCTACAACCACACTATTGCTGTTTCCAGCTCGACCCTCCATTTTCAAAATATCACAACTTATTCGTCTTACCTCTAAATCACCTACAATTTACCTTAAAACGTTCCTCTTTCTTAAACTTAAAATTCAAGACTAACTTCGTAAAATTTGGACTTTTATGACTCCTCAAAAGGGTGCTCGAAATGAGCTGATATTCCGGACGTGCAAGGCTGCTGGCGGCTTGACGTCCGGCCTCGAACAACGTATATCTCATTCGATAGTTATCGGAATCACCCAAGATATGACTTAAAATCTTCCCATTTCCTAGGCCTATAATCTAGGATCCTATTAAGATTAAAGGGGTAAGCACAATTGCATCAGAATACACTCCCAATTTGAGCCTTGAAATCTGCAGAGGTTAAATTTCAGCAACTTGTCTAACAAGCATTCTCTATAATTCTCTATGATCTTTAACATAACCGGCCACGCTTATGAGTGTTATGGGTTTTCCAATTCAACAACCCTAGGTCATATAGAATGGGCCTATCCTCTATAGGTGAAATCAGCAACAAAGAAGTTTCCTTTTTCCTACAAGTTTCCTCCCTTTGTAATATAACCTTCTTCATGCAACAACTTCACCCATGATTCTAAATTAAAAGCCTCAGCTTATTTTCCAACAACAACACTCATTCCCAAAGCTCCTTTGAACTTCAAGGCATTTAGATATGAAAGGACAACACCCAATACCACAACCACTCGGCCATGCATGCTCAAATAGATTTCAGCCCTCTTTTGGGCTTTTTATCAAACACCTAGGGTGCAGCAAGCAACCTCTCTCTCTCTTGAACATATTTTCTTTTCTCAGATCTAACCATAACTCTCCATGGTTCCATATACAACCCATACTACTCTTTAAAGCTTACTAGATCTACATTTTCTTCAAAGAACACACATGAACACAACACATACAAGCAGGAAACCAAACAAACTTCACAACCAACAACCATTAAAGGAAAGGAGAGAAAATGAGAGAAATGGGTGATGGCCTAGTCGGCCAAGAATGGCTGAAATCCCTCACCTCCTTCTCTCTCTTTCTTTCTCTTCTTCTTCCTCTTCTTCCTTTCTCCTTTTTCTTTTCTTCTTCTTCTCCTTCTTTCTTTCTCCTTCTTCTTCTTCTTCTTCTTCTTCTTCTTCTTCTTCTTCTTCGGTTGTGTGAGTGTGCTAGGGCATAAGGGAAATGAAAAGGCAGCAGAAAAAGGGGTAAAAATGAAATGTTCGGCAAGGGGGGAGAGTAATAGGCGTGAAAATGCTTGGGGGAAAAGACAAGGCTGCCCTCCCCCTTTCTTCCCTCCTTCACGTGATTTCCCCAACTTTCGATTGTAGTTCAATGTGTCGACACCATCGCTCAATGTGTCGACACTTCATACACTTAGCCAAAATCATTTTGAGTTCCGGAAAATGTAAATTTCGGGTTGTAGTTTAATGTGTCGACACTATTCCCCAATGTGTCGACACTTCCAACACTTAGCCAAAATCACTTCAGTTCCTGAAAAATGTAAACTTTCGGGTTTTAGTTAGATGTGTCGACACCATCACTCAAGGTGTCGACACTTCCAACACTTAGTCAAAATCACTGGAGTTCCGGAAAAATGTAAACTTTCGGGTTTTAGTTTAATGTGTCGACACTATGCTCCAATGTGTCGACACTTACATCAAAAATCACTCATTTAATCATACATACATTTCTCATTAATACATACTTAAGAGGTCATAAGAAATAAATTGGCAGACTTAAAATCGGGATCTCACACTTTGTGGTGACCAAATCTCTCCTTGTGCAACACCATTTTCTTCTTTGAAAACCCTACACATTAGCCTCCTTTCTCTTGAAGAAGTTAGTTCATTTCCATTAGTACTAATCATTCAAGCTTACCATATTTTTCCCCCCACCATAGAAGCCACCTTAGCTCCTCAAATCAAGCTTGGATATATTCTAAGGAAGGTGAACCGAAACTTGGAAGAAGGAGGAGTTTGAGTAAAAGTTTGGTGAAGGAGGAGGTAGGCTTGATTCAATTTAATGATCTTGCCTAAAGTTTTTCATAAGTACTAACCTAGGGCATTTTATTGTTCTAGGTACTCAAGCTTGGGATAATTATCAAGGTAAGGCCAAGAATGTGATGTTGTTGGTTGAATATAGTGATGGCCAAATTGTATGCTTATTTCCTTTTAGATCTTGTGTTGTTGGTCTTTCTAATGTTAGATCTAAGTGTTTAACTATGGTCATGATGATGTAAAGAACAATATTGCATGTGAAAGAGGTTCTGATCTATGGAGTTAATGCATGCAAATAGGTCATAAATGCAAAGGATATGCATGTTATAATTTTTAGCGTGAAAAATGTGACATTTTGAAGTATGGCTGAATATGGTATGCTTAGATCTCCATGTATTATGTTGTTCAAGTATAAATCAGATTACAGGCCATGATATGAGTAAGATTAGTGACCTAATGCATGATAGATAATTATGAAATATGAAGGATGCATGCAAAACAAAAGATTCAAAAGAAAACCTAATTATTTGGATGAATACATGTGCTGGCCGAATGATATAATGCATGCTGTCTTGTGATTGTGTTTTGATTTTTAGATCCTAGGTTGTGAAATTGTTGAATGGAGGATGGAATCACCTTGGAGAATGAATAGTAATCAAGAGGACACATAAAATTGGTGTTGGCCGAATGTCATAAGGAAGAGAAACCTAATTGTAAGTTTTTGGAGTTCACTTACAGTAAGTACTCTTTGCACTTATTGCACTTACGCCGATCCACTTGAACTTAGTTCGGTCTTCGCCTACAAGCGATACTCCAATGCTTATTTATTAACATTCAACAAGGCATACAAATGTATCATGTATCATCTTAGTTTCAAAGTTCATATCTGAAACTTTACGTGAAATTATACATGAAATTCTTGCAACATTTGACTTCCCATTCTTGTAAGTATTTTAACTTTCATAAATCAAATTGAATATAAAAAACATCATACATCTCAACCATCTCCAAGGTAGGTGAAGTTCTAGGTAGCTCGACTCGATTTCTCTAACATCTTCTTAATAACCTCGATATATCTCGATATCCAAAATTGGATCTTTTAATGTTTCAACCTTACCAATGATCCATATCAAAACAACAACCTTTATTGTGAGACCCCGAATTTAAGTCTATCAATTTATTGCTTATGAGCTTTTAAGTATGTATTACTTTAATTAAGAGTGTATTATGGAGAATGTAAGATTTTATTTATCTAAAGTTATGGGAGTTGAGACTAACTGTTCCACTATGTATCAGATGTCATCGAGTCGCCGACCCCGCGTAGAAGAATGACCGCACGGGAATACCGCAGTCTGTTCCGTGTGAACCCTAGACCTCTTAGCGTAATACCGCCTCAGCAACCGCAGTTGCCAGAGGTTAGGGAGGGGACTCAGGAGCCCCCGCCCTCTCAAAGGAATATTCGACCCATTCCTGTTAGGCGGAGTTATCCCACTTTTCCTGGACACAGAATGTGGTGGACTGACTCTTCAAATCCGGAAGAGGATCTGGAAGAGGATCCGGAGGAAGATCCGGAAGAAGATCCGGAAGAGGATCCGGAGGAGGATCCGGAAGAAGAACCGGAGGAGGATCCGGAAGAGGACCCAAGAGAGAATCCAATGAAGGAGGACCCTTCACCTAGGATAATAGGAAATGAGTGCAAAGAAAAAGATTCGACATGGGAAAAAGATTCATGGGAATACATTGAAAGAGAGTTTGGTAGAGGAAGAAGTATTCTAGATGATTCTTCTGAGGATCCATCTCAGGAAGTGAACTTTGTTCCTAGACACAATGAACCTTCGGGTAATGTGGTCCAAGACTCCAGTAATGGAAGTCAGAGTTACGGAACCATGTCCCACTCTTGGGCGGGTAGTAACTACCCTGACCATGTTAATTATGATGATGTTAGTAGTGGGGCTAGTTCGAGTGTTCGCCCGCACCCGTATGGTCCAGACCTCCACCACCAGGGCAAAATTTCTGGTAAGGGGGATCGAATTCCGAGGACGGAATTTCTGTAAGGAGGGGAGGATGTGAGACCCCGAATTTAAGTCTATCAATTTATTGCTTATGAGCTTTTAAGTATGTATTACTTTAATTAAGAGTGTATTATGGACAATGTATGTAAGATTTTATTTATCTAAAGTTATGTCTAGATGGAATTTCTCCCTAGCGTTTTATGAGTTTTAAGCTAGAAGTTTAAATGTTTTATTGATTGTCCTTGTTAATTGAGCAGTTGAGATTTATTAGCTTGAAGTGTTTTATTAATTGAATATGTCCTTGAGTTACAATAATTAGAGGAATTTAAATAGGCTTTGATTTTGAATTATGTGTGACAATATGTGGACCCTTGGAACAAGAAATGAGGAGATATATTAAGGTGAGAATTGTGGAGTGGCAGGAAAGTAAAATAGATGTTCTTTAGGGGCAGAAAAGGAAGTAGGGGGAAAGTTGAGGGTTAAAAAGGGAAGTAAGGGGGGAGGGAAAGGGCATTTTTGCCTTTTCCCTTTTTCCCCCAACCCCTTCCCGTATAAGCTGCTCCCTCTCCCCCAAAATCATAAACATGCCCTAGCCCCCACCGAAGAAGAAGAAGAAGAAGAAGAAGAAGAAGAAGAAGAAGAAGAAAGAAAGAAGGAGAAGAGAGAAAAGGTGAGTAGTTGGTCGGCCAAGCCATCTCTCTCTCACCCTCTTCTTGTTTTCATTTTGATGGTTGGTTGTTGTTGTGATGGTAGTTTGTCTAGGTTGTTTCTCCTTGTGTTGATTAGAGTATAATGTAGATCTATACATGCTTTCTTAAAGATAGTGTAGATCTAGCAAGCTTTAAAGAGTAGTATGGGTTGTATAGGAAACCATGGAAATGTGGCCAGATCTGGAGATTTATGTACAAGAGAAAAACCAACTTGCATACTAGGTGTTTGATAATAGGATCAAAAGAAGTGGAATAGATGCAAAGGCTTTTGGTTGTAGGATGAGATCATGGTTTTGGTTGGAAGTTTTGAGTTGTATGTGTAAAATAGAAGTTTGGAAATGAAGTTATATGAGGAGAGCATTTGGGGCAAAATTTCGTGTGTGTTGGATGTATAATGTGTGTTTTATATCTGAAATATGGACGGGCGCTCGACAAGCGCTCGAGCGCCCTTCAAGAATTTTTGGTGCAGTAAGTTCACGCTCGACCGACGCTCGACCAGCGCTCGAGCGTCCTTCGAACAATTTCACAGAGGCTTAGCGCTCGACTGACGCTCGACTAGCGCTCGAGCGTCCCTTAACATTTTTATACAGAGGCTTAGCGCTCGACGAGCGCTCGACCGGAGCTCGAGCGGCTTCTTTGAATTTCACGAAATTTTTCCTAAGTTTCTAAGTTTCCTATTGACCTATTAGAAGACCCTACTAGGTTTTTCACTTAAGAAAATGCCTTGTGGTGTAAGATGACCAACTAGAGGTTAAGAATATGGATGTTTTTGTATGACGAAGTATGAGTTATTGAATGACTACTTTATACGCCTGGTGAACCTTTGAATAACACTAGTGTGACCCAATTGTAGGAAGTACAATTCAGGCGCTCAAGGGAACGAAGGTAAGGGGAACTTGTAAGAGGAGCTTACGTTTGTAAGTAGCAATCGTAAGTATAAACTTACGCTTTTCAAAAACTGGAATGATACACTGCATGAAAAGTGTTTATGAATAAGCATATCAAGCATGATATTTCAAGCATGACATTATCAAGCACGACATGAATACATCATGATCATTTGCATTCATTTTTCTCATGAGAAAGAAGGAGAAATTTTATGCAAATGAAAGTACCATTTTTATGCTACTTTATGACAAGTTTTATGATAAGTTATTGAACCCAAGTCGGTCGGTACCGTACAAAGTCAAGAAGGTGCACCCATACCGAAGGATGCTTGCAAGAAGGATGGGTAGTCCACGAGGTATGTGAGATCCCGAATTTACTTATGTCGTTGTAAAAAAGAGAGCTTTTGCTATGATTTTCCTCAGGATATAGGTATGATTAAATTTGTGATTTTTTGAGGTAAGTGTCGACACATTGGAGCATGGTGTCGACACATTAAACTAACACCCGAAAGTTTACCTTTTTCTGGGGCCCAAAGTGAATTTTGACTAAGTGTTGGCAGTGTCGACACCTTGAGTCATGGTGTCGACACATCCAACTAAAACCCGAAAGTTTACGTTTTTCCAGAACTCCAGTGAATTTTGACTAAGTGTTGGAAGTGTCGACACCTTGAGTGATGGAGTCGACACATCTAACTAAAAGTGTTGTAAGTGTCGATACCTTGAGTGATGGTGTCGACACATATAACTATATTCCGAAATTTTACCGGATTGAAAATACGTGAGGTGGAATTCATGAAGAAGGGGGAGGGCAACCTTGTCTTTTCCCCAACCATTTTCACGCCTATTACTCTCTCCCCCTTTGCCGAACACTTCATTTTTCCCCTTTCTCTTCAGCCTTTTCGTTTTCCCTTGCCCTAAGTCACCCAACCGAAGGAGAAGAAGAAGGAGAGAAGGAGAAAGAAGAAGAAAAGAAGGAGGAAGAGGAGAGAAGCAAGGTAAAATCCTTGCTGGCCGAAACCCTACTCTCTCTCTCTCTCTCTATTTTCTTCTTGTTTTCTCTTGTGGGTTGGTTGTGGCTTGATGGTGGGTTGTCTAAGTAGTTTTTCTCCTTGTGTTCATGAACGTTTTGAAAATAGCGAAGATCTTGCTAATGTTTAAGGGTAGTGTAGTTTTCACATGTAAACATGTGAAAAAAATGGCTAGATCTGGAATGAGGGTTCAAGAGAAATTGGTTATGTGCTCTAGGTGTTTGATAAAAGGCCTAAGAGAGGATTGAAACCTAAGTTGAGCAAGTATGGCCGAATCTAGGGGTTGATGCATTAGATTGTGTATGTATGCTAGTCATTTTGAGAACCACAAAGCCCTAAGTGTTAGAGATAGGTTCAGATCTGGAAATAAAAAAAATAGGCAAGAGGACCAATAATATACACTAGATGTTTGGTTAAAAGCCCAAGAGAAATGGGTAAACGCAATGGTGTTAACGTGATGAACATGGAACCACGGTTGGTTGTAAACTTTGAGTTGAGGTTGTAAAAAGTGGGAGGAAGGTAAGAGGTAAAAAGTGGGAGGAAGGTAAGAGGATGGTTGCTACTAGGAAATGTTAAGTTAGCCTTGGATGTTGGCTGTGACATGTAGAGATTCGGTTTTGGTTGTTGGAAAATTGGAGGGCTAGAAAGATTATTGTAATTTCTGGTAATTACATAAGCAGATTTCAGAGCTGGAATAGAGAGTGTGTTTTGATGCATTTGTAGTTATCTCTTGATATTGAGTGGATCCTAGATTGAAGGCCTAGGACATGGAAAGATTTAAAGTCATACCTTGGATGATTGTAATGTATTGATTACTCTATACGTTTAGTAAACCTATGAATAACTATAGTACGATTTTTTGTAGGTAAAGAGACGTTCGATACTCAAGCAAGCGAAGGTAAGTGAAAAACCTTTACAAAACTGGAATGATACAATGCATGAAGAATGTTTATGAATAAGCATATCAAGTATGATATATCAAGCGTGACACTACCAAGCACGACATGAATGCATCATGATCATTTGCATTCATTTTCCTCATGAGAAATGAGACATTTTTATGCAAAGGAAAGTATCATTTTTATGCTACTTTATGACAAGTTTTATGACAAGTTAATTAATGAACCCAAGTCGGTCGGTACCGTACCAAGTCAAGAAGGTGCATCCATACCGAAGGACGTTTACGAGAAGGGTGGATGTCACCTAGGACACCCATACCGAAGGATTCTTGCAAGAAGGATGGGTAGTCCGGGAGGCATGTGCGATTAAATCACACTGAAGGATGCTTGCAAGAAGGTGTGAACCTCCAAGAGTCGTGTCTAGCCACTGAAGGACGAATGAGAGAAGGTGTGCTAGCTCGACCATATGTAAGGTCCCCAAGGGAAATAGGGGACAGTTCCAACGGGAACGCACAACCCTGATGCCAGGGGTAAATGGAGCTCAAGTAGCCCATAAGATTTTCCAAAGCAAGAGCTTTATAAGTACAAATGATGTTTTCAAAAGCAAGTGCATGTGCATATGCAACATGAGGCATATACATGCATCACGATTCATGATCAGGCATGCATCGCATTATGTTTACATGATTATGATTTCAAGTTCAAGTGCATGCTTACGATTTCAAACCCATGTTTTTAGCTATAATTCCTTACTGAGTCTGTCGACTCACAGTTTTAAATTGTATCATTCCAGATGATGTTTCAGGGGTGGAATCTTAAGAAGAGGACCTTGAACCCTAGGAGAAGGGTTGATGAAATGTATCTCTTGTTTGCTAACGTTAGAGAAGATTTAGCTAATTTTTGTAAAAGCCGGCCTGAGCCTCCGTGATGTGGTGGTCATGGGTTTTCGGCTTAGTAAGTTAAGGTTTTAAACTGGTTGATATTTTGAGACCTTATTATAACTACTTCCGATGGGAAACATGTTCCTATATACGTTATAGGCTAGCACGTTAAGGCTTCTTTTAAATATTGAAGCATCATGTTATTTCTGCTGCAATAATAGTAGTAAGTACGCTTGAGCGTCCCATGTCGGGAATGCTCGCGGCTGTCATTAGCCTCGTTTAGCTAGCGTTCGGGGCGTGACAGTTAAGTGGTATCAGAGGAAATTTAGGAGTTTAGTGCACTTAAGATTTGCTACTCGCCTTTTGGATTTCGAGTAGAAGAGCTATGCTGATAATCGACGAAGAGAACTTGAATTTGAGGCTGGGGGCAAGGTATTTTTGAAGATTTCTCCGAAGAAGGGGATAGCGAGATTTGGGAAGAAAGGAAAGCTCCAACCCAGATTCATAGGACCCTTTGAGATCTTAGATAGAATTGGGCCCGTGGCGTACAGGTTGGCCCTACCCCATTGTTTAGAGGGAGTCCACAATGTGTTTCATGTATCGGTCCTAAGGAAGTATGTAACTGACCCTACCCATGTATTAGATTATGAGCCTTTGCAGGTTAGAGAAAACCTTACATATGTGGAAGAACCTATAAGGGTTTTGGATAGGAAGGAGCAACAACTGAGGACCAAAACCATACCTCTTGTTAAGGTCTTGTGGAGAAACCACGGAGTAGAAGAAGCCTCATGGGAGTTAGAAAGTGAAATGTACTCAAAATACCCCCACTTACGGGAAGAACAAAGTTAAGAAGGATAATGTTAGAATTTTGTTATGACTTGCCTGATCTGTTAATTCTTTTCATTGATACCTTTATGTTGTCTCACTACACATATGAGCTATAGTGCTATGTTGTAGTATAAATAGAGGCATACATGTGTGTATTATGATAACGTTAGTAGTGGGGCCAGTTTGAGTGTTCACCCGTCCTAGACCTCCGCCATCAGGACAAAATTTCTGGTAAGGAAGATCGAATTCCGAGGACGGAATTTTATAAGGAGGGGAGGATGTGAGATCCCGAATTTACTTATGTCGTTGTAAAAGAGAGAGATTTTGCTATGATTTTCCTCAGGATATAGGTATGATTAAATTCGTGATTTTTTGAGGTAAGTGTCGACACATTGGAGCATGGTGTCGACACATTAAACTAACACCCGAAAGTTTACCTTTTTCTGGGGCTCAAAGTGAATTTTGACTAAGTGTTGGAAGTGTCGACACCTTGAGTGATGGTGTCGACACATCCAACTAAAACCCGAAAGTTTACGTTTTTCCAGAACTCCAGTGAATTTTGACTAAGTGTTGGAAGTGTCGACACCTTGAGTGATGGTGTCGACACATCTAACTAAAAGTGTTGTAAGTGTCGACACATATAACTATATTCCGAAATTTTACCGGATTGAAAATACGTGAGGTGGAATTCATGAAGAAGGGGGAGGGCAACCTTGTCTTTTCCCCAACCATTTTCACGCCTATTACTCTCTCCCCCTTTGCCGAACACTTCATTTTTCCCCTTTCTCTTCAGCCTTTTCGTTTTCCCTTGCCCTAAGTCACCCAACCGAAGGAGAAGAAGAAGGAGAGAAGGAGAAAGAAGAAGAAAAGAAGGAGGAAGAGGAGAGAAGCAAGGTAAAATCCTTGCTGGCCGAAACCCTACTCTCTCTCTCTCTCTATTTTCTTCTTGTTTTCTCTTGTGGGTTGGTTGTGGCTTGATGGTGGGTTGTCTAAGTAGTTTTTCTCCTTGTGTTCATGAACGTTTTGAAAATAGTGAAGATCTTGCTAATGTTTAAGGGTAGTGTAGTTTTCACATGTAAACATGTGAAAAAAATGACTAGATCTGGAATGAGGGTTCAAGAGAAATTGGTTATGTGCTCTAGGTGTTTGATAAAAGGCCTAAGAGAGGATTGAAACCTAAGTTGAGCAAGTAATGATGCTTATAGTTTGGTGGGGATGTCTGAAGTAGAACCCATTGAGATACTTAGGGTTGTGTTGGAGGATCCAACCCTAGAGCGGTTGTTAAACCCATGGCCAATGCCCTTAGCGTTCATAGACGGATATTGCATCGCATGGTATGCAATATCATTTTACCTAGAACGGGCAAATTCGAGTACGTGACATACTTAGAGTTATTTATCATGTACTGTTTAATAACTCGTACTCGAATGAATTTGGGCCATTTGATGCTAAACCACATGAAAGCGGCCGTGGAGAAAAAGAAACAAGGGCTGCCATATGGGATGTATTTCACCCATGTGTTTCATGCTTTCGAGGTTAGCATAGTTGGGGAGGTTAAGGAGAAACCCAAAATCTTCCAAGAGTACAATGAGAAAACCCTGAAGTTAATGGGGTATATGAAGAATGATGAGGGTGTGTGGATTAAGAAAGGTGCGGGGGCACCTCAAATGGTAGAAGAACAGGGTTCGGAGTCTGAGGACGAACTTGCTGATGAGGCAGAGGTTGAGGCCACTGATAGGGTACCCATGACCGCTGGAACTCCTCCGAGAGAACGGCCTCCAGTGCATGCCACTACTTCACCTGCTGTGTATTCTTCTCGAAGAGAGGTTGGTGGGTCTCGGGATTCACGTCTTAACTCCTTGGCAGCCTCTGTTGAGGAAATTAAAGAGGCCCAGCACCAACTGAGCATGAAAATGGACGGTCTCTCCTCTGACGTAAAGACAGGTCTTGAGGATATCAAGAAGTTGCTCGGGGAGCATCAACAGCGCATTGACACCGTCTCCGAGGATGTACGGGATGTTCAGCAACAAGTCAACAAAAGCATCAAACTGGCCAGTGACGTCATTCAGACAACGGTGGACGAGTTCGCCTCGGCCTCTTTGGCCCTCAAGGAATCCCTGGCCAGCACTTCTCGAGAAGTGATCTCGGCTACTGAGCGTCATTTGGATGCTGATCGTAATCTTCGTCCCCGTGTGATCAGCTGGACGTACTGGTTCTCCACCACCTGGACTAACTGGCTGAAGAAATGGGATGTCGCCTACGATCCTCCTCCACTTGGCCAATAGTCCCCGCCTTGTCTTCCCATTCCTCTCTCCTTGCCTCTCCCTTGGTCTGATTTTGATGATGCCAAAGGGGGAGAAATAGATAGTTTCGTTTTGATGTATTTTTTGATAGAACATTCCTCTGTACTTATCTTTTGAACATTTGGATGAATTTGTATTTTGGACAATTGTTGGATGAATGTATGGTTTATTCTTGGTATTATGAGCATTGCTTCTTATGAGCATTTATTGGTATATCATTGATGTTGGTTATAAGGTTTTGAAAAGTTGTGGATATTTGAATCGCACTTCAGGTAATCTCCTTGAAACTCTCATCTATATGAAGTCTTGTGATCTGAAATTGAATGATGAAGTTTGGGGGAGTTTGGAGGATGTTATAGAAGTGTTTTTACAGGTTTTGAAATTTTGGAAAACCTCTATTTACAAAGGGAACTCTTGCAAAATTTTCATAGAATCTTAAAGTTCTTTTTGCTAAAAACTCATGAAAAACTCCAGCCTAATCTCAGGGGGGAGCTTTTCATTTTGATATCAACGGTTTATTATTAATTGGGTTTGTCATCATCAAAAAGGGGGAGATTGTTAGCCCAAGGTTGTTTTATAAACAATCCTCTTTGATTTTGATGATAACAAAGTCTTACAACGTGTTTTTAAACCTTTAGATTTTACTTTTGAAAATCCGTTTCAAGAAAATGATATCAAGAGTTTTCTAGTTGTAAATCGGCCTTAGATATAATCGAACACTCTACATAAGCTTACTTGTTATACTTTACATTGTAGGTATTTTGGGATTGCTTGTTGGTGCTAGGAGAAACACTTTTCGGCCTAAGTGTTGAAGGTGTCGACACATATCATCATGGTGTAGACACATCAGTCATACACCAGAATGCATGTTCCAAGCCGAAGTGAAGGTGTCGACACATAGTGAAGAGGTGTCGACACATTGGTCATTCAACAGAAAGCAAGTTCCCTTGCCAAGATGAAGGTGTCGACACATAGACCAAGAGGTGTCGACACATTGCACTATCAACAGAAGGCAAGGTTTACAGGCCAAAGCTGATGGTGTCGACACATATGCAATTAGTGTCGACACATTGCACATGCACCCAAAGGCATGTTTCCAAGGCATTTTGAAGGGTCAACTCTTTGAAGAGAAGTGTCGACACATTGGACATAAGTGTCAACACATTGGTCATACACCCGAAAGTGAGTTTCCAGGCAAAACTCCTAGGCGTCGACACATACAGGGAAGGTGTCGACACATGCTTCGATTTCTCAGATCCTGGAGCGACGTCACTCACTTAAAAATGTCTCCAAAGGACCCAAATGACCCCCAACGGCTCCAAATCTTTACCAGAAGACCCTTGATGCCCTAGAGACTATAAATAGAAGAAGCTTGAAAGAGAAAGTAAGAGCTTTACACGAAAATCATCCTTGCCCTAATTTCTTGAGAAACAAAGCTCTAAGAAGAAAGAGAGAAGCTCTTCCATCCAAGAAGGCTTGCATTCAATCTTGCAAATCCAGAAGCTTTCCTTGAAGATCGTATTCTTCTAGTTCACCTCAGGTTCTTAAACTTGTAGATTTGGCTTAGAGATCCGTTTCATTTCTTGAGTTACCCACTTGTATATCTGGCTTAGAGAGCCTTCAATCATTGTATCCAAACCTTATAAAACCTTCAAGTGTTGAGTGAACACTGTATTCTACTTGTGAGAGTAGAAGAAATCCCTAGGTTTTGGGATTTGTGAACAGAGTTGAAGCATGAGCTCTGAAAACGCTCTGTAACGGTTCCTTAGCACCCCGGAAGCTAAGGTGTGTATTCGCTTGGAGAATAGTGGAGGAAGCCCAAGGAAGTCAATAGCCTTGGGGGTGGATGTAGGCAAGAGTTGGCCGAATCACCTAAAAATACTGGTGTCATCTTCTTCACTCTCCTCTTTATTTCTTGCTTATATTGCTTGATTGAACTTGCTCATTTATTGTCTTGATATCATTGCTTGTTTACCTAGAATTAGATCTGAGCTATTTTGGGTTTGTTTTCAAAAGGATTCAAAAGTTTTTGAAAAACCCAATTCATCCCCGTCTTGGGTTGTTTTTGCTCTCACAATACGCTAGCAATATAAGGCTTCTTTTAAATATTGAGGCATTATGATATTCCGCTGCAAGAATCCTCTGGATGAGGTATATATTCTGCTGCAAGAATGTTAGTAAGTACGCTTGAGCGTTCCTTTTCGAGAATGCTCGCGGCTGTCATTAGCCTCGTCTAGCTAGCGTTCGGGGCGTGACATTTATCGTGCTGAATTTTTGCTCTACGCTTACGATCTTATTTTACATAGACTAATGATCATCATATTCATCAATCAAACCTCAAAAGATGCGCTATAGAGGTGCTCCTTCGAGTTCACATAAGCATCAATGTACCCCAATTCATGCTATAAGAGCATCCCGATACCACATGACTTATTTCACTTGAGTTAGATAACATTTTTTCTTAATGAATTTAATTTGGTATTAGGGCCCTACACTCACTGACCTATTGAATAAACCAACATCTTTTGACTAATTCGTGGCCATTTTACCTTACTTGCATCTGAACCTTTTATTCATGTTCAATTCTCATCAATTCTTTTTAAGTTAAAGCTACTGACCAGAGCCCTAATTATTAACCTAATTACATGGCTTAATTCAAATCCTTTTTCATATCTTATTCAAGACTCCAAACAGCAAGCTAATTCATGCTTTGATTCAAGCTTCACATTTTCTTTATTTCATGTACCAATACCATTCTTTAATAGCTTACTAGTTCGCCATTTTCCAACCCTAATCATGGCTAAATCGTGGCTTGATCTCCAAGTTCTATCCTACCCGAGCCATAGATCTTGATATCATGTGATTAATTTTTCATATCTTTTTCTTTAACATCTCTTCCATGCATGTTTGACATATTGGCATTCTCCTATTTCATTTTCCCTCTTCATATGATCAAGGTTTCTTTTAATATAATAATTCAACCTCATTTACACATCATATGTTTCGGCCAACACATAATTACTCTAATTGAAACCTTAATTCCTTCTTAATACCACAAGACTTTGTTAAGCACACCAACTAATATCTACCCGAGCCATATACTTCATCATTCATGAGTTTACCTACATGTAAGGTTTTCTCTTAACATTAGGCCTAGGTTTTAACTTCTGACTCATTCGGCCATGCTTCAATTTCAAACATCTATTGCACAAAACTTCATCTCCAATTGTGATCCTATCCTCCATTATCAGATTCACAACCTAGATTCTATAAATCATGGCACAAGTACAAGATTTCACACATTATATCATTCGGCCATGCATCATTATTCAGCTTCAAATCACAACCACAAGTCTCAGCAAGATTAACATTAAACAGGTTGCAATAGGAGACACAAAATCACAAGATCTCGTGCAATCCACCATTCGGCCAGCACCATAATTCATAACACTAACACACACTTACATGGTATCTATCACATGCAAATCTTATTCTCTTCAAACATAGCCAACCCGAGACCTAATACATGCTTAATCTAGCAATTAAGCTTCATTAAGTACCTCACAAATCCATACTCCAAGCACTTCATAGATATATTAGCATAGCATGTATTCGGCCAACATCAACCAACACAACCATCAATGCCGAAACTTAACCACTTTGCAACATGCATTCCCTTTTTATTTCAAGACCAAACTAGCATGCATTGTACCTTACAACCTCATACCTTCATCATATCACATACACCAAGTCTAACAGATCTATGCTTACAACATATTAAAGGAGAAGACAACAACACATGCAACCATTCGGCCAAGACCACATTCATGGAATACTTAGGTTTTTCTTAGCACTTTTTGATTGCTTGCAAACTTCCACATTTAGGGACCAACCCACATGCATATGTTCATTAGAGGCTTCAACAGCAAGAGATCTAAAAGAAAACCAACATGTGTTTCGGCCAAGAATGGTGTAAGTTGAGATCCGAACTTCCTATCATGCATGGATCGTTTCTTTACATTTTTCTAACATCCAAGTTAAGATCTCATGCATACATGATCAGATCTAATATCACAACACAACCTAAGGTGCTCTAAGCTCAAGATCTAGCAAGAACAAGGCATGTAAACTCAAGATCTAACTAAAATACAACATTCGTCCAAGTGGGTTTCAAGAGACCGAATGTACCTTGTTGTTTCTCCCTTTTTCCTTTCCTTCTTCCTCTTGCAAAACCTTCTCTTCCTCTTCTCCTTCTTCCTTCTTCTTCCATCTTTTTCTTCCTTCTTCTCCTTCTCCTTTCCCACGAATCTCTCCTTAGCTCTCGGTTCACCCTTTTCTCCCCTTGGTTCTCTCTTTCTCGGTTTCTCTCTACTTCTCACTTGTGTTGCACGACCAAATGAGGGAAAATTGGAAGGGGATGTGACCTAGGTGAGAGGTGAAGCAAATGGGGGAGTGAACTTGGCCAAATATTCGGCCAAAGGGGAGATTCCCCTTGCTACCCCCCTTTTACAGCCATCACTTCACTCATTTCTTGTCTCCTTGGCCTTATCTCTCTTGCTTAGTTCACTTATGTTATTCGGTTCCAACTCAACTAACTTAGTTACTCTAGTGTTACTTAGTTGGCCTAATGAAGTTGTAAGATAATCAGCCCAATAACACAGGGCTTGAAGCCCAATAACATAAATCTTAAGGCCCACTATCATAAGTATTAAGTCCAAATCATAAATCTAAAGGCTAAGGACCAATAACATAAATCTTAAGGCCCACTATCATAAGTATTAAGTCCAAATCATAAATCTAAAGGCTAAGGCCCAATAACATAAATCTTTAAAGCCCAATAACAACATATGGCAGCCCAATATCATAGGTTTTAAAGCCCAATAACATAAGTTTTAAAGCCCAATAACATAACAGCCCAATATAACAACCATGATGTAAAATTCTTTAAAGATAGTTAAAGATATTGAAAAGGAAAATATTTTAAAGACATTCAGCAACTTAAAAGTTGGCTACATTAAAATTTAAATCTCATCCATTGAAATTTCATAATAACATTATATGTTCATTATTACTTAGGTCATACAACAAGGCCTCCATTAGTTCAAAATAATCCAATAAGATCTTTAAACTTACAAGGGAACAAGCATGGTTCTTCGGGGTCTGACATTAAGAATATATTGAAAATGTACTAACATGACTTCATACCCATAAGTGATAAGTTATGAAAGACTAAGTGCGAATTCATAAACCATAAGGTATAATAAAATGCACCAAAACATCTCCTTTAAATAGTCTTAAATCTTGATATAAGTCATAAGTCATATAGTAAATTACCTTGAAGACTCATATTGCATATGACAAATTATATTGAAGGAATTCGGCCACTAAGAAATTATTGACTTCACCACCACAATAAAAATACTTAAGGAAAGTGCAGTAACCCCAAATCAAAATAACATAGGTCATTGTGGTATAATATCTTGCTACGTATTATGAAAATTTTTCCAATAACAGCCCCGTAAATATAAATAGCAAAATACGCAAGCATAAAACGACGTTGTAAAATTCGGGGTCTCACACTTCTTGAATTGTTACCAAGGTTAGTTTCTTGATTACCATGTACATTTTGAGGGAATCCTTGCCTCACTTTACAATCTCAAGAGAAATGACCTAGCTTTCCACAAGAAAAACATGTTATCCCTGCAACACTAGGACCATTCCTTCTATCTCCTTGCCCATTGCCTCTATTTCCATAATTACCTCCTCCTCTTTTTCCCGATGACTGTCCTTGGAATTGATTTCGTTGGAAACAACGTTTCTTATTCTGCTCAGTAATAATAGCACTTTCCTATAAAGTACGTTCCACAATCGAGGCTCTATCAACTAATTGCTGAAAATTCTCAAACTTATGGCAACAAATTCTATCTTTAATACGAGACTGCAGACCTCTCTCAAACTTATGAGATTTCTTACACTCATCAGGAATAAAATATAAGGCAAATCTAGATAATTCTATAAACTTAGCAGCATACTCAGCTACTGACCCTGTTCCTTATCTTGAGGTAGTAAATTCTTGGGCTTTGGCTTCTCTGATTATCTCAGGAAAATATCGATCTAGAAATTCCTTTTTAAATTGCTCCCAAGTCCACTCAATCTCCAAGAGTTCCTTTTTGGCTTGCCACCACCTTTTGGCTTCTCCTTTCAGTTGATACGTGGCATATCGTATCATTTGATCGTCAGTGCATTCTAACACTTGCTTTAATTCCTCAATATTCTTAAGCCAATTTTCAGCCACTAAGGGTTCCGTACCTCCTTCAAAACTAGGGGGATGATGTTTGGCAAACTTATCAAATGAACTTCCTTCATACAAGTTCTCCCCTCCTCTGTCTCTATTTCTTCTAGCTGCCATTGTCTCTTGAAACACAAAGGCATGTTTAAAAATCAAAAATCACTTCAAGATAAGGACAATATCATTTTTCCTACAATCAAACTAAGCTTCTTAATGAGATAGTGATTTTCCTACCACTCTCGTTTTCTTAGGTTTTGCTAACTATCCTTGCTTTCCTAACCTTCCCTCTAATACGATCTGTAACAACCCGGACCGTCAAGACCTCAAGCATTGTCCTATAGTAATGGACGCTGCTATTAGATTGAGGCTACGGCCAGTGGAAGGATCGTTTAAAACAACAAGATTCTAAGCAAAACACAAGTAGAACCTTTTATTAATACCGAAGTATTACAAAAGAGAACCCACTTCGTATAATGTACATACTATAGTACAAAAAGAACACTATAGCAGAAAAACTAAGAAAAACATAAAGCAGAATATCTCTAATCTTCGTCGTCAGTATTATCCAAGTCCGAGATATTGATGTAATTATCAGAGCTCAGTGCAATCCACTTATGGCCCCGCCCCTATATCAAAACATCTAGGTCACGTGTGACATAGACTCGAAATGTCAGCTCCAGAGTAATAAAGTCATGTTGAATTGCCTTGGTGAACACACCTAGATAAACCTCAGACATCTTCTAAATGAATATTTAACAAACAACCGTAAGTCCAAATGACTCAGTAAAGCCAGTGGTTAGTGCAACAGAATAGCAGAAATAAGAACAAAGTATCGAAAAAAGCCCGTTTCGACAATATAATCTCAAAAGGAGAAAAAGTAAATGTAAAGACTCAATTTTCTCAAAAATTATCTTTTCCTTTTTCCATTCTCAATCACCAATCATCACTCCTCTCACTCCCAGCGTGAATCACTGGGCCAAAGTGACGGGTTACATGTAACCTCCATGTTTTGCGGCATTACTCCCAGAGTAGAACATGGTTCGTATGTTACGGCATTACTCCTAGAGTAGAATATAGTATCCTCATAGAGGATCTTTCCGCGTACGACGGAGACGCAAGAATGTCACAACAAGTGAACGCATTCTCTTGTGCACAGTACTGTCACGTCTTCAAAGCATGCGTTAAGTATGCATGTCTCATATCAACGCCCATACATCTCATTTATGATATAAAACACCTTAACCACACTTGAACACCTATATTCCAACGTACAAGTGATGTGTGCATGTCTCATATCAACGCCCATACATCTCATTTATGATATGCAACACCTTAACTTATTTCCATCATCACAACATTATAAAACAATTCTCAAAGGAAAATGTTGTGAAGGCAAAAACAACACTTTGATTTCTTGATTAAAAATCGGCTTAAATCACCACGTAGAAAATACTAATTTTGACATAAAAAGTGTTAAAAAATCAGAAGGAAAGACATATGTTCAAGCTTTGAAAAACCACTTTTGGAAATTTTTTTGAAAAGAATCGGATCAAAGTAGAAAAACACTTTGAAAATGAATCGAACTTTGACAATGGTACTTTTCGAAAAGACAAGCTTGTTCTTTGTCAAGAACAGGATGAACATCAAGAATAATAGGAAGAATAGAATAACGCTAATAACATCAAGAGATGTTTAGAATAAGAAAGACAAGAGATTCACAATAATCAATTTGAAAACTTGAATCAAAATCAAGGATAACAAACTAAACTTTACCTCTAATGAAGTCGAATCTTCACTGATCTTTTTCCTCCTTTTTCTCCCACTTCACTTCACTCTTGTTCTCAATACATAACTCCCAAATTTCAGACCTGAATGGTGTAAGTTTGAATGGCAGGCCACCCTCCCTATTTATAGGAAATCTTGATTCATCACAACGTAACACATGTCTAGGTTAGCTCCGGTGACTCAAAAGGCTACTTCCACCGTGTGATGACACCCAACCACCTTAAGCAACTGGTCAGCACATCTATGGCCGGAATTTAGCCTATAGCATTGGTGAATCACCACCTAGGTCCATCGGTGGTCGACACCTCAAGCTACCTAGGTCCTAGCCTTTTTTGTCGTGCTTCTAGCTTTGATTTGTCGTGCTTCCTAGCCTTTATATGTGTCAATCTCTAGGGCAGCCGAATTTCTCTTGCTTGATGTGTAAGTTTTGCTAATCGTTTCACTAATCGTCCAATAATCACAAATCAACCTAATTGCTTCCATAAAACGTCCTACTTGCTTAAAAAGTCTCCAAATTTGAACCATAACCTCGTGGATTATCCCTCAACATATTAAAAGAATAAAAATCATATGATTCAATTTTCGGACAAAAACGTCCTACCTGCTTAAAATTTTTTATTTATCCAATAAGAGCTCCTCAACATTCTGAACAATAACATAGTTGCACACGAACTCCAAATCTCACTTAATCATGTCCTAATCAAGGTTTCAACCTTAGCATCTCAAGTACTAAATAATCTCTTTTGATCATTCAGTGTCCCCTAAACGTATGACTAATCATACACACGATATTATAAACCATATGCATGTGATGTTAAAAGTTCGAGGTATGACATAATCCTTCTGATTTCAAACTTTTTATGTCAAAATGAGTATTTTCTACGTGGCGATTAAGCCAATTTTTAACCGAGAAATCAAAGTGTTGTTTTTGTTTGCATAACACTTTCCTTTGTTATTTACTATGGGAGAGTGAGAGGAGTGGTGATTGGTGATGGAAAAATGGAAAAGGTCATATTTTAATAATTGAGTCTTTTCATTTACTTTCGTCTTCTCTTGAGATTTTATTGTTGAACGAGTTTGTTCAATATTTTGTTCTTGTTTCTGCTATTCCGGTGTACTATCCGCTGGCTTTACAGAGCATTTGGACTCACTGGTGTCTGTTAAATATTTATTTCACAAATGTATGAGGTTTATTGTGTGAGTTCACCAAGGCCATTCAACATGGATTTATTACCCTGGAGTTGACCTTTCGAGTCTGTCACACGTGACCTAAATGTTCTGATGGAAGACCGATGTCATAGGTGGATTAACCCAAACTCGAATGACTATGTCTCATGTGCGACAAACTTAAGTGATTCTGATGGCAAGGAGTAGAGGTTTCATGTTTTTTAATTTTTCCCCTGCTGTTGTTTTCTTTTTAGTAGGTACATTATAAGAAGTTGGTTCTCTTTTGTAATACTTCGATATTAATAAAATCCTGTTTCTTTCACGATCCTACAACTAGCAGTAACCTCAGTCTAATAGCGGCGTTCATTACTATAAGATTACACTTGAGGTTTTGACAGTCTGGGCTATTATAGATGGTATCAAAGCTGAGTTTAGGAAAGCAAGGATTGTTTTGCATCAGATGTGAATTTAGGAAAGCAAGGATTGTTTGGCATTAGAGTTGAGGTTTAGGAAATTAGGTAGAGTTAGCAAAACCTAAGGACATTTTGGGTGCTATGGAAGAACAGTCACTAAATCGGCGTAGTTTGATACTGTGTTTATTTCCATACACTTGTATCTTTGGAGATAGTGGCAGAGAGTTGGAATAGGGATGGAGCAAGAAGACTAGAAATTGTTCATGGAGGAACTTGATTTGATAAGTCTGTCTTGCTCCATTCCCTTAGCTATGATGAAGGTACGAAATCCTTAGTGGCTGAAAATTGGTTTTGGAACATATAGGAGATATTGTAGATTTTAGAATGTATTGATTATCAAATAGTATAAATTGCCACGTATCAACTCAAACGAGAAGCCACGAGGTGGTGGCAATCCAAAAAAGGAACTCTTGGAATCGAGCGGACTGGGGAGCAATTTAAGAAGGAATTTCTAGATCGCTATTTTCTTTAAATGATCAGAGAAGCCAAAGCCCAATAATTTACTACCTTATGTCAGTAAACATGGTTAGTAAGTTGAGTATGATGAAAAGTTCATAGAACTATCTCGATTTGCTTTATATTTGTTTCTTGATGAGGGTAAGAAATCGTGTAAGTTTGAGAGAGGATTATTCTCGTATCAATGATATTGTCTGTTGCCATAAGTTTGAGAATTTGCAATAGCTAGTGGATAGAGCCTCGATTGTGCAACGTACCTTGCAAGAAGGTGTTGTTCTTTATGTACAGAGTAAGGAACGATCTTTCCAAGGAAATAATTCATAAGGACAGTAACTAGAAAAGAAATGAGGCAATTTTGGAGATAAAGGCAACGAACAAGGGATAGAAGAAATGGTCCTAGTGCTGCAAGGATAACATGTTTTACTTGTGGAAACTAGGTCACTTTGCTCTAGATTGTAAAGTGAGGCAAGTACCCTCTCAAAATGTGCATAGTAATCAAGTTACTAGCCCTGGGAATCAACAGAGAAAAACTAAGGAAGTCAGCTGAGGGGAATTGGACCAGCTAGGGTGTTTGCTTGATCTATGAAGAAGCAATGTAAGATGAGAACGTGATGACAGGTATTTTTCCATCTCTTGTGGAGTAGTAAATGATAGGTGCCATGCATTCCTTTATTTCACATAATTGTGTTAATAGAGTAGGGTTATTGATAGAACCTTTATTTGTTAGACTTGATATGGTAACCCTATTGGAAATAAGTTGTATGTGTACAAAGAGGATTAAGAATTGTCCAAATGGAGATAGAATGACAACGTGTCACGCCCCAAATGCTAGCTCAAATGGGGCTAATGACAGCCGCGAGCATTCTCAACGACGAGCACTCCAGCGCACTTAGTAGAATGTTGCAGTGGAATTTTTTTTTTTAAAAAAAAACATCAACTATGACTAATTAAGAAATCATGAATTGCTAAAAATTTATCTCCTCATACGCAAACTGACATGCAGATCCTTAACCGTTCTACTGAAGTGCACGAATATGTAATTAAATTTACGCAAAATAAAAACGTATAACTACATCAAATAACGCACATAGAGAAAGAGAAACCTTTGGAAATATAAGCTTTTGGTTTTAACTACTCATGATCCCATAATATAAGTTGCTTAATAGTCTTAAGTCTCGTGACCTGAACAGACCACAACAGGTTCTAGATCCTCCTCATGAGTTCCTTCACCTAGAACATCGTCTGGAATGATACAATCGAAAACTACGAGTCGAATGACTCAGTAAGGGACATGAATGACAGGTATATATACACATGCCAATGGAAAAATTTAATGCATGTTTATCTATTCAACTCTTGTACATGCACTTTGCTTCAAAATTTCTTCGTCCTTATCTGGGCTACTACTCTCGCTCCATTTACCCTTAAAGTCAGGGTTGTGCGTTTCCTTCGAAACTGTTCCCCTTTCCCTTGGGAATAATGTCATTTGGTCGAGCTAACCTTAGGGTGGCCCCAGGCCTAATGGCTAGACACAACCCTTAGAGGTGCACACCTTCTCGCATTCGTCCTTGAGTGTGGTTGCATATACCTCGAGGACTACCTATCCTTCTCACATTCGTCCTTCGGAGTGGGTGACCTTAAGTGTCATCCATCTTTCTCGTATTCGTCCTTCAGAGTGGATGCACCTATCATACTTAGGTACGGTACCGACCATCCTACTTAGCCCCATAACATATCATAACATAGCATAAAATCATACTTTCATTTGTATAAAATTTCCCTTTCTTCCTTTTGAGAAAATCAATGCAAATGCTCATGAAATGCTCATGACGTGCTTGATGACAAATATTCATGCTATGTATTATTCCAGTTTTCGAAAAATATAATTTTTCGACTTACCTTTGTCCACTCGAGCTTATGGTGGTGCATTGCCTACAAATGAGTTATATTAATGTTGTCACTCAAAGGACTAAGAGATGTACTTGATGCAGCAAATCATCATGTATTTCAAAATATACATTTCATAGTAATTCACACATTTTTCTTTACTAACTAGTAGCGGTTCTACAATTTAAAACTTTATCTTAATGTTTCTAAATCTATTAAACTTGGATGCCAAAATGATGCCTACACTTCATGTTGTAACATATTAAAATTTCAAGTGATTTGGAGCTTGTTTGCACTCGAATGATTTACCCAAAATGCAAGTTGTTGGGGGCGTCCAAGCTGGCAGCTTCAAAGTTTCATAACTTCAAAAATATGGCTCCAAATTACATGAAATTACTTTCAAACTTCTCTGCTTTCATATCTCAAACTTGAAGATAAAAACCATAAAAATCGGAACTACTTTACATTTTCAAAAACACTTCATATCAGATGAAATTCCTAGAGCAACACTACTGCAGCCTCCAGCTCGGCCTTCCACTTTCAAAACACCATAACTTATTACACCTCTAAATCTCACAAAATTTACCTTAAAATGTTATTCTTTCATAAATTAAAATTCAAGACTGGGCCCATAAAAATCAGACTTAAAATGATCAGTTAAAAATACGTGGAACGAGCAAGAAATCTGGGATGTGCAAGGCTACTGACAGCTTATTGTCTGAACTTTAAAATCCATAACTTGCTCAATATTTATCAAAATCACCTAAAGTAGAGCTTAAAATCTTTGTATTTCATAGGCCTATAACATAAATTTCTCTTACAGATAAAATAAATCACATCAATACTTACTCCTAATTCGAGCTTTATGATTAGTTGGAAATAATACTCAGCATGCACTAGTTTGATTATTTGCTCTTTAGTTTCAACACTCTATTGGTTATTCATCAAACAAGCATCTATCTAACTTCCTTATCATCTCGCAGCACCCATTGGACACAAAATAGCTCTGCAACATAGCAAGTTCCAACATTAATCCATTTAGTAGCTCTATAATTTGATAGTTTTCTGCAGAATGTTCCAAAAATGTTCATTTTGCTATTCTTTACAAATCTCCCCATACATATACTAACAGAACCTCAAAAACTAATTTTCCCCAACTAACAACATCAAAGTAATAGGAAATGTAAGATATCTATTCTGCAGAAACCTAGAAAATTCCGCAAACTTAATAATCTGCACTTTAATATCACATCAACTTCACATTACATTTCCAGCATCATCTATCAAGTTATACTCTTTCTTATTTGCTTCCATTTTTTTCTGCTAGGAAATTTTCAGCCAACTAAATTTGAATGGAAATTTTCTCTCCTTCATTCACATCTCTAGAACAACCAAATCCAAAGTGCCAACTAACATCCTTCCAAAGATAACAAGCAGATTTGGAAAAATTATAGAACCGTGCGAGGATTAGAGAACAAACGACCAAAATCTCCAACCACAATCTACTACACTTCTTCAATTCCGGATCTAAGCCAAGGTAGCACAAGGTTCATATCTCCTCCAACTAAAAATCCACAGAGCTCCGTGTCAATATCAAGTCAACACCTAATTACATTTAATTGTCCAACAGTTTCTTTTGATAGTTCAGTATCGTGTAAACCTTCCATGTCCTCTCATCTCCTCAAAAATCCCAAAATTTCTACTAACATCTACTCCTCTCTTAATATCCCACTAAATTTTGTACATAGATCGTACAAACAAATCAACTAGAATATTTCACATTATATAGCAAAACTCACGGTCCCTTTAATTTCAAGTTAGAATTTCTAATTTTTGCAACTAGTTTAACACGTCTACTCTATAATTCTTAGTGATCTCCAACATTATAGGTCAAGTTTATCAATGCTACGGGTTCCCCAACAACAAGAATAGTTCATAATAGTTAAGGTCTGACCTCTATAGGTGCAACAACAACAACAAGGAAGTTTTCTTTTAAACCAATTACATTTATTAACGGCAGCAAACTATGTTCTCTTCAAGCATTATAATTTCCAGCAACCATTCACTCAAGAATTTGGACTATTTTTGTGGCTTTCTACAAAAACAAACAACTATACCCCCATCTACTGGTTCAATTGACAGCAAGAGCACTTATGGCAGCAACACCGGCAAGTCCACTTCCTAAAATCTAAAATTTTTCAGGCAACTATACCTCACAAAATTCATTCAATCTTCAAAGCTTTTATCCACTACATCACCCAAATCTCTCCTTGTCATAATCAACATTCAATGACCTATTTAAACCCCTAAGAAGGTGCTGAAAATAGCAGAGAATTCCATGAAAACAAAGGAGCAAAATCTACCCTCTAAAATAGAGCAACCTGAGTGCAGAACCTAGCTCCAACTTAATGGCCATGCATGACTTAAACAGGATGTGCAATGATGCTAGCTCCAGGTTCACATCTTTTTCCAGCTACCTCACTCATTTCTCAAGCTCATTTGTACTTCAACCCATTTAAATATCAAAAGACAACACCCAAGGTCACAACAACTACATATCCGGCCATGCATGTGTATAACAATTTTAGATTTTGCCATATACCTCAAAACAGAAACTGTTTTCATAAAAATTATTACTTTAATGACTTCAAATCCAAAACTTCAAGCAATACCACAGTTCAACCTTCACCAAGTTAATTGCCAATGCATTTTTCCAATGAAATAGCACCCTCAGCTTGCTCAAGTCAATAGAAGAAATGGACTCTTTTGTTTTTGTTGTTGTTTGTTCTTTCAGGTTTTCATCAAACACTTATGGCGCATCAACATTTTCCCTGACCTTAACTCAAAATCTTACCGTGCATGCCTTCCTAAGCTCCAAAATTTTTATCTATTCCAACATGCAAAGTGTCGAAAAGATAGAAAATAGAAACCTTAACAACTTCACATTGCCATCTACGGTTTCCTTTAAAAGTTTCAGTCCAATAGAACCACCCTTACCTTGGTTTCTCTTGGTTTCTCCTGCTGCACTACACCTCCCCTAGCTCTATACGGTAGTCCTCCTTTTCTTCTCTCCTTCTTCTCTTCTTTCCTCTTCTCCTTCTCTTATCTTCCTTCTTTTTCTTCCTCTTCTTCTCTTCTCTCTTCTCCTTCTTCTTCTCTGTGGCTTCAGTGTTTTCCTTCTTTTGTTTTCGTGTTCGTGAGTGACCAAATGGCTAGAGAGGGAATTCGTGCGGTAAACAAAACAAAGACAAAGAAAATGGGGAGGAAAAGACAACTCTATCCCCCCATCAGCCTTGTTCATCACGCCTATTCCTATTGGCCAAGCTTGGACGACAACTTCTCTTTTCCCCTTCTCATTCTCCTCCCACTTTTCTTTCACTTTTTTTTTTATTTTTTTCTTCATTTGCCAATTCATAAAATTCATGTTTGACTCCCTTTTGTTTGGTTGTCAACACTTGAATTTGCTCTCATTCCCATTATCTCAAGCAAACATACACTTTTCAAAAATTGAAATCAGAGGATAGGCTTGAATTTGATCCAAACGTAGGTCTTGATCTTGATTCCATTGAGAAATAGGAAATTAAAACTTTTAAGGCTGTTTTGAGTATAACAGATTCTGCTTAGTTTTTGGATTCATATTGTTGAGCTTGGATCTTAGATCTGGAAGTATGAGGTGATGAAGTCATTGTCATTGAGGTATGATAGATTTGATCTGTGGTATCATTGAGGCTGGATTAAGCTATGATAGATTTGATTCACAATATCATTAAGGTTTGATTATGCTATGATAAATTTGATCTATACTTGTCATTGAGGTTCCTAAAAGATAAAATAGCGCATGAGCAAGGAAGGAATTTATTGGAGGTTGTGATCTTTGGAGTTAGGAAAGAAATCATATGAGAAGGTATCCTGCACTATATATTGTTATTATGAATCATTCTTGATGCCATTAGGATTGATTACTGCATCAGAAACTTTTTATGGATTTAATGAATAGGGTTTTTCGAGAGTTATTAGATCCATTCTGATGTAATGGTTCATTGGAAATTAAGTACAAATTGTATTGTAGATGATAAGATCTGAAATCATATAAAATACTTGTGAAGAGATAGAAATGATCAAAGAAAGGTTGAAGGTAGCTCAAAGTGGACAAAAGAGTTATGCTGACACTCATAGACGACTGTTAGAATTTGAAGAAAAGGATAATGTGAGACCCCAATTTTAAGTCTGACAATTTACTGCTTATGACCTCTTAAGTATGTATTACTTTAATTAAGAAGGTATTATGGAGAAATGTACGTATGGTTTTATTTATCTAGAGTTATGTCTAGATGGAATTTCTCCCTAGCGTTTTATGAGTTTTAAGCTAGAAGTTTAAATGTTATATTAATTGTCTTTGTTAAATTGAGCAGTTGAGATTTATTAGCTTGAAATGTTTTATTAATTGAATATGTCCTTAACGTTAGATTTAAATAGGGCTTTAATTTTGAAATATATGTGATAATATGTGGATCCTTGGAACAAGAAATGAGGAGACATATTAACGTTAGATTTATGGAGTGGCAGGAAAAGAAAATAAATTTTCTTTAGGGGCAAAAAAGGAAAGAAGGGGGAAGATTGAGGGATAAGAAGGGAAAGTAGGGGGAAGGGCAATTTTGCCTTTTCCCTTCCCCCAATCCATTCCCGTATAAGCCAGCCCCCTCCCCAAAATCACATAAGCTTGCCCTAGCTCCCACCTGCACGAAAGAGGAAGAAAGAAGAAAGGAAGAAGAGAAGAGAAGGAAGAAAGAAGAAAGGAAGAAGAGAAGAGAAGGAAGGAAGAGAGAAGAAGGAGAAAGAGGAGAAAAGCTAGGTAAGGATCCGACCCTTTTTTAAGAGAACCTCTGCTGGCCGAAAATTATCACTACCTCATCTCTCCCATTTCCTTCTTGTTCTCTTTTGTTGGTTGGTTGTGTGTTGTTAGATTTTCTCCTTGAGATTCATGTGTTTTCTTTGAAGAAAATGTAGATCTAGTGAGTTTTAGAGAGTTGTATGGATTGTGCACAAAACCATGGAGAATATGGCCAGATCTGGAGATTTATATACAAGAGAAACCAACTTGCATGCTAAGTGTTTGATAATAGGACCAAAAGAAGTGGAATAGATGCAATAGCATTTGTTTGAGGGATGAAATCATGGTTTTGGTTGGAAGTTTTGATTTGTAGGTGTAACATAGAAGTCTGGAATATGAGGTTATAAGAGGAGAGCATGTTAAGAATATGGATGTTTTTGTATGACGAAGTATGAGTTATTGAATGACTACTTTATACGCCTAGTGAACCTTTGAATAACACTAGTAAGACCCAATTGTAGGCAAGTACAATTCAGGCGCGCAAGGGAACGAAGGTAAGAGGAGCTTACGTTTGTAAGTGAAAATAGTAAGTAGAAACTTACGCTTTTCAAAAATTGGAATGATACACAGCATGAAAACTGTTTATGAATAAGCATACCAAGCATGATATATCAAGTATGACATTATCAAGCACGACATGAATACATCATGATCATTTGCATTCATTTTTCTCATGAGAAAGAAGGAGAAATTGTATGCAAATGAAAGTACCATTTTTATGCTACTTTATGACAATTTTAATGACAAGTTAGTTAATGAACCCGTCGGTTAGTACCGTACCAAGTCAAGAAGGTGCATCCATACCGAAGGACGTTTACATGAAGGGTGGATGTCACCTAGGGCACCCATACCGAAGGATGCTTGCAAGAAGGATGGGCAGTCCATGAGGTATGTGCAATCACACTGAAGGATGCTTGCAAGAAGGTGTGAACCTCCAAGGGTCATGTCTAGCCACTGAAGGACGAATGCGAGAAGGTGTGCTAGCCTGACTATATCTAAGGTCCCCAAGAGAAATAGGGGACAGTTCCAACGAGAACGCACAACCCTGATGTCAGGGGTAAATAGAGGACAAGTAGCCCATCAGATAAGGAGTGGAATGATTCTCCAAAAGCAAGAGTTTTACAAGTACAAGTTTTGTTTTCAAGAGCAAGTGCATGTGCATATGCAATCATGAGGCATACACGTGCATCAAAATTCATGATCATGCATGAATTGCATTATATTTACATGTTTACGACTTCAAGTTCAAGTGCATGCTTACGATTACAAGTTCATGATTATCAGTTCAAGTACAATTTTGTGTTTTCCAAACCATGATTTCAAATCCATGTTTTAACTATAATTCCTTACCGAGCCTTTCGACTCACAGTTTTAAATTGTATCATTCCAGATAATGTTTCAGGGGAGGAAACTTAAGAGGAGGACCTTGAACCCTTGGAGAAGGGTTGGCGAAAATGTCTTTTCCTTTTTGCTTATTTTAGTAAAGGTTTAGATCACTTTTGTAAGAGCCGGCGTGAGCCTCCGTGGTGTGGTGGTCATGGGTTATTCGGCTTAGTAAGTCAAGATTTTTAAACGATTGATATTTTGAGACCATGTTATAACTACTTTGAGTTATCGATGGGAAGCATGTTCTAATGTTCTTATGTGCGTTAAACGCTAGCAATATAAGGCTTCTTTTAAATATTGAGGCATTATGATATTTCCGCTGCAAGAATCCTCTGGATGAGGTATAATCCTGCTACAAGAGTTGTAGTAAGTACGCTTGAGCGTTCCTTGTTGGGAATGCTCGCGGCTGTCATTAGCCTCGTTTAGCTAGCGTTCGGGGCGTGACAGATAAAGTATCTTGAAGGTGATTCATATGAAAGGAATTAAGAGATTTGAAAAGAAAGGGAAGTTAAGTCTTTGATATGTTGGACCATTTGAGAATTTTACGATAGGTAGGAGTAGCAGCTTATCAGTTTGACTTACCTTAGAATTGGAAGGAGTACATGATACTTTTCACATCTCGATGTTGAGGAAATATGTTCTAGATCTTCCTCACGCGATAGAGTATATGTCTTTACACAAAGAAAAAAACATAACCTATCAAGAGCAACCTGTGGCGATATTAGATATAAAGGATCAAGAGCTGAGTAACAGGAAGATTCACTTTAGTGAAAGTATTATGCTAGAGTCACGATATCACTGAAGCTTCATGGGAGTTAGAGGTAGACATGCATGACAAGTATCCTCACTTGTTTGACTAACTGGTACATTTCTTGTGATATGTTTCAATTCCGAGGACGGAATTATTTCTAAGTGGGGGAGTATGTCATACCCCGAGCTTTCAAACATCACATGCATATTGTTTATGCTCTCTTGTTTGTCCTTAGTAGTGAGATTAGGGGATATTTAGTGACTAAGAGGGAGTATTTAGTACTTCAGATACTAAGTTCAAAACCTAGTTTAGGACATGATTTAGTGAGAATTGGAGTTCTCATGCAACTAGGTTGTTGTTCAGAATGTTGAGAAGCTCGTATTGGATCAATAATGGTTTTTAAGCAAGTTGGATGTTTTTGTCTTAAAAACCGAACCATATGACTTTTATTCCTTTAATATGTTGGGGATCATCCACGAGGTTATAGGTTGATTAGTGAACATCATTGGAATTTGAATATTAGCGAAAATTAGAGATGAATTGTGGATAGAGATGAATTGTGGATAGAGATGAATTGTGGATGGAGATGAATAATGGATAGAGATGAATTGTGGATAGAGATAAAATTGTGGATAGAGATGACACCTAGGAAGCATGACAAATCAAAGCTAGAAGCACGACAAATCGATGCATGAAGCACGACACAAAAGGCTATAACCTAGGAAGCTTGAGGTGTCGACAACCGGTGGAATTAGGCGGCGACTCACCAAGGCTATAGGAAGATTTCGGCCATAGGTGTGCTAGGTTTCAACGTGTGGATGAAGTAGCCTTTTGAGTCATCAAATCTAGGTTGACACGTGTCGTGATATGATGAACCAACCTTGCGTATAAATAGGGGTGGTCGGCCATTGAAAAATTCACACCATCTCATCCTAAACTTGTGAGTTAGCTCTGAGATTAAGAGGGAAGTGAAGTAGAAGCAAAAGAGGGAAGTGAAGTAGAAGCAAGAAGGAGGAAATTGGTTAGTGAAGATCGAACTCGGTTAGAGGTAAAGTTTAGTTGGTTATCTTTGATTTTGATTCAAGTTTTCAAGATGATTATTGTGAATCTTTTGTATTTCTTATTGTAAACATCTCTTGATGTTATTAGTGTTGTTCTATTCTTCCTATTGTTCTTGATGTTTTTCGTGTTCTTCTCATTCTTGACGAAGTACAAGCTCGTTCTTTTCGAAAAAGTTCTATTGTAAAAGTTCGATTCGTTTTCAAAGTTCTATTGTAAAAGTTCTATTGTAAAAGTTCGATTCGTTTCTGAGCTCAAGCAACTTCACCAACGTCGGGATTCATTTGAGCAGCAGTCACAAAATGCCCCCAAATTCCGTAGCCGAGAATTCCGTGAGGCATTCCTGGAGTGGAAGAAGCAGATAGACTTCATGTTTGCTCGTAACAAATCCGAGCTGAAGCCCACGAATGTCAGCGATGTACCTCAAGAGAATTTTTGCAGCGTTTCCAAAAATGACAATTCCACCACTGACGAGCCCTCGAAGGTCAGCCACATACCTCAAGAGAATTTTTGCATCGTGTCCGAAAATGACGATTCCACCCCTGACGATCTGCCACCCTTGGAGGAAATTCCCATGGAGGATCCTTTAGCTCTTGAAGTATTGCCATTGATGGCAAACGAAGCATTGCCACCAACGCAATATGAGGATCCCTATGTCCAGCAATATGAGGTTGTCATTCCCGAGGAAACACGATATGACGCTCCTTTTTATGTCTGCGATGATTTGAGGACAAATCACTTTCAAGAGGAGGGGAATGATGAGAATACGAGCAAGGCGTCAAATGTGCTAGTTCAAGTTTCCGTAGAGCCGGTTACGAGAGAACGAGACAAGAAGCTCAATGACGTACTCGACGAAATCATTAATGAGATATGGGCCCAAGCCCATTCGTGGAAGCCCATCAAAGATGACCCATTTTCTAGAAGGATCCGGTCAAGATATATTTTTGGTTCGATTCTAGAAGAATCGGATTGCATGGCAATTCTAAAGGAAACATCATTTCCTTTCATGGTCTTTTGATTATTTATTTTATTCAGCATTTAATTTCCTTGTTGGGTTTTGTGTTAGGCGTATAGGAGGGTACTGTTCACGTCCAGGTTTAGAGTTAGGCAAATAAAGAATTTTATTTCATTATTCATGTTTTGTCTTTTTCCTTTTTTAGTTTGTTAGGCGTGTGTGACCATCTAGGATTTTCTTTCCATTTAGTTTGCCGTGTAGGATCAGGCAATGAAATGGCTGGTTGTCTTTGTTCTTTAAGGCAAGTATGAGTGGGCTTCCAGCTCTTGGTGAAAAGGAATATTATATTTCCTTAGTGTGTGTTTACGTCCAGCATACCTTTCCTTAAATAGCTGGTTGCCTTTTGTGTTTTTGGCATGTAGTTTATGTATAGCTTTTGTCCAATAAGGAATATTATATTTCCTTATTCTAGCTTGTTGTTTCCGTCCAGCATATGTGTGTCTTAGTTTAGTTTTATTTCCTTGTTTATTTCAGCTCTTTAAATAGGAGCAAGAGCATTGTAATTGAGACAGACATTGATCAATGAAATTATGAGAGTTATTCTCTTTGGTTCTTTGAAGAACTTCTCGAACTTATCGGGATTTCCCGTGGCGTTCATCCTGACTTATCAAACGGATTTCCATCACCGTTTGTGGCGTCCTCACCATACCGAGGTTCTTGCTTTCTTAAGCAACGGGTCGAGGTTCCATTCGAATCAGTCCTAGAAACGATCTTGGGTTCCCTATAGTTGTCGGGTCTCGTTACGGGATAACGGGGTTCACATCAAAAGGAATATTTGATGTTCAAGTGTGGTTAAAGTGTTGCATATCATGAATGATATGTATGGGCGTTGACATGAGACATACATACTTAACGCATACTTTGAAGACGTGACAATACTGTGCACAAGAGAATGCATTCACTTGTTGTGACAGTCTAGCCTCTCCGTCGTACGCGAAAAGATCCTCTATGAGGATACCATATTCTACTAACGGAGTAATGCCGAAAAGATACGGTCCGTATTCTATTCTTGGAGTAATGCCAAAAAGACAAGGAGCTTACTTTTAGTAACCCGTCACTTTGGCGAGTGATTCATCTGGGAGTGAGAGGAGTGGTGATTGGTGATGGAAAAATGGAAAAGATCATATTTTAATAATTGAGTTATTTCATTTACTTTCGTCTTCTCTTGAGATTTTATTGTTGAACGGGTTTCTTCAATATTTTGTTCTTCTTTATGCTATTCTGGTGTACTAACCGCTTTGTTTATTGAGTCATTTGGACTCACCGTTGTTGATTGAATATTTCTTTAGCAGATGTCTGAGGTTTATTAGGTGAGTTAACCAATGTCATTCAACATGGCTTTATTACTTTGGAGCTGACCTTTCGAGTTTATGTCACACGTGACTTAAATATTTTGATGGAAGAACGGGGTCATAGGTGGATTAACCCAAACTCGAATGACTATGTCAGCATGTGCGACAAACTTAACTGATTCTGATGGCAAGGAGTAGAGGTTTTATCTTTCTTAGTTTTTCCGTTGTTTCTCTTTTGAAATCCTTCGGTATGAATAAAAGGTTGTACTTGTATTTTAGTTAGAATCATGTTGCTTTCACGATCCTCCCACTGGCCGTAACCTCAGTCTAATAACGATGTTCATTACTATAATACAATACTTGAGGTCTTGACGATCCGGGCTATTACAGAAATAAAGCTCATCTTGTAGCTCTAGGCTATACACAAGTCGAAGGCATTGATTTCGATGAAACATTTGCACCGCTAGCTAGATTAGAGTCCATTAGAATTCGATTAGCTATATCCTACTCCATGGGGTTTAATCTACACCAAATAGATGTAACGAGTGTGTTTTTCAATGGTATTTTACAAGAAGAATTTTTGTAGAACAACCCAAAGTTTCCTAAGCATGCCTTTAAACTGAAGAAAGAACTTTATGGACTAAAACAAGCTCCTAGACCTAGGTATGATAGGCTGACTGCTTATTTGCTAGAAAATAGTTTCACAGTAGGAGGTTTCGATCATAGACTATTTATTAAGAAAATTGATAATAACATCATCATTGCACAAATCTATGTTGATGATATAGTGTTGGGCTCTCCTATGGAATTGCTTCCCTTAGAATTTGCAAAATCCATTAAAAATGAGTTCGAGATGAGTATGGTTGGAGAACTTCATTACTTTCTTGGTTTTCAAATCAAACAAAGCAAAGATGATTTTTTCATTTCTCAATCGAAGTATGCAAAAAGTCTTGTGAAAAGATTTCATTTAGACAGCAAAAAGCGCACATAAGTTCCTATGAATACTTCAGTTTGACTTAGCTAATGCCACATATGAATAAAGACTTGCTTTTGAGAAGTGGTATGAGGCTGATGACTTGTCTCGATGTTATATATTAACATCTGCGACCATCATATTGGAAACCTGTGTGAAGGCATAGCTACAACAAAAGAGATGCTTTAATTTTTGTAGGAGTTATTTTGAGAGCAACGTCGATTTGCATGCCAGAAGGTTATGAAACTACTGATGACCACAAAAATGGAGGAGAGTGCTCTTTTTCGGTAACATATCTTTCGTCACGGAACTAAAGACACTGGGTGCAAAAATGGACGGCGATAGCAAGGTGGGATCGATATTGGCATATCTGCCTGAATCATTCAACCACATTTTATTAAAACTATAATACGAACAAGTTGACAATGACTTTGTCAGAGTTGCTCTATAAGTTACAGGCCTTGAAGAACTTATTAAACGGTAGAAAGGTTCCCTTTTGATAATGGACAAGTCAATGTCAACTTTACCATTGCAATTAATCCCGAAGTAAAGAAATTTAAGAAAAAGAGGACGTCTCAGCCTAGCACAAATGCAAAGAAGGAGGACAAGAGCGAGCCAGATAAAAATACAAAAGAAAACTGTGTCCACTGCGGGAAACTATGATTTATAAACTACTTAAAGTATGCTTGTCATTGAAATAAATTTAATAGGCGATAAATTAAATTCTTCGGGGGTCGCTTCGAGCACAAGCTCTCATATCTACAATATGTTGTAAGGGCTTTAGAAAACTCGAACACTAGATGAGCAGGAAGTCCATTTTAAAGATGGGGACGATTCCATGTATTGCAGCGACCACCATAACAATGTACCGGAACAAAGCTTTGAATTTAGAAGATTGTCTTTATGTACGAGAATAACGTAGAAACTTATTTTTTGTTTCAAAACTCTTAATATCTGGATATTCCACAGTTTTTTACTTCAAAACAAATTATTAAGTTTAAACGTCAGTTTATAGCTTATGCTACTACTATTATTATGGTCTGCATATTTTTCAAAATGTTGTGAACTCTGGGAATAATATAGTGTAGTTTTTGTATATTGTGTTGCCAAATTGATATGGTCGATTTCTAGTTAAGGTAATTAATTAAATTACAAATATAAAAAATCTACAATATTTGCTCACGTTCGTTCGTACGATCGGAAACCATAAGGTTGATGCACAAAAACTTCTGTTGACCTCGCTTCTTGTATATAATGTTTTTACTATATAGGTAGCTCTACGTATTGAATTTTAAAAAACAAACTGTATGATAGAGGCGCAACGTTTTTCAAAAGTTTGGACGTCAATTAAATTTATCTGGCATTAAGTGAGACGATCAGACGTATAATTTGACGATTTAACATCTCAAGAAACATAGTTTTCCTTGAAAACAGGGACTCATCCGAAATATTTTTTTCCATCCAAAAAAAAAAAAGTTCCAAACCACATCAAACGGTATCAATCATTATCTTTTTGCAATGAAAACGAAGTCTATTCCAAAAACATTCGTTCAAACAAACATATTACTATTCAGATGGGTAAGACTTTTATGTTATGTTTTGTCCAAATGGAAATTAAACAATCTAAAATTTATTGCTCAATACTGTTCTTCCCATTCCAACATTTGTTGTCATTCTCGTTGTTTACTGTTCCCACTCATTTGAACAGTTACAGGCAAAAGCGTTTGTTCCAACTCGAAGATTGGATGCTTGCGATATCGATCAAACGGTAGTTTTCATAGGCGTCTAATCCGTTGAACGATGTTAGGAACAGGATTTTTATTTTATTATTTTTTAAAAAACAAATAACAACAATTTTTTATATTGGACATATAATTGAGAAGCTTATCCCGAATTAGAAGACATAAGTTTCAATAACTACAAAAATTGATATTAAAAATAATGTCCGAAAAGTAACAAAATGAATAAAATGAAGTAGCTCTTGGCACTGCTGCTTCTCCCACTGTGCCCTCTCTTTGCTTGATTGGCCGCAAACTCTTTGTAGTCTTTCTCCATAACAGCTCACATCTCCTCACTCGAATATGTCCGTGTAACATGTTATGTCACCACCTAGAACCCATAAATTTATAAATACATGAGAAACGAAATAATTATCTCAAAATTACTGTAAATGAAGGATTTTGATAGCATATTTCCAACAGGGTGATGCCAACGGTCGATGTTCTAGGCGAAGATCAAGTGCATCATCTGCCAAAAGGTAAATATGTGACTTAACAACGGTACTTGGAGGGTGAAATGTGTGAAAGTTGGTAGTTTGAGGTTCATAATGTTTAAAACCTTTAGTAGGAGGGTGTTATGTGTCAACAATGGTAGTTTAGGATGCAATGTCCAAATAACCTAAAGTTGATAGATGAATGTGTATTTACCCTAAATTAAACCTATATAATTAATTTGGACCATAAGATTGTTCTCAATTGCCATGTTTGACAAATAACTAGTATTCCAACACATTAACCTTAGTCGTTGTCTAGAATGGTACAGATTTAGAACCCTTAAGCTCAAAAGTCAATCTAACACACTTCTTTTGCCATTTTCTCTTTTTAAGCCTGAATCTAATGGTTCGTATTGGACATATTTATAACCTTTGCGGGATAATTTTTTCCTTACTAGGAATTTTACAAGATGGAGGCTTAGACCGCTTGACTAGGATAGCATATGTTATATAGTTAGGAGGACTTTGATACGAACCTTACATAATACATAGAATGCAATACTGATGCATCCGGGAATAGCCAATTATACCACGTTTATATTTGCATTTAATAATCAAAATTAAGTAGTTCAGGAGAACTTCTGATTACTCTATTAAACATAAAAACAGCTAGAAATCCCACTTTGATCAAATAACGTAATATTAAAATCATTTATTCAAATAGGAAATAGAAATTATGTCAATTTATCAAATAGGTAAAAACTATTGGTGCTTAACATAATACTGGAGCCTAAACTACTCATTTCGAAGATCATAAAATATCTATATATATAATCACTCTGAGGCAAAAAACTATGGCAGAAGTAAGACATATGTTTCAAACGTTTTAACATTATAAATTATATTCAATTGTCCACAAAACTTATATGATAGCAGCAACTTACTGCCAGCAGAGCGTGCATATGAAATATAATATTTACTGTATGTAGAAGAGTTCTCCCGCACTAGTTTACCCATTAAGTAAATATAGCGAATGACCCAACCCAATAAAAGATATTGTTAGCCCAAGGTTGTTTGAATTTGATGATAAGAAACTGTATGCTAGCTTTGAAGGATTTTAGATTTTCATCTTCTCAATCCTCATTTGCTAAAGATTTTCTTCAAAAGGATTAAAAATCTCTATCTTCAAAAGTCTCTCCATATTCTTTTAACACCTTTGAATAGGCTAAAAGGTCCACATTTTTCAATGTAGGCATTTAAAGAAGAATTGGTGTGAAAATGACATCTCCAAGTAGTAGAAAATCTCTCCAGCTTTGATGATGTCGACACATATACAGATAGGTGATGTAGATCGGGATCCGCAAGGCCTGGTAAAATGCGAAAAGGATTTAGCCAAAGGTAGAGGATAGTTTTGGGATAACACTCAGCCAGCTGTAGCAGTAGCAGAAGCCACTCGACGTGACTAAGCCACTAGCTTGATTGGAAGGAGGATGCCACTCAACTCCAAAGCAAGAGACCATTGCAAGAATTATATTTTTGAATCAAAAGTTCATCCTCTTTATTTTTTATCTTCATTCATATATAGAGTTCATTATATAATGGTCAAGCTATAAAAACGAGATGATAAAGTCTAGACAATTCACATAGGTTGAATGTAGCACCTTTTGAAAAATAGCAGACAATTCAATGCAATTTCCATTCGGACCCTCCTTCTTCAGAACTCGACAAGGACCAAACTTCCTCTGTAGATAAACTACAACTAGATCTCCTTCCTTGAAGCTTCCTTTGATGAACATCAGCCTTTGACTTATAAAATTGGGTAGAATGCTGCAATTGATGTCGAACTTGTTCATGAACCTCCTTTATATGCTCAACAAACTCTTAATCTTTCATACTTACTCTTCCTTGATTTGACAATGGCAGGAGATCAAGAACATGACTTGGATTGTTGCCATAGAAAACTTCAAATTGAGACTTCTTCTTTGATCGATTGGCTGGGCTATTGTAAGCAAATTCTGCATGAGGATGACAAAGTCCCACTTCTTTAGATACTCTTCAATTAAACTTCTCAGCAAATTTCCAAGAGATTTATTAACTACTTCAGTTTTTCCATTAGTTTGAGAATGGTAAGCACTAGAGAATTGCAAATGAATCCCCAAAAATTTGCATAGTTTCCTTCAAAAGTGACTAACAAACTTCACATGATGATCCAAAGTAATTGACTGAAGGACTATGTAGCAACCCAAGAGGGGGGGTGAATTGAGTTTTATTAAAAATTAACAATTTTCAAGAGATTTAAAACACCAATAACAAACAATCACAATAAACCACAACAGTATAAAAATAATGAAATTTAAGAAGATAAGGGTTGAAGAGATAACACCGTAGTTTTTAGGTGGTTGACCAAAACACTTGCCTACATCCACCCCCAAGGCTATTGACTTCCTTGGGCTTCTCTCTCTATAATCGAATAGCAAGTACATCTTAGCTTCCGGGGTGCTAAGGAACCGTTACAAAGCGTTTTCAAAGATCACGCTTAAACTCTTCACAAATCCTCACAACCTAGAGAATTTCTTCTACTCTCACAAGTAGAACCCAGTGTTTACTCAACACTCTCAAGGTTTAAAAGGAATGGGTACAAGGTGAAAACTCACGTATTGACTCTTTAAAGCCAAATATACAAGTATGAGGTACAAGGGTAAGAGAGAGGATAGATTTACAATAGAAGACTTGAAATTTGATGGTGAAAGAGTTGCCTTTTCAATAGGTGAGGAACTTCTCTCTTGTTCAAAGCAGTAATTGCAAAATCGTGTGTGTAGGTGAGAGTTCTTGTTTTCTTCAACAACCGGTCTTCTATTTAACCCATTTTGTCTTCAACGGTCGAGTGGGTAGGTGAGAGAGCCGTTGGAAACTTTTCCATGAAATGAGGAACGATTTAATGCCTTTGAGGGCTTTCCGTAAAATCCTCAATCCTGTGTAATGTGTCGACACTTCAACTAGCATGTGCTGACACATAAAATTTGAACTAAAAATTAGTTCTCGGGAGTCAGTACAATGTGTCGACACTATAAGGTCAATGTGTCGACACATGTTTTGGTAAAAAACACATGTCTCGGGTGTAAGTGCAATGTGTCGACAATATAGGGTCAATGTGTCGACACATGTTTTTGCCTGGAAAAACATGTCTCGGGTGTTAGTGCAATGTGTCGACACTTGTACTGAATGTGTCAACACCTAAAAGTCTTGGAGACAAAAATCAGTGTTTTTTAAATTTTCAAACCATTCCAAAACGATTTTAAGTGTCTTATCTTTTGAAAAAAAATATCAAGCATCCCGTGTAAAGATCTTTAAGAACATATAGACGGTTGTTAGAGAGATAAACTCAATCCTATTGAAATATAACTTGAAATTTGTGGATTGATAAAATTGATTCTAAAGTCCTCAAAAAACTTAGAAAATTTTGTTATCATCAAAATCATTTATAAATTCTTTGTAAAACAACCTTGGGCTAACATGGACTTTGGAACTCCATGTAGACGAACAAATTCTTTAACAAATAAGGCGGTTATACGAGATGCATCAGTAGAATTCGTACATGGTATAAAGTGTGCCATGTTCAAGAAATTATCCACCACCACAAATAACCATGTTCTGTGTTCCTTTGGTAGGATGTCTAGAAGCATTTGAAGAATTAAAAAGGATACTTAGCAAACCCTTCACTCCTACATTCCTCGATCCCCGGACACAGCCGTAAGTGCAGCACTCATACAAGACGACAGGGGTATTTAGCACCCAATATACTACAAGCATGTTTGTTTGCAAAATTATTCCAGAATACAATGTATTTAACAAAATTTGCAAAACGAACATCCAAAATTTCAAAAAATCCTACACAGACAACAGTACCTTTTATACAAACTTCAACAACTTTTCACACAAATTTCAATATCTATTAAAAAAAATAACAAATCTTCTCTCTCCATACTTTTCTACCAAACTCCAATATTTTTGTATTAAACCATTACATCAAATCACCCCTCTCTACACCTTTTTACCTTATTCAATAAAAATTAAATGTCTTTAAAACTTTTCAACAACCTTTACACAAAAACCTATAAAACTCCAATCTAAATAAATATTCACAATTCTACTAAAAATCCTAAAAATCTTACAATTTTTTATAAAACAAAAATCTTGTACATCAGTACAACTTTGCAAGGTGCCGAACCTCGATATCCCGACATAGATAAGCTAGCATTAACCAACATTACCTCTGTTAGAAAATTGAGGTCATACTTCCAAGCTCATCCTATAGTCATTATGACTGATCTACCGTTGCGACAAATTTTAGGAAAACCCGATGCATCGGGAAGGTTAGTCAAGTGTTCGGTGGAACTCGGGGAGTTTGATATTGAGTATCAACCTTGAACTGCAAGGGACAAGAGGTAGGAAATTTCATCATGGAATTCACCTCGTCAGAATTCCAAGAAGAGAATCACAAACCAGAACCCTAGAAGATTTATGTAGATGGATCGTCCAACGAAGAAGCTGGGGCATAGGAATAGTCATCGAGATTCCGAAGGAAGAACAAATAAAATTCGGGATAAAATTGCAGATTCACGCCACGAGTAGTGGGGTTCAACCAAGAAAAGAATGAAAAAGGGAAGAAAGTTGACCTTGATTAGCTAGAAGGAAAAAGCGAAGACTCATGGGTCAGAGTGGAGGCTTACAAACAAAAGACCGTGAACTACTACAATGCCAAGGTTAGGCCACTTAACTTTACTACAATGCCAAGGTTAGTGCATAAGAAAATATTCCAAGGATCCAAAGACCATCAACAAGGCAAGCTGCACCCAAATTACAAACGACCATTCCATCTTACTAGCTACCGATGGCCAGGGACAAACAATTTGGAAGATCTTCAAGGAAAGGCACCACAACACCCGTGGAATTCAACACATCTAGGGAAATATCTTAAAGTTAAATCTGCAGAAAATTAACTTACCAATTCTCTTTGGTGATCCGAGAATTCTTCAATAATCTTCAGGTTGTTGTCGATCACACAGTCATGAGAATTCCACAATAGCAGCCCAAGGGTTTTGCCTCCTTTCTCTCCAGGCTCACAACTGTGTATGGTTTTCTCTGAGTTATGATGTCCAACTCTAAAATTGAAAACCTTAGGGTAGACTATCTCATAACTATAATTTTATAAGAAAACCCTAGCTGTGATAGTGCGTGGGATCGCTAGGGATCTCAAATCTCGGTCGTAGGATAACATGGAAAAACTATTTTTCCATTAACTCCCTTATATTTTTTTAATTCTGAATTTAGCATTTTACAAATTGTAACCATGTCCAACAACATATTACAATTCACCCCCGATAATTTGAGATTGATTTCTGAAATCCCTTTGCTAACAATTATAATCGTTTATTTATCCTTCCACCATACTATATTCAATATATGAGCTAATAGGATGGGAATATTAATATTGATAAAATCTCTGGCTCATATAATTCTTAATTTTATAATCTGTAACTTGTTAGACTCTCAAATTATTTCCAAAACAATTTCACAAATAAATATATATAATATATTAATTTCGAAAAACATTTCACAAAATTCCTTTGCCCAAAGATACTTAAATATACTATCCCTCCAAGAGACTGGTGGATTTCTTATTAAGCATTTATACAAACTGAATCATTATGCACAAGACCCGACGTTGTCTGCAATATTTGACCTAAAAGATTATCACCAAATAACACGATCAGGGTGCAAGTACACAATAAACAAATCTACACAAACATCTAAGGTCTAAGGATAACATTAAAAAATTGTGTTGAATACCTTCTCAACATCAATGATCATTAGTATTGTTTTATTCTTCCTATTGTTCTTGATGTTCCTAGTGTTCTTGATGAAGTAATTCCGGTCGAGATAGGAGTGCTTGCGCCATGAGTAGTGAACTTCATCTAAGAAAACAATGAATAAGGGAAGAAACTTGACCTTGATTTGCTAGAAGGAAAAAGAAAAGACGCATGGCTCAGAATGGACGCATACAAACAAAAGATCGCGAACTACTACAATGCCAAGGTTAGGCCACTTCACTTTACTCTGGGAGATTTAGTGCTTAAGAAAATATTCCAAGGATCCAAAGACCCACAACAAGGGAAGTTGCACCCAAAATCGGAAAGGCACTACAACACCCATGGAATTCAACATATCTAATGAAAAACATGCTTAGATGTAATCTTATTCCACTACTTAGTGTCTATGCATTTATGCTGACGTTAAAATTAAGATATTATGTTTAGTATAAATGAAAACTTGAAGTTCTTTTCAAATACTGGGTATTAATTCAAGGTAGTTACGATTCCCAAGTAATTCCAAAGATGACTTCTGAGTCGAACCTAAGATGACCTCATAAGACCACGGTAACCAGTCGCACCTAAGAAGACCTTGGGGGACCACGGTCCCAGTCGCACCAAAACAACTCCTAAATCGCTCCTACAAAGACCTCGAAAGAGGACCACTGTCCTTAGTCGCACCTTAGATTATCTCGGAGAAATTTAATTTTCAAAAAATGAACAACACAAGCAAAGGGAGCAGCAGGATACAAACTCCTTTTGAGCGGCCAAAAGCAACCACAAAGAACAAAATATAAAATTCTCGACAACAAACCAAATAACTCCAAAAATCGAACAAAAAAACAAAACATGAAATCAAGGAGATTTGCACTAAACAACACACAAAGTTTGGAATGAAACAAATTTACAAATAAGAATTTATTCCTCCTTGGAGCGAGGATCAGAAGAACGAGGTCCTCAATACGCTTGAAATTCATGAAAGATCTCCTTTTCACGACCTGTCTTGTGGATGCTATGGACGCCTACTTGCTTCTGTGAAATGCTATGATGCTTCAGAAAAATGTAAATGCATTTGAGCATCAAGGTTTCAGGATCCCTAGGGAGAGTAGGACTGGTTGATGAGTGCTTGAGAGACACGGCGAAACCAACGCATTCCTCGTCTCAGTTATTTCTTTCTTCGAAAAAAGCATCAATAGCCTCGCGGATGCTATGACGAGCCTCTTCCAATTTTGCATTCAACGTGTTTTCCATCTGAAAAGAAGACGAAAATTGCGCCACAAGACGTCGAAGCACCTCAAGGCCAGAGAATACTTGGACTCGATGTCGATCTTCTGCATCTCCAAGTCTTCGACTACTCTCCATAGCTCGACAGTAGTAGTATCCCGACAGGAAACCTAATCTTCTAAAACAATGACTCTAGCTTGAAAGGTCTTTGACTGAAAATGGCAGCTACGAGCCACAACCCGCATCTCAGACAGCTCCCTTTTCTTAACACCCAGCTCATCCTCGTGACTCCTCATCCTCGAAATGGTTGACTCCAATTCCTCATCCTGTGAAAGCTCGGCAGCATAGAGAGAGCACCCAAAGTCCGCACACAGGGAGACAAATATCGCATTATGTGATCCACTTTCAAACACCTAGAAAGGGAATGGCTCTTGGTCATCAACTCCTCCATAAACAAGGACTAAGTGTAAGCTATAGAGGACCAAGCTGGAGCGACTGGAGTTTGAGGATCTGGATCTTCGGAGGACTCCGAGTCGTCGATAGGGAGTACTAGAATCTCCTTTCCCTTGGCAGAAGGAACCAAGGGCAACCTTGAACTCTCGGATGGAAAGGTCACAGGCACATTTGACTGTCATTAGAACAAGCCCCAATGGAAAGGTCACAGGCACCTTTGGCCCCACTAGAGAGTCGTCGCTTAGAAGGATTTCCACCCAAAGGAAAGGCTTGGACGCGATACATCTACATTCTCCTTACAAAGAAGAAAATATCAGATCACAGGGTTGCCTTCATAGAGAGCAATTACCCCACCCTCTTCATTTGGAGAAAGAACCGGAGTATCTTTCTTGTAAGATTCAGGAACATAAACCAAAATCCCAACACAAAGAAGAAGAACGAGAGGACTCTCTGGGAAATCGGTCTGAACCAACACCCCAAATATAAAAAGAAAACTTTGTTCCATCCATGATTGTTGTTTAGAGAATGCGTGACCAAAGAAGGTCTGTTCGGACGAGGATGAAAATACCAATACTTGCTCGCATAGAAAGAAAGCACGATAGCATAAAACCACATAATTCATTAAATGTCAAGTGGAATTCTACCCCGAAGTGCATGACCCACAACATGGCACATCCCAATAAAACCCTGCAACCATTGGGAGCTATCTGGGTTGGAGAAAGGCGCAAATGCCCTAAGATTAGACGAACAATCTTGATCTTTTGGAATATTAAAGTTTCTTGATCTTGTCTACAATTGATCCTTCATTCCTCAATAATCGTTAGATCTTATGATCTCGCACCTTGAGTCTTTCGATTTCACATCTTAGCAACCTAAATGTTCTGCCTCCTTCCCTTCCATGCTCACAACCGTCTCAGGTTTTTTTGAGATCATGATGGTCAACCCAAAAACTAACAATCCTTCATATGGAGTTGCCCTTCCTCCTTGGCCCAAGCACGCAACACAGGGATCTCATCCCTTAATGCCCGCTTAGAACCCTTGGCACCGCCAAAATCCACGGTTGCCCATGTCCAACAATCTGTAGGCAGGCCAGACAATTACCAACCCCCGACCAGGGTGTGCCAGAGCTGGCCATGGTGAGGCATGGCCAAGCCCATGCACCCCAACTAGTTGTACGGGTGTTGTGTTGGCCATGAGTTCCAACGTTGGGGCTCCAGTTACGCCAGAACCTACCTTGGCAGAAACCGAACTCTAAACCCTTTGGTAAACCAAATTGGAAGAATTATGACCAGAATAATAAACCAGAGAAAAGAAAATTCAGAAATAAATTAGAGCAAGGACTACAATGTCAAGGGTGCGAAGGATTTGGACACTTTAAAGCTGAATGTCCTACCTTTTTGGAATCGAAGGGAAATAATGCTTTGAAGAGATCTTTCTCGTATTCTAATTCGTAGTCAACCTCCTCAGACCATGACGACTCTAATGATAATAAGGTAAATCAAGTTGCATTTAAAACCTCAGTTTAAACTAATGAGTTTGCTAATTTTGATGATGCAGAAGAAACTATCGCTCAAGGTGCAGAAGACCTTGAGTGTATAAAGGAAACTTATCAAGAGTTATATCAAGAGAGTATTACAGTAAAGAAGGAGAATTGTGTGACTCTTAAGAAAATCAATCTTTTTCAAAAAGAGAGAGACGAGTTAGCTGAAACGTTACTAGAAAAAAATTCTATAGTTCAAGAGCTTATTGTATGAATGCCTCTCTTAAAGAGTGTGTTGTGAAATTAATGAAGGAGATGGACCAAAGAAATGTACAGCTGAAGAATTTTGTCAAGTGGAACCAACAAACAAGATAAGATGTTTAGCATTAGACATTCGGATGGTGATACCCACAGGTTTGAATAAGGTAAATCAAGTAGTTAATTCCAAACCTCCTACTTCTATTAATTCTAAACCTCATATTTCTATTAATTATAAGCTTTTCAGATTCATACCTACTTGTTATCACTGTAGTAAAGTTGGTCATACTAAACCTAAGTGCTTTGATCTTGTGAGAAATATAAATAGACGTGTTTCTGTGTTCATAAATGATTTTTTAAAATATAAACTTAGTAAATCAATGATGCAAGTGAGTGTTCTATCTTAGCAAATTCTGCTTATTAATCAGAAGTAAAATATTTCGGTTAACCAAAAGCTGAATTGGAGAAATAAAGAGACTAACTATTGTTTTGTAACACATATTGCCTTGAAGGCAAAGAGCAATTTCATTTGTTACCTTGACAACGGTTGCTCCAAACATATGTGTGTAGATACAAGAACATATCAGATGAAACTGGTATTGTGGTTAGCAAAAAAATCTCAACTTATAGCTCAAGGCTATACACAAGGCATTGATTTCGATAAAACATTTGCACCGGTAGCTAGATTAGAGTCCACTTGAATTCTATTACTATATCTTGCTCCATGGGGTTTAAACTACACCCAATGGATATAAAAGACTGCATTTTTAAATGGTATTTTACAATAAGAAGTTTTTGTTGAACAACCTAAAGGTTTCATTGGCCCAAAGTTTCCTAATCATGTTTATGAACTGAAGAAAGCACTTTATGGACTAAAAGAAGTCCCTAGAGCTTGGAATGATAGGTTGACTGCTTATTTGTTGAAAAATGATTCCACGAGAGGAGGTGTTGATCCTACACTATTTATTAATAAAATTTATAATAACAACTTCATTGCACAAATCTATGCTGATGATATAGAGTTTGGCTCTCCTATGGCATTGCTTGCCTTAGAATTTGCTAAATCCAAGAAAAATGAGTTCAAGATGAGTATGGTTGCCGAATTTCATTACTTTCATGGTTTGAAAATCAAACAAAAAGCAGAGATGGTTTGTTTATTTATCAATCAAAGTATAAAAAAACTCTTGTGAAAAGATTTGGTTTAGACAGCAAAAAGCACACAAAAGTTCCTATGAATACTTCAGCTTGCCTTAGTTGATGCCACATAAGAACAAAGAGTTGGTTTTGAGAAGTGGTATGAGGCAGATGACTTGTCTCAAAGTTAGATATTATCATCTGCAACCAACATATTGCAAAACCAGCGTGAAGGCATAGCTACAACAAAGAGATGCTTTTATATCTGCAAGAGTTATTTGGAGAGTAGGGTCGATATGCCTGCCAAAAGGTCAGACCACTATTGGCATATCTGCCTGAATCGTTCGACCAGTTTGTGTTAAACTATAATACGAACAAGATGATAGTAACTTTGTTATAGCTGTTTAATATGTTACAGGGAGCTGGAGAACTTATCAAAATGTAGACAGGTTCCCTGATGATAATGGACAAGTCAAAGTCAACTTGACCACGACAATTAAATCCAAGGGAAAGAAATTTAAGAAACGAGTAGGAGTTATATCAAGTCATGGAGGAAAGGACTTCAAATCTCTAAAGCACTAAAAACTCCTCCTGCAATGATGGTGTCGACAAACTGGAAGTAAGTGTCGATATATCGCACTGCAAACCGAGAGCCATTTTGAGGGTCTACACATGAGAAGATGATGTTGACACATGAGATGATAGTGTCGACAAATGTCAGTGACACCTGAGAGCATGTTTCCAAGCTTGAAGATGGTGTCCCCACATTGGAGCAATGTGTCGACACATGTTACGGAAATCCTATTTCATTAAAGATGACAACAACTCTAATTTTAAGACATTCGGGCACTTAGGGCATCTCTCCCACACTGTAAAAAGGCCCTTGGGGACCACCCAACATTGAAGACTTAAAATACAAAAAGATGGAGAGATAAAAGGCAATGACCTGCATCGTCAATCTTCAGATAGCCTCGGCAAAACACTTGTAATGGTTACGTAGGACCCAGAAGCTAAGGTGTTATTAACTAAGTTATCTCTAGATGAGCTCAAGGGATCTCTCTTGACTCACGAGGTGAACCAAGTTAAGGGAGATGAGGATGAAGTAAAAGGTGAGAGAGGAATAACCTTAAAAGCATTATACTCTAGCAATCATGAATCATCAGAAGACGATGAAGAAATGACATTGTTTACGAAAATGTTCATGAAGTTCTTTCGTAAGAAACAAGGAGACAAGAGATATCCAAGAAAGTCCAACTTCAAGAGAGATAGCAGCAAAAAGAATGAGACTATCTGTTTTGGTTGCAAAAACTCGGGACATATCAAGTCAGAATATCCTAACATGGAACCATATAAGAAGTCAAGAGACTTCAAAGACAAGAAGGAAGCTTTTATGGTTGCATGGGGTACAATCTTCATTTATTCAATGCTTTTCTTTTAATGAATTACAAGATGCTTCTGATGAACAACATCTTGAACTAAAAAAAAATTTCTCAAAGTATTATTGTCTTAGAAAGAATTTTGAAAGTATTACAAAAGAGAATGATACTTTGTAAAGTCAAGTTATATCTCTTATAGCTTAAAACGATATTTTGAAAATGAAAGGTGACTCTCCTACAAGTGATCTTGCAAAATTTACTCAAGGAAAATGAAATCTTGACATTCTTCTAAGTTCTCAAAGATGTTGCTTCAACAAAAGTGGTATTGGATATGACTCTTTTAGTGATCAAGAACTTTCTTCCGATATGATCACAAAATCCTTTCCATCATTTACTTTGTGCAACTTTTGTGTTAAATTTGGACATATTTCTCACACTTGTCCAACTAGAAAGAAATCTTCTAATGGATTCCTAAAGACAAGCTGAAATAAACCATTTCTAACACCAACGGACCCAAAAAGATTTGGGTACCAAAAATCAAGACTTGATCCTTTTTTGTAGGAGTGCAATAAAGACGACCAAAGTCAAGGAACATTGGGTTCCTGATAGTAGATACTCTAAGCACATGACCGGAGACAAAAGTTGGTTCAAATCTCATTGTCCAAAAAAAAAAGGTTCAGTTATAGTTGGTGATAATGGTAAAGAAATAATACTTGGTATTGGAAATGTCGATCTATACAAAGAAATTGAGAAACCTACGACAAGCAAAGAAAAGGAAGTTTTTTTTACACAAGAGAAAGATGTACAAGAAATTGAAGAAGAAATGGCTAAAAGCAACAATGATCTACCAAAGGCTAGGAAGTTCGTCTAGAATCATTCTATTGATCAAGTCATTGGTAATGTAGAGAAAGGTATAAGTACTCGCTCTTTGTTAAATCATGCTAACAATTTTGCTTTATTGTCTCAAGTTGAGCCTAAAAATATGTATGAGGCTAAAGATGATGAATGTTGGATCTATGCTATGGAGGATGAATTAAACAAAACGGACGAATATTGGGTTGTGATAAGGAACATGGCAAGATTGGTAGCCCAAGGTTATAATCAAGAAGAGGGTATTGATTTTTATGAAACCTTTGCATTTGTTGCTAGATTAGAATCTATTCGCATGTTACTTTCCTTTTCATGTTTCAAAGATTTTAAATTGTTTCAAATGGGTGTGAAATGTGCAGTTCTCAATGGTTTTCCTTCTACGAAAGTTTATGTAGAACAACTTCTGTATTTGAAGATGAGAAACTACCACATCAAGTGTTCTGGTTCACAAAAGCACTCTATGGCTTGAAACAAGCACCACAAGCATGGTATGCATTTTTATCTCAAATTTGGAGAGTTAAGACTAGACAATATCAGGAACCTTTGGTTAAAATTTTAACTCATTCGGAGTTAGGATGAAAAAGTTATGATTATTTGAAGTTACTGTTAAAAACTAGCTTTTTCAAGCAAAAAAAAGACTCATTTTTATAGCTACACGGGTTGGGCCTGTTTTCTATCAACTGGATTGAATTTAATGGGCTTAAAAGCTCATATTATTTCCCAGGAATGAGCTTGTAAGTGAAGCCTAAGTCTAGGTCCCTATTGGACCCAAAATGCCTAACTTGGTAGCCCATGTGAAGTAGGCCCTTTTCTATTATTTGAGCTGACACAAGTCGTGTTTCAGACCTTCTAATAATTTTCAGATGTGGGCTTTCCAGCAAGCCCAAGTCTAATTTCTCATTTAGCTTGATGCAAATAACTTGGATAATATGAAATATTGACTTCTATTAGGTTAAATCATAAAAAGTTCTAAATCAATTTTTTTGAGTGCTCTCTGATTTAAAAAATGATTAAGATCCTTAAGACTAACTCTGTTTCCTCCCTCGTCCATATTTTTGTTTACTACTAAGATAAATTATGGAGATATTTGAGACATTTATCACCCATGAGTTCCTACCCATGTTCTCATTAACCACGTTCGAGTCTTAGTCTCAGAGGGCTTAGACGTAGTTTTGGTCCATCAGCCCCACCTAATTCCGAAGGATCTGCCACCAGAATTCCTGTATACGAGAACTGCCCATTGGGGGAGAACTACAGCGGCATAAACTGGGTAGACCTCACCCTGTTTGACCATGATGAAGACTGAGCTTCTTGGGATGCCTTTGTTTTATGTCTTGTTTTAATGTTGGCTTGCTTGTATATAAGCTCTAAATATCAGGATTAGTGATATAGGCTTATTTGTTGTTAGCCTAGATTTTTTAAGGACATTAGGGTTCTCGCAAATCCCTAACCCTGACAGATAGTTCCTTTGCAGTGTGCTATTCCCTTACGTACGTGTGATGTTTTCTTTGTATTGAAAGTATTTCTCTTATTTTATTTTAAATTAACTTCCATTTCCACCATAATGTTTTCTGAGTAAATTCTATTAAGTACTAAGTCTTTAATCACCCAAAAGAAAATACTACCGTCATAAGACCAGCAGTTAAGGACGTACTGTAGTCTCACCATTTATGCATCTTTGTTACTACAAAGAGAGCTTGGAGACTTATTCGAGCACGAGGGACGTGACACGCCTATTTAGTAAGTGGTAAATGAGATTATTTACAATAAATTAAATCCCATGACCTTCCATTGTTGATAAATGAGAATTTTATTTGATTAGCGTTGGATAAAACTAAAATAGTTATGGCCAATTATTGATCTTATAATTTGTCTCCATGTACTTGATGTAGAGATAAATGATTATGTATGAGTATTGAGAGTGTTAACTAAAATAATAATACAAGCTACTATAAAATTGTATATTACTTAAACGAGGGTTGCACTTAATCAAATAAGCACATACACCAAAATAGTAAAAATTGTGTTTATGTTGGGGCCAAAAGGAATATCAAGCATCATGTGATGTGAAACTTTTGTATATGCATGATATATATGTAAGACCCCGAAGAAACCTTGCTTGGACAAGGCATGATTTTATGTTAAGAAAATGCATGTATAATTATTTTTAATTTCTACAATATGATGTTATGATTTTAAATGCTATGGATGGGATTTTAAATCTATAGTAACCAATTTCATGTTGCTAGATTAATTGTATAAATTCCTTCAATAATCTTGATTTTAATTTTTGAAGGATTTTCTTATGAATGATTTTAGATTATTAAGACTTGCATGTTGGGCTTAGAAACCTCAAACAATGGGCTGACATTGGGCTACCCATGTATGGCCGGTTATTAGATGTATTTGGGCCTTGAAGTTATGACATATGGGCTGCCCAAGTACACGTGATGATGGGCCCTCGAAGTGAGATATTGGGCTGCCATGAGGCTTATAACATGTGGTGTATATTGGGCTTTTATGGCATGCTAATGGGCTGCCAAAGTAAACATGGTAATGGGCCTAGTAATGGTGCTATTGGGCCTTAAGAAAATTGGACATTGGGCCCAAGCCCTTAGACTTATGAATTGGGCTTTAGGTGGTAATGTTGGGCCTTGGATTAAGGATTTATTGGACTGCCCAATGGGCCTTGAAGTCAAGTTATAATATGAGATTAGTATTGCTAAACTTCATTTATTTTACTAAGTAAACTAGGTAGTTGGAATTCAACCAAGTTAACTAAATGGGGGACAAGCTTCAAACTAGAAGTTGGAATTATGTGGAGAGGGGAGATACACGTGAATGACAATTAGGGTTTGAATTTTGTGGTGCGAAAGTGTTATACTAGAAAGGCAATGGAGACATGAGGGAGACAAGAAATGGAAAAGCTGAAAAATGACATGGAAGAGGAAAGAAATGGTCATAGCCGAAAATCATGGCTAGATGCATGACCATTTGCCTCACACGCCTATACCCTTTTCCCCCCTTCACATGAGCTCATTTAGGTCACCTTGGTCGACCAACACTAAGCCTAGAAGAGAGGAACCAAACACCAAGGAGAAGAGAGAAACCGAATACCCAAAGGAGAGAAATCAAGGGGAGGCCAAAACCCTTGAACCAAAGGCTGAGATTTGAGCTTGGGTCAAGGGGATTTTGTGTAAAGGGAAGAAGGAGGACAAGGAAGAAGAACAAAGGAGAAGAAAGGAGAAGAAGAAGTGAAGGGAAAGAGGTATTTTGCAAAGGAAAGAGAGAAAAAGGGCCAAAGGAGCACTAAGGTAAAAAACTCTCTTGATGGCCGAACTCTTGTGTATAGATCTAGGGTTTTTGTTGTTTCATGCATGGATATGTTGAGATCTGGATGATTAAGAGTCTTAGGTTGTTTAGTAGGTGAAAAAGAGGAGAAGTTTGTAAGGAACAAGGAGAAGGAGCAAAGAACAACAAGGTAAGCATGAATCTTGCATCTCTATGTTGGCCGAACCATATGGGGTTGGATATTGAGTTTTTGTTTTCTATTTTAGTTGGACTTTGAAGATGGGTATGTGCAAGTGATAGATCTGGACATACATGCTTTAGATCTAAGTTTTAAATGTTGGAAAAATGCAAAGAATAGACAATGTTTACTAGATGAAGTTAGATCTAACCTAGGTTGTGTTTTGTTGAATGAAAGTTGAATATTTTCTTAGATCTAGGGCTGTTGATGTGTCTAATGTATAAATCTAGTCATGAGGATATTAATGATGAAGATATGAAGTTGATATATGCAAGATAGGTGATAAAATGCAAGGATGAGCAATGTATGTTAGAAAAAAGGGTTAGACCTAGCCTAGGTTGTGCTTGGCCGAATGGTATGGTTGTTTTTCCTTTAGATCTTGTGTTATTGAGGTCTCTAAATGATAGATCTAGAGTTGGTGGTTGTATATGATGAAAATATGGAATTAATACATGCGAGACGGGTCATGAATGCAAAGGAGATGTATATTATAATTTTAGCATGAAAATGTGGGATTTTGATGTATAGCCGAACCATGTATGCTTAAGTTTTCATGAGTGAATTGTATATGCTTAGATCTGGACATTGGCCATGTTGTGTACAAGATTTATGACCTAATGTATGGTAGATGAGTGCTATGTGTAAAGAATGCATGCAAGGTGATAGAACCAAAGAAAGCCTAGTGGTGTTGTGATATTTTGAGTTGGCCGAATATTGCTATGAGTATGATGTATTGTGTTGGTGCTTTGATTTATAGATCCTAGGTTGTGAAATTGTTGAATGGGGGATGAGATCACCATTGGAGTAAAAGTTGTGATTATTTGGTGCATAATGGTAGTGGCCGAATGTTAGTAATAATGAAACCCTAAGTACCATTTATGATTTATGGATTTTCGTTATTGTGATGGATAAGGAAATTAGAGTTTAGGCTAGTAGGAAAATATTGAAGAACCATGACCTTTTGATGAAATATTATTGGGAACCCTAGTTAAGATTTAATGATAGTTGGATATAAAGTTTTAATGGAGTACGTGTAGTAAAAAGAGACTTAAGGTTAATTCGGTCATGGTGTCGACACCTTGAGTGATGGTGTCGACACATCTAACTAAAACCCGAGAGTTTACATTTTTCCCATTTTGACTAAGTGTTGGAAGTGTCGACACCTTGAGTGATGGTGTCGACACATATAACTACATTCCGAAATTTTATCGGATTGAAATATGTGAGGTGGAATTTATGTAACCCTAATCTATTAATTGATTAAAACCCTAATCGGGAATAGAGGTGTAAATATTTTGTAACATGGTTAATAATTAAATAACCTAAGTGTAGATAATATTAGAGGAGTAAATAAAATACTTTAATTGATTAAAAGAATATCGGTGATTATATGTATAGTATATATTTAATAATTATGTGCTATTTCTTAAAGACTAAGAAATATCTGAACCACTTGTAGGCGATCTACGTGTTTTATACACTACCAAGGAGGACCGAGTGTAAGTGGACAGTAAGTGGTTCTTTTCAAAACTGGAATGACACACTGCATCATTTCATGAACAAGCATGAGATTTTGATCAAGCATGACATGACATGTGCATTGCATGAATTTTTCTAAAGAGAATGTTTATGCAATGATTTTATGGAAAGATTATGAAAAGTTTTATGAAACGATAAGTTAAGTTAAGGGGCACTGGTCGGTACCGTACCATCAAGATGGACTCCCATACCGAAGGACAATTGTGAGAAGGATGGGTGAATCCACGAGGCTGTGAAACCCACACTGAAGGACATTGAGAAGGTGTGGTGCCTCCAAGGGTCATGTCTAGCCACTGAAGGACAAATGAGAGAAGGTGCGCTAGCTTGACCGAATGTAAGGTCTCCAAGGGAAATCGGAGACGGTTCCAAAGGGAACGCACAACCCTGACTTCAGGGGTTAAATGGAGCGAGCCCACAAGTAAACGAGATGGAATGGTTGTGAAAGGCCAATAGTGGCACAAGTATGAATAAGAAATTCTCAAGGGCCTGGGGCCGAAATTAAGCAAGAGCATGTACATATCCATGACATGCATGTGCATCACTTATCAAATTTATTCTCTTTCATGATAAAGCAAGCATAAGTCAAGAGCATGTTTCAAGTTATGTCTTTCCCTTACTGAGTCTTTTTGACTCACGCGTTTTTAAAATTGTGTCATTCCAGATGCCACAGGTGAAGAGAGTCAGGAGGAAGACCTGATCGATGAGATCCGTCACTAATTGAATTCTAAACATTATATGTGTTTTGTATGGAAACTTAATGAGAACCCTGATTATGTTCGATTAAGCTCGAATCCCTCGTGGTCTTGTATGTTTCCGCCGTAAGCAAGTAAGTAAGAACGCTGGAGCTATCCGGAGATAGTTCGCGGCTGTCACGTTTCCTGCAGGGTGCCGTTCGGGGCGTGACAATATAACATGTAATGTGATAATTATATGTAGGTCCTACTTGTTTTTAATAAGTTGTGCCATGATTACTAGCATAAGATTATGTGCATATAAGTCAAAAATTCTTGATATCCATTATCATTCTATATAGTTGGAGAGAGATGATTCATTATCATTCTATATAGTTCGAACGCGAAGATTGGATGCATGCAATCTCGATCAAACCGTAATTTTCATGGGCGTCTAACTCATCGCACAATGTTACGAACGGTATTTTATTTTTTATTTTTTAGAAAAAAAGAATAACTGCAATTTTTATATTGGACATATAATCGAGTAGCTTATCCTGAATTAGAAGACATAAATTTCATTAACTACAAAAATTGATATAAAAAATAGTGCCCAAAAAGTAACGAAACTAATAAAATGAAGTAGCTCTTGGCACTGCTGCTACTATCGTAAGTTGCCCTCTCTCTACTTGCTTGTCCACGAACTCTTTGTAGTCTTTCTCCCTAACAGCTCGCATCTCCTCACTGGAACATTATCCGTGTAACATGTTATGTCACAACTTAAAACCCATTAATTAAAAAATACATGTGAAAAGAAATAATTATCTCAAAATTATTGCAAATAAAGGATTTTGAAGGCATATTTCCAACAGGGTGATGCCAACAGTAGATGTTGCAGCAGAGATCAGGTGCATCATCCACCAAAAGGGAAAAATGTGATTTAACAACGGTACATGGAGGGTGACATGTGTGAAAGTTGGTAGTTTGAGGTTCAAAATGTTTAAAACATTTTGTATGAGGGTGCTATGTGCCAGCAATGGTAGTATAGGATGCAATATCTAAATAGCCTAAAGTTGATAGGTGAATGTGTATTTATCCCTAAATTAAACCTATATATTTTAGGGGAGAACAACTGTCACCGGGTAATCATACATAAAACAAAGCGTCTTAGGTTGCATATGCACCCAAATGCATCCTCCGTGGAACCTAAAGTAGTACTTAATCTGGGAATGTTTATATATATGCTTATGGCTTCTCTTTCAAGTAATATATGAGGCATTGTTCTTAAGGCGGAAGTGGTCATCGCAGGGCTAGCTCCGTTGACTCGTATTCAATGTGACGCATGCATTTGCTTCTATATATTTCCTAAATCTATTTAAAGTACTCAAAATATTAAATAATCGTATTGCATGTCTTTCTTTATAAGAATAATCTATATCATATAAGTAAAATGGAATATATATCGGTTTTATATTGCAGCAGGCAGCTTTGCCAAAAGAAAAATAAAAGATATATCCTTCATGTCCGCAAGAGGTGGTGTTAGGCAATTAAACTATTTTTGAGAAAACCTGCTTATGTTAGGCAATTAAATTAGTTATCATCTTAATCCCCAAGTACTAGCTAGCTCAATATAGAATCAAGAATAAGGCCACAGAGGCATCACGAATTTCACCAGAAAATCGATGCGCAGCGTGCCGACGCACGTGTAAAATAGATTAGTAAAAAATAAAACTAAAATAGAGAAAAACAGAGGAAAAAAAATATGGCACGGTGCATGAATCTTGATATTATATATTAATATCATAATTGAATTCAAATTTAATTGAGATGAACCGTTTTCTCTATCCATCAAACCATATATATTATTCTTCACCAGGCAAATCCCAACCGTGCCTATCTAAGCAAGAAATTCACACGTTAATGAGTACTACAGATATATATCTATGGCGCATCAAATATGCTCCAGTCTTTATCATAAATACTTATAAATACTAAACATCCCTAGCACCAAACTACCACCAAACCAAAAACTTTCAAATTAGATAAAGAGTAAAAACAGAGGAAGAGAGATGAAATCCAACTATTCTTTCCTTGTGAAGTTTCTAATAGTACATTGTCTGGCAATTTCATGTGCATCGCAAGCATCGTATGATTTCTTTTACTTTGTACAACAGGTACATGATGATACTTTCTTTAAAGAGCTTATTTATAAAACTACTGATTACATTATTTTCCTACCCTCTTGAATATTGTAAGCATGCTTCTTAAATTTTTGTTCCGTCCTTTAATTAGTGGCCAGGCTCATATTGATACAACGCAAGGTTGCTGCTATCCAACAACAGGAAAACCAGCAACAGATTTTGGCATCCACGGCCTCTGGCCCAATTATGACGATGGCTCATATCCCTCTAACTGTGATCCTAAAAACCCTTTTGATCCGTCGCTGGTACCTACGCAAACCTACTTTGGCTCCTGAAATTGTTCTCAGTTGTCATCTCCGACAAATGAGTGGTTTTCCAACACAATATTCTCATATCAATGTCTGCGATGGTGCAGATTTCGGACTTGACGTCACAACTGCAAGTAAGTTGGCCATCACTATCATGTCCGAGTAGTGACGACACGAGCTTTTGGACTCATGAATGGGACAAGCACGGGACTTGCTCAGAATCTGTTTTAGATGAACATGCGTACTTCCAAGCAGCTCTTAACCTCAAAAGCCAAGCAAGCACACTTCAATTCCTCGAAAGTGCTGGTAACTTGCTTTTTCCGTTATCACATCATTAATCCTAAATTAGTGGTTCGTATTCAACATGCTTTTAACCATTTAGGGGTAATTTCTTCCTTGATAGGAATTCAACCTGACGGAGGTTTCTACAGCTTAACTAGCATAAACAGCGCTATACAAGGAGGACTTGGACACGAACCTTACATAGAATGCAACACTGATGCATCGGGGAATAGCCAACTGTACCAAGTTTATCTCTGCGTTGACTATTATGGATCGAGCTTCATAGATTGTCCAGTGTTCCCTACTGGTGGTTCTTGTCCCTCTAGCATTGAGTTCCCAACCTTCTAACTTGTAGGAGAGGAATGGAAGGACGAAGCTATATGGAGGCTACCTAGCCAAAACATAATAACGTTATACCATAACTCCTTGCATTGCTGGTTCGATGAGTTGTATGAGTCCTAAAATAAATGAAATGTTGTGAGTGATAAAATGTTTGCTACACGGTAGTGTACCTACCAAGTTTTACCCAATAAATGTTGCCATTTTTGCAGGAAGGTATTTTATTTCAACATTGTGAAAAGTACCATGAGATAAAACATCGTGGCTCCTTTATTTCAAGGGGACATTATTATCTCTTCACATACATATTACACATTTCACCTCTTCAAACTCCTTTTTTTTGTTTTCTGTTTTTCACGTTTGAACCCTTAAGCTCAAAAGTCAATCTAACACACTTCTTTTGCCGTTTTCTCTTTTTAAGCCTGAATCTAATGGTTCGTATTGGACATATTTATAAACTGCTATATTACATAAGGTCTGAGCTCTCTGGGCTTACAACATACCAAAGTCATGGGTGATTTGAGTGTTAAATCAAGATCTGGACTGTCTGAAGTTAGGTTCCATGATTTAAAGTTTGTGGGATCTTGTGTACCCTCATTGTCTCCTAGGTAAGCAATCACAAATACACCCAAATTAAACTACTTAATTAATTTGGACCATAAGATTGTTCTCAATTGTCATGTTTGACAAATAACTAGTATTCCAACACATTAACCTTAGTCGTTGTCTAGAATGGTACAGATTTTGAACCCTTAAGCTCAAAAGTCAATCTAACACACTTCTTTTGCCGTTTTCTCTTTTTAAGCCTGAATCTAATGGTTCGTATTGGACATATTTATAAACTGCTATATTACATAAGGTCTGAGCTCTCTGGGCTTACAACATACCAAAGTCATGGGTGATTTGAGTGTTAAATCAAGATCTGGACTGTCTGAAGTTAGGTTCCATGATTTAAAGTTTTGTGGGATCTTGTGTACCCTCATTGTCTCCTAGGTAAGCAATCACAAATACACCCAAACTACTTAATTAATTTGGACCATAAGATTGTTCTCAATTGTCATGTTTGACAAATAACTAGTATTCCAACACATTAACCTTAGTCGTTGTCTAGAATGGTACAGATTTTGAACCCTTAAGCTCAAAAGTCAATCTAACACACTTCTTTTGCCATTTTCTCTTTTTAAGCCTGAATCTAATGGTTCGTATTGGACATATTTATAACCTTTGCGGGAAAATTTTTTCCTTATTAGGAATTTTTCTAGATGGAGGCTTAGACCGCTTGACTAGGATAGCATATGTTATATAGTTAGGAGGACTCTGATACGAACCTTACATAATACATAGAATGCAATACTGATGCATCCGGGAATAGCCAATTATACCACATTTATATTTGCAATTAATAATCAAAATTAAGTAGTTCAGCAGAACTTCTGATTACTCTATTAAACATAAAAACAGCTAGAAATCCCACTTTGATCAAATAACGTAATATTAAAATCATTTATTCAAAATGGATATAGAAATTATGTCAATTTATCAAATAGGTAAAAACTATTGGTGCTAAACATAATACTGGAGCCTAAACTACTCATTTCGAAGATCATAAAATATCTATATATATAATCACTCTGAGGCAAAAAACTATGGCAGAAGTAAGACATATGTTTCAAACGTTTTAACATTATAAATTATATTCAATTGTCCACAAAACTTATATGATAGCAGCAACTTACTGCCAGCAGAGCGTGCATATGAAATATAATATTTACTGTATGTAGAAGAGTTCTTCCGCACTAGTTTACCCATTAAGTAAATATAGCGAACGACCCAACCCAATAAAAGATATTGTTAGCCCAAGGTTGTTTGAATTTGATGATAACAAACCGTATGCTAGCTTTGAAGGATTTTAGATTTTCATCTTCTCAATCCTCATTTGCTAAAGATTTTCTTCAAAAGGATTGAAAATCTCTATCTTCAAAAGTCTCTCCATATTCTTTAACACCTTTGAATAGGCTAAAAGGTCCACATTTTTCAATGTAGGCATTTAAAGAAGAATTGGTGTGAAAATGACATCTCCAAGTAGCAGAAAATCTCTCCAGCTTTGATGATGTCGACACATATACAGATAGGTGATATAGATCGGGATCCGCAAGGCCTGGTAAAGTGCGAAAAAGATTTAGCCAGAGGTAGAGGATAGTTCTGGGATGACACTCAGCCAGCGGTAGCAGTAGCAGAAGCCACTCGACGCGACTAAGCCACTCGCTTGATTGGAAGGAGGATGCCACTCAACTCCAAAGCAAGAGACCATTGCAAGAATTATATTTTTGAATCAAAAGTTCATCCTCTTTATTTTTTATCTTCATTCATATATAGAGTTCATTATATAATGGTCAAGCTATAAAAACGAGATGATAAAGTCTAGACAATTCACATAGGTTGAATGTAGGACCATTTGAAAAATAGCAGACAATTCAATGCAATATGCACTCGGACCCTCCTTCTTTAGAACTCGACAAGGGCCAAACTTCCTCTGTTACAACTTGATATAAGTTCTGACAGAAAATCTCTCATTCTGTAGATAAACGATAGCTAGATCTCCTTCTTTGAAACTTCCTTTGATGAACATCAGCCTTTGACTTATAAAATTGGGTAGAATGCTGCAATTGATGTCGAACTTGTTCATGAACCGCCTTTATATGCTCAACAAACTCTTAATCTTTCATACTTACTCTTCCTTGATTTGACAATGGCAGGAGATCAAGAATATGACTTGGATTGTTGCCATAGAAAACTTCAAATTGAGACTTCTTCTTTTGATCGATTGGCTGGGCTATTGTATGCAAATTCTGCATGAGGATGACAAAGTCCCACTTCTTTAGATACTCTTCAATTAAACTTCTCAGCAAATTTCCAAGAGATTTATTAACTACTTCAGTTTTTCCATTAGTTTGAGGATGGTAAGCACTAGAGAATTGCAAATGAATCACCAAAAATTTCCATAGTTTCCTTCAAAAGTGACTAACAAACTTCACATGATGATCCAAAGTAATGGACTGAAAGACTATGTAGCAACCCAAGAGGGGGGGGTGAATTGAGTTTAAATAAAAATTAAAATTTTTCAAGAGATTTAAAACACCAATCACAAACAATCACAATAAACCACAGCAGTATAAAAATAATGGAATTTAAGAAGATAAGGGTTGAAGAGATAACACCGTAGTTTTTAGATGGTTGACCAAAACACTAGCCTACATCCACCCCCAAGGCTATTGACTTCCTTGGGCTTCCCTCAATATAATCGAATAGCAAGTACATCTTAGCTTTCGGGGTGCTAAGGAACCGTTACAAAGCATTTTCAAAGATCACGCTTAAACTTTTCACAAATCCTCACAACCTAGAGGATTTCTTCTACTCTCACAAGTAGAACCCAGTGTTTACTCAACACTCACAAGGTTTAAATGGAATGGGTACAAGGTGAAAAACTCACGTATTGACTCTTTAAAGCCGGATATTCAAGTATGAGGTACAAGGGTAGGAGAGAGGATAGATTTACAATAGAAGACTTGAAATTTGATGGTGAAAGAGTAGGCCTTCTCAATAGGTGCGGAACTTCTCTCTTCTTCAAAGCTTTCCCTCTTTTCTCAAGAGTTAGGTCAAGGAGTAATTGCAAAATCGTGTGTGTAGGTGAGAGCTCTTGTTTTCTTCAACAACCGGTCTTCTATTTAACCCATTTTGTCTTCAACGGTCGAGTGGGTAGGTGAGAGAGCCGTTGGAAACTTTTCCATGAAATGAGGAACAATTTAATGCCTTTTATGGCTTTCCGGAAAATCCTCAGTCCTGTGTAATGTGTCTACACTTCAACTAGTGTGTGCTGACACATAAAATTTGAACTAAAAATTAGTTCTCGGGAGTCAGTGCAATGTGTCGACACATGTTTTGGTCAAAAACACATTTCTCGGGTGTAAGTGCGATGTGTCGACACTATAGGGTCAATGTGTCGACACATGTTTTTGCCTGGAAAAACATGTCTCGGGTGTTAGTGCAATGTGTCTACACTTGTACTGAATGTGTCGACACCTAAAAGTCCTGGAGACAAAAATCAGTGTTTTTTAAATTTTCAAACCATTCCAAAATGATTTTAAGTGTCTTATCTTTTGAAAGAAAATATCAAGCATCACGTGTAAAGATCTTTAAGAACATAAAGACGGTTGTTAGAGAGATAAACTCAATCCTATTGAAATATAACTTGGAATTTGTGGATTGATAAAATTGATTCTAAAGTCCTCAAAAAACTTAGAAACTTTTGTTATCATCAAAATCATTTATAAATTCTTTGTAAAACAACCTTGGGCTAACATGGACTTTGGAACTCCATGTAGACGAACAAATTCTTTAACAAATAAGGCGGTTATACGAGATGCATCAGTAGAATTCTTACATGGTATAAAGTGTGCCATGTTCAAGAAATTATCCACCACCACAAATAGCCATGTTCTGTGTTCCTTTGGTAGGATGTCTAGAAGCATTTGAAGAATTAAAAAGGATACTTATCAAACCCTTCACTCCTACATTTCTTGATCCCCGGACACAGCCGTAAGTGTAGCACTCATACAAGACGAAAGGGGTATTTAGCGCCCAATATACTACAAGCATGTTTGTTTGCAAAATTATTCTAGAATACAATGTATTTAACAAAATTTACAAAACGAACATCCAAAATTTCAAAAAATCCTACACAGACAACAATACCTTTTATACAAACTTCAACAACTTTTCACACAAATTTCGATATCTATTTAAAAAAATAACAAATCTTCTCTCTCCATACTTTTCCACGAAACTCCAATATTTTTGTATTAAACAATTACATCAAATCACCCCTCTCTACACCTTTTTACCTTATTCAATAAAAATTAAATGTCTTTAAAACTTTTCAACAACCTTTACACAAAAACCTATAAAAGTCCAATCTAAATAAATATTCACAATTCTACCAAAAATCCTAAAAATCTTACAATTTTTTATAAAACAAAAATCTTGTACATCAATACAACTTTGCGAGGTGCCGAACCTCGACATCCCGACATAGATAAGCTAGCATTAACCAACATTACCTCTGTTAGAAAATTGAGGTCATACTTCCAAGCTCATCCTATAGTCATTATGACTGATCTACCGTTGCGACAGATTTTAGGAAAACCCGATGCATCAGGAAGGTTAGTCAAGTGTTCGGTGGAACTCGGGGAGTTTGATATTGAGTATCAACCTTGAACTGCAAGTAAGGGACAAGAGGTAGGAAATTTAATCATGGAATTCACCTTGTCAGAATTCCAAGAAGAGAATCACAAACCAGAACCCTAGAAGATTTATGTAGATGGATCGTCCAAGCAAGAAGCTGGGGGCATAGGAATAGTCATCGAGATTCCTAAGGAAGAACAAATAAAATTCGGGATAAAATTGGAGATTCACGCCCCGAGTAGTGGGGTTCAACAAAGAAAAAAATGAAGAAGGGAAGAAAGTTGACCTTGATTGGATAGAAGGAAAAAGCGAAGACTCATGGGTCGGAGTGGAGGCTTACAAACAAAAGACCGTGAACTACTACAATGCCAAGGTTAGGCCACTTAACTTTACTCCAGGAGATTTAGTGCATAAGAAAATATTCCAAGGATCCAAAGACCATCAACAAGGCAAGCTGCACCCAAATTACAAACGACCATTCCATCTTACTAGCTACCAATGGCCAGGGACAAACAATTTGGAAGCATTTATACAAACTGAATCATCATGCACAAGACCCGACGTTGTCTGAAATATTTGACCTAAAAGATTATCACCAAATAACACGATCAGGGTGCAAGTACACAATAAACAAATCTACACAAACATATAAGGTCTAAGGATAACATTAAAAAATTGTGTTGAATACCTTCTCAACATCAACGATCAATAGCATTGTTCTATTCTTCCTATTTTTCTTGATGCTCCTAGTGTTCTGGATGAAGTATGCGCCATGAGTAGTGAACTTCATCTGAGAAAACAATGAATAAGGGAAGAAACTTGACCTTGATTTTCTAGAAGGAAAAAGAAAAGACGCGTGGCTCAGAATGGACGCATACAAACAAAAGATCGTGAACTACTACAATGCCAAGGTTAGGCCACTTCACTTTACTCCGGGAGATTTAGTGCTTAAGAAAATATTCCAAGGATCCAAAGACCCACAACAAGGCAAGTTGCACCCAAAATCGGAAAGGCACTACAACACCCATGGAATTCAACATATCTAAGGAAATAACATGCTTAGATGTAATCTTAGTCCACTACTTAGTGTTTATGCATTTATGATGACGATAAAATTAAGATATTTTGTTTAGTATAAATGAAAACTTGAAGTTCTTTTCAAATACTGGGTATTAATTCAAGGTAGTTACGATTCCCATGTAATTCCAAAGATGACTTATGAGTCGAACCTAAGATGACCTCATGAGACCACGGTAACCAGTCGCACCTATGAAGACCATGGAGGACCACGGTCCCAGTCGCACCAAAACAACTCCTAAATCGCTCCTACGAAGACCTCGAAAGACGACCACCGTCCTTAGTCGCACCTTAGATTATCTCAGAGAAATTCAATTTTCAAAAAATGAACTACACAAGCAAAGGGAGCTGCAGGATGCAAACTCCTTTTGAGCGGCCAAAAGCGACCACAAAGAACAAAATATAAAATTCTCGACAACAAACCAAATAACTCCAAAAATCGAAAAAAAAAACATATGAATTCAAGGAGATTTGCACTAAACAACACAGGAAGTTTGGAATGAAACAAATTTAAAATAAGAATTTATTCCTCCTTGGAGCGAGGATCAGAAGAACCAGGTCCTAAATACGCTTGAAATTCGTGAAAGATCTCCTTTTCACGACCTGTCTTCTGGATGCTACGGAAGCCTACTTCCTTCCGTGAAATGCTATGATGCTTCAGAAAAATGTAAATGCATTTGAGCATCAAGGTTTCAAGATCCCTAGGGGGAGTAGGACTGGTTGATGAGTGCTTGAGAGACACGGCGAAACCAGCGCATTCCTCCTCTCAGTTCTTTCTTTCTTCGAAAAAAGCATCAATAGCCTCGCGGATGCTATGACGAGCCTCTTCCAATTTTGCATTCAACGTGTTTTCCATCTGAAAAGAAGACGAAAATTGCGCCACAAGACGTCGAAGCACCTCATCCTTAGCCCGAGAATACTTGGACTCGATGTCGATCTTCTGCATCTCCAAGTCTTCGACTACTGTCCGTAGCTCGGCAATAGTAGTATCCCGAGAGGAAACCTCATCTTCTAAAACAATGACTCTAGCTTGAAAGGTCTTTGCCTGAGAATGGCAGCTACGAGCCACAACCCGCATCTCAGACAGCTCCCTTTTCTTAACACCCAGCTCATCCTCGTGACTCCTCATCCTTGAAACGGTTGACTCCAATTCCTCATCCTGTGAAAGCTCGGCAGCATAGAGAGAGCACCCAAAGTCCACACACAGGGAGACAAATATCGCACTATGTGATCCACTTTCAAACACCAAGAAAAGGAATGGCTCATGGTCATCAACTCCTCCACAAACAAGGACTAAGTGTAAGCTATAGAGGACCAAGCTGGAGCGACTGGAGTTTGAGGATCTGGATCTTCGGAGGACTCCGAGTCGTCGATAGGGAGTACTAGAATCTCCTTTCCCTTGGCAGAAGGAACCAAGGGCAACCTTGAACTCTCGGATGGAAAGGTCACAGGCACAATTGACTGTCATTAGAACAAGCCCCAATGGAAAGGTCACAGGCACCTTTGGCCCCACTAGAGGGTCGTATGTTACGCCCTGAACGCCATCCCGCAGGGACAGTGACAGCGACGAGCATTCCCCGGGAACACTCCAGCGCTTACACTAACTCTTACAGCGGAAAACTTTTTTTTTTTAACTATACACATCGGAAGACTCACTCAGGATCCACCACATGTTGGCTGAGATACAAGCTCAATGAACATAACCCCTCGGTGAATGAATTAAAATTCAAAAAAGTCTTTACATTGCATCTTGTTCGCAAACGTATACAAATACCATCTAGGGTAACATGCTGCAACTCAAATCAGAACAAACACTCACTAGTGCTCACTCGGAGTTTACCAACTCCGACTCCGGTTCACAAACTTCTAGGATTTCTACGTGATATAATCATCTGCTCCCCGATTTTCTTGTGGATCTAGAATGATACAATTAAAAACTATGAGTCGAAAGTCTCAGTAAGGAACATCAGTTTGAAACATGAGCTTTGATAAAACATGGCTTTAAAACATACTTACTTCAATGCACTGTAGCGATAAGAGAAGAAATGCATAACTGGAAATCATGAGTTAGTGCATAAACCATGATGCATATGCATGCTTCGTGATGCACATGCCATGCACTAAGATCTCTTGCCACTCTTGGCCCTTTCAAATCTCGAAATTGGCCCCAGGCCCTTGAAAATATTTCTTTCATAACTTGTTCTTGAAATTGGCCCCTGGCCCTTGAAAATCATTCATTCATTCATGTGGGCTACTTACGCTCCATTTAACCCCTGGAGTCCGGGTTGTGCGTTCCTATCGGAACCGTCTCCCTTACCTTTGGAGACATTTCATCTGGTCGAGCTAGCCCTTGAAGTGGCCCCAGGCCTAATGGCTAGACACGACCCTTGGAGGTGCCACACCTTCTCGAGCAACGTTCCTCGGTGTGGTTGCACATACCTCAAGGACTTACCCAACCTTCTCCATCAACGTCCCTCGGTATGGGCGTCCTAGGTTTCATCCATCCATCCTTCTCGATCAACGTTCCTCGGTGGTAATACCCGGAGCCTCCGGCTCTTGACTTCTCGTTGGTCTTCTAGGTGTCATCCTGCACTTCAAGGTTATCGTTCAGCTTAGAAAAACCTCAACCTCAAAATTTCTTATCATAATTGACCCTAAACGTACATCTCATGCTTTAAGGTTTAGGGTTCTAACTCGTTCCCTATGTTTCACGGCTCTACCCTCAGATCCTCTGATACCAACTTAACTGTCACGCCCCGAACGGCACCCAGCAGGGACCGTGACAGCCGCGAGCTATTCTCCGGATAGCTCCAGCGTTCTTACTTACTTACGTGCTTACGGCGGAAACATACAAGATCGCGAGGGATTCGAGCTAAATCTTACATAATCAGGGTTCTCATTAAGTTTGCATACAAAACATATATAATATTTTAAAATCGATCAGGTCACCATAATCAAAAATAAGAACATCATCTGGGTCCTTCTAAGTCAGGTAGTCCTCCTGACTCTCTTCACCTGTGGCATCTGGAATGACACAATTTTAAAAACGTGAGTCAAAAAGACTCAGTAAGGGAAAGACATAACTTTGAAACATGCTCTTGACTTATATGTTTGCTTAATCATGAAAGAAAGAGACTTGATAAGTGATGCACATGCATGTCATGGATATGCATATGCTCTTGCTTAAATTCGGCCCCAGGCCCTGAAAATTACTTATTCATACTTGTGCCACTCTTGGCCTTTCACAACCATTTCATATCTTTTACTTGTGGGCTCGCTCCATTTAACCGCTGAAGTCAGGGTTGTGCGTTCCCTTTGGAACCGTCTCCGATTTCCCTTGGAGACCTTACATACGGTCAAGCTAGCGCACCTTCTCGCATTCGTCCTTCAGTGGCTAGACATGACCCTTGGAGGCCCACACCTTCTCAATGTCCTTCAGTGTGGTTTGCATAGCCTCATGGATTCACCCATCCTTCTCGCATTCGTCCTTCGGTATGGGAGTCCATCTTGATGGTACGGTACCGACCAGTACCCCCTTAACTTAACTTATCGTTTCATAAAACTTTTCGTAATCTTTCCATAAAATCATTGCATAAACATTCTCTTTAGAAAAATTCATGCAATGCACATGTCATGTCATGCTTGATCAAAATCTCATGCTTGTTCATGAAACGATGCAGTGTGTCATTCCAGTTTTGAAAAGAACCACTTACTGTCCACTTACAGTATCTACTTACTCTTGGTCTTCCTTGGTAGTATATAAGATACGTAGATCGCCTACAAGCGATTCAAATATTTCTTAGACTTTAAGAAATAGTACGTAATCATTAAACATATATATATCCCTGAAATTCTTTTAATCATTTAAAGTATTTTATTTACTCATCTTTAACTAATACTAGTTAAACTTAGGTTATTCAATTATTGAACTCTATTACAATTTATATCTCTATTCTCGATTAGGGTTCTAATCAGCAATTAATAGCTTTGGGATTAAACCCAAGTCTCCCATTAGTTAATGTACTCCATTAAACCTTACATTAAACTATTAATAACTTAATCACACTTAAATCTTGAATTGGACCTTAAACCTCAATTAATCCCGAGTACTAACCCTAACTAGGGTTTCAAATATTTTTATTACATGATCATGGTTCTTCAATATAAATTCTAATTAGCCTAACCCCAATTTCCTTATCAACAATGATGATCCATTTATCAAAAATTGCACTTAGGGATTCATTTCATTATGATATTCGGCTATCACCAGTTTATGTGCCTCTTTAATCACAACATTAACTCCAAGGGTGATCCCATCCTCCATTCGACAATTTCACAACCTAGGATCTAAGAATCGAAACACAATCATAAGATGCCAAGCATTAACCTATTCGGCCAGCACACTCATTTTCCCAAATAATCAAGTTTTCTTTTGTTTCTTTGAACTTGCATGCATCCTTTACACTTCATAATCATCTACCATACATTAGGCCAATAACCTAGCATATAAAATGACCAATGACCAGATCCAATTATGCACAAAATTAATCTTGGAAACCTAGGTATACTATATTCGGCCATACCACATAATACCACCTTTTTATACTTAGAAAATTTATGACATGCATACTTTGCACTCTACAATCCATCTTAGCATGCATTTACTTCACACCTTCATCATTCATGTATGACATGTCCAGATCTAACATTCAAACACATATATAATCATAGATCTAAAGAGATTCACAACTTACAACTAACATAGGCTTAAATCCAACATCCTTTAACATACATTGTTTTCCCTTTGCATTTTTCCCAACATACAACTCTAGATCTAGAATATACATAGCTAGATCTACCCTTAGACATCTTAATACTACCAGATCTAGCAAGATACAACAACCTAAGAACATGAAACATCAAGATCCATTCACAACTAGTTCGGCCAAACAATGGGTATGGTGGTTCGGTCACTACCTTGTTGTTCCTTCTTCCTTCTCTTTGTTCCTTTGCAAGCTTCTCCTCTCCTTCACCTACTAAACAACCTAAGGTTCTTAATCATTCCAGATCTCACCATATCCAAGCATAAAACAACTCAACTCTAAGATCTATACACAAGAGAATTAGGCCATCAAGAGAAGAACAAGATCCGGTTTTTACCTTAGTGCTCCTTTGTTTCTTTTCTCTTTTTCCTTTGCAAGACCTCACCTATTTCCTCACCTCCTTCCTCTTCTTCCTTCTCCTTCTTCTCCTTGCACAAAATCCTCTTGGTTCCAAGCTTGAAATCACTCTTGGTGGCTTCAACAGATTCGGTTTGCCTTGGTTCCTCACTTTTCTCTCTTTTTGGTGTTCGGTTTCTCCCTTCCCTTTGGTTTTCGGTTTCTCACTTCTAAGCTATGTGATGCACGACCAAAGGACTCCAAAAGACTTCAAATGAGTGTGTGTGTAAGGGCTATGCGTAAAAGGCCTCTCACAAAGGACAAATTGGAATGCATTTGAACAAGAAATCCGGCCATGTGAGAATTTACTTTTCCTTCACCTTTTTTTTTCAACTTTTCAGTTTTGTCTCCCCTTTGTCCCCTTTGTCTTGCACGAAATTTATCCTCCACCACACATTTCAAGTCCTCTTTAAATGCTAGTTCAACCAATTAGGTTCCCTTGGTTGAAATCCAACTAGTTTAGTTTACTTAGTTACAACTCAACCAACCTAGTTACATAGCATACTTAGTTGGCTTAATGAATGATTAGTACTACTAATCTTATATTATAACTTAACTCCAAGGCCCATTGGGCAGCCCAATAAATCCTTAATCCAAGGCCCAACATCACCACCTAAAGCCCAATTCATAAGCCCAAGGGCTTAGGCCCATTGTCCAACTTCCTTAAGGCCCAATAACACCATTCCAAGGCCCATTGCCATGGGCTTCATGGCAGCCCAATATCATGCTTTCCAAGGCCCATCTCCATGATTATTTTGGCAGCCCATTATCATGCCATTATAAACCCAATATACACCAATTGTTATAAGCCTCATGGCAGCCCAACATCACACTTCAAGGGCCCATCATCACATGTATTTGGGCAGCCCATATGACACAACTTCAAGGCCCAATTACATCCAATAACCGGCCATAAATGGGTAGCCCAATATCAGCCCCTTATTTGAGGTTTCTAAGCCCAACGTGCAAGTCTTAATAATCCAAAATCATTCATAAGAAAATCCTTCAAAAATTAAAATCAAGAATATTGAAGGAAAATATACAATTAATCTAGCAACATGAAATCGGTTACTATAAAATTTAGATTCCATCCATAGCATTTAAATCATAACATCACATATTAGAAATTCAAAATAATTACATATACATTTTCTTAACATAAAATCATGCCTTGGCCAAGAAAGGTTTCTTTTAATACAGAATAGGCCATGGAATCCTTCATCTAGTAATGAAGTAGACACGGGTTTCTTCGGGGTCTTACATCCTCCCCTCCTTATAAAAATTTCGTCCTCGGAATTCGATTACCATCGCCAATAATTTTGGCCTGACTGGGAGTGTGATGGGTGAGGGGGAGCATTCGTGCTCACCTCACTACTAATGTCTCCTTGAAACATATGGTCTGGGGAACTACTTCCCGTCCATGACTGTGACGATCTTGTATCTTGGTTTAGCTCTTCTAGACTAGGGTCATGGATCACATTTTCGGGAGGCATACGGAATGTGGGCCTAGAATCTACCTCCTGTGATGAAAGTTTAGTGTCAGAACGCACATCTTGTGGTCTGACTCTTCTACGGTGCCTCCTCCGAGAACATTGCTGGAGGGTACATTCAGGCGTAGGGTTTCTTTCCCTTCGCCTTGCAGGTTCAGGTACAGGATCCTCTTCCATTGGATCCTGTCCAGGAGTCTCCTGTGGCTCTTCTTGGGTTTCTTCCTGAGGGTCCTCTTCAGGATCCTACTCGGGATCCTCCTCCGGGTCTTCCTCAAAATCTTCTGGTAAAAGGGTCCTTAAGGGAATGGCATTTATTGACGACTCTGGCCAATAAATACCCTCTAAATATCCAGAGCAGTCTGGAGATAAGGGTTGACCCCACCTGGAGGGTCCAGGTTGGTCTGCTGCAGGAGGTGGCGGGGGCTGGTGTGTCCCCACCATACCTTCTTGCCAATAAGGTAAATGGGGCCGGTATGTTCCTCCTGTGTCTTCTCTGTCGGTCTCACGTGGTGCAGGAGTCGGAGCCACATGGCTTCCCGACGGTCTCGTCGAACCCTAAGATCTAGGGTTGACTCGGAACAAACTGCGGTACTCTCGTGCTGTCATCCTTCTCTGAGAAGTCGTGCCATAATGTTGGGAACGTGGGGGTCGACTACTCGGTGGCATCTGACATCATAAATAAACGATCAGTTTCAACTCTTCAATCACAATGTCAGAATTATATAATTATTAATAGCAGTAACATCAAAAGACAACCAATTAAAATGTACTTAATCACAGGAAACAGAGGTCAATAAAGCAGACAACAACATTTTACTAGAAGCAAAATAGGGAATCATGTTTCAGGTCTGTTCATCCCGCAGTTGCGGGTATTTCTCGTACATCTCGCTCTCTAGCTCCCACGATGCTTCCCCTAGCCCATGGTTTTTCCATAAAACTTTTACAAGCGGTATGGCCTTCGTCCGCAGCTGTTGCACCTTCCTATCGAGGATTCGCACCGGCTCCTCCATATAGGTAAGGTTCTCCCTAATATGCAAAGGCTCATGTTCTAAAACATGGATAGGGTCAGGTACATACTTACGCAAAAGCGAGATAAGGAAAACGTCATGGACCCCCGATAGACTAGGCAGTAAAGCCAATCTGTATGCTACCGGTCCAACTCGCTCTAGTATCTCAAAAGGTCCTACGTATCTGGGTTGGAGCTTTCCTTTATTTCCGTACCGCATGATACCCTTCTTCGTGGAAATCTTTAAAAATACCTTGTCTCCCACTTCGAATGCTAATTCTCTTCGTCTGGTGTCTGCGTAGCTCTTCTGCCGACTCTGGGCCATTTTGAGTCTGTCTGTAATCACTTGGATCGTCTCCTTTGTCTTCGAGATTATTTCTGGCCCCAAGAGTCTCCCTTCTCCTACCTCATCCCAAAACAATGGTGACCGGCACCTCCTTCCATACAAACCTTCATACAGTGCCATGCCGATGCTCGATTGGAAGCTATTATTGTACGCGAACTCCGCTAAGGGCAAATACTGAGCCCAGCTTCCCTTAAAGTCTATGACACAAGCTCGGAGCATATCCTCTAGGATTTGAATCGTCCTTTCGGATTGTCCGTCCGTTTGTGGGTGAAATACGGTACTGAAATTTAGTCGCGTGTCTAGGGCTTCTTGTAACCGCTTCCAAAATCGAGAAGTGAACCTCGGATCCCTATCCGACACTATACTCTTCGGCACCCCGTGTAACCTTACAATCTCCTGCAAGTACACTTCGGCTAACTTTTCGGGGGTGTACTTTACTCTGATCGGCAAAAAGTGGGCTGACTTTGTCAACCGATCCACTATTACCCAGACGGCATCGTAACCCGCCGTTGTCCGGGGCAACCCCATCACAAAATCCATAGCAATTCCTTCCCATTTCCATTCGGGAATCTCTAGAGGCTTTAATGTCCCTGCCGGCCTCTGGTGCTCTGCTTTCACTCTCTGACAAGTCAGACATCGAGCGACATACTCCGCAATCTCCCTCTTCATATTCGGCCACCAATAGACTTTATTGATGTCCTGATACATCTTCGTTCCTCCAGGGTGGATAGTATAGGGCGTAGTATGTGCCTCTGCCAAAATCAACTCTTTAATTTCCCCATCACCGGGGATACAAATTCTATTCCGGTACCTCAGTACTCCATCCCTATCCCCAAAATCAGGATCATTATTCTTTCCAATCCTTTCCCTAATCCCTACTATCACCGCATCACTCTTCTGGGCCTCGCAAATTCGCTCCTCCAGCGATGGTTGCAATGAAAGCCCTGCGATGGAAACATACCGATCTGTTAGCACGAGTGTGATCTCCTCCCTTTTTAGATCCTCCATGATCTCCTTCGCCACTACCTCCACGACACTTGTTTCAGCCGACTTCCGGCTTAGGGCATCTGCCACCACGTTAGCTTTTCCAGGATGGTAGCTAATGGTGCAATCATAGTCCTTAATCAACTCCAACCAGCGCCGTTGCCTCATATTCAGCTCCTTTTGAGTGTTGAAGTACTTGAGGCTCTTGTGGTCCGTAAATATCTCGCATCTAACCCCGTAGAGATAATGCCTCCATATTTTTAGAGCATGCACGACTGCAGCTAACTCTAAGTCGTGAGTGGGGTAATTCACCTCGTGGGGTCTCAATTACCTCGACGCGTAGGCTATGACCCTCTTGTCTTGCATCAACACACACCCAAGACCTTGCTTTGAGGCGTCCGTATAAATCTCGTACTCCCCATGCTCTGAGGGCAATGCTAACACCGGGGCAGTAACTAGATGAGCCTTTAACGTCTGAAAACTTTGCTCACAGTCGTCTGTCCAGTCGAACTTAACGTATTCTTGGTCAACGAGGTCATCGGTATGGCTATCTTTGAGAATCCCTTAATAAACCTTCGGTAATATCCTGCTAACCCCAGGAAACTCCTTATCTCCTTAACATTTGTAGGCCTAGGCCATTTGAATACCGCATCAACCTTTCCGGGATCTACAGCAATCCCTTCACCTGACACCACATGCCCTAAAAATCGGACTTGCTGCAACCAAAACTCGCACTTGGAGAACTTAGCATACAACTTCTTCTCCCTCAGGATCTGTAAAACAATCCTGAGATGCTCCTCATGCTCCTCCTGGTTCCGAGAATAAATCAGGATATCATCTATGAACACCACTACAAACTTATCTAGGAACTCCCTTAATACTCTGTTCATCAAGTCCATGAGTGCGGCCGGGGCATTAGTTAACCCAAATGACATCACCAAAAATTCATAGTGACCATATCGGGTTCGAAAGGCCGTCTTAGATATATCTCCCTCCTTTACCTTCAACTGGTGGTAACCTGACCTCAAATCAATCCTTGAAAATATTTGTGCCCCCTGCAATTGATCGAACAAATCGTCAATGCGAGGTAACGGGTACCTATTCTTCATTGTCACCTTATTCAGCTCCCTGTAGTCAATGCACATCCGGAGACTCCCGTCCTTCTTCTTTACAAATAGGATCGGTGCTCCCCACAGCGACACACTCGGCCTTATAAATCCCTTCTCCAAGAGATCTTCTAATTGGACTTTCAGCTCCTTTAGCTCTGCTGGAGCCATTCGGTAAGGCACCTTGGAAATTGGGACTGCCCCAGATTCCAATTCGATACCGAACTCCACCTCCCTATCTGGTAATTCTTCCGGAAATTCACTCACTATTGGGGTTTGATCAAACGCAGGAACTTCATTCTGCGTATCATTCTGCGTATCAATTGCCCAAACTAAAATTCTCTCATGCCCTCCTTGCAACAATCTCTTAGCTTGCAGGGCCGAGACAATTGCTGGCCTTCGTTCCATTTTTTTCATACCGGTAAAACAACACTCTGGTCTCCCCTCCTTTTGGAACAAGACCTTCTTCTCATAGCACCGAATATTGGCACCATGCTTTGACAACCAATCCATACCGAGGATGATATCGAATCCTCCCATCTCTATAACTATCAAATCGGCCAACATGACTTGCCCTTCTACCTCTATCGGATAGTCCTTCACCATCCGGCTACATTCGACTCTTCCCCCAGCGGGCGTCGACACAAGGACATCACAATCTAATTGCTCACTATCACCGCTCGTTCTATTACCTTGGCCAGGGTGTTAAGGTTATGGCTATACACCCTGTCATAGACCCGTGGGTGTAGCCCTTCTTCAAACTTTCGGGCCTTCCTTTCTTCATCTGGTACTAAGTATGGAGCAAACCGCACCTATTCCATGAATCGGCCTGCGTACTGCTCCACCGTCATGGCTCCTTGGGTTAGGGTAGCGAACTCCCTTGCTTTTGCTTCCCGGGTCGTTCTTGGGAAATATCGGTCTAGAAATTCTTGTTGGAACCTTTCCCAGGTTATGGGTCGTTCCCTCAGCTCCTGACCCAGTAACACTTTCTCGGACTGCCACCATCTTTTGGCATCCCCTTGCAGCTTGAAGGTAGCATAACTTAACTTCTGGGCGTTGGTACACCCCAAGACCTCGAGCAATTCCTTCATCTCCACCAGCCAATTTTCTGCAAGTATGGCATCTCCTTTGCCATTGTATGTTGGCGGGTGCTGGAGGTTAAATTGATCAAAGGTACACCCCTCAGGGCGTCCTCGGGCCCCTTCAACATGGGTACCCGGTTGCACCTGCTCGGCAATGAGCTGAGCCATATGCCTTAACACTTCCTCGGTGGTAATACCCGGAGCCTTGGCTCTTGACTTCTCGTTGGTCTTCTAGGTGCCATCCTGCACTTCAAGGTTATCGTTCAGCTTAGAACAACCTCAACCTCAAAATTTCTTATCATAATTGACCCTAAACGTACATCTCATGCTTTAAGGCTTAGGGTTCTAACTCGTTCCCTATGTTTCACGGCTCTACCCTCAGATCCTCTGATACCAACTTAACTGTCACGCCCCGAACGGCACCCCGCAGGGACCGTGACAGCCGCAAGCTATTCTCCGGATAGCTCCAGCGTTCTTACTTATTTACTTACGTGCTTACGGCGGAAACATACAACCTTCGGTATGGGAGTCTATCTTGATGGTACGGTACCGACCAGTGCCCCTTAACTTAACTTATCTTTTCATAAAACTTTCCTTAATCTTTCCATAATCATTGCATAAACATTCTCTTTAGAAAAATTCATGCAATGCACATGTCATGTCATGCTTGATCAAAATCTCATGCTTGTTTATGAAATGATGCAGTGTGTCATTCTAGTTTTGAAAAGAACCACTTACAGTATCCACTTACTCTTGGTCGTCCTTGGTAGTGTATAAAACACGTATATCGCCTACAAGCGATTCAAATATTTCTTAGACTTTAAGAAATAGCACGTAATTATTAAATATATATATATATATATATGTCACTGAAATTCTTTTAATCATTTAAAGTATTTTATTTACTCTTCTAATAATATCTAAACTTAGGTCATTTAATTATTAACCATATTACAAAATAGTTATATCTCTATTCCCGATTAGGGTTTTAATCAATTAATAGATTAGGGTTAAATCCAAATCTCCCATTATTTAATGTACTTAATAAAATCTTCACAAGTGTAATTCACTTAATAAATTCAGCCAAGACCTATTTATTCTAATTAAAACTTTAGTACATGCTTTCAACACAAGGTTTTGCTAATTCCTTGTAACCCTAACTTCTAAGCCTTAATATCCTTTATTCCGATTAGCCAATCCTAATCTCATTTATCCATCTTAATCAATTATATTCCATTTATCACAAACTAGCAATTAGGGTCTCTACAACACTAGGCATTGGGCCAACACCATGTTCTATGTTTCCTTAGTCAAAATTCATCTCCAATGGTGACCCCTTCCTCCCTTCAATAAATTCACAACTTAGGATCTAAAAATCAAAACACAACACAAGTCATCACTAATAGCAATATTCGGCCAACTCAAAATATCACAACACCACTAGGTTTTCTTCGGTTCTATCGCTTTGCATGCATTCTTTACACTTAGCACTCATCTACCATGCATTACGTCATAAATCTTGTACATAACATGGCCAATGTCCAGATCTAAGCATATACAATCCACTCATGAAAACCTAAAGCATACATGGTTCGGCTATACATCAAAATCCCACATTTTCATGCTAAAATTTATAATATACATATCCTTTGCATTCATGACCCATCATGCAGGTATTAAATTCATACTCTCATCATATACAACCACCAACTCTAGATCTATCATTTAGAGACCACAACAACACAAGATCTAAAAGAAAACAAGCATACCATTCGGCCAAGCACAACATATGTTAGATTTAAACCTTTTTTTCTAATATACATTGCTCATCCTTTGCATTTCCTTAACATCAAATCTTAGATCCAAGCATGTATGTCCAGATCTAATACTTACACATAACCATGATCAAAATCCAACCAAAATAAAATATAAAAGCCCAAGATCCCAATACATGAAAGATTCGGCTAGCATGGGAAATGTGAGATCCAAATTTTTACCTTGTTGCTCTTCTCTTTTCTCTTTGTCCCTTTGCAAGCTTCTCCTCTCTTTCACCTACTAAACAACCTAAGGTTCTTAATCATCCAGATCTCAACATATCTATGCATGAAACAACTCAAACCCTAAGATCTATACACAAGAGTTCGGCCATCAAGAGGGTTTTTACCTTAGTGCTCCTTTGTCCCTTTTTCTCTCTTTCCTTTGCAAAATACCTCTTTCACTTCACTTCCTTCTTCTCCTTTCTTCTTCTTTGTTCTTCTTCCTTGTCCTCCTTCTTCCCTTTACACAAAATCCCCTTGATCCAAGCTCAAATCTCAGCCTTTTGGTTCAAGGGTTTTGGCCTTGATTTCTCTCCTTTGGGTATTCGGTTTCTCTCTTCTCTTTGGTGTTTGGTTTTTCACTTCTAGGCTTTGTGTTGGTCGACCAAGGTGGCCTAAACGAGCTCAATTGAAGGAGGGAAAAGGGGTGTTAGGCGTGTGAGGCAATGGCATGCATCTAGCCATGATTTTCGGCCATGACATTATATCCTCTTCCATGTCATTTTTCAGCTTTTCCATTTTTTGTCTCCCTCTTGTCTCCATTGCCTTTCTAGTATAACTTTTTGCACCACAAAATTCAAATCTCCTTGTCATTCACGTGTGTCCTCCCCCCACCACATAAATCCAACTTTTATTTAGAGACTTGTTCCACCATTTAGTTTATTTGGTTGAATTCCAACTACCTAGTTTACTTATCCTAATCTAGTTACTTAGGAAACTTAAGTAAGATTAGTTCCATTAATCTAACTTTCTAAATCTAATTTGCATGGCCCATTGGGCAGTCCATTAAGCCCTTGATTCAAGGCCCATCATCATATCCTAAAGCCCAATTTATAAGCCTAAGGGCTTAGGCCTAATGTCCAACTTCCTTAAGGCCCAATTGTACCATTACAAGGCCCATTGCCATGGGCTCCATGGCAACCCAATATCATGCTTTCCAAAGTCCATCTCCATGCTTATTTTGGCAGCCCATTAGCATGCCATTATAAGCCCAATGTACACCAAAAGTTATAAGCCTCATGGTAGCCCATCATCACATGTACTTGGGCAGCCCATATGTCATAACTTCAAGGCCCAATTACATCCAATAACCGGCCATAAATGGGTAGCCCAATGTCAGCCCATTATTGAGGTTTCTAAGCCCAACATGCAAGTCTTAATAATCCAAAATCATTCATAAGAAAATCCTTCAAAAATTAAAATCAAGAATATTGAAGGAAAATATACAATTAATCTAGCAACATGAAATCGGTTACTATAAAATTTAGATTCCATCCATAGCATTTAAATCATAACATCACATATTAGAAATTCAAAATAATTACATATACATTTTCTTAACATAAAATCATGCCTTGGCCAAGCAAGGTTTCTTTTAATACAGAATAGGCCTTGGAATCCTTCATCTAGTAATGAAGTAGACACGGGTTTCTTCGGGGTTTTACAGTTCCACTTTAAGCATTCCTTGTCTAAATTTTCTTCTCCAACGGTGATCCCATCCTCCATTTTCAGATTCACAACCTAGGATCTTCACATCACAAAACAACTCCAAGATCTAGCACAACATCATATTCAGCCAACACACATTTTCATAGAATAATTAGGTTTTCCTTAGTTCTTTCGATTTGCATGCAACCTACTATATTTCAAGACTAGCCTATATGCATATGTTCACCAAACTTTACACATATCATGGTCATTCATCAAATTGACTCTTAACAAAATTATATTTGAAGATCCAATACATACAAGATTCGGCCAACACCAACCAACACAACTTTTCATGCCAAAACTTGCAACATGCATTCCTTTACATTTTTCTAACTTTCAAGTTCGGATCTCATGCTTATATAGCTAGATCTAACATCATAACTTAGGGTTGGTCTTCTAAACTCAAGATCTAACAAAAATCAAGACACCAACTCAAGATCCAACCAAGAGACATTCGGCCAACCATCAATACTTAGCACTAACAACCATTTTTGGCCTCACTTTGACGATTGAACACAAGCTTTGACCAAATAAGTGTACCTTTTTACTTAGAACACCCGGTTTTCACAAATCCTTCTTTAACTCCAACTTTCGGTTCACCCTTTTGGAATGATTCCAAGGCTGATATAAGGTGCTAAGATAGGTTTTATGGTGGGGAAAATAAAAACAAGGAAATGCTTGAAACTTGAAATGATTTAGTTCTAAGAAAGTGAGCTAGATTTCAACAAGGGAAAAAGGCTAGGTGGATAGAAATTTCCAAGAGAAGAAATGAGTTGTTCAAAGGGAAGATTTGGTCACCTCAAGGAAAGGAAACAAACTAAGACTTTAGAGGAATGATTTGGTTGCAAGAAGAAAAGAACAAGGCTTGAGCTTAAGGGAAAGGTTCGGCCAAGAGAGGAAAAGAGAGAGAGTTGAAATGGGAGGGTGATATTCGGCCAAGAGAATCAAATGAAGAGTGAAATTGAAATGCTAAGTGTGAGGGTGAGTTCACTTGAAGCAATTGAGTCTCCCAAGGTGAAATTATGGCAATGACAAGGACAATGACATGTTGAAAATGACAAGAGAAAGAAGGAAAGAGGGGGGTGAATTTGGGTTGCTCTTGGCCGACCATTGCATGTCCATTTCACTCCCTTTTTCTCCTCATTTTCTCTCACCTCCTCCCTTGTCTCCTCAAGTCATGTCTCCCACGTGAATTCCTCCTTCTCCCTTTGCCTTTTCTCTCATTTCTCTTCCTTGTCTTGTCTTGTCACTTAATTGCTCTCCATCTCTCTTCACATGGGATCACCACTTTATGGCTTTTCACTCCTTGCATCTTCACGTAAATGGTCTTGTCTCTTCTTGGTTTGCCTCTTGTTTAGTTCATTTATGATGTTTGGTTACAACTCAACTAAATTAGTTACTCTCGCAACTAACTTTCTAGTTACTCTCACAACCAACTTTCAACTTAGTTACTTTTGTCACCTAACTTATCTCCTATAAGCACTCTAGCTTATCTAGTTCAATTACATAGCTTATCATCTTATAAGCATGACAACATATCTCAAGATAATGGTTTTAGCCTATCTCTACGATAGCCACAACAACTTATTACATAAAAAGTTCCCTAGCTTATCATTATGCTAGCTTATCACTATGATAAGCAAGTGTGCTTATCATTTAAAACTCTCTTAAAACTTATCATATGCCTAGAAGCTTTATCATCTAATATTTCTAATGATAATCAAACTATTAATTTAGGCCACATAATAATGATATACGCCACCTATTAATGACACACAAAAATATTCAAATACTTAAAGGAAATTCATGATTTTTTCCATTTAATTATTTTCGGCCGATATATTTATATATCTTTAATCATATTTAATTCCATGGATTATGAAATATACTAAGCAAATGAAAAATATAAATCCATAAGAGAAACTTACCTTGCAAGTTTCGGCTCTTATGGAAATAAAATTAAACTTGCACAAAACTTCCATAATGAAAAGAAAATTATTTTAAGGAAAAATTTATGAAATAAAATCTCATATTAATTAATGTACCTTAACATAAAGCTCAGGTCATACATTGGCCAAAAATATGGCCCCATAATTTAAATTAAAACTAATACATTGAAAATAGCAAAAGCAAAGTTCGGGGTCTCACATCGTCGCTTAGAAGGATTTCCACCCAAAGGAAGGGCTTGGACGCGATATTCATCTACATTCTCTGTACAAAGAAGAAAATCTCAGATCACATGGTTGCCTTCATAGAGAGCAATTACCCCATCCTCTTCATTTGGAGAAAGAACCGGAGTATCTTTCTTGTAAGATTCAGGAATATAAACCAAAATCCCAACACAAAGAAGAAGAACGAGAGGACTCTCTGGGAAATCGCTCCGAACCAACACCCCAAATATAAAAAGAAAACTTTGTGACATCCATGATTGTTGTTTGGAGAATGCGTGACCAAAGAAGGTCTGTTCGGACGTGGATGGAAATACCAATACTTGTTCGCATAGAAAGAAAGCACGATAGCATAAAATCACATAATTCATTAAATGTCAAGTGGAATTCTACCCCGAAGTGCATGACCCACAACATGGCACATCCCAATAAAACCCTGCAACCATTGGGAGCTATCTGGGTTGGAGAAAGGCGCAGATGCCCTCAGATTAGACGAACAATCATGATCTTGTGGAATATTAAATCCTCAATAATCGTTAGATCTTATGATCTCGCACCTTGAGTCTTTCGATTTCACATCTTAGCAACCTAAATGTTCTGCCTCCTTCCCTTCCATGCTCACAACCGTCTCAGGTTTTTTTGAGATCATGTTGGCCAACCCAAAAACTAACAATCCTTCATCTGGAGTTGCCCTTCCTCCTTGGCCCAAGCTCGCGACACAGGGATCTCATCCCTTAATGCCCGCTTAGAACCCTTGGCACCGCCAAAATCCACGGTTGCCCATGTCCAACAATCTGCAGGCAGGCCAGAAAATTACCAACCCCCGACCAGGGTGTGCCAGAGCTGGCCATGGTGTGGCATGGCCAAGCCCATGCACCCCAACTGGTTGTACGGGTGTTGTGTTGGCCATGAGTTCCAACGTTGGGGCTCCAGTTGCGCCATAGCCTACCTTGGCAGAAACTGAACTCTAAACCCTTTGGTAGACCAAATTGGAAGAATTATGACCAGAATAATAAACCAGAGAAAAGAAAGTTCAGAAATAAATTAGAGCAAGGACTACAATGTCAAGGGTGCGAAGGATTTGGACACTTTAAAGCTGAATGTCCTACCTTTTTGGAATCGAAGGGAAATAATGCTTTGAAGAGATCTTTCTCGTATTCTAATTCGTAGTCAACCTCCTCAGACCATGACGACTCTAATGATAATAAGGTAAATCAAGTTGCATTTAAAACCACAGTTTAAACTAATGAGTTTGCTAATTTTAATGATGCAGAAGAAACTATCGCTAAAGATGCAGATGACCTTGAGTGTCTAAAGGAAACTTATCAAGAGTTATATCAAGAGAGTATTACAGTAAAGAAGGAGAATTGTGTGACTCTTAAAATCAATCTTTTTCAAAAAGAGAGAAACGAGTTAGCCGAAACATTACTAGAAAAACATTCTATAGTTCGAGAGCTTATTGTATGAATGCCTCTCTTAAAGAGTGTGTTGTGAAATTAATGAAGGAGCTGGGCCAAAGAAATGTACAGCTGAAGAATTTTGTCAAGTGGAACCAACAAACAAGATAAGATGTTTAGCATTAGATATTTGGATGGTGATACCCACAGGTTTGAATAAAGTAAATCAAGTAGTTAATTACAAACCTCCTACTTCTATTAATTCTAAACCTCATATTTCTATTAATTATAAGTTTTTCAGATTCATACCTACTTGGTATCACTGTAGTAAAGTTGGTCATACTAAACCTAAGTGCTTTGATCTTGTGAGAAATAAAAATAGACGTGTTTCTATGTTCATAAATGATTTTTCAAAATATAAACTTAGTAAGTCAATGATGCAAGTGAGTGTTCTATCTTAGCAAATTCTGCTTATTAATCAGAAGTAAAATATTTCGGTTAACCAAGAGCTGAATTGGAGAAATAAAGAGACTAACTATTGTTTTGTAACACATATTGCCTTGAAGGCAAAGAGCAATTTCATTTGTTACCTTGACAACGGTTGCTCCAAACATATGTGTGTAGATACAAGAACATATCAGATGAAACTGGTATTGTTGTTAGCAAAAAAATCTCAACTTATAGCTCAAAGCTATACACAAGGCATTGATTTCGATAACACATTTGCACCGGTAGCTAGAATAGAGTCCACTTGAATTCTTACAATAAGAAGTTTTTGTTGAACAACCCAAAGGTTTCATTGAAGAAAGCACTTTATGGACTAAAAGAAGTCCCTAGAGCTTGGAATGAAAGGTTGACTGCTTATTTGTTGGAAAATGATTCCACGAGAGGAGGTGTTGATCCTACACTATTTATTAATAAAATTTATAATAACAACATCATTGCACAAATCTATGCTGATGATATAGATTTTGGCTCTCCTATGACATTGCTTGCCTTAGAATTTGCTAAATCCATGAAAAATGAGTTCGAGATGAGTATGGTTGCCGAATTTCATTACTTTCATGGTTTGAAAATCAAACAAGCAGAGATGGTTTGTTTATTTATCAATCGAAGTATAAAAAAACTCTTGTGAAAAGATTTGGTTTAGACAGCAAAAAGCGCACAAAAGTTCCTATGAATACTTCAGCTTGCCTTAGTTGATGCCACATAAGAACAAAGAGTTGGTTTTGAGAAGTGGTATGAGGCAGATGACTTGTCTCGATGTTAGATATTATCATCTGCAACCAACATATTGCAAAACCAAAAGAGATGCTTTTATATCTGCAAGAGTTATTTGGAGAGTAGGGTCGATATGCCAGCCAAAAGGTTGGACCTCTATTGGCATATTTTCCTGAATCGTTCAACGAGTTTGTGTTAAACTACAATACGAACAAGATGGTAGTGACTTTGTTATAGTTGTTTAATATGTTACAGGGAGCTAAAGAACTTATCAAAATGTAGACAGGTTCCCTGATGATAATGGACAAGTCAAAGTCAACTTGACCACGACAATTAAATCCAAGGGAAACAAATTTAAGAAACGAGTAGGTCTAAGCTTAGCTCGAATGAAAAGAAGGAGGAAACAAGTGAGCCAAATAAAAAGGCCAAAGAAAACTGTGTCCACTGCCGCAAACCAGGATTTCTAAGGGCTTTAGAAACTCAAAGACTGGATGAGCAGGGTGTCATTTCAAAGATGGTGACGACTGCATGTATTGCATCGACCACCCTAGGGACTTTTCATCTAAGACTACAACGGAACAAAGCTTTGATTTTAGAGAATTTTCCTTTTGTACCAGCAAATCAAAAAATAGCTTTGGAAGTATTTTAGGTCACGTGTTGGTCAATCCATAATTCTGTTTTGGCAATTTAAATTGATTTGGTCTCCCTCAATGATATATAGTAGTATAATTGTATTGAACACTATGGCTCAAACTTTAACAATCAAATTTTTATTGTAGGAGTTATATCAAGTCAAGGAGGAAAAGACTTCAAATCTCTAAAGCACTAAAAGCTTCTCCTGCAATGATGGTGTCGACAAACTGAAAGTAAGTGTCGATATATCGCACTGCAAACCGATAGCCATTTTGAGGGTCTACACATGAGAAGATGATGTTGACACATGAGATGGTAGTGTCGAAAAATATCAGTGACACCTGAAAGCATGTTTCCAAGCTTGAAGATGGTGTCCCCCCACATTGGAGCAATGTGTCGACACATGTTACGGAAATCCCATTTCAATAAAGATGACAACAACTCTAATTTTAAGACGTTCGGGCATTTAGGGCATCTCTCCCACATTGTAAAAAGGCCCTTGGGGACCACCCAACATTGAAGCCTTAAAATACAAAAAGATGAAGAGATAAAAGGCAATGACCTGCATCGTCAATCTACACCTAGCCTACCAAGAGAGAGAAAAGAGCAAAAAGAGAAAGTTTGCACGGATCCCTAGAAAGCTACTACTACCACTTGCCATTACTATAGCACTCAATCTCTGATCTTCGTCTTCTTGCTCTTTATTGTACCTTGTATTTGCACATCAGGCCTTTAGAGCAACTGATCATTACTTCTTTCATCAAACCTTGAGAAACGTTATAGTGTGGGAAACATTTGGGCCTACCCTCGAGGACAGAAGAAAGCTTACCGAGTGTGAGATTTGTTGTAAGAGTTGGAGCATAATGAAATCCTATTTCATTAAAGATGACAACAACTCTAATTTTAAGACGTTCGGGCACTTAGGGCATCTCTCCCACATTGTAAAATGGCCCTTGGGGACCACCCAACATTGAAGGCTTAAAATACATAAAGATGAAGAGATAAAAGGCAATGACCTGCATCGTCAATCTTCACCTAGCCTACCAAGTGAGAGAAAAGAGCAAAAAGAGAAAGTTTGCACGGATCCCTAGAAAGCTACTACTACCACTTGCCATTACTATAACACTCAATCTCTGATCTTCGTCTTCTTGCTCATTATTGTACCTTGTATTTGCACATCAGGCCTTTAGAGCAACTGATCATTACTTCTTTCATCAAACCTTGAGAAACGTTATAGTGTGGGATACATTTGGGCCTACCCGTGAGGATAGAAGAAACCTTACCGAGTGTGAGATTTGTTGTAAGAGTTGGAGCATAACCTCGGCAAAACACTTGTAATGGTTACGTAGGACCCAGAAGCTAAGATGTTATTACTATTGGAAGATAGTGAATTAGGCCCAAGGAAGGCACTAGCCTTGAGGTTAGACGTAGGTAACTCTTGGTCAAACCACCTAAAAATATCGGTGCTATCTCTCCTCTTTAACTGTCATTCTTTATTGTCCTTATTTATTGTACCACGATTTATTATACTTGAAACATTTTGAGATCTGAGTTTTATCAAAAGTTTCACACTTTATTAAAACTCAATTCACCGCCCCTTTCGGGTTGTCACCTAAACTCACAACTGGTATCGGAGCTGAGATTTAATATCCTTAGTAATCTCCACCCTTGTTTGCTCTTCTTTGGCTCAACGGCAGTCCATTAACAGACCTCCTTTGTTGAATGGAACTTGTTACAACTACTAAGGATGAGGATTTATATCTAAGCTGTGGATTATGAACTTTGGAGAGTTATCTTCGTGGTCCTAGATTTCCTAAAGATGTAACAGGTAAGTTGAAAGGGGAAAATTATTGGGATGATCATGATCTCAAACTCATGTCTTTAAATTCTAAAGTTGTGAATGGCTAAACAAATATGCGATAATTTGTTAGTTGCTCATGAAGGTACTAATTAAGTCAAGGAAAACTAAATTAGCATGCTTTCATAGCTATGAATTTGTTTTGATGAAATCCGATGAATCCATTTCTTCCATGTTTTCTCACTTTACGGATATTATAAATGGATTGAAATCTCTTGGCAAAGAATACACAATCGTGAAAATTGTAAGAAAGATTCTCAGGTGTTTTCCTAAAGCATTGGAACCAAAATTTACAGCTATCCAAGAAGTCAAAGATTTAACTAAGTTATCTCTAGATGAGCTCATGGGATCTCTCTTGACTCACGAGGTGAACCAAGTTAAGGGAGATGAGGATGAAGTAAAAGGTGAGAGAGGAATAACCTTAAAAGCATTATACTCTAGCAATCATGAATCATCAGAAGACGATGAAGAAATGGCATTGTTTACGAAAAAGTTCAAGAAGTTCTTTCGTAAGAAACAAGGAGACAAGAGATATCCAAGAAAGTCCAACTTCAAGATAGATAGCAGTAAAAAGAATGAGACTATCTGTTTTGGTTGCAAAAAGTCGGGACATATCAAGTCAGAATATCCTAACATGGAACCATATAAGAAGTCAAGAGACTTCAAAGACAAGAAGGAAGCTTTTATGGTTGCATGGGGTACAATCTTCTTTTATTCAATGTTTTTCTTTTAATGAGTTACAAGATGCTTCTGATGAACAACATCTTGAACTAAAATTTTTTTTCTCAAAGTATTATTGTCTTAGAAAGAATTTTGAAAGTATTACAAAAGAGAATGATACTTTGTAAAGTCAAGTTATATCTCTTATAGCTTAAAACGATATTTTGAAAATGAAAGGTGACTCTCCTACAAATAATCTTGCAAAATTTACTCAAGGAAAATGAAATCTTGACATTCTTCTCAGTTCTCAAAGATGTTGCTTCAACAAAAGTGGTATTGGATATGGCTCTTTTAGTGATCAATAACTTTCTTCCGATATGATCACAAAATCCTTTCCATCATTTACTTTGTGCAACTTTTGTGTTAAATTTGGACATATTTCTCACACTTGTCCAACTAGAAAGAAATCTTCTAATGGATTCCTAAAGACAAGCTGAAATAAACCATTTCTAACACCAACGGACCCAAAAAGATTTGGGTACCAAAAATCAAGACTTGATCCTTTTTTGTAGGAGTGCAATAAAGACGACCAAAGTCAAGGAACATTGGGTTCCTGATAGTAGATACTCTAAGCACATGACCGGAGACAAAAGTTGGTTCAAATCTCATTGTCCAAAAGAAAAAAGGTTCAGTTATAGTTGGTGATAATGGTAAAGAAATAATACTTGGTATTGGAAATGTCGATCTATACAAAGAAATTGAGAAACCTACGACAAGCAAAGAAAAGGTGTAGAGAAGGCTAGGAAGTTCGTCTAGAATCATTCTATTGATCAAGTCATTGGTAATGTAGAGAAAGGTGTAAGTACTCGCTCTTTCTTAAATCATACTAACAATTTTGCTTTATTGTCTCAAGTTGAGCCTAAAAATATGTATGAGGCTAAAGATGATGAATGTTGGATCTATGCTATGGAGGATGAATTAAACAAAACGGATGAATATTGGGTTGTGATAAGGAACATGGCAAAATTGGTAGCCCAAGGTTATAATCAAGAAGAGGGTATTGATTTTTATGAAACCTTTGCATTTGTTGCTAGATTAGAATCTATTCGCATGTTACTTTCCTTTTCATGTTTCAAAGATTTTAAATTGTTTCAAATGGGTGTGAAATGTGCAGTTCTCAATGGTTTTCCTTCTACGAAAGTTTATGTAGAACAACTTCTGTATTTGAAGATGAGAAACTACCACATCATGTGTTCAGGTTCACAAAAGCACTCTATAGCTTGAAACAAGAACCGCAAGCATGGTATGCATTTTTATCTCAAATTTGGAGAGTTAAGACTAGACAATATCAGGAACCTTTGGTTAAAATTTTAACTCATTTGGAGTTAGGATGAAAAAGTTATGATTATTTGAAGTTACTGTTAAAAACTAGCTTTTTCAAGCAAAAAAAAGACTCATTTTTATAGCTACACGGGTTGGGCCTGTTTTCTATCAACTGGATTGAATTTAATGGGCTTAAAAGCTCATATTATTTCCCAGGAATGAGCTTGTAAGTGAAGCCTAAGTCTAGGTCCCTATTGGACCCAAAATGCCTAACTTGGTAGCCCATGTGAAGTAGGCCCTTTTCTATTATTTGAGCTGACACAAGTCGTGTTTCAGACCTTCTAATAATTTTCAGATGTGGGCTTTCCAGCAAGCCCAAGTCTAATTTCTCATTTAGCTTGATGCAAATAACTTGGATAATATGAAATATTGACTTCTATTAGGTTAAATCATAAAAAGTTCTAAATCAATTTTTTTGAGTGCTCTCTGATTTAAAAAATGATTAAGATCCTTAAGACTAACTCTGTTTCCTCCCTCGTCCATATTTTTGTTTACTACTAAGATAAATTATGGAGATATTTGAGACATTTATCACCCATGAGTTCCCTACCCATGTTCTCATTAACCATGTTTAAAACATTTTGTATGAGGGTGCTATGTGCCAGCAATGGTAGTATAGGATGCAATATCCTAATAGCCAAAAGTTGATAGGTGAATGTGTATTTATCCCTAAATTAAACCTATATATTTTAGGGGAGAACAACTGTCACCGGGTAATCATACATAAAACAAAGCGTCCTAGGTTGCATATGCACCCAAATGCATCCTCCGTGGAACCTAAAGTAGTACTTAATCTGGGAATGTTTATATATATGCTTATGGCTTCTCTTTCAAGTAATATATGAGGCATTGTTCTTAAGGCGGAAGTGGTCATCGCAGGGCTAGCTCCGTTGACTCGTATTCAATGTGACGCATGCATTTGCTTCTATATATTTCCTAAATCTATTTAAAGTACTCAAAATATTAAATAATCGTATTGCATGTCTTTCTTTATAAGAATAATCTATATCATATAAGTAAAATGGAATATATATCGGTTTTATATTGCAGCAGGCAGCTTTGCCAAAAGAAAAATAAAAGATATATCCTTCATGTCCGCAAGAGGTGGTGTTAGGCAATTAAACTATTTTTGAGAAAACCTGCTTATGTTAGGCAATTAAATTAGTTATCATCTTAATCCCCAAGTACTAGCTAGCTCAATATAGAATCAAGAATAAGGCCACAGAGGCATCACGAATTTCACCAGAAAATCGATGCGCAGCGTGCCGACGCACGTGCAAAATACATATATGCCTATATATGAATAGATTAGTAAAAAATAAAACTAAAATAGAGAAAAACAGAGGAAAAAAAATATGGCACGGTGCATGAATCTTGATATTATATATTAATATCATAATTGAATTCAAAATTTAATTGAGATGAACCGTTTTCTCTATCCATCAAACCATATATATTATTCTTCACCAGGCCAATCCCAACCGTGCCTATCTAAGCAAGAAATTCACACGTTAATGAGTACTACAGATATATATATCTATGGCGCATCAAATATGCTCCAGTCTTTATCATAAATACTTATAAATACTAAACATCCCTAGCACCAAACTACCACCAAACCAAAAAGTTTCAAATTAGATAAAGAGTAAAAACAGAGGAAGAGAGATGAAATCCAACTATTCTTTCCTTGTGAAGTTTCTAATAGTACATTGTCTGGCAATTTCATGTGCATCGTATGATTTCTTTTACTTTGTACAACAGGTACATGATGATACTTTCTTTAAAGAGCTTATCTATAATACTACTGATTACATTATTTTCCTACCCTCTTGAATATTGTAAGCATGCTTCTTAAATTTTTGTTCGGTCCTTTAATTAGTGGCCAGGCTCATATTGTGATACAACGCAAGGTTGCTGCTATCCAACAACAGGAAAACCAGCAACAGATTTTGGCATCCACGGCCTCTGGCCCAATTATGACGATGGCTCATATCCATCTAACTGTGATCCTAACAACCCTTTTGATCCGTCGCTGGTACCTACGCAAACCTACTTTGGCTCCTGAAATTGTTCTCAGTTGTCATCTCCGACAAATGAGTGGTTTTCCAACACAATATTCTCATATCAATGTCTGCGATGGTGCAGATTTCGGACTTGACGTCACAACTGCAAGTAAGTTGGCCATCACTATCATGTCCGAGTAGTGACGACACGAGCTTTTGGACTCATGAATGGGACAAGCACGGGACTTGCTCAGAATCTGTTTTAGATGAACATGCGTACTTCCAAGCAGCTCTTAACCTCAAAAGCCAAGCAAGCACACTTCAATTCCTCGAAAGTGCTGGTAACTTGCTTTTTCCGTTATCACATCATTAATCCTAAATTAGTGGTTCGTATTCAACATGCTTTTAACCATTTAGGGGTAATTTCTTCCTTGATAGGAATTCAACCTGACGGAGGTTTCTACAGCTTAACTAGCATAAACAGCGCTATACAAGGAGGACTTGGACACGAACCTTACATAGAATGCAACACTGATGCATCGGGGAATAGCCAACTGTACCAAGTTTATCTCTGCGTTGACTATTATGGATCGAGCTTCATAGATTGTCCAGTGTTCCCTACTGGTGGTTCTTGTCCCTCTAGCATTGAGTTCCCAACCTTCTAACTCGTAGGAGAGGAATGGAAGGACGAAGCTATATGGAGGCTACCTAGCCAAAACATAATAACATTATACCATAACTCCTTGCATTGCTGGTTCGATGAGTTGTATGAGTCCTAAAATAAATGAAATGTTGTGAGTGATAAAATGTTTGCTACACGGTAGTGTACCTACCAAGTTTTACCCAATAAATGTTGCCATCTTTGCAGGAAGGTATTTTATTTCAACATTGTGAAAAGTACCATGAGATAAAACATCGTGGCTCCTTTATTTCAAGGGGACATTATTATCTCTTCACATACATATTTCACATTTCCCCTCTTCAAACTCCTTTTTTTTGTTTTCTGTTTTTCACGTTTCCCATTGATTAGTGTGCAACTGTCACGATTTACTAAAGGTAATCTACTTTAGGGCAAGGATGTATAATTAATGGTGGTATCTATTTGAATATTGTCAAAGAGGGATAATTTTGCAGGAACTCTAAGCCTCAAAGACAGTTGAAGACCTCCATCAAGGCAGCCAGAAATCCCATTTAGTTAAAATAACTTAATATTAGTATTATTTATTGAAAATGGATTTAGAAATTATGTGAATTGATCAAATAGTTAAAAATTATCGGCGGTTAACAGAATAATATTGGACCCACACGACCCATTTGAAAGCGTACAAAATATCTATATGTATAAGTACTCTCAGGCAAAAAGCGATCGCAGAAGTTAAACACTATACAAATGTCCACAAAACTTATATGATTGCAGCAACTTACCGCTAATAGAACCAATGAAATATAATATTTACTGTATGAAATTGAGTTATCGCACAAAAGTTTACCCACAAACCAAATAGGGCAGACGACCCAACCTAATAAAAGATATATAAACTGCTATATTACATAAGGTCTGAGCTCTCTGGGCTTACAACATACCAAAGTCATGGGTGATTTGAGTGTTAAATCAAGATCTGGACTGTCTGAAGTTAGGTTCCATGATTTAAAGTTTGTGGGATCTTGTGTACCCTCATTGTCTCCTAGGTAAGCAATCACAAATACACCCAAACTACTTAATTAATTTGGACCATAAGATTGTTCTCAATTGTCATGTTTGACAAATAACTAGTATTCCAACACATTAACCTTAGTCGTTGTCTAGAATGGTACAGATTTTGAACCCTTAAGCTCAAAAGTCAATCTAACACACTTCTTTTGCCGTTTTCTCTTTTTAAGCCTGAATCTAATGGTTCGTATTGGACATATTTATAAACTGCTATATTACATAAGGTCTGAGGTCTCTGGGCTTACAACATACCAAAGTCATGGGTGATTTGAGTGTTAAATCAAGATCTGGACTGTCTGAAGTTAGGTTCCATGATTTAAAGTTTGTGGGATCTTGTGTACCCTCATTGTCTCCTAGGTAAGCAATCAAAAAAACACCCAAACTACTTAATTAATTTGGACCATAAGATTGTTCTCAATTGTCATGTTTGACAAATAACTAGTATTCCAACACATTAAGCTTAGTCGTTGTCTAGAATGGTACAGATTTTGAACCCTTAAGCTCAAAAGTCAATCTAACACACTTCTTTTGCCGTTTTCTCTTTTTAAGCCTGAATCTAATGGTTCGTATTGGACATATTTATAACCTTTGCGGGATAATTTTTTCCTTATTAGGAATTTTACTAGATGGAGGCTTAGACCGCTTGACTAGGATAGCATATGTTATATAGTTAGGAGGACTTTGGTACGAACCTCACATTAACATAGAATGCAATACTGATGCATCCGGGAATAGCCAATTATACCACGTTTATATTTGCATTTAATAATCAAAATTAAGTAGTTCAGCAGAACTTCTGATTACTCTATTAAACATAAAAACAGCTAGAAATCCCACTTTGATCAAATAACTTAATATTAAAATCATTTATTGAAAATGGAAATAGAAATTATGTCAATTTATCAAATAGGTGAAAACTATTGGTGCTTAACATAATACTGGAGCCTAAACTACTCATTTCGAAGATCATAAAATATCTATATATATAATCACTCTGAGGCAAAAAACTATGGCAGAAGTAAGACATATGTTTCAAACGTTTTAACATTATAAATTATATTCAATTGTCCACAAAACTTATATGATAGCAGCAACTTACTGCCAGCAGAGCGTGCATATGAAATATAATATTTACTGTATGTAGAAGAGTTCTCCCGCACTAGTTTACCCATTAAGTAAATATAGCGAACGACCCAACCCAATAAAAGATATTGTTAGCCCAAGGTTGTTTGAATTTGATGATAACAAACCGTATGCTAGCTTTGAAGGATTTTAGATTTTCATCTTCTCAATCCTCATTTGCTAAAGATTTTCTTCAAAAGGATTGAAAATCTCTATCTTCAAAAGTCTCTCCATATTCTTTAACACCTTTGAATAGGCTAAAAGGTCCACATTTTTCAATGTAGGCATTTAAAGAAGAATTGGTGTGAAAATGACATCTCCAAGTAGCAGAAAATCTCTCCAGCTTTGATGATGTCGACACATATACAGATAGGTGATGTAGATCGGGATCCGCAAGGCCTGGTAAAGTGCGAAAAAGATTTAGCCAGAGGTAGAGGATAGTTCTGGGATGACACTCAGCCAGCGATAGCAGTAGCAGAAGCCACTCGACGCGACTAAACCACTCGCTTGATTGGAAGGAGGATGCCACTCAACTCCAAAGCACTAGAGAATTGCAAATGAATCACCAAAAATTTCCATAGTTGTGAGACCCCGATTTTCTCCTACGCAATTTCTTATGTATTATCTTTTATTTCATCATGGGGCTATGTTTTTGGCCAATGTATGGCCTAATCCTTATGTTATGGTATTTCGATTAAAATGAGATTTTATTCCATAAAATCTCTTTAAATAATTTTAATGCCATTTTATGCAAAGTTTAAATTATATTTATTTTAGGAGCCGAAATTTGCAAGTAAGTTTCTCTCTTACGAATTTATATTTTTCATTTACTTAATATGTTTCATGGACCATAGAATTTGAATTATGATTTGAGAATTCTTTGTATAAGCCGAAAATGATTAATGGATTAAATCATGAAATTATTTTGAAGACATGGATTGAATATTTTTATATCTTTCATATGTGACATGTATTATTACCATGTGGCCTATATTAGTAATAGAATTTCCATTTGAATATTCAATGATAAGCTATGTATTAATGTGATAAGTCTAAGAGAAGATTTAATTGATAAGCACACTTGCTTATCATAGTGATAAGCAAGCATGATAATAGGTTAGGAAACTTTTAGGGTGATAAGTCTTTGTGATTATTGTAGAGATAGGCTAGGGCCATTATCATATGATAAGATATCATGCTTATGAGATGATAAGCTATTGGAATGGATTATATAAGCAAGAGAGCTTATGAGTGATAAGTTAGGTGAGAGAGAGTAACCTAGTTGAAAGTTGGTTGCAATTTAATGTGGAAGTAACTAGGTTGGTTGGAAAGCAACCAAACAAGGGGGAGGGATGGCTTTTACGTGAATGGGTATAAGGTGAAATTGAAAAGCCATAAAGTGAGGCCATGTGAAGTGTAAGAGGTGTAAGAAGTGTAAGAAGTGATAAGACAACACATGGAAGTAAAAGAGAAGAGAAAAAGCAAGGGAGAAGGAGGAATGTCGATGGATTCATGTGAGGAGAGAGAAGGAAGTAATTCAAATGCAAGCCATGCTAGGGAGACAAGATTTGATGTGATGAAAAGATGAAAGAAAGAGAGAGGGAAGGCTTAAGCAATTGTCGACCAAGGCCCCCCCCTTCCACCCTTTTTCCTTTCGATTTCTCTCTCTTGTCAACTCACCCTCTCAAGCTTTGTGTCATAGCATTTACTCTCCTTGGGAGACTCATTCCCTCACACCTCTCATTGCAATGCCTTGGCCGAATCATTCATGCATCTCATTCTCTCCCATTTTTCTTGCCTTGGCCGAAAGTTGCATTTCTCTCAAACTCTCTCCCATTTTCATGCCTAGGCCGAACCACCCCCTAGGATTCAAGGTTTGCACATTTTCCTCTTGCACTCTAAACCACATCCTTCTTGCTTTCCAAATTCCATTCTAAAAGCCAAGTTTAGACCTCTTTGTAGTTGTTAAATCTCTCTTGGTGCAATCTCATTTCTTCCTTGAAAAACCCTAACTATTTGCCTCATTTCTCTTCAAGCTTACCACTTTCTCTTACCCCCCATAAGAACCCACACTAGCTCTCCAAGTCAAGCTTGAATATTTCCTAAGGAGTGAACCGAAACTTTGAAGGAAGAGGAGTTTAGGAAAAGTTGGTGAAGGTTGAAGGTAAGCTTGGTTCTATTGATGATCTTGCCTTAATTTTCACAAATCTTAACCTAAGGTATTTATTTTCTAGGTACTCAAGATTGGATAGTCAACAAGGTAAGACCAATGTGATGTTGCTGGGTTAGCATGAGTGGCCGAATGGCTTATGTATAAGATCTTGAAGTTTAGGTTGTGATATGCCTTGATGTTGTTAGATCTTGAATGCTTAAGAACCCTAGGTTGTTTAAATGCTAGATCTAACCATGGAAACCTTAGATCTAAGGTTGAATGTAAAGAAAAATGCAAATGGAGAACAATGCATGTTAAAGGAAGCTAGATCTAAGTCTTGATGTGTTGGTTTGATGAAAGTTGATTATTTTGCTTAGATCTATGGATGTTAGTGTTTATAAAGTGTGGATCTAATGTTGATGGAAATATTTGAAGAAGAGATAAAGTGTATGCATGCTAGTTAGGTCACAATGCAAAGGATGTGCATGTTATGATTTTTAGCATGAGAAAGGTGACATTTTGAGGTATGGCCTAATATGAGATGCTTAGGATTTCATGTATAATTTTGTATATATTTAAATCTGGACATTGGCCTTGATATGTGCAAGATTTATGACCCTATGAATGGTAGATGATTATGTTAGGTATTTAGATGCATGCATAATGAAAGGAACAAAAGAAACTTAATTGTTTGGGTGAAAACATGTGTTGGCCGAATGTTATGAGCATGATATATTGTGTTGGTGTTTTGATTTATAGATCCTAGGTTGTGAAATTGTTGAATGGAGGATGGGATCACCATTGGAGTTAAAGTTGTGACTAAAGGGTGCATAAAATAGTAATAGCCGAATGTTATAATAAAATGGAACCCTAAGTACAATTTATGAATTATGGATTATCATTGTTGTGATGGATGAGGAAATTAGGGTTTAGGCTAGTTGGTATAAAACCGTGATCATGTAATGAAATTTGGAACCCTAGTTAAGATTTAATCGTGATTAATTTATTAATAAGTTTTAATGGAGTACGTGTAATAACAAGAGACTTAGGTTTAATTCTAAATCTGTGGATATTAATTAAACCCTGCATCGTTTCATGAACAAACATGAATTTTAAGCAAGCATGACATGACATGTGCATTGCATGAATTTTTCAAGAAGAAAGTTTATGCAATGATTTTATGGAAAGACTATGAGAAGTTTTATGAAACGATAAGTTAAGTTAAGGGGCACTGGTCGGTACCGTACCATCAAGATGGACTCCCATACCGAAGGACAAATGTGAGAAGGATGGGTGAATCCACTAGGCTGTGCAAACCACACTGAAGGACATTGAGAAGGTGTGGTGCCTCCAAGGGTCATGTCTAGCCACTGAAGGACAAATGAGAAGGTGCGCTAGCTGACCGTATGTAAGGTCTCCAAGGGAATTCGGGGACGGTTCCGAAGGGAACGCACAACCCTGACTTCAGGGGTTAAATGGAGCGAGCCCACAAATAAAAATATGAAATGATTATAAAAAGGCCAAGAGAGGCACAAGTACGAATAAGTGGTTTCAAGGGCCAAGGGCCAGTTTTACAAGCAAGTACGAAAGAAAGATTTTCAAAGGGCCTGGGGCCGAAACTAAGCAAGAGCATATGCATAATTCATGAAATGCATGTGCATCACTTATCAAGTTTCTTTCTTTCATGATTAAGCGGGGATAAGTCAAGAGCATGTTTTAAGTTTATGTCTTTCCCTTACTGAGTCTTTTTGACTCACATTTTTAAAATTGTGTCATTCCAGATGCCTCAGGTGAAGAGAGTCAGAAGGACTACCTGACCTAGAAGTTCAAGAATTTACGTTTCATACTTTTGTTGATAGTGGCTTGATCGTCACTAATTGGCTTTTTACATGTTATTTATGTCTTGTATGAAACCTTAATGAGAACCTTAATTATGTAAGTTTAGCTCGAATCCCTCGCGATCCTGTACGTTTCCGCCGTAATCTAGTAAAAACATATGTAAGAACGCTGGAGCCATCCGGGGGATAGCTCGCGGCTGTCACGGTCCCTGCGGGATGCCGTTCGGGGCGTGACAGTTAAGTTGGTATCAGAGGATCGGAGGGTAGAGCCGTAAAACATAGGGAACGAAGTAGAACCCTAAACCCTAAAGCATGAGATAACACGTTTAGGGTTAGTACGATAAGAATTTCTGAGGTTGAGGTTGTTCTAAGCTGAACGATAACCTTGAAGTGCAGGATGGCACCTAGGAGACCAACAAGAAGCCAAGAGCCCGAGGCTCCCGGAGTTACCACCGAGGACGTGTTAAGGCACATGGCTCAGCTCGTTGCCGAGCACGTGCAGCCGAGTGCCCAAGCTGAAGGGGCCTGAGGATGCCCTGATGGGTGTACGTTCGATCAGTTCAATCGCCAGCACCCGCCAGCGTACAACGGCAAGGGAAATGCCAAAAGGTGGTGGCAGTCCGAGAAAGTGTTGTTGGGTCAGGAGCTGGGAGAGCAGCCCATAACCTGGGAAAGGTTCCAGCAAGAATTTCTAGATCGTTATTTCCCACGAACGACTCGGGAAGCGAAAGCAAGGGAATTCGCTACCCTAACCCAATGAGCCATGACGGTGGAGCAGTACGCAGGCCGATTCATGGAACTGGTGCGGTTTGCCCCGTACTTGGTGCCAGATGAGGAAAGAAAGGTCCGAAAGTTTGAAGAAAGGCTACACCCACGAGTCTATGACAGGGTGTATAGCCATAATCTTAAAACCCTGGCAGAAGTGATTGAACGGGCAGTGATAATGGAGAGAGGACTGCAGAGGATAACAGTCTATCATGACCAGCAGAAGAGGAAGGCTCCTTCCAACCCAGCCATTCCGCAGATGCCCTGGAAGAAAAGTAGGCCAGAGTCATCACAGAGGCAGCTCAGAGGCCAAATCAGAGGCCGAACCCGAGGCCGAACCAGATGTCGATCTTCTGCATCTCCAAGTCTTCGACTACTGTCCGTAGCTCGGCAATAGTAGTATCCCGAGAGGAAACCTCATCTTCTATAACAATGACTCTAGCTTGAAAGGTCTTTGCCTGAGAATGGCAGCTACGAGCCACAACCCGCATCTCAGAAAACTCTCTTTTCTTAACACCCAGCTCATCCTCGTGACTCCTCATCCTCGAAACGGTTGACTCCAATTCCTCATCCTGTGAAAGCTCGGCAGCATAGAGAGAGCACCCAAAGTCCACACACAGGGAGACAAATATCGCACTATGTGATCCACTTTCAAACACCAAGAAAAGGAATGGCTCATGGTCATCAACTCTTCCACAAACAAGGACTAACTGTAAGCTATAGAGGACCAAGCTGGAGCGACTGGAGTTTGAGGATCTGGATCTTCGGAGGACTCCGAGTCGTCGATAGGGAGTACTAGAATCTCCTTTCCCTTGGCAGAAGGAACCAAGGGCAACCTTGAACTCTCGGATGGAAAGGTCACAGACACATTAGACTGTCATTAGAACAAGCCCCAATGGAAAGGTCACAGGCACCTTTGGCCCCACTAGAGGGTTGTATGTTACACCTCGAACACCATCCCGCAGGGACCGTGACAGCCGCGAGCATTCCCCGGGAACACTCCAGCGCTTACACTAACTCTTCCAGCGGAAAAGTTTTTTTTTAACTATACACATCGGAAGACTCACTCAGGATCCACATGTTGGCTGAGATACAAGCTCAATGAACATAACCCCTCGGTGAATGAATTAAAATTCAAAAAAGTCTTTACATTGCATCTTGTTCGTAAACTTATACAAATACCATCTAGGGTAACATGCTGCCACTCAAATCAGAACAAACACTCACTAGTGCTCACTCGGAGTTTACCAACTCCGACTCCGACTCACAAACTTCTAGGATTTCTACGTGAGATAATCCTCTGCTCCCCGATTTTCTTATGGATCTAGAATGATACAATTAAAATCTATGAGTCGAAAGACTCAGTAAGGAACATCAGTTTGAAACATGAGCTTTGATAAGACATGGCTTTAAAACATACTTACTTCAATGCACTGTAGCGATAAGAAAAAAAATGCATAACTGGAAATCATGAGTTAGTGCATAAAACATGATGCATATGCATGCTTCGTGATGCACATGTCATGCACTAAAATCTCTTGCCACTCTTGACCCTTTCAAATCTCGAAATTGGCCCCAGGCCCCTGAAAATATTTCTTTCATAACTTGTTCTTGAAATTGGCCCCTGGCCCTTGAAAATCATTCATTCATTCATGTGGGCTACTTACGCTGCATTTAACCCCTGGAGTCCGGGTTGTGCATTCCCATCGGAACCGTCTCCCTTACCTTTGGAGACATTTCATCTGGTCGAGCTAGGCCTTGAAGTGGTCCCAGGCCTATTGGCTAGACACGACCCTTGGAGGTGCCACACCTTCTCGAGCAACGTTCCTCGGTGTGGTTGCACATACCTCAAGGACTTTCCCAACCTTCTCGATCAACGTCCCTCGGTATGGATGATAAACCTCACTTAACTTGGTACGGATCCGACCAAAGCCCCAAATCAAGTTTCATAACATACGTACTCTTTTCATTTGCATAAACACAATCTTTCATGTTTCTATGCAATGAACATGTCATGCCACACTTGAAAACATCGTAATTTCATTTACATCAAAACGTCTCTCATGCGTTCATGCAAATGATCATGCTATAACATGTTCGAAACATCATGCGTACTTGAAACATTCTTTATGCATAATACATGTCACTTGTATTAAAAACATCTTGCCATGCACAATAAGACATGCAGTGTATCATTCTAGTTTTCCAAATCGGGTAAGATTCACTTACAGTACTCCTTGCAACCTTCTCGGTTCTCACTTGGCTCTTTGCCTACAAGGAATAGGTTCGATTCTCAATATGCTGAGTATATGTGAAATTATATCAACACGCTTCGGTTCTATGAACTATTCGAGGAAACCTATCGTGAAATCCACTAAGGAATGAATAGTGATAATTAAGCACTTAACTTAATCTTAACGATATAATATAGTTGCTGAATTTCTCTTAGTCCAATTGAAGCTCTTGTTCACCTCTTAACTTTGAACTCCCCGTCCATCGCAACGGTTTCAAACGGCAACTATATATATTTACTTCGATATTGTAGATTTATACATTGCCTTAATTATTTTAATCGCTTAATATCTTATTTAATCTTTTACTTTCTACTAATTAAGCTTAGGTTATTTAATTACTTAATTCTATTGCAATATATTTCTATTCTTGTTTAGGACTCTAATCAGCAAACTAATTGCTCTAGAATTAAATCTTAATCTTCCTTTTATTTCGTGTATTCAATTAAATCTTTACATTAATCAATCACTAACCTTAATCATAATTAACTCTTTGCTTGGACATTAGATCTCTATGCAACCCGAAACATTAGCTATATTTTTTTCACCATAAGTTTCGGCCAACCTAATTAAATCCTCAATCTATACTTAACACCACAAGGTTTTGCTAATTCTTTTAACCCGAACCTTTAAGCCTATTATCCATGTTTTTCTCTTACTAATATGGTGTGTTTTATGATTGAGCTTTAATCCTCTAATCCATTTGGCCATAACCCTAATTTCATTTATCCATCACAAGTAAATATAATCTTATTGTTATAGGGTTGCTATTAGGGTTTCTCTTATTAGGTCATTCGGCCATGTTCCACTTTAAGCATTCCTTGTCTAAATTTTCTTCTCCAACGGTGATCCCATCCTCCATTTTCAGATTCACAACCTAGGATCTACACATCACAAAACAACTCCAAGATCTAGCACAACATCATATTCGGCCAACACACATTTTCATAGAATAATTAGGTTTTCCTTAGTTCTTTCGATTTGCATGCAACCTACTATATTTCAAGACTAGCCTATATGCATATGTTCACCAAACTTTACACATATCATGGTCATTCATCAAATTGACACTTGACAAAATTATATTTGAAGATCCAATACATACAAGATTCGGCCAACACCAACCAACACAACTTTTCATGCCAAAACTTGCAACATGCATTCCTTTACATTTTTCTAACTTTCAAGTTCGGATCTCATGCTTATATAGCTAGATCTAACATCATAACTTAGGGTTGGTCTTCTAAACTCAAGATCTAACAAAAATCAAGACACCTACTCAAGATCCAACCAAGAGACATTCGTAAATTGTCTTGTCTTGTCACTTAATTGCTCTCCATCTCTCTTCACATGGGATCACCACTTTATGGCTTTTCACTCCTTCCATCTTCACGTAAATGGTCTTGTCTCTTCTTGGTTTGCCTCTTGTTTAGTTCATTTATGATGTTTGGTTACAACTCAACTAAATTAGTTACTCTCACAACTAACTTTCTAGTTACTCTCACAACCAACTTTCAACTTAGTTACTTTTGTCACCTAACTTATCTCCTATAAGCACTCTAGCTTATCTAGTTCAATTACATAGCTTATCATCTTATAAGCATGAAAACATATCTCAAGATAATCGTTCTAGCCTATCTCTACGATAGCCACAACAACTTATTCATAAAAAGTTCCCTAGCTTATCATTATGCTAGCTTATCACTATGATAAGCAAGTGTGGTTATCATTTTAAACTCTCTTAAAACTTATCATATGCCTAGTAGCTTATCATCTAATATTTCTAATGATAATCAAACTATTAATTTAGGCCACATAATAATGATATATGCCACCTATTAATGACACACAAAAATATTCAAATACTTAAAGGAAATTCATGATCTTTTCCATTTAATTATTTTCAGCCGATATATTTATATATCTTTAATCATATTTAATTCCATGGATTATGAAATATACTAAGCAAATGAAAAATATAAATCCATAAGAGAAACTTATCTTGCAAGTTTTGGCTCTTAGGGAAATAAAATTAAACTTGCACAAAACTTCCATAATGAAAAGAAAATTATTTTAGGGAAAAATTTATGAAATAAAAATCTCATATTAATTAATGTACCTTAACATAAAACTCAGGTCATACATTGGCAAAAAATATGGCCCCATAATTTAAATTAAAACTAATACATTGAAAATAGCAAAAGCAAAGTTCGGGGTCTCACATCGTCGCTAAGAAGGATTTCCACCCAAAGGAAGGGCTTGGACGAGATATTCATCTACATTCTCCGTACAAAGAAGAAAATCTCAGATCACATGGTTGCCTTCATAGAGAGCAATTGTCACGCCCCGAACGGCATCCCGCAGGGACCGTGACAGCCGCGAGCTATCCCCTGGACGGCTCCAGCGTTCATACTTATTTTCTTACTTAATTACGGCGGAAACGTACAGGATCGCGAGGGGTTCGAGCGAATACTTACATAATCAGGGTTCTCATTAAGTTCATACAAAACAAATATTTAAACATATTCGAACCCAATTAGTGACGCTCATGTCACTATCAACAAAATTCGAAACTTAATTTCTTGGGCATCTAGGTCAGGTAGTCCTCCTGACTCTCTTCACCTGATACATCTGGAATGACACAATTTTAAAAAAAACGTGAGTCAAAAAGACTCAGTAAGGGAAAAACGTAAAACTTAAATCATGCTCTTGACTCATGCTTGCTTAATCATGAAAGAAAGATAAAACTTGAACAATTGATGCATATGCGTGCTTATGAGTTATGCATATGCTCTTGCTTATTGTTTTCGGCCCCAGGCCCTTGAAAACCACTTTCTTTCATGCTTGCTTGTAAACTGGCCCTTGGCCCTTAAAAATCTTTCTTTCGTACTTGTGCCCTTGTTGGCCTTATCATAATTATCTCATGTCTTTTACTTGCGGGCTCGCTCCATTTGACCCCTGAAGTCAGGGTTGTGCGTTCCCTTCGGAACCGTCCCCGAATTCCCTTAGAGACTTACATCTGGTCAGCTAGCGCACCTTCTCAATGTCCTTCAGTGGCTAGACGTGACCCTTGGAGGCACCACACCTTCTCATTGTCCTTCAGTGTGGCTTGCACAGCCTCTTGGATTCTCCCATCCTTCTCATAAATGTCCTTCGGTATGGGAGTCCATCTTAATGGTACGGTACCGACCGGTGCCCTTAATCTTAACTTATCGTTTCATAAAACTTCTCATATTCTTTCCATAAAAAATCATTGCATAATTTTCTTCTTGAAAAATTCATGCAATGCACATGTCATGTCATGCTTGCTTAAAACTCATACTTGCTTAAAATTCATGCTTGTTCATGAAATTCATATCATGTCATGCTTTCTTAAAATTCATGCTTATTCATGAAACGATGCAGCGTGTCATTCCAGTTTTGAAAAAGAATACTTACTGTACACTTACAGTATCCACTTACTATTCCACTTACACTTGGTCTTCTCGTTCGTATATACTGACACGTGGATCGCCTACAAGCGATTCAAATATTCTTTTAGACTTTAAGAATTATAAATCATTTCTTTTGAAATCAGTCATCAATCGGAGATATATATCTATATATACATATCACAGAAATTCATTTAATTACAAAATAATTATTTATTCTTTTCCTTAACAATATTCAAAACTTAGCTTATTAAATCATTAAAAATATATTTATCCATGTATGTGTCTCGATTAGGGTTAAAATAATACTCGTAGGTTTAGAATTAAACCTAAGTCTCTTTTATTACACGTACTACATTAAACCTTATTTCTAACTATTAATAAATTATTCATGATTAAATCTTAACTTAGACTTTAAACCTCAAATAAAACCCAAGTAAAACTTAACTAGGGTTCCAATACTATTAAATAAAGATCATGGCTATATAATATTATTCCAACTAGCCTAACTCTAATTTTTCTTATCCAACACAACAATGAAAATACATAAATTATAAATTTACACTTAGGGTTAACTTCTTGTAACTTTCGGCCACTACCATTTATGCACCAATTAAATCACAACTTTTTCTCCAAGGGTGATCCCATCCTCCAATCAACAATTTCACAACCTAATATCTACAAATCAAAGCACCAACACCATACACTATACTCATGACATTCGGCCAACACATGTTTTTACCCAATGATTAGTTTTCCTTTATTTTCCTTAAACATGCATGCTTCCAATCACTTAACATAATCATCTACTATGCATTAAGGTCATAAATCTTACACATGTTAAGTCCAATGTCCAGATCTACACATATTCAAAACTATACATAAAAATCCACATAGCTCATTTTCGGCCATACCCAAAATGTTACCTTTTTCATGCTAAAAATCATATCATGCACATCCTTTGCATTTGTGACCTAACTAGCATGCATGTACTTAATCCTTTTTATCAAATAATTTCATCAATCATAGATCTACTCTTTATTCACACTAATATCCATAGATCTAAACAAAGATATCATTTTTTTCATCAACCCAACATATCAAAACTTAGATCTAACTTCCTTTACATTTTTCTTCACATACAACCTTAGATCTAGGGCTTCCATAGTTAGATCTAGCATGTAAACAACCTAGGGTTCCTAAGCATCCAAGATCTAACAACATCAAGGCATCTATCAAAATAAAACTTCAAGATCTTATACATAGGCCATTCGGCCACTCATGCTAACCTAACAAAATCATTTTAGCCTTACCTTGTTGTTTGTCCAAGCTTGAGCACCTAGAAAATAAAACATCTATGGTTAGTACTTATGATGTTTAAGGCAAGAACATCAATGAACTAATCTTACCTTCACTCTATACCAACTCTTCCTATCCTTCTCCTCCTTCAAAGATTCGGTCCACCCTCCTTAGAAAAGATCCAAGCTTGATTTGAGGTGCTAAGGTGGGTTTTATGGTGGGGGGAAAAATATGGTGAGCTTGAATGATTAGTTCTAATGGAAATGAACTAACTTCTTCAAGAGGAAGGAGGCTAATGAGTAGGGTTTTCAAAGAAGGAAATAGTGTTGCACAATGTGAAGATTTGGTCACCACAAAGAGAGGTCTAAACTTGAGCTTTTGGAGTGTGATTTAGAATGCAAGAGGAAAAGAGCAAGACTTGAGCTTAGATGAGTGGTTCGGTCAAGAGAGGAAAATGAGAGGGTTGAGAGAAAATGAGGTATTCGGCCAAGTGAGGGAGAAATGGAGAGTGAAGTGAAATGGTGAGGTTCGGCCAATGCAAAATCAATTGTGAAGTGTGAGAGAATGAGTCTCCCAAGGTGAATTATGGCTATGACACATGACTTGAGATGTTGAGATGACAAGAGAGAAGTTTGAAGGAGAAAAAGGGAGGTGAATATGGGTTTGGCCGACCAAGCATGGCTCTCCTTCTCTCCTCTTTTCATTTCACCTTTTTCTCTTACATCAAATGTCTCCAAAAGCTTGTCTTGCATTTTGAAATCCTTCTCTCTCTCTTCCCATTCATTTCCATCGACATTCACTCTCCTTTCTCACTTCTCTCTTCTCTTTTCACTTCCATGAGTTGTCTCATCAATTCTTACACACTTACACTTCTTACACATCTCTTACACATCACATGGCTTTTAAATTTCTCTCCTCCTTGTCTTTCACGTAGAAGGCCTTCCCTTTGCTAGTTTGGTTGCTTTCCAACCATGCTAGTTACTCCCACATTAAATGGCAACTAACTTTCAACTTAGTTTTCACTTATCACCTAACTTATCACTTTATAAGTTCTCTTACTTATCTATTCATTCCAATAGCTTATCACCTTACAAGTATGATATCTTATCATGTGATAATGACCTTAGCCTATCTCTACAATAATCACAAGGCCTTATCACCCTAAAAGTTTCCTAACTTATCATTCTTGCTTATCATTGAATATTCATATGGGACTTCTATTAATAATATGGAACACATCATAATATTACATGTCACATAAAATATCTAATCCATGTATTCAAAAGAATTTCATTATTCAATCTATTAATAATTTCGGCTATACTAGGAAATTATTTAAGCATAATTCAAATTATATGGTCCATGAATCATATTAGGTAAAAATATTAATTTGTAAAAGAGGAACTCACTTGCAAATTTCGGCTCTTAATATAATATAATTTATACATCCGATAAAATGGCATTAAAATCATTTAAGGAGATTTTATGAAATAAAATCCTATTTTAAATCGAAATACCATAACATAAAAATTAGGCCATACATTGGCCAAAACATAGCCCCATTAGGAAATAAAGACTATTACATTGGAAAAATAAAATAATACATGAGCAATTACGTAGGAGAAAATCGGGGTCTCACATTCTCCCCTCCTTATAAAAATTCCGACCTCGGAATTTCTTTTACCACCAGAAATTTTGTCCCGACTGCGTAGGTTTAGGACAATGGGGATTGGGACGGACATTAGTGCTTGTCCCACTACTAATTTCTCCCTGGTAAACACGATCTGGGGAATTACTCCCCGTCCAAGAGTGTGATCTGATTCCTTGGCTTGGTTCCTCTAGACTAGGGTCATGGATGACGTTTTCAGGTGGTCCATGAAACCTAGGTCTAGACTCTACTTCCTGTGACGAAATGTGGGTCTCCGATCCAGCGTCTTGAGCCCTAACTCTTCGACGGTGTCGGTTCTCGTTACAATGCCTAGGTGTACACTCACGTCTCGAGTTACTATGCCTAGGTCTTCCTTGGGATCGTTCTCTAGTCTCACTAGGTATCGGATGTTGTTCCATGGGGTCTTCTTCCGGATCCTCTTCCGGGTCCTCTTCCGGATCCTCTTCCGGCTCCTCTTCCGGATCCTCTTCCGGGTCCTCCTCAAAGTTTCCGGGTAACATGGTCCTTAAGGGAATGGCGTTTATTGGCGACTCTGGCCAATAAATACCCTCCAGATATCCAGAACAATCTGGAGATAAGGGTTGACCCCACCTGGAAGGTCCAGGTTGGTCAGGTGCCGGGGGTGGCGGGGGCTGGTATGTCCCCGCCATACCTTGCTGCCAATACGTTACGCGGGTTTGGTACGCTCCTCGGGGGTCCCCTCTATCCGTCTCATGTGATGCGTGAGTCGGAGCCTCCTGGCTTCCCGACTGTCTCGTGGAACCTTGGGTTCTATGGTTAACCCGAAACAAACTGCGGTACTCTCGTGCGGTCATCCTTCTCTGAGAAGGCGTTCCCGAATGCTGGGAACGAGGGGGTCGACTACTCGGCGGCATCTGACAACATAATGCAACGGTCAGTCATGTATATGTACAAAATATCATCATGTATCACAAAGAATTAGCATTCTTTATGTAAGGAAGTCAAGCACAAATATCAAACAATAATACTCATACAAGCCAAACATTCAATCAATAGGGAAGGAAATAAACATTCGGATCCTATTCTCCTTTTAACTGGGGGTACTTCTCGTACATATCACTTTCCAACTCCCAAGATGCCTCCTCTACTCCATGATTCCTCCATAGAACCTTCACTAGCGGTATCACCTTGGTCCGCAATTGTCGCTCCTTTCTATCGATGATCCTTACTGGCTCCTCCACATAGGTAAGGTTTTCCTTAATTTGTAAGGGCTCATATTCTAACACATGGGTAGGGTCTGACACATACTTTCGTAAAAGCGATATGTGGAACACATCATGTACTCCCGCAATTGATGGCGGTAAGGCCAGTCTATACGCCATTGGTCCAACCCGCTCCAGGATCTCGAAAGGTCCTATAAACCGGGGTTGAAGCTTCCCCTTCTTCCCGAATCGTGCTACCCCCTTTGTTGGAGAAATCTTTAAAAACACTTTGCTTCCTTCCTCAAAAGCCAATTCTCTCCGCCGGTTGTCCGCATAACTCTTCTGCCGACTTTGGGCCGTAATAAGTCTTTCTTTTATCAACCGAATCTTCTCTTTTGTCTGCAAAATCATCTCTGGCCCCAACAGTCTTCCTTCTCCTACTTCGTCCCAATATAATGGCGACCTACACCTCCTTCCATACAAAGCTTCATACGGTGCCATGCCAATACTTGATTGGAAACTGTTGTTGTATGCGAACTCTGCTAGCGGCAAATACTGAGCCCAGCTTCCTTTGAAGTCAATGACGCATGCTCGAAGCATGTCTTCCAAAATTTGAATGGTTCGCTCCGATTGGCCATCCGTCTGTGGGTGGAAAGCAGTGCTAAAATTCAACTTAGTGCCTAGGGACTCCTGCAATCTTTTCCAAAACCTTGACGTAAATCTCGGATCCCTATCCGACACTATGCTCTTTGGTATGCCATGAAGCCTCACAATTTCTTGGAGATAAACTTCAGCTAGCCTTTCCGGGGTATACTTCACCCTGATGGGTAGAAAGTGGGCTGACTTAGTCAATCGGTCCACTACTACCCATATTGCATCGTAGCCAGCTGTCGTTCTCGGTAGCCCTACTACAAAATCCATGGCTATTCCTTCCCACTTCCATTCAGGGATCTCCAGAGGCTTCAATGTTCCTGCTGGCCTCTGATGCTCTGCTTTCACTCTCTGACAAGTCAGGCATCGAGCGACATACTCCGCTATTTCTCTCTTCATATTCGGCCACCAGTAAACTTTCTTGATGTCTTGATACATCTTCGTTCCTCCAGGGTGGATGGTATATGGCGTAGTATGCGCCTCTGCCAAAATCAACTCATTGATTCCCCCATCACCAGGGACACATATTCTACTCCGGTACCTCAGCACTCCATCCCTATCCTCAAAATCGGGATCATTATTCTTCTCAATCCTTTCCCTAATCCCTATTATCACCGCATCGCTCTTCTGGGCTTCACAGATTCGCTCCTCCAGCGATGGTTGCAATGACAGCCCTGCGATGGAAACATACCGGTCTGCCAATACAAGCGTGATCTCCTCTCTTTTTAGATCCTCCATGATCTCCTTAGCTACTACCTCTACGGCACTTGTTTCAGCCGACTTCCGGCTTAAAGCATCAGCCACCACGTTAGCTTTCCCAGGATGGTAGCTAATGGTGTAATCATAGTCCTTGATCAACTCCAACCAGCGTCGTTGCCTCATATTCAGCTCTTTCTGAGTGTTAAAGTACTTGAGGCTTTTATGGTCCGTAAATATCTCACACTTAACCCCATAGAGATAATGCCTCCATATTTTCAGAGCATGCACGACTGCAGCCAACTCCAACTCGTGAGTGGGGTAATTCACCTCGTGGGGCCTTAGTTGCCTCGACGCGTAGGCTATTCTTATCTTGCATCAACACACACCCAAGACCCTGCCTTGAGGCGTCTGTATAGATCTCATACTCCCCATGCTCCGAAGGTAATGCTAACACCGGGGCAGTAACCAGATGAGCCTTTAGCGTCTGGAAACTTTGCTCACACTCGTCTGTCCAATCGAACTTAACGTTCTTCTTGGTCAACGAGGTCATCGGCATAGCTATCTTTGAAAATTCCTTGATAAACCTCCGGTAATACCCTGCTAATCCCAGGAAACTTCTGATCTCCTTAACATTTGTAGGTCTAGGCCATTTGAAAACCGCTTCAACCTTTCCGGGATCTACAGCAATTCCTTCTCCTAACACTACATGCCCTAAAAATCGAACTTGCTGTAACCAAAACTCGCACTTGGAGAATTTAGCGTACAGCTTCTTCTCCCTTAGGATCTGTAAAACAATCCTAAGATGCTCCTCATGCTCCTCCTGGTTCCGAGAATAAATCAAAATATCGTCTATGAATACCACCACAAATTTATCCAGGAACTCCTTGAACACTCGATTCATCAAGTCCATAAATGCGGCCGGGGCATTAGTTAATCCAAACGGCATCACCAAAAATTCATAGTGACCATATCGGGTTCGAAAGGCCGTCTTTGATATATCTCCCTCCTTAACCTTCAACTGGTGGTAACCTGACCTCAAATCAATCCTTGAAAATATTTGTGCCCCCTGCAATTGATCGAACAAATCGTCAATGCGAGGTAGCGGGTACCTATTCTTCACGGTCACCTTATTCAACTCCCTATAATCAATACACATCCGGAGACTTCCGTCCTTCTTTTTCACAAACAGGATCGGTGCTCCTCAAGGCGACACACTCGGCCTTATAAATCCCTTCTCCAAGAGATCTTCCAACTGGACCTTCAGCTCCTTTAGCTCTGCCGGAGCCATTCGATACGGCACCTTGGAAATTGGGACTGTCCCAGCTTCCAATTCAATTCCGAACTCCACTTCCCTATCCGGCGGTAACCCCGGTAGGTCTTCCGGGAATACATCCGGAAACTCAGTCACTATTGGGGTTTGGTCAAACGCAGGGACCTCGTTCTGCGTATCACTTCGCATATCACTTGCCCATACTAGAATTCCCTCGTGCCCTCCTTGCAACAATCTCTTAGCTTGCAGGGCCGAGACAATTGCTGGCCTTCGCTCCATCTTCCTCATACCGGTAAAACAACAATCCGGTCTCCCCTCCTTTTGGAACAAGACCTTCTTCTCATAGCACCGAATATTGGCACCATGCTTCGACAACCAATCCATACCTAGGATGACATCAAATCCTCCCATCTCCATAACTATCAAATCAGCCAACATGACTTGCCCTTCTACTACTATCGGATAGTCCTTCACCATCCGGCTACACTCGACTCTTCCCCCAGCGGGTGTTGACACAAGGACACCACAATCCAATAACTCACTATTTAAGGCATGTGTCTTGCAATATGGTGATGCAATGAATGAGTGCGTGGCCCCTGAATCAAACAGAACTAGGGCTTCCCCCTGGGGCAAAGGCAACTTACCTGCCACCACTCGATTCTGGTTCTCCGCGTCCTCCGGAGTCATTGCATATAACCTCGCCTGTGTTGGGCCTCCCTGCCTTCTTGCATTGTCCTGCTGTGTGGGTCGGGGTGCTTGGTTTGAGCTGCCTGCACTCCTGCAGTCTCTGGCGATGTGTCCAGGCTTCCCACATTTGAAACATAAGCCCTGCCTGCACTCCCCAGGGTGTCTCCTGTTGCATTTGTTGCACAGAGGAAACTGATTTCCTCCGGCATTCTGAGCTCCACCAGGCCTCTGGTTTGGCCTCGGGTTCGGCCTCTGGTTCGACCTCTGAGGCTGCCTCTGTGACGGCTCTGGCCTACTTTTCTTCCAGGGCATCTGTGGAATGGTTGGGTTGGAAGGAGCCTTCCTCTTTTGCTGGTCATGATAGACTGCTATCCTTTGCAGTCCTCTCTCCACTATCACTGCCCGTTCAATTACTTCTGCCAGGGTTTTAAGATTGTGACTATACACCCTGTCATAGACCCGTGGGTGTAACCCTTCCTCAAACTTTCGGGCCTTCCTTTCCTCATCGGGCACCAAGTACGGGGCAAACCGCACCAGCTCCATGAATCGGCCTGCGTATTGCTCCACCGTCATGGTTCCTTGGGTTAGGGTAGCGAATTCCCTTGCCTTCGCTTCCCGGGTCGTCCGTGGAAAATAACGATCTAAAAATTCTTGCTGGAACCTCTCCCAGGTTATGGGCTGCTCTCCCAGCTCCTGTTCCAGCAATACCTTCTCGGACTGCCACCACCTTTTGGCATCCCCTTGCAGCTTGAAGGTAGCATAACTTAACTTTTGGGCCTCGGTACACCCCAAGACCTCAAGTAGCTCTTTCATCTCCACCAGCCAATTTTCTGCTAGTATGGCATCTCCCCTGCCGTTGTACGCTGGCGGGTGCTGGCGGTTAAACTGATCGAATGTACACCCCTCAGGGCGTCCTCGGGCCCCTTCAGCATGGGCACCCGGCTGCACGTGCTCGGCAACTAGCTGAGCCATGTGCCTTAACACATCCTCGGTAGTAACTCCGGGAGCCTCAGACTCTTGATTTCTTGTTGGCCTCCTAGGTGCCATCCTGCACTTCAACGTTATCGTTCAGCTTAGAACAACCTCAACCTCATAAATTCTCATCCTACTTAACCCTAAACGTGCTATCTCATGCTTTAGGGTTTAGGTTTCTACTTCGTTCCCTATGTTCTACGACTCTACCCTCCGATCCTCTGATACCAACTTAACTGTCACGCCCCGAACGGCATACCGCAGGGACCGTGACAGCCGCGAGCGATCCCCTGGACGGCTCCAGCGTTCATACTTATTTTCTTACTTAATTACGGCGGAAACGTACAGGATCGCGAGGGGTTCGAGCGAATACTTACATAATCAGGGTTCTCATTAAGTTCATACAAAACAAATATTTAAACATATTCGAACCCAATTAGTGACGCTCATGTCACTATCAACAAAATTCGAAACTTAATTTCTTGGGCATCTAGGTCAGGTAGTCCTCCTGACTCTCTTCACCTGATACATCTGGAATGACACAATTTTAAAAAAAACGTGAGTCAAAAAGACTCAGTAAGGGAAAAACGTAAAACTTAAATCATGCTCTTGACTCATGCTTGCTTAATCATGAAAGAAAGATAAAACTTGAACAATTGATGCATATGCGTGCTTATGAGTTATGCATATGCTCTTGCTTATTGTTTTCGGCCCCAGGCCCTTGAAAACCACTTTCTTTCATGCTTGCTTGTAAACTGGCCCTTGGCCCTTAAAAATCTTTCTTTCGTACTTGTGCCCTTGTTGGCCTTATCATAATTATCTCATGTCTTTTACTTGCGGGCTCGCTCCATTTGACCCCTGAAGTCAGGGTTGTGCGTTCCCTTCGGAACCGTCCCCGAATTCCCTTAGAGACTTACATCTGGTCAGCTAGCGCACCTTCTCAATGTCCTTCAGTGGCTAGACGTGACCCTTGGAGGCACCACACCTTCTCATTGTCCTTCAGTGTGGCTTGCACAGCCTCTTGGATTCTCCCATCCTTCTCATAAATGTCCTTCGGTATGGGAGTCCATCTTAATGGTACGGTACCGACCGGTGCCCTTAATCTTAACTTATCGTTTCATAAAACTTCTCATATTCTTTCCATAAAAAATCATTGCATAATTTTCTTCTTGAAAAATTCATGCAATGCACATGTCATGTCATGCTTGCTTAAAACTCATACTTGCTTAAAATTCATGCTTGTTCATGAAATTCATATCATGTCATGCTTTCTTAAAATTCATGCTTATTCATGAAACGATGCAGCGTGTCATTCCAGTTTTGAAAAAGAATACTTACTGTACACTTACAGTATCCACTTACTATTCCACTTACACTTGGTCTTCTCGTTCGTATATACTGACACGTGGATCGCCTACAAGCGATTCAAATATTCTTTTAGACTTTAAGAATTATAAATCATTTCTTTTGAAATCAGTCATCAATCGGAGATATATATCTATATATACATATCACAGAAATTCATTTAATTACAAAATAATTATTTATTCTTTTCCTTAACAATATTCAAAACTTAGCTTATTAAATCATTAAAAATATATTTATCCATGTATGTGTCTCGATTAGGGTTAAAATAATACTCGTAGGTTTAGAATTAAACCTAAGTCTCTTTTATTACACGTACTACATTAAACCTTATTTCTAACTATTAATAAATTATTTATGATTAAATCTTAACTTAGACTTTAAACCTCAAATAAAACCCAAGTAAAACTTAACTAGGGTTCCAATACTATTAAATAAAGATCATGGCTATATAATATTATTCCAACTAGCCTAACTCTAATTTTTCTTATCCAACACAACAATGAAAATACATAAATTATAAATTTACACTTAGGGTTAACTTCTTGTAACTTTCGGCCACTACCATTTATGCACCAATTAAATCACAACTTTTTCTCCAAGGGTGATCCCATCCTCCAATCAACAATTTCACAACCTAATATCTACAAATCAAAGCACCAACACCATACACTATACTCATGACATTCGGCCAACACATGTTTTTACCCAATGATTAGTTTTCCTTTATTTCCTTCAACATGCATGCTTCCAATCACTTAACATAATCATCTACTATGCATTAAGGTCATAAATCTTACACATGTTAAGTCCAATGTCCAGATCTACACATATTCAAAACTATACATAAAAATCCACATAGCTCATTTTCGGTCATACCCAAAATGTTACCTTTTTCATGCTAAAAATCATATCATGCACATCCTTTGCATTTGTGACCTAACTAGCATGCATGTACTTAATCCTTTTTATCAAATAATTTCATCAATCATAGATCTACTCTTTATTCACACTAATATCCATAGATCTAAACAAAGATATCATTTTTTTCATCAACCCAACATATCAAAACTTAGATCTAACTTCCTTTACATTTTTCTTCACATACAACCTTAGATCTAGGGCTTCCATAGTTAGATCTAGCATGTAAACAACCTAGGGTTCCTAAGCATCCAAGATCTAACAACATCAAGGCATCTATCAAAATAAAACTTCAAGATCTTATACATAGGCCATTCGGCCACTCATGCTAACCTAACAAAATCATTTTAGCCTTACCTTGTTGTTTGTCCAAGCTTGAGCACCTAGAAAATAAAACATCTATGGTTAGTACTTATGATGTTTAAGGCAAGAACATCAATGAACTAATCTTACCTTCACTCTATACCAACTCTTCCTATCCTTCTCCTCCTTCAAAGATTCGGTCCACCCTCCTTAGAAAAGATCCAAGCTTGATTTGAGGTGCTAAGGTGGGTTTTATGGTGGGGGGAAAAATATGGTGAGCTTGAATGATTAGTTCTAATGGAAATGAACTAACTTCTTCAAGAGGAAGGAGGCTAATGAGTAGGGTTTTCAAAGAAGGAAATGGTGTTGCACAATGTGAAGATTTGGTCACCACAAAGAGAGGTCTAAACTTGAGCTTTTGGAGTGTGATTTAGAATGCAAGAGGAAAAGAGCAAGACTTGAGCTTAGATGAGTGGTTCGGTCAAGAGAGGAAAATGAGAGGGTTGAGAGAAAATGAGGTATTCGGCCAAGTGAGGGAGAAATGGAGAGTGAAGTGAAATGGTGAGGTTCGGCCAATGCAAAATCAATTGTGAAGTGTGAGAGAATGAGTCTCCCAAGGTGAATTATGGCTATGACACATGACTTGAGATGTTGAGATGACAAGAGAGAAGTTTGAAGGAGAAAAAGGGAGGTGAATATGGGTTTGGCCGACCAAGCATGGCTCTCCTTCTCTCCTCTTTTCATTTCACCTTTTTCTCTTACATCAAATGTCTCCAAAAACTTGTCTTGCATTTTGAAATCCTTCTCTCTCTCTTCCCATTCATTTCCATCGACATTCACTCTCCTTTCTCACTTCTCTCTTCTCTTTTCACTTCCATGAGTTGTCTCATCAATTCTTACACACTTACACTTCTTACACATCTCTTACACATCACATGGCTTTTAAATTTCTCTCCTCCTTGTCTTTCACGTAGAAGGCCTTCCCTTTGCTAGTTTGGTTGCTTTCCAACCATGCTAGTTACTCCCACATTAAATGGCAACTAACTTTCAACTTAGTTTTCACTTATCACCTAACTTATCACTTTATAAGTTCTCTTACTTATCTATTCATTCCAATAGCTTATCACCTTACAAGTATGATATCTTATCATGTGATAATGACCTTAGCCTATCTCTACAATAATCACAAGGCCTTATCACCCTAAAAGTTTCCTAACTTATCATTCTTGCTTATCATTGAATATTCATATGGGACTTCTATTAATAATATGGAACACATCATAATATTACATGTCACATAAAATATCTAATCCATGTATTCAAAAGAATTTCATTATTCAATCTATTAATAATTTCGGCTATACTAGGAAATTATTTAAGCATAATTCAAATTATATGGTCCATGAATCATATTAGGTAAAAATATTAATTTGTAAAAGAGGAACTCACTTGCAAATTTCGGCTCTTAATATAATATAATTTATACATCCGATAAAATGGCATTAAAATCATTTAAGGAGATTTTATGAAATAAAATCCTATTTTAAATCGAAATACCATAACATAAAAATTAGGCCATACATTGGCCAAAACATAGCCCCATTAGGAAATAAAGACTATTACATTGGAAAAATAAAATAATACATGAGCAATTACGTAGGAGAAAATCGGGGTCTCACAGCAATTACCCCATCCTCTTCATTTGGAGAAAGAACCGGAGTATCTTTCTTGTAAGATTCAGGAACATAAACCAAAATCCCAACACAAAGAAGAAGTACGAGAGGACTCTCTGGGAAATCGCTCCGAACCAACACCCCAAATATAAAAAGAAAACTTTGTGCCATCCATGATTGTTGTTTGGAGAATGCGTGACCAAAGAAGGTCTGTTCGGACGAGGATGGAAATACCAATACTTGTTCGCATAGAAAGAAAGCGCGATAGCATAAAATCACATAATTCATTAAATGTCAAGTGGAATTCTACCCCGAAGTGCATGACCCACAACATGGCACATCCCAAATATGCCCTCAGATTAGACGAACAATCTTGATCTTGTGGAATATTAAAGTTTCTTGATCTTGTCTACAATTGATCCTTCAATCCTCAATAATCGTTAGATCTTATGATCTCGCACCTTGAGTCTTTCGATTTCACATCTTAGCAACCTAAATGTTCTGCCTCCTTCCCTTCCATGCGCACAACCGTCTCAGGTTTTTTTGAGATCATGTTGGCCAACCCAAAAACTAACAATCCTTCATCTGGAGTTGCCCTTCCTCCTTGGCCCAAGCACGCGACACAGGGATCTCATCCCTTAATGCCCGCTTAGAACCCTTGGCACCGCCAAAATCCACGGTTGCCCATGTCCAACAATCTGCAGGCAGGCCAGAAAATTACCAAGCCCCGACCAGGGTGTGCCAGAGCTGGCCATGGTGTGGCATGGCCAAGCCCATGCACCCCAACTGGTTGTACGGGTGTTGTGTTGGCCATGAGTTCCAACGTTGGGGCTCCAGTTGCGCCATAGCCTACCTTGGCAGAAACTGAACTCTAAGCCCTTTGGTAGACCAAATTGGAAGAATTATGACCAGAATAATAAACCAGAGAAAAGAAAGTTCAGAAATAAATTAGAGCAAGGACTACAATGTCAAGGGTGCGAAGGATTTGGACACTTTAAAGCTGAATGTCCTACCTTTTTGGAATCGAAGGGAAATAATGCTTTGAAGAGATCTTTCTCGTATTCTAATTCGTAGTCAACCTCCTCAGACCATGACGACTCTAATGATAATAAGGTAAATCAAGTTGCATTTAAAACACAGTTTAAACTAATGAGTTTGCTAATTTTAATGATGCAGAAGAAACTATTGCTAAAGATGCAGATGACCTTGAGTGTCTAAAGGAAACTTATCAAGAGTTATATCAAGAGAGTATTACAGTAAAGAAGGAGAATTGTGTGACTCTTAAGAAAATCAATCTTTTTCAAAAAGAGAGAGACGAGTTAGCTGAAACATTACTAGAAAAACATTCTATAGTTCGAGAGCTTATTGTATGAATGCCTCTCTTAAAGAGTGTGTTGTGAAATTAATGAAGGAGCTGGACCAAAGAAATGTACAGCTGAAGAATTTTGTCAAGTGGAACCAACAAACAAGATAAGATGTTTAACATTAGATATTCGGATGGTGATACCCACAGGTTTGAATAAAGTAAATTATCAAGTAGTTAATTACAAACCTCCTACTTCTATTAATTCTAAACCTCATATTTCTATTAATTATAAGTTTTTCAGATTCATACCTACTTGGTATCACTGTAGTAAAGTTGGTCATACTAAACCTAAGTGCTTTGATCTTGTGAGAAATAAAAATAGAAGTGTTTCTATGTTCATAAATGATTGTTCAAAATATAAACTTAGTAAGTCAATGATGCAAGTGAGTGTTCTATCTTATTTGGAGAGTAGGGTCGATATGCCTGCCAAAAGGTTGGACCACTATTGGCATATCTTCCTGAATCGTTCAACGAGTTTGTGTTAAACTATAATACGAACAAGATGATAGTGACTTTGTTATTGTTGTTTAATATGTTACAGGGAGCTAAAGAACTTATCAAAATGTAGACAAGTTCCCCGATGATAATGGACAAGTCAAAGTCAACTTGACCACGACAATTAAATCCAAGGGAAACAAATTTAAGAAACGAGTAGGTCTAAGCTTAGCTCGAATGAAAAGAAGGAGGAAACAAGTGAGCCAAATAAAAAGGCCAAAGAAAACTGTGTCCACTGACGCAAACCAGGATTTCTAAGGGCTTTAGAAACTCAAAGACTGGATGAGCAGGGTGTCATTTCAAAGATGGTGACGACTGCATGTATTGCATCGACCACCCTAGGGACTTTTCAACTAAGACTACAACGGAACAAAGCTTTGATTTTAGAGGATTTTCCTTTTGTACCAGCAAATAAAAAAATAGCTTTGGAAGTATTTTAGGTCACGTGTTGGTCAATCCATAATTCTGTTTTGGCAATTTAAATTGATTTGGTCTCTCTCAATGATATATAGTAGTATAATTGTATTGAACACTATGGCTCAAACTTTAACAATCAAATTTTTGTTGTAGGAGTTATATCAAGTCAAGGAGGAAAGGACTTCAAATCTCTAAAGCACTAAAAACTTTTCCTGCAATGATGGTGTCGACAAACTGGAAGTAAGTGTCGATATATCGCACTGCAAACCGATAGCCATTTTGAGGGTCTACACATGAGAAGATGATGTTGACACATGAGATGATAGTGTCGAAAAATATCAGTGACACCTGAAAGCAAGTTTCCAAGCTTGAAGATGGTGTCCCCACATTGGAGCAATGTGTCGACACATGTTACGGAAATCCTATTTCATTAAAGATGACAACAACTCTAATTTTAAGACGTTCGGGCACTTAGGGCATCTCTCCCACATTGTAAAAAGGCCCTTGGGGATCACCCAACATTGAAGACTTAAAATACAAAAAGATGAAGAGATAAAAGGCAATGACCTACATCGTCAATCTTCACCTTGCCTACCAAGAGAGAGAAAACAGCAAAAAGAGAAAGTTTGCACGGATCCCTAGAAAGCTACTACTACCACTTGCCGTTACTATAGCACTCAATCTCTGATCTTCGTCTTCTTGCTCTTTATTGTACCTTGTATTTGCACATCAGGCCTTTAGAGCAACTGATCATCACTTCTTTCATCAAACCTTGAGAAACGTTATAGTGTGGGATACATTTGGGCCTACCCGTGAGGATAGAAGAAACCTTACCGAGTGTGAGATTTGTTGTAAGAGTTGGAGCATAATGAAATCCTATTTCATTAAAGATGACAACAACTCCAATTTTAAGACGTTCGGGCACTTAGGGCATCTGTCCCACATTGTAAAATGGCCCTTGGGGACCACCCAACATTGAAGACTTAAAATACAAAAAGATGAAGAGATAAAAGGCAATGACCTGCATCGTCAATCTTCACCTAGCCTACCAAGTGAGAGAAAAGAGCAAAAAGAGAAAGTTTGCACGGATCCCTAGAAAGCTACTACTACCACTTGCCATTACTATAGCACTCAATCTCTGATCTTCGTCTTCTTGCTCATTATTGTACCTTGTATTTGCACATCAGGCCTTTAGAGCAACTGATCATTACTTCTTTCATCAAACCTTGAGAAACGTTATAGTGTGGGATACATTTGGGCCTACCCGTGAGGATAGAAGAAACCTTACCGAGTGTGAGATTTGTTGTAAGAGTTGGAGCATAACCTCGGCAAAACACTTGTAATGGTTACGTAGGACCCAGAAGCTAAGGTGTTATTACTATTGGAAGATAGTGAAGAAGGCCCAAGGAAGGCACTAGCCTTGAGGGTAGACGTAGGTAACTCTTGGTCAAACCACCTAAAAATATCGGTGCTATCTCTCCTCTTTAACTGTCATTCTTTATTGTCCTTATTTATTGTACCACGATTTATTATACTTGAAACATTTTGAGATCTGAGTTTTATCAAAAGTTTCACACTTTATTAAAACTCAATTCACCGCCCCTTTCGGGTTGTCACCTAAACTCACAACTGGTATCGGAGCTGAGATTTAATATCCTTAGTAATCTCCACCCTTGTTTGCTCTTCTTTGGCTCAAGGGCAATCCATTAACAGACCTCCTTTGTTGAATGAAACTTGTTACAACTACTAAGGATGATGATTTATATCTAAGCTGTGGATTATGAACTTTGGAGAGTTATCTTCGTGGTCCTAGATTTCCAAAAGATGTAACAGGTATGTTGAAAGGGGAAAATTATTGGGATGATCATGATCTCAAACTCATGTCTTTAAATTCTAAAGTTGTGAATGGCTAAACAAATATGCGATAATTTGTTAGTTGCTCATGATGGTACTAATTAAGTCAAGGAAAACTATATTAGCATGCTTTCATAGCTATTAATTTTTTTTGATGAAATCCGATGAATCCATTTCCTCCATGTTTTCTCACTTTACGGATATTATAAATTGATTGAAATCTCTTGGCAAAGAATACACAATCGTGAAAATTGTAAGAAAGATTCTCAGGTGTTTTCCTAAAGCATGAGAACCAAAATTTACAGCTATCCAAGAAGTCAAAGATTTAACTAAGTTATCTCTAGATGAGCTCATGGGATCTCTTTTGACTCACGAGGTGAACCAAGTTAAGGTAGATGAGGATGAAGTAAAAGGTGAGAGAGGAATAACCTTAAAAGCATTATACTCTAGCAATCATGAATCATCAAAAGACGATGAAGAAATGGCATTGTTTCGTAAGAAACAAGGAGACAAGAGATATCCAAGAAAGTCCAACTTCAAGAGAGATAGCAGTAAAAAGAATGAGACTATCTGTTTTGGTTGCAAAAAGTCAGGACATATCAAGTCAGAATATCCTAACATGGAACCATATAAGATGTCAAGAGACTTCAAAGACAAGAAGGAAGCTTTTATGGTTGCATGGGGTACAATCTTCTTTTATTCAATGCTTTTCTTTTAATGAGTTACAAGATGCTTCTGATGAACAACATCTTGAACTAAAAAAAAAATTCTCAAAGTATTATTGTCTTAGAAAGAATTTTGAAAGTATTACAAAAGAGAATGAAACTTTGTAAAGTCAAGTTATATCTCTTATAGCTTAAAGCGATATTTTGAAAATGAAAGGTGACTATCCTACAAATGATCTTGCAAAATTTACTCAAGGAAAATGAAATCTTGACATTCTTCTCAGTTCTCAAAGATGTTGCTTCAACAAAAGTGGTATTGGATATGACTCTTTTAGTGATCAAGAACTTTCTTCTGATATGATCACAAAATCCTTTACATCATTTACTTTGTGCAACTTTTGTGTTAAATTTGGACATATTTCACACACTTGTCCAACTAGAAAGAAATCTTCTAATGGATTCCTAAAGACAAGCTGAAATAAACCATTTCTAACACCAACGGACCCAAAAAGATTTGGGTAACAAAAATCAAGACTTGATCCTTTTTTGTAGGAGTGCATAAAGACAACCAAAGTCAAGGAACATTGGGTTCCTGATAGTAGATACTCTAAGCACATGACCGGAGACAAAAGTTGGTTCAAATCTCATTGTCCAAAAGAAAAAAAGGTTTAGTTATAGTTGGTGATAATGGTAAAGAAATAATACTTGGTATTGGAAATGTCGATCTATACAAAAAAATTGAGAAACCTACGACAAGCAAAGCAAAAGGAAATCTATTCGCATGTTACTTTCCTTTTCATGTTTCAAAGATTTTAAATTGTTTCAAATGGGTGTAAAATGTGCAGTTCTCAATGGTTTTCCTTCTAAGAAAGTTTATGTAGAACAACTTCTGTATTTGAAGATGAGAAACTACCACATCATGTGTTCAGGTTCACAAAAGCACTCTATGGCTTGAAACAAGCACCGCAAGCATGGTATGAATTTTTATCTCAAATTTGGAGAGTTAAGACTAGACAATATCAGGAACCTTCGGTTAAAATTTTGAGTCATTTGGAGATAGGATGGAAAAGTTATGATTATTTGAAGTTACTGTTAAAAACTAGCTTTTTCAAGCAAAAAAAAGACTCATTTTTATAGCTACACGGGTTGGGCCTATTTTCTATCAACTGGATTGAATTTAATGGGCTTAAAAGCTCATATTATTTCCCAGGAATGAGCTTGTAAGTTAAGCCTAAGTCAAGGTCCCTATTGGACCCAAAATGCCTAACTTGGTAGCCCATGTGAAGTAGGCCCTTTTCTATTATTTGAGCTGACACAAGTCGTGTTTCAGACCTTCTAATAATTTTCAGATGTGGGCTTTCCAGCAAGCCCAAGTCTAATTTCTCATTTAGCTTGATGCAAATAACTTGGATAATATGAAATATTGACTTCTATTAGGTTAAATCATAAAAAGTAAACGATCCCAAAAAGATTTGGGTAACAAAAATCGAGACTTGATCCTTTTTTGTAGGAGTGCATAAAGACAACCAAAGTCAAGGAACATTGGGTTCCTGATAGTAGATACTCTAAGCACATGACCGGAGACAAAAGTTGGTTCAAATCTCATTGTCCAAAAGAAAAAAAGGTTTAGTTATAGTTGGTGATAATGGTAAAGAAATAATACTTGGTATTGGAAATGTCGATCTATACAAAAAAATTGAGAAACCTACGACAAGCAAAGCAACAAGGAAATCTATTCGCATGTTACTTTCCTTTTCATGTTTCAAAGATTTTAAATTGTTTCAAATGGGTGTAAAATGTGCAGTTCTCAATGGTTTTCCTTCTAAGAAAGTTTATGTAGAACAACTTCTGTATTTGAAGATGAGAAACTACCACATCATGTGTTCAGGTTCACAAAAGCACTCTATGGCTTGAGACAAGCACCGCAAGCATGGTATGAATTTTATCTCAAATTTGGAGAGTTAAGACTAGACAATATCAGCAACCTTCGGTTAAAATTTTGAGTCATTTGGAGTTAGGATGGAAAAGTTATGAGCTTGTAAGTGAAGCCTAAGTCTAGGTCCCTATTGGACCCAAAATGCCTAACTTGGTAGCCCATGTGAAGTAGGCCCTTTTCTATTATTTGAGCTGACACAAGTCGTGTTTCAGACCTTCTAATAATTTTCAGATGTGGGCTTTCCAGCAAGCCCAAGTCTAATTTCTCATTTAGCTTGATACAAATAACTTGGATAATATGAAATATTGACTTCTAGTAGGTTAAATCATAAAAAGTTCTAAATCAATTTTTTTGAGTGCTCTCTGATTTAAAAAATGATTAAGATCCTTAAGACTCACTCTGTTTCCTCCCTCGTCCATATTTTTGTTTACTACTAAGATAAATTATGGAGATATTTAAGACATTTATCACCCATGAGTTCCCTACCCATGTTCTCATTAACCATGTTCGAGTCTTAGTCTCAGAGGGCTTAGACGTAGTTTTGGTCCATCATCCCCACCTAATTCCAAAGGATCTGCCACCAGAATTCCTGTATACGAGAACCGCCCATTGGGGGAGAACTACAGCGGCATAAACTGGGTAGACCTCACCCTGTTTGACCATGATGAAGACTGAGCTTCTTGGGATGCCTTTGTTTTATGTTTTGTTTTAATGTTGGCTTGCTTGTATATAAGCTCTAAATAACAGGATTAGTGATATAGGCTTATTTGATGTTAGCCTAGATTTTTTAAGGACATTAGGGTTCTCGCAAATCCCTAACCCTGACAGATAGTTCCTTTGCAGTGTGCTATTCCCTTACGTACGTGTGATGTTTTCTTTGTATTGAAAGTATTTCTCTTATTTTATTTTAAATTGACTTCCATTTCCACCATAATGTTTTCTGAGTAAATTCTATTAAGTACTAAGTCTTTAATCACCCAAAAGAAAATACTACCGTCATAAGACCAGTAGTTAAGGACGTACCGTAGTCTCACCATTTATGCATCTTTGTTACTACAAAGAGAGCTTGGAGACTTATTCGAGCACGAGGGACGTGACACGCCTATTTAGTATAAGGGGTAAATGAGATTATTTACAATAAATTAAATCTCATGACCTTCCATTGTTGATAAATGAGAATTTTATTTGATTAGCGTTGGATAAAACTAAAATAGTTATGGCCAATTATTGATCTTATAATTTGTCTCCATGTACTTGATGTAGAGATAAATGATTATGTATGAGTATTGAGAGTGTTAACTAAAATAATAATACAAGCTACTATAAAATTGTATATTACTTAAACGAGGGTTGCACTTAATCAAATAAGCACATACACCAAAATAGTAAAAATTGTGTTTATGTTGGGGCCAAAAGGAATATCAAGCATCATGTGATGTGAAACTTTTGTATTTGCATGATATATAACATGTAATGTGATAATTATATGTAGGTCCTACTTGTTTTTATAAGTTGTGCCATGATTACTAGCATAAGATTATGTGCATATAAGTCAAAAATTCTTGATATCCATTATCATTCTATATAGTTGGAGAGAGATGATTCATTATCATTCTATATAGTTCGAACGCGAAGATTGGATGCATGCGATCTCGATCAAACCGTAATTTTCATGGGCGTCTAACTCATCGCACAATGTTACGAACGGTATTTTATTTTTTATTTTTTAGAAAAAAAGAATAACTGCAATTTTTATATTGGACATATAATCGAGTAGCTTATCCTGAATTAGAAGACATAAATTTCATTAACTACAAAAATTGATATAAAAAATAATGCCCAAAAAGTAACGAAACTAATAAAATGAAGTAGCTCTTGGCACTGCTGCTACTATCGTAAGTTGCCCTCTCTCTACTTGCTTGTCCACAAACTCTTTGTAGTCTTTCTCCCTAACAGATCGCATCTCCTCACTGGAACATTATCCGTGTAACATGTTATGTCACAACTTAAAACCCATTAATTAAAAAATACATGTGAAAAGAAATAATTATCTCAAAATTAGTGCAAATAAAGGATTTTGAAGGCATATTTCCAACAGGGTGATGCCAACAGTCGATGTTGTAGCAGAGATCCGGTGCATCATCCACCAAAAGGGAAAAATGTGATTTAACAACGGTCCATGGAGGGTGACATGTGTGAAAGTTGGTAGTTTGAGGTTCAAAAAGTTTAAAACATTTTGTATGAGGGTGCTATGTGCCAGCAATGGTAGTATAGGATGCAATATCCAAATAGCCTAAAGTTGATAGGTGAATGTGTATTTATCCCTAAATTAAACCTATATATTTTAGGGGAGAACAACTGTCACCGGGTAATCATACATAAAACAAAGCGTCCTAGGTTGCATATGCACCCAAATGCATCCTCCGTGGAACCTAAAGTAGTACTTAATCTGGGAATGTTTATATATATGCTTATGGCTTCTCTTTCAAGTAATATATGAGGCATTGTTCTTAAGGCGGAAGTGGTCATCGCAGGGCTAGCTCCGTTGACTCGTATTCAATGTGACGCATGCATTTGCTTCTATATATTTCCTAAATCTATTTAAAGTACTCAAAATATTAAACAATCGTATTGCATGTCTTTCTTATAAGAATAATCTATATCATATAAGTAAAATGGAATGTATATCGGTTTTATATTGCAGCAGGCAGCTTTGCCAAAAGAAAAATAAAAGATATATCCTTCATGTCCGCAAGAGGTGGTGTTAGGCAATTAAACTATTTTTGAGAAAACCTGCTTATGTTAGGCAATTAAATTAGTTATCATCTTAATCCCCAAGTACTAGCTAGCTCAATATAGAATCAAGAATAAGGCCACAGAGGCATCACGAATTTCACCAGAAAATCGATGCGCAGCGTGCCGACGCACGTGCAAAATACATATATGCCTATATATATGAATAGATTAGTAAAAAATAAAACTAAAATAGAGAAAAACAGAGGAAAAAAATATGGCACGGTGCATGAATCTTGATATTATATATTAATATCATAATTGAATTCAAAATTTAATTGAGATGAACCGTTTTCTCTATCCATCAAACCATATATATTATTCTTCACCAGGCCAATCCCAACCGTGCCTATCTAAGCAAGAAATTCACACGTTAATGAGTACTACAGATATATATATCTATGGCGCATCAAATATGCTCCAGTCTTTATCATAAATACTTATAAATACTAAACATCCCTAGCACCAAACTACCACCAAACCAAAAAGTTTCAAATTAGATAAAGAGTAAAAACAGAGGAAGAGAGATGAAATCCAACTATTCTTTCCTTGTGAAGTTTCTAATAGTACATTGTCTGGCAATTTCATGTGCATCGCAAGCATCGTATGATTTCTTTTACTTTGTACAACAGGTACATGATGATACTTTCTTTAAAGAGCTTATTTATAATACTACTGATTACATTATTTTCCTACCCTCTTGAATATTGTAAGCATGCTTCTTAAATTTTTGTTCGGTCCTTTAATTAGTGGCCAGGCTCATATTGTGATACAACGCAAGGTTGCTGCTATCCAACAACAGGAAAACCAGCAACAGATTTTGGCATCCACGGCCTCTGGCCCAATTATGACGATGGCTCATATCCCTCTAACTGTGATCCTAACAACCCTTTTGATCCGTCGCTGGTACCTACGCAAACCTACTTTGGCTCCTGAAATTGTTCTCAGTTGTCATCTCCGACAAATGAGTGGTTTTCCAACACAATATTCTCATATCAATGTCTGCGATGGTGCAGATTTCGGACTTGACGTCACAACTCCAAGTAAGTTGGCCATCACTATCATGTCCGAGTAGTGACGACACGAGCTTTTGGACTCATGAATGGGACAAGCACGGGACTTGCTCAGAATCTGTTTTAGATGAACATGCGTACTTCCAAGCAGCTCTTAACCTCAAAAGCCAAGCAAGCACACTTCAATTCCTCGAAAGTGCTGGTAACTTGCTTTTTCCGTTATCACATCATTAATCCTAAATTAGTGGTTCGTATTCAACATGCTTTTAACCATTTAGGGGTAATTTCTTCCTTGATAGGAATTCAACCTGACGGAGGTTTCTACAGCTTAACTAGCATAAACAGCGCTATACAAGGAGGACTTGGACACGAACCTTACATAGAATGCAACACTGATGCATCGGGGAATAGCCAACTGTACCAAGTTTATCTCTGCGTTGACTATTATGGATCGAGCTTCATAGATTGTCCAGTGTTCCCTACTGGTGGTTCTTGTCCCTCTAGCATTGAGTTCCCAACCTTCTAACTCGTAGGAGAGGAATGGAAGGACGAAGCTATATGGAGGCTACCTAGCCAAAACATAATAACATTATACCATAACTCCTTGCATTGCTGGTTCGATGAGTTGTATGAGTCCTAAAATAAATGAAATGTTGTGAGTGATAAAATGTTTGCTACACGGTAGTGTACCTACCAAGTTTTACCCAATAAATGTTGCCATCTTTGCAGGAAGGTATTTTATTTCAACATTGTGAAAAGTACCATGAGATAAAACATCGTGGCTCCTTTATTTCAAGGGGACATTATTATCTCTTCACATACATATTACACATTTCACCTCTTCAAACTCCTTTTTTTTGTTTTCTGTTTTTCACGTTTGAACCCTTAAGCTCAAAAGTCAATCTAACACACTTCTTTTGCCGTTTTCTCTTTTTAAGCCTGAATCTAATGGTTCGTATTGGACATATTTATAAACTGCTATATTACATAAGGTCTGAGCTCTCTGGGCTTACAACATACCAAAGTCATGGGTGATTTGAGTGTTAAATCAAGATCTGGACTGTCTGAAGTTAGGTTCCATGATTTAAAGTTTGTGGGATCTTGTGTACCCTCATTGTCTCCTAGGTAAGCAATCACAAATACACCCAAATTAAACTACTTAATTAATTTGGACCATAAGAATGGTACAGATTTTGAACCCTTAAGCTCAAAAGTCAATCTAACACACTTCTTTTGTCGTTTTCTCTTTTTAAGCCTGAATCTAATGGTTCGTATTGGACATATTTATAACCTTTGCGGGATAATTTTTTCCTTATTAGGAATTTTACTAGATGGAGGCTTAGACCGCTTGACTAGGATAGCATATGTTATATAGTTAGGAGGACTTTGATACGAACCTCACATAATACATAGAATGCAATACTGATGCATCCGGGAATAGCCAATTATACCACGTTTATATTTGCATTTAATAATCAAAATTAAGTAGTTCAGCAGAACTTCTGATTACTCTATTAAACATAAAAACAGCTAGAAATCCCACTTTGATCAAATAACGTAATATTAAAATCATTTATTCAAAATGGAAATAGAAATTATGTCAATTTATCAAATAGGTAAAAACTATTGGTGCTTAACATAATACTGGAGCCTAAACTACTCATTTCGAAGATCATAAAATATCTATATATATAATCACTCTGAGGCAAAAAACTATGGCAGAAGTAAGACATATGTTTCAAACGTTTTAACATTATAAATTATATTCAATTGTCCACAAAACTTATATGATAGCAGCAACTTACTGCCAGCAGAGCGTGCATATGAAATATAATATTTACTGTATGTAGAAGAGTTCTCCCGCACTAGTTTACCCATTAAGTAAATATAGCGAACGACCCAACCCAATAAAAGATATTGTTAGCCCAAGGTTGTTTGAATTTGATGTTAACAAACCGTATGCTAGCTTTGAAGGATTTTAGATTTTTCATCTTCTCAATCCTCATTTGCTAAAGATTTTCTTCAAAAGGATTGAAAATCTCTATCTTCAAAAGTCTCTCCATATTCTTTAACACCTTTGAATAGGCTAAAAGGTCCACATTTTTCAATGTAGGCATTTAAAGAAGAATTGGTGTGAAAATGACATCTCCAAGTAGCAGAAAATCTCTCCTGCTTTGATGATGTCGACACATATACATATAGGTGATATAGATCGGGATCCGCAAGGCCTGGTAAAGTGCGAAAAAGATTTAGCTAGAGGTAGAGGATAGTTCTGGGATGACACTCAGCCAGCGGAAGCAGTAGCAGAAGCCACTCGACGCGACTAAGCCACTCGCTTGATTGGAAGGAGGATGCCACTCAACTCCAAAGCACTAGAGAATTGCAAATGAATCACCAAAAATTTCCATAGTTTCCTTCAAAAGTGACTAACAAACTTCACATGATGATCCAAAGTAATGGACTGAAAGACTATGTAGCAACCCAAGAGGGGGGTGAATTGAGTTTAAATAAAAATTAAAATTTTTCAAGAGATTTAAAACACCAATCACAAACAATCACAATAAACCACAGCAGTATAAAAATAATGGAATTTAAGAAGATAAGGGTTGAAGAGATAACACCGTAGTTTTTAGATGGTTGACCAAAACGCTTGCCTACATCCACCCCCAAGGCTATTGACTTCCTTGGGCTTCCCTCACTATAATCGAATAGTTAGTACATCTTAGCTTTCGGGGTGCTAAGGAACCGTTACAAAGCATTTTCAAAGATCACGCTTAAACTCTTCACAAATCCTCACAACCTAGAGGATTTCTTCTACTCTCACAAGTAGAACCCAGTGTTTACTCAACACTCTCAAGGTTTAAATGGAATGGGTACAAGGTGAAAAACTCACGTATTGACTCTTTAAAGCCGGATATTCAAGTATGAGGTACAAGGGTAGGAGAGAGGATAGATTTACAATAGAAGACTTGAAATTTGATGGTGAAAGAGTAGGCCTTCTCAATAGGTGTGGAACTTCTCTCTTCTTCAAAGCTTTCCCTCTTTTCTCAAGAGTTAGGTCAAGGAGTAATTGCAAAATCGTGTGTGTAGGTGAGAGCTCTTGTTTTCTTCAACAACCGGTCTTCTATTTAACCCATTTTGTCTTCAACGGTCGAGTGGGTAGGTGAGAGAGCCGTTGGAAACTTTTCCATGAAATGAGGAACGATTTAATGCCTTTTATGGCTTTCCGGAAAATCCTCAATCCTGTGTAATGTGTCTACACTTTAACTAGCATGTGCTGACACATAAAATTTGAACTAAAAATTAGTTCTCGGGAGTCAGTGCAATGTGTCGACACTATAAGGTCAATGTGTCGACACATGTTTTGGTCAAAAACACAAGTCTCGGGTGTAAGTTCGATGTGTCGACACTATAGGGTCAATGTGTCAACACATGTTTTTGCCTGGAAAAACATGTCTCGGGTGTTAGTGCAATGTGTCGACATTTGTACTGAATGTGTCGACACCTAAAAGTCCTGGAGACAAAAATCAGTGTTTTTTAAATTTTCAAACCATTCCAAAACGATTTTAAGTGTCTTATCTTTTGAAAGAAAATATCTAGCATCACGTGTAAAGATCTTTAAGAACATAAAGACGGTTGTTAGAGAGATAAACTCAATCCTATTGAAATATAACTTGGAATTTGTGGATTGATAAAATTGATTCTAAAGTCCTCAAAAAACTTAGAAACTTTTGTTATCATCAAAATCATTTATAAATTCTTTGTAAAACAACCTTGGGCTAACATGGACTTTGAAACTCCATGTAGACGAACAAATTCTTTAACAAATAAGGCGGTTATACGAGATGCATCATTAGAATTCTTACATGGTATAAAGTGTGCCATGTTCAAGAAATTATCCACCACCACAAATAGCCATGTTCTGTGTTCCTTTGGTAGGATGTCTAGAAGCATTTGAAGAATTAAAAAGGATACTTAGCAAACCCTTCACTCCTACATTTCTTAATCCCCGGACACAGCCATAAGTGTAGCACTCATACAAGACGAAAGGGGTATTTAGCGCCCAATATACTACAAGCATGTTTGTTTGCAAAATTATTCTAGAATACAATGTATTTAACAAAATTTACAAAACGAACATCCAAAATTTCAAAAAATCCTACACAGACAACAATACCTTTTATACAAACTTCAACAACTTTTCACACAAATTTCGATATCTATTTAAAAAAATAACAAATCTTCTCTCTCCATACTTTTCCACGAAACTCCAATATTTTTGTATTAAACAATTACATCAAATCACCCCTCTCTACACCTTTTTACCTTATTCAATAAAAATTAAATGTCTTTAAAACTTTTCAACAACCTTTACACAAAAACCTATAAAAGTCCAATCTAAATAAATATTCACAATTCTACCAAAAATCCTACAAATCTTACAATTTTTTATAAAAAAAAAATCTTGTACATCAATACAACTTTGCGAGGTGCCGAACCTCGATATCCCGACATAGATAAGCTAGCATTAACCAACATTACCTCTGTTAGAAAATTGAGGTCATACTTCCAAGCTCATCCTATAGTCATTATTACTGATCTACCGTTGCGACATATTTTAGGAAAACCCGATGCATCAGGAAGGTTAGTCAAGTGTTCGGTGGAACTCGGGGAGTTTGATATTGAGTATCAACCTTGAACTGCAAGTAAGGGACAAGAGGTAGGAAATTTCATCATGGAATTCACCTTGTCAGAATTCCAAGAAGAGAATCACAAACCAGAACCCTAGAAGATTTATGTAGATGGATTGTCCAAGCAAGAAGCTGGGGGCATAGGAATAGTCATCGAGATTCCTAAGGAAGAACAAATAAAATTCGGGATAAAATTGGAGATTCACGCCCCGAGTAGTGGGGTTCAACCAAGAAAAAAATGAAGAAGGGAAGAATGTTGACCTTGATTTGCTAGAAGGAAAAAGCGAAGACTCATGGGTCGGAGTGGAGGCTTACAAACAAGAGACCGTGAACTACTACAATGCCAAGGTTAGGCCACTTAACTATACTCCAGGAGATTTAGTGCATAAGAAAATATTCCAAGGATCCAAAGACCATCAACAAGGCAAGCTGCACCCAAATTACAAACGACCATTCCATCTTACTAGCTACCAATGGCCAGGGACAAACAATTTGGAAGCATTTATACAAACTGAATCATCATGCACAAGACCCGACGTTGTCTGGAATATTTGACCTAAAAGATTATCACCAAATAACACGAACAGGGTGCAAGTACACAATAAACAAATCTACACAAACATATAAGGTCTAAGGATAACATTAAAAAATTGTGTTGAATACCTTCTCAACATCAATGATCATTAGCATTGTTCTATTCTTCCTATTTTTCTTGATGCTCCTAGTGTTCTTGATGAAGTAATTTTGATCGAGATAGGAGTGCTTGCGCCATGAGTAGTGAACTTCATCTGAGAAAACAATGAATAAGGGAAGAAACTTGACCATGATTTTCTAGAAGGAAAAAGAAAAGACGCGTGGCTCAGAATGGACGCATACAAACAAAAGATCGTGAACTACTACAATGCCAAGGTTAGGCCACTTCACTTTAATCCGGGAGATTTAGTGCTTAAGAAAATATTCCAAGGATCCAAAGACCCACAACAAGGCAAGTTGCACCCAAAATCGGAAAGGCACTACAACACCCATGGAATTCAACATATCTAAGGAAATAACATGCTTAGATGTAATCTTAGTCCACTACTTAGTGTTTATGCATTTATGATGACGATAAAATTAAGATATTCTGTTTAGTATAAATGAAAACTTGAAGTTCTTTTCAAATACTGGGTATTAATTCAAGGTAGTTACGATTCCCAAGTAATTCCAAAGATGACTTCTGAGTCGAACCTAAGATGACCTCATGAGACCACGGTAACCAGTCGCACCTATGAAGACCATGGAGGACCACGGTCCCAGTCGCACCAAAACAACTCCTAAATCGCTCCTACGAAGACCTCGAAAGACGACCACCGTCCTTACTCGCACCTTAGATTATCTCAGAGAAATTCAATTTTCAAAAAATGAACAACACAAGCAAAGGGAGCTGCAGGATGCAAACTTCTTTTGAGCGGCCAAAAGTGACCACAAAGAACAAAATATAAAATTCTCGACAACAAACCAAATAACTCCAAAAATCGAAAAAAAAACATATGAAATCAAGGAGATTTGTACTAAACAACACAGGAAGTTTGGAATGAAACAAATTTAAAATAAGAATTTATTCCTCCTTGGAGCGAGGATCAGAAGAACCAGGTCCTAAATACGCTTGAAATTCGTGAAAGATCTCCTTTTCACGACCTGTCTTCTGGATGCTACGGACGCCTACTTCCATCTGTGAAATTCTATGATGCTTCAGAAAAATGTAAATGCATTTGAGCATCAAGGTTTCAAGATCCCTAGGGGGAGTAGGACTGGTTGATGAGTGCTTTAGAGACACGGCGAAACCAGCGCATTCCTCCTCTCAGTTCTTTCTTTCTTCGAAAAAAGCATCAATAGCCTCGCGGATGCTATGACGAGCCTCTTCCAATTTTGCATTCAACGTGTTTTCCATCTGAAAAGAAGACGAAAATTGCGCCACAAGACGTCGAAGCACCTCATCCTTAGCCCGAGAATACTTGGACTCGATGTCGATCTTCTGCATCTCCAAGTCTTCGACTACTCTCCGTAGCTCGGCAATAGTAGTATCCCGAGAGGAAACCTCATCTTCTAAAACAATGACTCTAGCTTGAAAGGTCTTTGCCTGAGAATGGCAGCTACGAGCCACAACCCGCATCTCAGACAACTCCCTTTTCTTAACACCCAGCTCATCCTCGTGATTCCTCATCCTCGAAACGGTTAACTCCAAAACGTCTCTCATGCGTTCATGCGAATGATCATGATATAACATGTTCGAAACATCATGCGTACTTGAAACATTCTTTATGCACAATACATGTCACTTGTATTAAAAACATCTTGCTATGCACAATAAGACATGCAGTGTATCATTCCAGTTTTCCAAATCGGGTAAGATTCACTTACAGTACTCCTTGCAACCTTCTCGGTTCTCACTTGGCTCTTTGCCTACAAGGAATAGGTTCGATTCTCAATATGCTGAGTATACGTGAAATTATATCAACACGCTTCGGTTCTATGAACTATTCGAGGAAACCTATCGTGAAATCCACTAAGGAATGAATAGTGATAATTAAGCACTTAACTTAATCTTAACGATATAATATAGTTGCTGAATTTCTCTTAGTCCAATTGAAGCTCTTGTTCACCTCTTAACTTTGAACTCCCCGTCCATCGCAACGGTTTCAAACGGCAACTATATATATTTACTTCGATATTGTAGATTTATACATTGCCTTAATTCTTTTAATCGGTTAATATCTTATTTAATCTTTTACTTTCTACTAATTAAGCTTAGGTTATTTAATTACTTAATTCTATTGCAATATATTTCTATTCTTGTTTAGGACTCTAATCAGCAAACTAATTGCTCTAGAATTAAATCTTAATCTTCCTTTTATTTCGTGTATTCAATTAAATCTTTACATTAATCAATCACTAACCTTAATCATAATTAACTCTTTGCTTGGACATTAGATCTCTATGCAACCCGAAACATTAGCTATATTTTTTTCACCATAAGTTTCGGCCAACCTAATTAAATCCTCAATCTATACTTAACACCACAAGGTTTTGCTAATTCTTTTAACCCGAACCTTTAAGCCTATTATCCATGTTTTTCTCTTACTAATATGGTGTGTTTTATGATTGAGCTTTAATCCTCTAATCCATTTGGCCATAACCCTAATTTCATTTATCCATCACAAGTAAATATAATCATATTGTTATAGGGTTGCTATTAGGGTTTCTCTTATTAGGTCATTCGGCCATGTTCCACTTTAAGCATTCCTTGTCTAAATTTTCTTCTCCAACGGTGATCCCATCCTCCATTTTCAGATTCACAACCTAGGATCTACACATCACAAAACAACTCCAAGATCTAGCACAACATCATATTCGACCAACACACATTTTCATAGAATAATTAGGTTTTCCTTAGTTCTTTCGATTTGCATGCAACCTACTATATTTCAAGACTAGCCTATATGCATATGTTCACCAAACTTTACACATATCATGGTCATTCATCAAATTGACACTTGACAAAATTATATTTGAAGATCCAATACATACAAGATTCGGCCAACACCAACCAACACAACTTTTCATGCCAAAACTTGCAACATGCATTCCTTTACATTTTTCTAACTTTCAAGTTCGGATCTCATGCTTATATAGCTAGATCTAACATCATAACTTAGGGTTGGTCTCTAAACTCAAGATCTAACAAAAATCAAGACACCAACTCAAGATCCAACCAAGAGACATTCGGCCAACCATAATACTTAGCACTAACAACCATTTTTGGCCTCACCTTGACGATTGAACACAAGCTTTGACCAAATAAGTGTACCTTTCACTTAGAACACCCGGTTTTCACAAATCCTTCTTTAACTCCAACTTTCGGTTCACCCTTTTGGAATGATTCCAAGGCTGATATAAGGTGCTAAGATAGGTTTTATGGTGGGGAAAATAAAAACAAGGAAATGCTTGAAACTTGAAATGATTTAGTTCTAAGAAAGTGAGCTAGATTTCAACAAGGGAAAAAGACTAGGTGGATAGAAATTTCCAAGAGAAGAAATGAGTTGTTCAAAGGGAAGATTCAGTCACCTCAAGGAAAGGAAACAAACTAAGACTTTAGAGGAATGATTTGGTTGCAAGAAGAAAAGAACAAGGCTTGAGCTTAAGGGAAAGGTTCGGCCAAGAGAGGAAAAGAGAGAGAGTTGAAATGGGAGGGTGATATTCGGCCAAGAGAAGCAAATGAAGAGTGAAATTGAAATGCTAAGTGTGAGGGTGAGTTCACTTGAAGCAATTGAGTCTCCCAAGGTGAAATTATGGCAATGACAAGGACAATGACATGTTGAAAATGACAAGAGAGAGAAGGAAAGAGGGGGGGTGAATTTGGGTTGCTCTTGGCCGACCATTGCATGTCCATTTCACTCCCTTTTTCTCCTCATTTTCTCTCACCTCCTCCCTTGTCTCCTCAAGTCATGTCTCCCACGTGAATTCCTCCTTCTCCCTTTGCCTTTTCTCTCATTTCTCTTCCTTGTCTTGTCTTGTCACTTAATTGCTCTCCATCTCTCTTCACATGGGATCACCACTTTATGGCTTTTCACTCCTTGCATCTTCACGTAAATGGTCTTGTCTCTTCTTGGTTTGCCTCTTGTTTAGTTCATTTATGATGTTTGGTTACAACTCAACTAAATTAGGTAATCTCACAACTAACTTTCTAGTTACTCTCACAACCAACTTTCAACTTAGTTACTTTTGTCACCTAACTTATCTCCTATAAGCACTCTAGCTTATCTAGTTCAATTACATAGCTTATCATCTTATAAGCATGACAACATATCTCAAGATAATGGTTCTAGCCTATCTCTACGATAGCCACAACAACTTATTACATAAAAAGTTCTCTAGCTTATCATTATGCTAGCTTATCACTATGATAAGCAAGTGTGCTTATCATTTTAAACTCTCTTAAAACTTATCATATGCCTAGTAGCTTATCATCTAATATTTCTAATGATAATCAAACTATTAATTTAGGCCACATAATAATGATATATGCCACCTATTAATGACACACAAAAATATTCAAATACTTAAAGGAAATTCATGATTTTTTCCATTTAATTATTTTCGGCCGATATATTTATTTATCTTTAATCGTATTTAATTCCATGGATTATGAAATATACTAAGCAAATGAAAAATATAAATTCATAAGAGAAACTTACCTTGCAAGTTTCGGCTCTTAGGGAAATAAAATTAAACTTGCACAAAACTTCCGTAATGAAAAGAAAATTATTTTAGGGAAAAATTTATGAAATAAAATCTCATATTAATTAATGTACCTTAACATAAAGCTCAGGTCATACATTGGCCAAAAATATGGCCCCATAATTTAAATTAAAACTAATACATTGAAAATAGCAAAAGCAAAGTTCGGGGTCTCACATCGTCGCTTAGAAGGATTTCCACCCAAAGGAAGGGCTTGGACGCGATATTCATCTACATTCTCCGTACAAAGAAGAAAATCTCAGATCACATGGTTGCCTTCATAGAGAGCAATTACCCCATCCTCTTCATTTGGAGAAAGAACCGGAGTATCTTTCTTGTAAGATTCAGGAACATAAACCAAAATCCCAACACAAAGAAGAAGAACGAGAGGACTCTCTGGGAAATCACTCCGAACCAACACCACAAATATAAAATCACTTTGTGACATTCATGATTGTTGTTTGGAGAATGCGTGACCAAAGAAGGTCTGTTCGGACGAGGATGGAAATACCAATACTTGTTCGCATAGAAAGAAAGCACGATAGCATAAAATCACATAATTCATTAAATGCCAAGTGGAATTCTTCCCCGAAGTGCATGACCCACAACATGGCACATCCCAATAAAACCCTACAACCATTGGGAGCTATCTGGGTTGGAGAAAGGCGCAGATGCCCTCAGATTAGACGAACAATCTTGATCTTGTGGAATATTAAAGTTTCTTGATCTTGTCTACAATTGATCCTTCAATCCTCAATAATCATTAGATCTTATGATCTCGCACCTTGAGTCTTTCAATTTCACATCTTAGCAACCTAAATGTTCTGCCTCCTTCTCTTCCATGCTCACAACCGTCTCAGGTTTTTTTGAGATCATGTTGGCCAACCAAAAAACTAACAATCCTTCATCTAGAGTTGCCCTTCCTCCTTGGCCCAAGCACCCGACACAGGTATCTCATCCCTTAATGCCCGCTTAGAACCCTTGGCACCGCCAAAATCCACGGTTGCCCATACCCATGCACCCCAACTGGTTGTGCGGGTGTTGTGTTGGCCATGAGTTCCAACGTTGGGGCTCCAGTTGCGCCACAGCCTACCTTGGCAGAAACTGAACTCTAAACACTTTGGTAGACCAAATTGGAAGAATTATGACCAGAATAAAACAGAGAAAATAAAGTTCAGAAATAAATTAGAGCAAGGACTACAATGTCAAGGGTGCGAAGGATTTGGACACTTTAAAGCTGAATGTCCTACCTTTTTGGAATCGAAGGGAAATAATGCTTTGAAGAGATCTTTCTCGTATTCTAATTCGTAGTCAACCTCCTCAGACCATGACGACTCTAATGATAATAAGGTAAATTAAGTTGCATTTAAAACCACAGTTTAAACTAATGAGTTTGCTAATTTTAATGATGCAGAAGAAACTATCGCTAAAGATGCAGATGACCTTGAATGTCTAAAGGAAACTTATCAAGAGTTATATCAAGAGAGTATTACTGTAAAGAAGGAGAATTGTGTGACTCTTAATAAAATCAATCTTTTTCAAAAAGAGAGAGACGAGTTAGCTGAAACATTACTAGAAAAACATTCTATAGTTCGAGAGCTTATTGTATGAATGCCTCTCTTAAAGAGTGTGTTGTGAAATTAATGAAGGAGCTGGACAAAAGAAATGTACAGCTGAAGAATTTTGTCAAGTGGAACCAACAAACAAGATAAGATGTTTAGCATTAGATATTCGGATGGTGATACCCACAGGTTTGAATAAAGTAAATCAAGTAGTTAATTACAAACCTCCTACTTCTATTAATTCTAAAAATAGCTTTGGAAGTATTTTAGGTCATGTGTTGGTCAATCCATAGTTCTGTTTTGGCAATCTAAATTGATTTGGTCTCTCTCAATGATATATAGTACTATAATTGTATTGAACACTATGGCTCAAACTTTAACAATCAAATTTTTATTGTAGGAGTTATATCAAGTCAAGGAGGAAAGGACTTCAAATCTCTAAAGCACTAAAAACTTCTCCTGCAATGATTGTGTCGACAAACTGGAAGTAAGTGTCGATATATCGCACTGCAAACCGATAGCCATTTTGAGGGTCTACACATGAGAAGATGATGTTGACACATGAGATGATAGTGTCGAAAAATATCAGTGACACCTGACAGCATGTTTCCAAGCTTGAAGATGGTGTCCCCACATTGGAGCAATGTGTCGACACATGTTACGGAAATCCTATTTCATTAAAGATGACAACAACTCTAATTTTAAGACGTTCGGGCACTTAGGGCATCTCTCCCACATTGTAAAAAGGCCCTTGGGGACCACCCAACATTGAAGACTTAAAATACAAAAAGATGAAGAGATAAAAGGCAATGACCTACATCGTCAATCTTCACCTAGCCTACCAAGAGAGAGAAAAGAGCAAAAAGAGAAAGTTTGCACGGATCCCTAGAAAGCTACTACTACCACTTGCCATTACTATAGCACTCAATCTCTGATCTTCGTCTTCTTGCTCTTTATTGTACCTTGTATTTGCACATCAGGCCTTTAGAGCAACTGATCATTATTTCTTTCATCAAACCTTGAGAAACGTTATAGTGTGGGATACATTTGGGCCTACCCGTGAGGATAGAAGAAACCTTACCGAGTGTGAGATTTGTTGTAAGAGTTGGAGCATAACCTCGGCAAAACACTTGTAATGGTTACGTAGGACCCAGAAGCTAAGGTGTTATTACTGTTGGAAGATAGTGAAGAAGGCCCAAGGAAGGAGCCTTGAGGGTAGACGTAGGTAACTCTTGGTCAAACCACCTAAAAATATCGGTGCTATCTCTCCTCTTTCACTGTCATTCTTTATTGTCCTTATTTATTGTACCCCGATTTATTATACTTGAAACATTTTGAGAACTGAGTTTTATCAAAAGTTTCACACTTTATTAAAACTCAATTCACCGCCCCTTTCGGGTTGTCACCTAAACTCACAACTGGTATCGGAGCTGAGATTTAATATCCTTAGTAATCTCCACCCTTGTTTGCTCTTCTTTGGCTCAAGGGCAATCCATTAACAGACCTCCTTTGTTGAATGGAACTTGTTACAACTACTAAGGATGAGGATTTATATCTAAGCTGTGGATTATGAACTTTGGAGAGTTATCTTCGTGGTCCTAGATTTCCTAAAGATGTAACAGGTAAGTTGAAAGGGGAAAATTATTGGGATGATCATGATCTCAAACTCATGTCTTTAAATTCTAAAGTTGTGAATGGCTAAACAAATATGCGATAATTTGTTAGTTGCTCATGAAGGTACTAATTAAGTCAAGGAAAACTAAATTAGCATGCTTTCATAGCTATGAATTTTTTTTGATGAAATCTGATGAATCCATTTCGTCCATGTTTTCTCACTTTACGGATATTATAAATTGATTGAAATCTCTTCGCAAAGAATACACAATCGTGAAAATTGTAAGAAAGATTCTCAGGTGTTTTCCTAAAGCAAGGGAACCAAAATTTACAGCTATCCAAGAAGTCAAAGATTTAACTATGTTATCTCTAGATGAGCTCACGGGATCTCTCTTGACTCACGAGGTGAACCAAGTTAAGGAAGATGAGGATGAAGTAAAAGGTGAGAGAGGAATAACCTTAAAAGCATTATACTCTGCAATCATGAATCATCAGAAGACGATGAAGAAATGGCATTGTTTACGAAAAAGTTCAAGAAGTTCTTTCGTAAGAAACAAGGAGACAAGAGATATCCAAGAAAGTCCAACTTCAAGAGAGATAGCAGCAAAAAGAATGAGACTATCTGTTTTGGTTGCAAAAAGTCGGGACATATCAAGTCAGAATATCCTAACATGGAACCATATAAGATGTCAAGAGACTTCAAAGACAAGAAGGAAGCTTTTATGGTTGCATGGGGTACAATCTTCTTTTATTCAATGCTTTTCTTTTAATGAGTTACAAGATGCTTCTGATGAACAACATCTTGAACTACAAAACAATTTCTCAAAGTATTATTGTCTTAGAAAGAATTTTGAAAGTATTACAAAAGAGAATGATACTTTGTAAAGTCAAGTTATATCTCTTATAGCTTAAAACGATATTTTGAAAATGAAAGGTGACTCTCCTACAAATGATCTTGCAAAATTTACTCAAGGAAAATGAAATCTTGACATTCTTCTCAGTTCTCAAAGATTTTGCTTCAACAAAAGTGGTATTGGATATGACTCTTTTAGTGATCAAGAACTTTCTTCTGATATGATCACAAAATCCTTTACATCATTTACTTTGTGCAACTTTTGTGTTAAATTTGGACATATTTCACACACTTGTCCAACTAGAAAGAAATCTTCTAATGGATTCCTAAAGACAAGCTGTAATAAACCATTTCTAACACCAAGGGACCCAAAAAGATTTGGGTAACAAAAATCAAGACTTGATCCTTTTTTGTAGGAGTGCATAAAGACAACCAAAGTCAAGGAACATTGGGTTCCTGATAGTAGATACTCTAAGCACATGACCGGAGACAAAAGTTGGTTCAAATCTCATTGTCCAAAAGAAAAAAAGGTTTAGTTATAGTTGGTGATAATGGTAAAGAAATAATACTTGGTATTGGAAATGTCGATCTATACAAAAAAATTGAGAAACCTACGACATGCAAAGCAACAAGGAAATCTATTCGCATGTTACTTTCCTTTTCATGTTTCAAAGATTTTAAATTGTTTCAAATGGGTGTAAAATGTGCAGTTCTCAATGGGTTTCCTTTTAAGAAAGTTTATGTAGAACAACTTCTGTATTTGAAGATGAGAAACTACCACATCATATGTTCAGGTTCACAAAAGCACTCTATGGCTTGAAACAAGCACCGCAAGCATGGTATGAATTTTTATCACAAATTTGGAGAGTTAAGACTAGACAATATCAGGAACCTTCGGCTAAAATTTTGAGTCATTTGGAGTTAGGATGGAAAAGTTATGATTATTTGAAGTTACTGTTAAAAACTAGCTTTTTCAAGCAAAAAAAAGACTCATTTTTATAGCTACACGGGTTGGGCCTGTTTTCTATCAACTGGATTGAATTTAATGGGCTTAAAAGCTCATATTATTTCCCAGGAATGAGCTTGTAAGTGAAGCCTAAGTCTAGGTCCCTATTGGACCCAAAATGCCTAACTTGGTAGCCCATGTGAAGTGGGCCCTTTTCTATTATTTGAGCTGACACAAGTCGTGTTTCAGACCTTCTAATAATTTTCAGATGTGGGCTTTCCATCAAGCCCAAGTCTAATTTCTCATTTAGCTTGATACAAATAACTTGGATAATATGAAATATTGACTTCTATTAGGTTAAATCATAAAAAGTTCTAAATCAATTTTTTTGAGTTCTCTCTGATTTAAAAAATGATTCAGATCCTTAAGACTAACTCTGTTTCCTCCCTTGTCCATATTTTTGTTTACTACTAAGATAAATTATGGAGATATTTGAGACATTTTATCACCCATGAGTTCCCTACCCATGTTCTCATTAACCATGTTCGAGTCTTAGTCTCAGAGGGCTTAGACGTAGTTTTGGTCCATCAGCCCCACCTAATTCCGAAGGATCTGCCACCAGAATTCCTGTATACGAGAACCGCCCATTGGGGGAGAACTACAGCGGTATAAACTGGGTAGACCTCACCCTGTTTGACCATGACGAAGACTGAGCTTCTTGGGATGCCTTTGTTTTATGTTTTGTTTTAATGTTGGCTTGCTTGTATATAAGCTCTAAATAACAGGATTAGTGATATAGGCTTATTTGTTGTTAGCCTAGATTTTTTAAGGACATTAGGGTTCTCGCAAATCCCTAACCCTGACAGATAGTTCCTTTGCAGTGTGCTATTCCCTTACGTACGTGTGATGTTTTCTTTGTATTGAAAGTATTTCTCTTATTTTATTTTAAATTGACTTCCATTTCCACCATAATGTTTTCTGAGTAAATTCTATTAAGTACTAAGTCTTTAATCACCCAAAAGAAAATACTACCGTCATAAGACCAGTAGTTAAGGACGTACCGTAGTCTCACCATTTATGCATCTTTGTTACTACAAAGAGAGCTTGGAGACTTAATCGAGCACGAGGGACGTGACACGCCTATTTAGTATAAGTGGTAAATGAGATTATTTACAATAAATTAAATACCATGACCTTCCATTGTTGATAAATGAGAATTTTATTTGATTAGCGTTGGATAAAACTAAAATAGCTATGGCCAATTATTAATCTCATAATTTGTCTCCATGTACCCAAATGCATCCTCCGTGGAACCTAAAGTAGTACTTAATCTGGGAATGTTTATATATATGCTAATGGCTTCTCTTTCAAGTAATATATGAGGCATTGTTCTTAAGGCCGAAGTGGTCATCGCAGGGCTAGCTCCGTTGATTCGTATTCAATGTGACGCATGCATTTGCTTCTATATATTTCCTAAATCTATTTAAAGTACTCAAAATATTAAATAATCGTATTGCATGTCTTTCTTTATAAGAATAATCTATATCATATAAGTAAAATGGAATATATATCGGTTTTATATTGCAGCAGGCAGCTTTGCCAAAAGAAAAATGAAAGGTACATCCTTCATGTCCGCAAGAGGTGGTGTTAGGCAATTAAACTATTTTTGAGAAAACCTACTTATGTTAGGCAATTAAATTAGTTATCATCTTAATCCCCAAGTACTAGCTAGCTCAATATAGAATCAAGAATAAGGCCACAGAGGCATCACGAATTTCACCAGAAAATCGATGCGCAGCGTGCCGACGCACGTGCAAAATACATATATGCCTATATATATGAATAGATTAGTAAAAAATAAAACTAAAATAGAGAAAAACAGAGGAAAAAAAATATGGCACGGTGCATGAATCTTGATATTATATATTAATATCATAATTGAATTCAAAATTTAATTGAGATGAACCGTTTTCTCTATCCATCAAACCATATATATTATTCTTCACCAGGCCAATCCCAACCGTGCCTATCTAAGCAAGAAATTCACACGTTAATGAGTACTACAGATATATATATCTATGGCGCATCAAATATGCTCCAGTCTTTATCATAAATACTTATAAATACTAAACATCCCTAGCACCAAACTACCACCAAACCAAAAAGTTTCAAATTAGATAAAGAGTAAAAACAGAGGAAGAGAGATGAAATCCAACTATTCTTTCCTTGTGAAGTTTCTAATAGTACATTGTCTGGCAATTTCATGTGCATCGCAAGCATCGTATGATTTCTTTTACTTTGTACAACAGGTACATGATGATACTTTCTTTAAAGAGCTTATTTATAATACTACTGATTACATTATTTTCCTACCCTCTTGAATATTGTAAGCATGCTTCTTAAATTTTTGTTCGGTCCTTTAATTAGTGGCCAGGCTCATATTGTGATACAACGCAAGGTTGCTGCTATCCAACAACAGGAAAACCAGCAACAGATTTTGGCATCCACGGCCTCTGGCCCAATTATGACGATGGCTCATATCCCTCTAACTGTGATCCTAACAACCCTTTTGATCCGTCGCTGGTACCTACGCAAACCTACTTTGGCTCCTGAAATTGTTCTCAGTTGTCATCTCCGACAAATGAGTGGTTTTCCAACACAATATTCTCATATCAATGTCTGCGATGGTGCAGATTTCGGACTTGACGTCACAACTGCAAGTAAGTTGGCCATCACTATCATGTCCGAGTAGTGACGACACGAGCTTTTGGACTCATGAACGGGGACAAGCACAGGACTTGCTCAGAATCTGTTTTAGATGAACATGATAGTTTATATGCGGAATTAAACTATAAACAAACAATATGTTTTCAACAAAACATCATCCATGATTTACAATTTCGGATTCGATTTCATACCTGACACGGGAATTTAGGAATCTACAAACCTTAAGCCGCTTTACGATCCAATCCAAAGCTCCAGCAATTCAGAACAGAAACTCAGATGTGTTGCCTCCTAAGGGATTTATGTCACTCTTTCTTTATTGGGATTTCCCTAATAGGTTCTGATGGCCAACCCCTTGAATATAACAATTATATTTATAGGCCTTGGAAAAACCCTAGAAAGAGCATGAGACATAGGATCCTTAGGGACCTCAAATTCCAGCCGTAGGATAACACTGAAGAACTCTTCTTCTAATACAATTAGGGCTTCTACTAATTACAATCAAGTCCATCAACATATTGTAATTGACCCCTGGAATTTAAGATTATTGCAAATATGCCCCTTTTACATACAATTAATTTCTTCCACCATACTATATTCCATATGAGATATTAGGACCGAATTAATCAATTTGGTTATCGAGGGCACATAATTCTAACAATCTCCCACTTGCCCTCAGAACCAAATATCACCGTCCTGTCCCTATCTCATGTAAACTTGATTTCTTAGTTCATAATTCAGTTGGACCACAAAACAATTTTGAAATATATATCATATACTTTTATGTATTCATAAAATAGTTTTGTAAAACACTCCGGCCGGATTCTTTTGGTCCAACTCTTTCATGAACACTAACTGAATATACTGTCTTTCCAAAAGACTGGTGGATTCCTTGTTGAGCATTCATACCACTCAATCATCACGCACACAACCCAACATGTCCAGATATAGTCCTGACTGAACATCACCGGTTGACAATATCAAAGTTGTGTACACAATTCATGAATAAATACAAAACTCTCAGGTCTAAGGACAATACCGAATTGTGATAGAACAACCTTTAACCTGACAGTGATCATTTTCAAAAGGTGTTCTTAATCGGATCTTGTTCAGTGTATGTACTTGTTACATGACACCCACTCGTTTGCTTAAGGTCATACCTCAATGATGGAATCAATCATTCTCCGCACAACAAGTGTAGACTTTATGTTACAAAAGTCTAGAACACTTTCAGGCTTACAAGGAACTGAAAAATCATTATTCCCTGCCTTTGATTCATTAATCTCTAGCATGATTTTTCTACAATGTTACCTGAACAAATTTACATACATAACATCTCATGTTACGTATAAACCCATAACAACAATAAATATATGTGAGAAACAAATAAACTTTTATTATCATATAATAAAGAAATAAAACGTCAAACCCAATCATACATATATCTCAAACCCATATCATTAATATGTTTCTCAAACACTTTCTGAGATAAAGGTTTTGTAAATGGATCAGCTAAATTATCAGCTGATGCAACCTTCACCATTTTGATATCACCTCTGGATATGATATCACGTATTAGGTGAAAACGACGTTCTATGTGATTTGTCCTTTGATGAGACCTTGGTTCCACTGCCTGTGCAATTGCACCATTGTTATCGCAGTATAAGGGAATAGGTGCCTCAATCGAAGGGACAACTTCAAGTTCTTGAAGGAACTTGCGAATCCACACAGCTTCCTTTGCAGCTTCACTTGCAGCAACATATTCTGCCTCAGTTGTAGAATCAATCAGCAGTAGTACTTTGCTTGAAACTTCTCCAACTAAATGCTCCTTTGCCAAGAAGGAACACAAATCCGGACGTTGATCTTCTATCATCAATATCTTATTGGAAATCCGAATCTGTATATCCCTGGACAGTCAGATCCTCACTGCCATACACTAAGAAATAATGTTTTGTATTTCTCAAATACCTGAGGATATGTTTCACTGCTGACCAATGTTCTGGACCTGGATTGGATTGATATCTACTCACAACGCTAACTGCGTGACTGATATCAGGCCTAGTGCAAAGCATAGCATACATGAGACTCCCTACAGCCGAAGCATAATGGCAGTTACTCATCTTCTCTCTTTCTTCAGGTGTTTTTGGACACATTTACTTAGAGAGATGAATTCCATGTCTAAAGGGTAGAAACCCTTTCTTGGAATTTACCATGCTAAATCTAGCCAATATCCTGTCAATATAATTGACCTGTGAAAGACCCAATAATCTTTTCTTTCGGTCTCTAAACACTTTGATCCCGAGTATGTAGGATGCTTCCCCAACGTCCTTCATTGAAAATTGGTTAGACAACCACATTTTCACAGATGACAAAGCCCCTACATCATTCCCAATGAGTAGTATGTCATCTACATAAAGAACCAAAAAAGTAATAGCATTCCCACTAGCCTTCTTGTAGACACAAGGTTCATCCATGTTTTGTGAGAAACCAAACATTTTGATTGACTCGTCAAAACGGATGTTCCAACAACGTGATGCTTGTTTTAGGCCATAAATGGATTTCTCCAATTTGCATACTTTCGATTCATTTTCCCGAGATATGAAACCTTCTGGCTGGTCCATATAAATTTCTTCATGAATATACCCATTCAAAAATGCGGTTTTCACATCCATCTGCCATATCTCATAATCATAATATGCCGCAATCGCTAATAGAATCCTTATGGACTTTAGCATGGCTACAGGTGAAAAGGTTTCCTCATAATCAATACCAGCCTTTTGAGTATACCCTTTTGCCACTAGCCTAGCTTTAAAGGTCTCTACCTTTCCTGTTGGTCCAAGTTTCCTTTTGTAGACCCATTTGCAACCTATAGGCTTAATGCCTTCTGGTTTGTCTACCAAGGTCCATACCTTGTTGGAAAACATGGAGTCCATCTCTGATTCCATGGCCACATGCCAATGCTTAGCAGCTTTGTCATTAACAGCCTCTGTATAACCACAAGGATCAATCTCCAGTCCCTCAGATTCCATTTGGTAAATCTCATTTAACAAATTGAATTTTACTGGAGGTCTTATAATCCTTTTACTACGACGAGGCTCCTGTGTCTCAACAGGTTCACTTTGATCAGTGGGAGCAACCACTTGATCCTCATTGTTCTCGTTCTGCACAGTCACTGTACTATCTCTTTGCTCATTAAGAGCAACTCTACTCTCGGTTTCATTCAAACTATAATCCTCTTCAAGAAAAGTAGCATTTCTGCTAACAAACACTTTGTTTTCATTAGGATTATAAAAGTAGAAACCAGTAGTCATTTTGAGATAGCCTACAAATAGGCATCTATCAATCCTTGATCCCAGTTTATCCACATTAAACCTTTTAACATGAGCTGGACAACCTCATATCTTAAAATGACTAAGACTTGGCTTCTTGCCAGTCCATAACTCATATGGGGTATTAGGAACTGATTTTGTAGGGATCCTGTTTAACAAGTAAACAGCGGTCTCCAAAGCATGTCCCCAAAATGATATGGGCAACTCAGATATGCTCATCATGGAACGAACCATATCCAATAGGGTTCTATTCCTTCTCTCTGCAACACCATTATGTTGTGGTGTGCCTGGTGGTGTGAGTTGAGATATAATTCCATTATCTTTAAGATAAACTTTAAAATCATCCAAGAGGTATTCGCCTCCCCGATCAGAGCGAATCATTTTAATGGACTTTCCAATCTGTTTCTCAACTTCATTGTGGAATTCCTTGAACTTTTCAAAAGATTCCGATTTATGCTTCATCAGGTATAGATAACCATACCTGGAATAATCATCAATGAAAGTAATGAAATAAGAGAAACCTCCTCTTGCCATATGGTTGAAGGGACCACAAACATCAGTATGTATTAATCCTAATACTTCTGTGGCTCTTATTCCTTTTCCTGTAAAAGGACTTTTGGTCATCTTTCCTTGCAAGCAGGGCTCACAGATTAGATAGGGCTCAATTTTTAGAAATTGCAATGGCCCATCCCTTACCAATCTATTGATCCTATCAATATTGGCATGACCAAGTCTTAGATGCCATAAGTAGGTTGGATTAACATCCCTCTTCCTTTTAAGGGATAACACACTGGAATCATCATTCTCAACATTATTCAAAGAATTATCAACATTTAAAAGATAAAGACCATCATAAATAATTCCAGAAGCAACAAATTTATTTTGAAACTTTATAACAAGTTTTGAATTGAAAAGAAACGAATATCCAGATAAAACAAGTTTCGAAACAGAAATCAAATTTCTACGCACTTCTGGAACATAAAGACAATCTTCTAGAATCAAAATTCTATTATTCGATAATTCTAAACTAAACACTCCGATGGCAGTCGCTGCAACAGTTGCACCCGTCCCCATCTTAAGGATCAGCTCCCCTTCATGGAGCTTTCTGGTCTCCTTGAACCCCTGCAACATATTGCAGATGTCAGATGTAGAACCAGAATCCACACACCATGAATTAAATGGACCATCCATTAAATTCAATTCAATTACAAGCATATTAGACACACCTTCAGAATGTTTGCCCTTTTTAAGAGAAGCTAAGTAAACTCGGCAATTTCTCTTCCAGTGACCGGGCTTGCCGCAATGGAAACAATTTCCTTTGCCTTTGTTCTTGTCACCTCCTTTGTTTCCTTGTCCACCTTGAACATTCTTTGCTGCCTGAAACCCCTTATTATTTTTCTTGAATTTCTTAAACTTGGGTTTCAGTTTCATAGAGGCATTAGATTTCTCTGTGACCATCACAGTAAGTTTGTCCTTCTTGATGAGATCTTGAGCTGACTGCAACATATTGAGCAGCTCTGACAATGTCACACTCATCTTGTTCATATTGTAATTAAGGACAAACTGATTGAAAGAATCAGGCAGAGATGAAAGTATGGCATCAACTTTTGTGTCACTATCCATCTCAGCTCCCAAAAAATCCAGTTCGTTGATGAAAGAAATCATCTTCAAGACATGATCCCGAACTGGGCTCCCTTCCACCATTTTGGTGGACATCAGATTCTTCATAGCAGTCTGCCTAGCAGATCTGCTCTGCTCTCCGAACATTTCTTGGAGATGCAACATAGTGCCTGCAGCTGTAGCTATGCCCTCACAATCTTTCTGCAAAACATTAGAGATTGAAGCCATAATATAACACTTTGCCATATTATCATCATCATGCCACTTGTTAAAGAGTTTCTTTTCTTCCTCAGTGGCATTGTCCAGGGCAAGCTCAGGTGTCTCAGAGGTTAGAACATAACCGATCTTATCGGCTGAGAGAACAATCATAAGATTTCTCTTCCAATCAACATAATTCGGTCCTGTCAACCGATTGTCATCCAGAATCCTAGCCAAAGGATTAAAAGTCATTTTCAATCTGCAAAATCATTCACATATATAATTCCATTAGATTCAGGTTTTTGAATAACTAATGGTACCACCCATCCGAACAATAAACAGATATATCACAATAAAGAAAAATAAAACATTTATATTTATAATATTCTAAATGGGTATCGAGAACCTCCACCTTACATGCAACAACAAATCCATTTTGGTACTCATTGTACACATCTTGTAAAGGCGAATAGCTACTATTCATAAAAATTTACATCATATGCAAAATATTTTAAAAATATTTGTGATTCTCGATTTACTTTTGGCCTACCTAAATAAACACGTCTTGTACTATTTTAGCACTAGCGTTTATTTGGTTTGTGCATTCCATTATCTAAGTGTGTTCCAAATACTTGTGAGTTATGTCACTATTTTAGAAGACACTCCCACTAAGATGTAGACACTTATCTTCCCAAGAGATAAACAAGAAAATTTTACAAAATTAAAATCGGTTTTATCCATTTTGGCTTCAACCAATTTTAATCAAGTAAAACTCCTATTTATTGATAATAGAGACCATAGGAAAAATTACTATAATTAATCCTATTTAGCACCAAAAATTTGAAAACAAATTTCCAATTTTTTTTTTTTAAATAAAAATTCTGTCAAACCGGGTTGGTCAACGGTCAACCGGTCAAACCGGGTTGGTCCGTTGACCACCGGTCCGGGTCTAACCCGACCGGTAATGGGTAACGGTCCGGGTCATACCCGGATCGGATCCTGTCATGGTTCGGGTCTAACCCGGACTTGGGCTGGGCTACGGGCCCGGGTCCAACCCGTGGCCCTAGCCCCGCATGGGCTGGCCCATGAAGGCCCAACCCGTGGGAACAGCCCACTTTTCCTTTTTTTTTTTTTAAATTTCGACCCAGCCCAACTTTTGGGCTGGGCTACTGAACCGGGTAGGGCAAACAATGCCCTACCCGTTTGGCCCAAGCGGGTGACCCGGGGATCTCATCCCTGGGCGCCGCTCGTGGCCTACGGGAGAACACAGCAGGCCAGCGGCCAATTGGCCGCTGCCCCCGTCCGGCACCCCACGTCCGGCCATGGATCTGGCCGGACGTTGGACGCCCAGGCCGTCAGCGGCCACTGTGCTGCCGTTCGGCGCACTGGTGGCCGTCGGATGCCACCGATCCTCACACCCGTGTCTCACACGGTTGTGTGAGGAGCTGTCCGCGGCTCAATGGCCGCCGGACCTCTTCCGTCTCCAGTCAGAAGCGGCTCCGGTCCTACCGGATGCATCTCCGGCCAGTGGGGCGGCAGCTGCCATCATTATGGCCGCCGGCCACCCTTTCAAAGAATATTTATTCTCATGAACAGTTGAACACAAACACTTATTTTAATAAATAAATTCAAATACAAATAAATATGTGGATACGTCTCATACGATCAAACATAAAATTATGTACTGTTCACTTGAATAGTAACAGAAAAATTATTGGGTTTTGATTCTCAATCAAAATTTAGCAAAGTTCATATAATCCAACAATTGCAATCATGTGAAACTGGCTCTGATACCACTGATAGTTTATATGCGGAATTAAACTATAAACAAACAACATGTTTTCAACAAAACATCATCCATGATTTATGATTACAATTTCGGATTCGATTTCATACCTGACACGGGAATTTAGGAATCTACAAACCTTAAGCCGCTTTACGATCCAATCCAAAGCTCCAGCAATTCAGAACAACAACTCAGATGTGTTGCCTCCTAAGGGATTTATGTCACTCTTTCGTTATTGGGATTTCCCTAATAGGTTCTGATGACCAACCCCTTGAATATAACAATTATATTTATAGGCCTTAGAAAAACCCTAGAAAGAGCACGAGACATAGGATCCTTAGGGATCTCAAATTCCAACCGTAGGATAACACTGAAGAACTCTTCTTTTAATACAATTAGGGCTTCTACTAATTACAATCAAGTCCATCAATATATTGTAATTGACCCCTGGAATTTAAGATTATTGCAAATATACCCCTTTTACATACAATTAATTCCTTCCACCATACTATATTCCATATGAGATATTAGGACCGAATTAATCAATTTGGTTAACGAGGGCACATAATTCTAACAGAACATGCGTACTTCCAAGCAGCTCTTAACCTCAAAAGCCAAGCAAGCACACTTCAATTCCTCGAAAGTGCTGGTAACTTGCTTTTTCCGTTATCACATCATTAATCCTAAATTAGTGGTTCGTATTCAACATGCTTTTAACCATTTAGGGGTAATTTCTTCCTTGATAGGAATTCAACCTGACGGAGGTTTCTACAGCTTAACTAGCATAAACAGCGCTATACAAGGAGGACTTGGACACGAACCTTACATAGAATGCAACACTGATGCATCGGGGAATAGCCAACTGTACCAAGTTTATCTCTGCGTTGACTATTATGGATCGAGCTTCATAGATTGTCCAGTGTTCCCTACTAGTGGTTCTTGTCCCTCTAGCATTGAGTTCCCAACCTTCTAACTCGTAGGAGAGGAATGGAAGGACGAAGCTATATGGAGGCTACCTAGCCAAAACATAATAACATTATACCATAACTCCTTGCATTGCTGGTTCGATGAGTTGTATGAGTCCTAAAATAAATGAAATGTTGTGAGTGATAAAATGTTTGCTACACGGTAGTGTACCTACCAAGTTTTACCCAATAAATGTTGCCATCTTTGCAGGAAGGTATTTTATTTCAACATTGTGAAAAGTACCATGAGATAAAACATCGTGGCTCCTTTATTTCAAGGGGACATTCTTATCTCTTCACATACATATTACACATTTCCCCTCTTCAAACTCCTTTTTTTTGCTTTCTGTTTTTCACGTTTCCCATTGATTAGTGTGCAACTGTCACGTTTTACTAAAGGTAATCTACTTTAGGGCAAGGATGTATAATTAATGGTGGTATCTATTTGAATATTGTCAAAGAGGGATAATTTTGCAGGAACTCTAAGCCTCAAAGACTGTTGAAGACCTCCATCAAGGCAGCCAGAAATCCCATTTAGTTAAAATAACTTAATATTAGTACTATTTATTAAAGTTTGTGGGATCTTGTGTACCCTCATTGTCTCCTAGGTAAGCAATCACAAATACACCCAAACTACTTAATTAATTTGGACCATAAGATTGTTCTCAATTGTCATGTTTGACAAATAACTAGTATTCCAACACATTAACCTTAGTCGTTTTCTAGAATGGTACAGATTTTGAACCCTTAAGCTCAAAAGTCAATCTAACACACTTCTTTTGCCGTTTTCTCTTTTTAAGCCTGAATCTAATGGTTCGTATTGGACATATTTATAAACTGCTATATTACATAAGGTCTGAGCTCTCTGGGCTTACAACATACCAAAGTCATGGGTGATTTGAGTGTTAAATCAAGATCTGGACTGTCTGAAGTTAGGTTCCATGATTTAAAGTTTGTGGGATCTTGTGTACCCTCATTGTCTCCTAGGTAAGCAATCACAAATACACCCAAACTACTTAATTAATTTGGACCATAAGATTGTTCTCAATTGTCATGTTTGACAAATAACTAGTATTCCAACACATTAACCTTAGTCGTTGTCTAGAATGGTACAGATTTTGAACCCTTAAGCTCAAAAGTCAATCTAACACACTTCTTTTGCCGTTTTCTCTTTTTAAGCCTGAATCTAATGGTTCGTATTGGACATATTTATAACCTTTGCGGGATAATTTTTTCCTTATTATGAATTTTACTAGATGGAGGCTTAGACGGCTTGACTAGGATAGCATATGTTATATAGTTAGGAGGACTTTGATACGAACCTCACATAATACATAGAATGCAATACTGATGCATCCGGGAATAGCCAATTATACCACGTTTATATTTGCATTTAATAATCAAAATTAAGTAGTTCAGCAGAACTTCTGATTACTCTATTAAACATAAAAACAGCTAGAAATCCCACTTTGATCAAATAACGTAATATTAAAATCATTTATTCAAAATGGAAATAGAAATTATGTCAATTTATCAAATAGGTAAAAACTATTGGTGCTTAACATAATACTGGAGCCTAAACTACTCATTTCGAAGATCATAAAATATCTATATATATAATCACTCTGAGGCAAAAAACTATGGCAGAAGTAAGACATATGTTTCAAACGTTTTAACATTATAAATTATATTCAATTGTCCACAAAACTTATATGATAGCAGCAACTTACTGCCAGCAGAGCGTGCATATGAAATATAATATTTACTGTATGTAGAAGAGTTCTCCCGCACTAGTTTATCCATTAAGTAAATATAGCGAACGACCCAACCCAATAAAAGATATTGTTAGCCCAAGGTTGTTTGAATTTGATGATAACAAACCGTATGCTAGCTTTGAAGGATTTTAGATTTTCATCTTCTCAATCCTCATTTGCTAAAGATTTTCTTCGAAAGGTTTGAAAATCTCTATCTTCAAAAGTCTCTCCATATTCTTTAACACCTTTGAATAGGCTAAAAGGTCCACATTTTTCAATGTAGGCATTTAAAGAAGAATTGGTGTGAAAATGACATCTCCAAGTAGCAGAAAATCTCTCCAGCTTTGATGATGTCGACACATATACAGATAGATGATGTAGATCGGGATCCGCAAGGCCTGGTAAAGTTGCGAAAAGGATTTAGCCAGAGGTAGAGGAAAGTTCTGGGATGACACTCAGCCAGCGGTAGCAGTAGCAGAAGCCACTCGACGCGACTAAGCCACTCGCTTGATTGGAAGGAGGATGCCACTCAACTCCAAAGCAAGAGACCATTGCAAGAATTTTATTTTTGAATCAAAAGTTCATCCTCTTTATTTTTTATCTTCATTCATATATAGAGTTCATTATATAATGGTCAAGCTATAAAAACGAGATGATAAAGTCTAGACAATTCACATAGGTTGAATGTAGGACCTTTTGAAAAATAGCAGACAATTCAATGCAATATGCACTCGGACCCTCCTTCTTTAGAACTCGACAAGGGCCAAACTTCCTCTGTTACAACTTGATATAAGTTCTGACAGAAAATCTCTCATTCTGTAGATAAACGATAACTAGATCTCCTTCTTTGAAACTTCCTTTGATGAACATCAGCCTTTGACTTATAAAATTGTGTAGAATGCTGCAATTGATGTCGAACTTGTTCATGAACCTCCTTTATATGCTCAACAAACTCTTAATCTTCCATACTTACTCTTCCTTGATTTGACAATGGCAGGAGATCAAGAATATGACTTGGATTGTTGCCATAGAAAACTTCAAATTGAGACTTCTTCTTTGATCGATTGGCTGGGCTATTGTATGGAAATTCTGCATGAGGATGACAAAGTCCAACTTCTTTAGATACTCTTCAATTAAACATCTCAGCAAATTTCCAAGAGATTTATTAACTACTTCAGTTTTTCCATTAGTTTGAGGATGGTAAGCACTAGAGAATTGCAAATGAATCACCAAAAATTTCCATAGTTTCCTTCAAAAGTGACTAACAAACTTCACATGATGATCCAAAGTAATGGACTGAAAGACTATGTAGCAACCCAAGAGGGGGGTGAATTGAGTTTAAATAAAAATTAAAATTTTTCAAGAGATTTAAAACACCAATCACAAACAATCACAATAAACCACAGCAGTATAAAAATAATGGAATTTAAGAAGATAAGGGTTGAAGAGATAACACCGTAGTTTTTAGATGGTTGGCTAAAACACTTGCCTACATCCACCCCCAAGGCTATTGACTTCCTTGGGCGTCCCTCACTATAATCGAATAGCAAGTACATCTTAGCTTTCGGGGTGCTAAGGAACCGTTACAAAGCATTTTCAAAGATCACGCTTAAACTCTTCACAAATCCTCACAACCTAAAGGATTTCTTCTACTCTCACAAGTAGAACCCAGTGTTTACTCAACACTCTCAAGGTTTAAATGGAATGGGTACAAGGTGAAAAACTCACGTATTGACTCTTTAAGGCCGGATATTCAAGTATGAGGTACAAGGGTAGGAGAGAGGATAGATTTACAATAGAAGACTTGAAATTTGATGGTGAAAGAGTAGGCCTTCTCAATAGGTGCGGAACTTCTCTCTTCTTCAAAGCTTTCCCTCTTTTCTCAAGAGTTAGGTCAAAGAGTAATTGCAAAATCGTGTGTGTAGGTGAGAGCTCTTGTTTTCTTCAACAACCGGTCTTCTATTTTACCCATTTTGTCTTCAACGGTCGAGTGGGTAGGTGAGAGAGCCGTTGGAAACTTTTCCATGAAATGAGGAACGATTTAATGCCTTTTATGGCCTTCCGGAAAATCCTCAATCCTGTGTAATGTGTCTACACTTCAACTAGCATGTGCTGACACATAAAATTTGAACTAAAAATTAGTTCTCGAGAGTCAGTGCAATGTGTCGACACTATAAGGTCAATGTGTCGACACATGTCTCGGGTGTAAGTGCGATGTGTCGACACTATAGGGTCAATGTGTCGACACATGTTTTTGCCTGGAAAAACATGTCTCGGGTGTTAGTGCAATGTGTCGACATTTGTACTGAATGTGTCGACACCTAAAAGTCCTGGAGACAAAAATCAGTGTTTTTTAAATTTTCAAACCATTCCAAAACGATTTTAAGTGTCTTATCTTTTGAAAGAAAATATCTAGCATCACGTGTAAAGATCTTTAAGAACATAAAGACGGTTGTTAGAGAGATAAACTCAATCCTATTGAAATATAACTTGGAATTTGTGGATTGATAAAATTTATTCTAAAGTCCTAAAAAAAACTTAGAAACTTTTGTTATCATCAAAATCATTTATAAATTCTTTGTAAAACAACCTTGGGCTAACATGGACTTTGGAACTCCATGTAGACGAACAAATTCTTTAACAAATAAGGCGGTTATACGAGATGCATCAGTAGAATTCTTACATGGTATAAAGTGTGCCATGTTCAAGAAATTATCCACCACCACAAATAGCCATGTTCTGTGTTCCTTTGGTAGGATGTCTAGAAGCATTTGAAGAATTAAAAAGGATACTTAGCAAACCCTTCACTCCTACATTTCTTGATCCCCGGACACAGCCGTAAGTGTAGCACTCATACAAGACGAAAGGGGTATTTAGCGCCCGATATACTACAAGCATGTTTGTTTGCAAAATTATTCTAGAATACAATGTATTTAACAAAATTTACAAAACGAACATCCAAAATTTCAAAAAATCCTACACAGACAACAATACCTTTTATAGAAACTTCAACAACTTTTCACACAAATTTCGATATCTATTTAAAAAAATAACAAATCTTCTCTCTCCATACTTTTCCACGAAACTCCAATATTTTTGTATTAAACAATTACATCAAATCACCCCTCTCTACACCTTTTTACCTTATTCAATAAAAATTAAATGTCTTTAAAACTTTTCAACAACCTTTACACAAAAACCTATAAAAGTCCAATCTAAATAAATATTCACAATTCTACCAAAAATCCTACAAATCTTACAATTTTTTATAAAACAAAAATCTTGTACATCAATACAACTTTGCGAGGTGTCGAACCTCGATATCCCGACATAGATAAGCTAGCATTAACCAACATTACCTCTGTTAGAAAATTGAGGTCATACTTCCAAGCTCATCCTATAGTCATTATGACTGATCTACCGTTGCGACAGATTTTAGGAAAACCCGATGCATCAGGAAGGTTAGTCAAGTGTTCGGTGGAACTCGGGGAGTTTGATATTGAGTATCAACCTTGAACTGCAAGTAAGGGACAAGAGGTAGGAAATTTCATCATTGAATTCACCTTGTCAGAATTCCAAGAAGAGAATCACAAACCAGAACCCTAGAAGATTTATGTAGATGGACTGTCCAAGCAAGAAGTTGGGGGCATAGGAATAGTCATCGAGATTCCTAAGGAAGAACAAATAAAATTCGTGATAAAATTGGAGATTCACGCCCCGAGTAGTGGGGTTCAACCAAGAAAAAAATGAAGAAGGGAAGAAAGTTGACCTTGAATGGCTAGAAGGAAAAAGCGAAGACTCATGGGTCGGAGTGGAGGCTTACAAACAAAAGACCGTGAACTACTACAATGCCAAGGTTAGGCCACTTAACTTTACTCCAGGAGATTTAGTGCATAAGAAAATATTCCAAGGATCCAAAGACCATCAACAAGGCAAGCTACACTAACTCTTACAGCGGAAAACTTTTTTTTTTAACTATACACATCGGAAGACTCACTCAGGATCCACATGTTGGCTGAGATACAAGCTCAATGAACATAACCCCTCGGTGAATGAATTAAAATTCAAAAAAGTCTTTACATTGCATCTTGTTCGCAAACGTATACAAATACCATCTAGGGTAACATGCTGCCACTCAAATCAGAACAAACACTCACTAGTGCTCACTCGGAGTTTACCAACTCCGACTCCGGTTCACAAACTTCTAGGATTTCTACGTGAGATAATCCTCTGCTCCCCGATTTTCTTGTGGATCTAGAATGATACAATTAAAAACTATGAGTCGAAAGTCTCAGTAAGGAACATCAGTTTGAAACAAGAGCTTTGATAAAACATGGCTTTAAAACATACTTACTTCAATGCACTGTAGCGATAAGAGAAGAAATGCATAACTGGAAATCATGAGTTAGTGCATAAACCATGATGCATTTGCATGCTTCGTGATGCACATGCCATGCACTAAAATCTCTTGCCACTCTTGGCCCTTTCAAATCTCGAAATTGGCCCCAGGCCCTTGAAAATATTTCTTTCATAACTTGTTCTTGAAATTGGCCCCTGGCCCTTGAAAATCATTCATTCATTCATGTGGGCTACTTACGCTCCATTTAACCCCTGGAGTCCTGGTTGTGCGTTCCCATCGGAACCGTCTCCCTTACCTTTGGAGACATTTCATCTGGTCGAGCTAGCCCTTGAAGTGGCCCCAGGCCTAATGGCTAGACACGACCCTTGGAGGTGCCACACCTTCTCGAGCAACGTTCCTCGGTGTGGTTGCACATACCTCAAGGACTTACCCAACCTTCTCGATCAACGTCCCTCGGTATGGGCGTCCTAGGTTTTATCCATCCATCCTTCTCGATCAAAGTTCCTCGGTATGGATGATAAACCTCACTTAACTTGGTACGGATCCGACCAAAGCCCCAAATCAAGTCTCATAACATACGTACTCTTTTCATTTGCATAAAACAATCTTTCATGTTTCTATGCAATGAACATGTCATGCCACACTTGAAAACATCGTAATTTCATTTACATCAAAACGTCTCTCATGCGTTCATGCAAATGATCATGCTATAACATGTTCGAAACATCATGCGTACTTGAAACATTCTTTATGCACAATACATGTCACTTGTATTAAAAACATCTTGCCATGCACAATAAGACATGCAGTGTATCATTCCAGTTTTCCAAATCGGGTAAGATTCACTTACAGTACTCCTTGCAACCTTCTCGGTTCTCACTTGGCTCTTTGCCTACAAGGAATAGGTTCGATTCTCAATATGCTGAGTATACGTGAAATTATATCAACACGCTTTGGTTCTATGAACTATTCGAGGAAACCTATCGTGAAATCCACTAAGCAATGAATAGTGATAATTAAGCACTTAACTTAATCTTAACGATATAATATAGTTGCTGAATTTCTCTTAGTCCAATTGAAGCTCTTGTTCACCTCTTAACTTTGAACTCCCCGTCCATTGTAACGGTTTCAAACGGCAACTATATATATTTACTTCGATATTGTAGATTTATACATTGCCTTAATTATTTTAATCGCTTAATATCTTATTTAATCTTTTACTTTCTACTAATTAAGCTTAGGTTATTTAATTACTTAATTCTATTGCAATATATTTCTATTCTTGTTTAGGACTCTAATCAGCAAACTAATTGCTCTAGAATTAAATCTTAATCTTCCTTTTATTTCGTGTATTCAATTAAATCTTTACATTAATCAATCACTAACCTTAATCATACTAACCTTAATCATAATTAACTCTTTGCTTGGACATTAGATCTCTATGCAACCCGAAACATTAGCTATATTTTTTTCGCCATAAGTTTCGGCCAACCTAATTAAATCCTCAATCTATACTTAACACCACAAGGTTTTGCTAATTCTTTTAACCCGAACCTTTAAGCCTATTATCCATGTTTTTCTCTTACTAATATGGTGTTTTTTATGATTGAGCTTTAATCCTCTAATCCATTTGGCCATAACCCTAATTTCATTTATCCATCACAAGTAAATATAATCTTATTGTTATAGGGTTGCTATTAGGGTTTCTCTTATTAGGTCATTCGGCCATGTTCCACTTTAAGCATTCCTTGTCTAAATTTTCTTCTCCAACGGTGATCCCATCCTCCATTTTCAGATTCACAACCTAGGATCTACACATCACAAAACAACTCCAAGATCTAGCACAACATCATATTCGGCCAACACACATTTTCATAGAATAATTAGGTTTTCCTTAGTTCTTTCGATTTGCATGCAACCTACTATATTTCAAGACTAGCCTATATGCATATGTTCACCAAACTTTACACATATCATGGTCATTCATCAAATTGACACTTAACAAAATTATATTTGAAGATCCAATACATACAAGATTCGGCCAACACCAACCAACACAACTTTTCATGCCAAAACTTGCAACATGCATTCCTTTACATTTTTCTAACTTTCAAGTTCGGATTTCATGCCTATATAGCTAGATCTAACATCATAACTTAGGGTTGGTCTTCTAAACTCAAGATCTAACAAAAATCAAGACACCAACTCAAGATCCAACCAAGAGACATTCGTCCAACCATCAATACTTAGCACTAACAACCATTTTTGGCCTCACCTTGACGATTGAACACAAGCTTTGACCAAATAAGTGTATCTTTCACTTAGAACACCCGGTTTTCACAAATCCTTCTTTAACTCCAACTTTCGGTTCACCCTTTTGGAATGATTCCAAGCCTGATATAAGGTGCTAAAATAGGTTTTATGGTGGGGAAAATAAAAACAAGGAAATGCTTGAAACTTGAAAAGATTTAGTTCTAAGAAAGTGAGCTAGATTTCAACAAGGGAAAAAGGCTAGGTGGATAGAAATTTCCAAGAGAAGAAATGAGTTGTTCAAAGGGAAGATTCGATCACCTCAAGGAAAAGAAACAAACTAAGACTTTAGAGGAATGATTTGGTTGCAAGAAGAAAAGAACAAGGCTTGAGCTTAAGGGAAAGGTTCGGCCAAGAGAGGAAAAGAGAGAGTTGAAATGGGAGGGTGATATTCGGCCAAGAGAAGCAAATGAAGAGTGAAATTGAAATGCTAAGTGTGAGGGTGAGTTCACTTGAAGCAATTGAGTCTCCCAAGGTGAAATTATGGCAATGACAAGGACAATGACATGTTGAAAATGACAAGAGAGAGAAGGAAAGAGGGGGGGTGAATTTGGGTTGCTCTTGGCCGACCATTGCATGTCCATTTCACTCCCTTTTTCTCCTCATTTTCTCTCACCTCCTCCCTTGTCTCCTCAAGCCATGTCTCCCACGTGAATTCCTCCTTCTCCCTTTGCCTTTTCTCTAATTTCTATTCCTTGTCTTGTCTTGTCACTTAATTGCTCTCCATCTGTCTTCACATGGGATCACCACATAAGGCTTTTCACTCCTTGCATCTTCACGTAAATGGTCTTGTCTCTTCTTGGTTTGCCTCTTGTTTAGTTCATTTATGATGTTTGGTTACAACTCAACTAAATTAGTTACTCTCACAACTAACTTTCTAGTTACTCTCACAACCAACTTTCAACTTAGTTACTTTTGTCACCTAACTTATCTCCTATAAGCACTCTAGCTTATCTAGTTCAATTACATAGCTTATCATCTTATAAGCATGACAACATATCTCAAGATAATGGTTCTAGCCTATCTCTACGATAGCCACAACAACTTATTACATAAAAAGTTTCCTAGCTTATCATTATGCTAGCTTATCACTATGATAAGCAAGTGTGCTTATCATTTTAAACTCTCTTAAAACTTATCATATGCCTAGTAGCTTATCATCTAATATTTCTAATGATAATCAAACTATTAATTTAGGCCACATAATAATGATATATGCCACCTATTAATGACACACAAAAATATTCAAATACTCAAAGGAAATTCATGATTTTTTCCATTTAATTATTTTCGGCCGATATATTTATATATCTTTAATCACATTTAATTCCATGGATTATGAAATATACTAAGCAAATGAAAAATATAAATCCATAAGAGAAACTTACCTTGCAAGTTTCGGCTCTTAGGGAAATAAAATTAAACTTGCACAAAACTTCCATAATGAAAAGAAAATTATTTTAGGGAAAAATTTATGAAATAAAATCTCATATTAATTAATGTACCTTAACATAAAGCTCAGGTCATACATTGGCCAAAAATATGGCCCCATAATTTAAATTAAAACTAATACATTGAAAATAGCAAAAGCAAAGTTCGGGGTCTCACATCGTCGCTTAGAAGGATTTCCACCCAAAGGAAGGGCTTGGACGAAATATTCATCTACATTCTCCGTACAAAGAAGAAAATCTCAGATCACAAGGTTGCCTTCATAGAGAGCAATTACCCCATCCTCTTCATTTGGAGAAAGAACCGGAGTATCTTTCTTGTAAGATTCAGGAACATAAACCAAAATCCCAACACAAAGAAGAAGAACGAGAGGACTCTCTGGGAAATCGCTCCGAACCAACACCCCAAATATAAAAAGAAAACTTTGTGCCATCCATGATTGTTGTTTGGAGAATGCGTGACGAAAGAAGGTCTGTTCGGACGAGGATGGAAATACCAATACTTGTTCGCATAGAAAGAAAGCACGATAGCATAAAATCACATAATTCATTAAATGTCAAGTGGAATTCTACCCCGAAGTGCATGACCCACTGTCACTTCCCGAACGACATCCCGCAGGGACCGTGACAGCCGCGTGCTATCCCCCGGATGGCTCCAGCGTTCTTACTTATTGTTTTACTTGATTACGGCGGAAACGTACAGGATCGCACGGGGTTCGAGCTAAACTTACATAATTATGGTTCTCATTAAGTTCATACAAAACATATATATATCACATATCAAGCCAGTTAGTGACGATCAAGTCACTATCATCAAAAGTATGAAACATAAATTCTTGGGCTTCTAGGTCAGGTAGTCCTCCTGACTCTCTTCACCTGAGACATCTGGAATGACACAATTTTAAAAACGTGAGTCAAAAAGACTCAGTAAGGGAAAGACATAAAACTTAAAACATGCTCTTGACTTGTACTTGCATAATCATGAAAGAGAATAAACTTGATTCGTGATGCACATGCATGCTCTTGCTTGAAGTTGGCCCCAGGCCCTTGAAAATATCTCTTTCATGCTTGACCGTGAAATCGGCCCTTGGCCCGTGAAAATATTTCTTATTCATACTTGTGCCACTCTTGGCCTTTTCATAATCATTTCATATTTCTTATTTGTGGGCTCGCTCCATTTAACCCCTGAAGTCAGGGTTGTGCGTTCCCTTCGGAACCGTCCTCGAATTCCCTTGGAGACCTTACATACGGTCAGTTAGCGCACCTTCTCAATGTCCTTCAGTGGCTAGGCATGACCCTTGGAGGCACCACACCTTCTCAATGTCCTTCAGTGTGGTTTGCACAGCCTCGTGGATTCACCCATCCTTCTCACATTTTTCCTTCGGTATGGGAGTCCACCTTGATGGTACGGTACCGACCAGTGCCCCTTAATTTAACTTATCGTTTCATAAAGCTTCTCTTAGTTTTTCCATAAAATCATTGCATAAAATTTCTTCTTGAAAAATTCATGCAATGCACATGTCATGTCATGCTTGCTTAAAATTCATGCTTGTTCATGAAACGATGCAGTGTGTCATTCCAGTTTTGAAAAAGAACACTTACTGTCCACTTACAATATCCACTTACACTTGGTCTTCTTTGGTCGTGTATACAGACACGTGGATCGCCTACAAGCGATTCAAATATTTCTTAGACTTTAAGAATAGTATGCAATCATTAAATATTTTTATTTTTGAAATCGGTCATCAACCAAAGATATATATATATATATATATATCACTGAAATTCATTTAATCATTTAAAAATATTTTATTTATTCTTTTCCTTAACAATATTCAAAACTTAGTTTATTAAATCATTAATATTTTTATTGAAATAAAAATATATTTATCCATGTACATGCCTCGATTAGGGTTAAATAATAATAATTTATTAAAAGATCATGGTTCTTCAATATTTGTTCCAACTAGATTAAACCCTAATTTCTATATCTATCACAACAATGATAAATCCTTTTTTTTATAAATTGCACTTAGGGTTATATTTTCTTACAACATTCGGCCATCACTATTTTATACACCAATTAGTCACAACTTTTACTCCAATGGTGATCCCAGCCTCCATTCAACAATTTCACAACCTAATGTCTATAAGTCAAGGCACCAATACAATGTATAACTTTCGGCCAACTCATATTTTCACCCAAACGATTAAGTTTCTTTTGTTTCCTTCAATATGCATGCATCTAATACTTATCATAATCATCTACCATGCATTGGGGTCATAATTCTTGCACATATCATGGCCAATGTCCAGATTTAAACATATACAAAACTATACATAAAATTCTAAGCATATCATATTCGGCCATACCTCAAAATATCACCTTTTTCATGCTAAAAATTATAACATGCATATCCTTTGCATTTGTGACCTAACTAGCATGCATACACTTAATCTTTTCATCAAATAATTCCATCAACATTAGATCCTCACTTTATACACACTACCATCCATAGATCTAAACAAAATAATCAACTTTCATCAAACCAACACATCAAGACCTAGATCTAGCTTCCTTAACATGCATTGTTCTCCATTTGCATTTTTCTTTACATACAACCTTAGATGTAAGGTTTCCATGGGTAGATCTAGCATGTAAACAACCTAGGGTTCTTAAGCATTCAAGATCCAACAACATCAAGACATATTACGACCTAAACTTCAAGATCTACACATAACTCATTCGGTCACTTATGCTAAACCAACAACATCACATTGTTCTTACCTTGTTGACTATCCAAGCTTGAGCACCTAGAAAATAAAGTACCTTTGGTTAGTATTTGTGAAGCTTAAGGCAAGATCATCAATAAAACCAAACTTACCTTCAACCTTTACCAACTCTTCCTAGCTTTATGTCCTTCAAAGATTCGGTCCACCCTCCTTAGAAATGTCCAAGCTTGATTTAAAGGAGGTTCTATGGTGGTTAAGAGAACATGGTAGGCTTTGAAGAGAAATGATGTCAAATGGCTAGGGTTTTCAAGGAAGGATTGTGTTTACACCAAGAGAGATTTTTGTCTACAATAAGAGAGATTTGAACTTGGCTTTTAGAATGGAATTTGGTAAGCTAGAAGAATGTGGTTTAGGTGCAAGATGAAAAAGGAACAAACCTTGAACTCTAGGGGATGGTTCGGCCAAGTGCTTGAAAATGGGAGAAAGTTGAGAGCAATGAAGGGTTCGGCCAAATGAGGAAGAATTGGAGTGTGAGGTGAGATGTGAATTTCGGTCATGGCATTTGCAAGAGAGATGTGAGAGATTGAGTCTCCCAAGGCAACTCTAAGGCTATGACATAAAGCTTGAGAGAGTGAATTGACAAGAGAGAAATTGAAATGAAAAGTGGTGAAAGGGGGGGGGGTGTTTGCCGACCAAGCTTGGGTTCCATCTCTCTCTCTCTTCTTTTATTTCTTTTCATCTCTTTTCTCACATCACTTCCTTGTCTCCTTAGCAAAGCTTGTATTGAATTTCCTCATTCTCTCTCTTCACATGCATCCATCGACATTTCCCTTCTCCCTTGCTTTTTTTTTTCTCTTCTCTTTTACAATTATGTGTTGTCTCATCACTCTTACACAACTTACACCTTACACTTCACATGGCCTCACTTTATGGCTTTTCAAATTCACCTCTACCCCTTTCACGTAAATGCCTTGCCCTTTGCTTAGTTTGGTTGCTTTTCAACCAACATAGTTACGTCCACATTAAATTGCAACCAACTTTCAACTTGGTTTTCTCTCTCACCTAACTTATTACTTTATAAGCTCTCTTGCTTATCTAATCCATTCCAATAGCTTATCACTTCATAAGCATGATATCTTATCATGTGATAACGGCCCTAACCTATCTCTACAATAATCACAAGGCCTTATCACTCTAAAAGTTCCCTAACTTATCATGCTTGCTTATTATCACTATGATAAGCAAGTGTGCTTATCATTAAATCTTCTCTTAGACTTATCACATGAATACATAGCTTATCATAGAATATTCAAATGGAAATTCTATTAATAATATAGGCCACATGGTAATAATACATGTCTCATATGAAAGCTATAAAAATATTCAATCCATGTATTCAAAAGAATTTCATCATTTAATCTATTAATTAATTTCGGCTTATACAAAGAAATTATTAAATCATAATTCAAATTCTATGGTCCATGAATCATATTAAGTAAATGAAAAATATAAATTTGTAAGAGAGAAACTTACTTGAAATTTCGGCTCCTAAAATAAATATAATTTAAACTTGCATAAAATGGCATTAAAATTATTTAAAGAGATTTTATGAAATAAAATCCCATTTTAATCGAAATACCATAACATAAGGATTAGGCCATACATTGGCCAAAAACATAGCCCCATGAAGAAATAAAAGCTATTACATTGGAAAATAAAAGATAATACATAAGAAATTACGTAGGAGAAAATCGGGGTCTCACACCCACAACATGGCACATCCCAATAAAACCCTGCAACCATTGGGAGCTATCTAGGTTGGAGAAAGGCGCAAATGCCCTCAGATTAGACGAACAATCTTGATCTTGTGGAATATTAAAGTTTCTTGATCTTGTCTACAATTGATCCTTCAATCCTCAATAATCGTTAGATCTTATGATCTCGCACCTTGAGTCTTTCGATTTCACATCTTAGCAACCTAAATGTTCTGCCTCCTTCCCTTCCATGCTCACAACCGTCTCAGGTTTTTTTGAGATCATGTTGGCCAACCCAAAAACTAACAATCCTTCATCTGGAGTTGCCCTTCTTCCTTGGCCCAAGCACGCGACACAGGGATCTCATCCCTTAATGCCCGCTTAGAACCCTTGGCACCGCCAAAATCCACGGTTGCCCATGTCCAACAATCTGCAGGCAGGCCAGAAAATTACCAACGCCCGACCAGGGTGTGCCAGAGCTGGCCATGGTGTGGCATGGCCAAGCCCATGCACCCCAACTGGTTGTACGGGTGTTGTGTTGGCCATGAGTTCTAACGTTGGGGCTCCAGTTGTGCCACAGCCAACCTTGGCAGGAACTGAACTCTAAACCCTTTGGTAGACCAAATTGGAAGAATTATGACCAGAATAATAAACCAGAGAAAAGAAAGTTCAGAAATAAATTAGAGCAAGGACTACAATGTCAAGGGTGCGAAGGATTTGGACACTTTAAAGCTGAATGTCCTACCTTTTTGGAATCGAAGGGAAATAATGCTTTGAAGAGATCTTTCTCGTATTCTAATTCGTAGTCAACCTCCTCAGACCATGACGACTCTAATGATAATAAGGTAAATCAAGTTGCATTTAAAACCACAGTTTAAACTAATGAGTTTGCTCATTTTAATGATGCAGAAGAAACTATCGCTAAAGATGCAGATGACCTTGAGTGTCTAAAGGAAACTTATCAAGAGTTATATCAAGAGAGTATTACAGTAAAGAAGGAGAATTGTGTGACTCTTAAGAAAATCAATCTTTTTCAAAAAGAGAGAGACGAGTTAGCTGAAACATTACTAGAAAAACATTCTATAGTTCGAGAGCTTATTGTATGAATGCCTCTCTTAAAGAGTGTGTCGTGAAATTAATGAAGGAGCTGGACCAAAGAAATGTACAGCTGAAGAATTTTGTCAAGTGGAACCAACAAACAAGATAAGATGTTTAGCATTAGATATTCGGATGGTGATACCCACAGGTTTGAATAAAGTAAATCAAGTAGTTAATTACAAACCTCCTACTTCTATTAATTCTAAACCTCATATTTCTATTAATTATAAGTTTTTCAGATTCATACCTACTTGGTATCACTGTAGTAAAGTTGGTCATACTAAACCTAAGTGCGTTGATCTTGTGAGAAATAAAAATAGACGTGTTTCTATGTTCATAAATGATTTTTCAAAATATAAACTTAGTAAGTCAATGATGCAAGTGAGTGTTCTATCTTAGCAAATTCTGCTTATTAATCAGAAGTAAAATATTTCGGTTAACCAAGAGCTGAATTGGAGAAATAAAGAGACTGACTATTGTTTTGTAACACATATTGCCTTGAAGGCAAAGACCAATTTCATTTGTTACCTTGAAAACGGTTGCTCCAAACATATGTGTGTAGATACAAGAACATATCAGATGAAACTGGTATTGTTGTTAGCAAAAAAATCTCAACGATATAGCTCAAGGCTATACACAAGGCATTGATTTCGATAAAACATTTGCACCGGTAGCTAGAATAGAGTCCACTTGAATTCTATTACTATATCTTGCTCCATCGGGTTTAAACTACACCCAATGGATATAAAGACTGCGTTTTTAAATGGTATTTTACAATAAGAAGTTTTTGTTGAACAACCCAAAGGTTTCATTGAATAAAGCACTTTATGGACTAAAAGAAGTCCCTAGAGCTTGGAATGAAAGGTTGACTGCTTATTTGTTGGAAAATGATTCCACGAGAGGAGGTGTTGATCCTACACTATTTATTAATAAAATTTATAATAACAACATCATTGCACAAATCTATGCTGATGATATAGATTTTGGCTCTCCTATGACATTGCTTGCCTTAGAATTTGCTAAATCCATGAAAAATGAGTTCGAGATGAGTATGGTTGCCGAATTTCATTACTTTCATGGTTTGAAAATCAAACAAGCAGAGATGGTTTGTTTATTTATCAATCGAAGTATAAAAAAACTCTTGTGAAAAGATTTGGTTTAGACAGCAAAAAGCACACAAAAGTTCCTATGAATACTTCAGCTTGCCTTAGTTGATGCCACATAAGAACAAAGAGTTGGTTTTGAGAAGTGGTATGAGGCAGACGACTTGTCTCGATGTTAGATATTATCATCTGCAACCAACATATTGCAAAACCAAAAGAGATGCTTTTATATCTGCAAGAGTTATTTGGAGAGTAGGGTCGATATGCCTGCCAAAAGGTTGGACCACTATTGGCATATCTGCCTGAATCGTTCAACGAGTTTGTGTTAAACTATAATACGAACAAGATGATAGTGACTTTGTTATAGTTGTATAATATGTTACAGGGAGCTAAAGAACTTATCAAAATGTAGACAGGTTCCCTGATTATAATGGACAAGTCAAAGTCAACTTGACCACGACAATTAAATCCAAGGGAAACAAATTTAAGAAACGAGTAGGTCTAAGCTTACCTCGAATGAAAAGAAGGAGGAAACAAGTGAGCCAAATAAAAAGGCCAAAGAAAACTGTCCACTGCCGCAAACCAGGATTTCTAAGGGCTTTAGAAACTCAAAGACTGGATGAGCAGGGTGTCATTTCAAAGATGGTGACGACTGCATGTATTGCATCGACCACCCTAGGGACTTTTCATCTAAGACTACAACGGAACAAAGCTTTGATTTTAGAGGATTTTCCTTTTGTACCAGCAAATCAAAAAATAGCTTTGGAAGTATTTTAAGTCATGTGTTGGTCAATCCATAATTCTGTTTTTGCAATCTAAATTGATTTGGTCTCTCTCAATGATATATAGTAGTATAATTGTATTGAACACTATGGCTCAAACTTTAACAATCAAATTTTTATTGTAGGAGTTATATCAAGTAAAGGAGGAAAGGACTTCAAATCTCTAAAGCACTAAAAACTTCTCCTGCAATGATGGTGTCGACAAACTGGAAGTAAGTGTCGATATATCGCACTGCAAACCGATAACCATTTTGAGGGTCTACACATGAGAAGATGATGTTGACACATGAGATGATAGTGTCGAAAAATATCAGTGACACCTGAAAGCATGTTTCCAAGCTTGAAGATGGTGTCCCCACATTGGAGCAATGTGTCGACACATGTTACGGAAATCCTATTTCATTAAAGATGACAACAACTCTAATTTTAAGACGTTCGGGCACTTAGGGCATCTCTCCCACATTGTAAAAAGGCCCTTGGGGACCACCCAACATTGAAGACTTAAAATACAAAAAGATGAAGAGATAAAAGGCAATGACCTACATCGTCAATCTTCACCTAGCCTACCAAGAGAGAGAAAAGAGCAAAAAGAGACAGTTTGCACGGATCCCTAGAAAGCTACTACTACCACTTGCCATTACTATAGCACTCAATCTCTGATCTTCGTCTTCTTGCTCATTATTGTACCTTGTATTTGCACATCAGGCCTTTAGAGCAACTGATCATTACTTCTTTCATCAAACCTTGAGAAACATTATAGTGTGGGATACATTTGGGCCTACCCGTGAGGATAGAAGAAACCTTACCGAGTGTGAGATTTGTTGTAAGAGTTGGAGCATAACCTCGGCAAAACACTTGTAATGGTTACGTAGGACCCAGAAGCTAAGGTGTTATTACTATTGGAAGATAGTGAAGAAGGCCCAAGGAAGACACTAGCCTTGAGGGTAGACGTAGGTAACTCTTGGTCAAACCACCTAAAAATATCGGTGCTATCTCTCCTCTTTAACTGTCATTCTTTATTGTCCTTATTTATTGTACCACGATTTATTATACTTGAAACATTTTGAGATCTGAGTTTTATCAAAAGTTTCACACTTTATTAAAACTTAATTCACCGCCCCTTTCGGGTTGTCACCTAAACTCACAACTGGTATCGGAGCTGAGATTTAATATCCTTAGTAATCTCCACCCTTGTTTGCTCTTCTTTGGCTCAAGGGCAATCCATTAACAGACCTCCTTTGTTGAATGGAACTTGTTACAACTACTAAGGATGAGGATTTATATCTAAGCTGTGGATTATGAACTTTGGAGAGTTATCTTCGTGGTCCTAGATTTCCTAAAGATGTAACAGGTAAGTTGAAAGGGGAAAATTATTGGGATGATCATGATCTCAAACTCATGTCTTTAAATTCTAAAGTTGTGAATGGCTAAACAAATATGCGATAATTTGTTAGTTGCTCATGAAGGTACTAATTAAGTCAAGGAAAACTAAATTAGCATGCTTTCATAGCTATGAATTTTTTTTATGAAATCCGATGAATCCATTTCCTCCATGTTTTCTCTCTTTACGGATATTATAAATGGATTGAAATCTCTTGGCAAAGAATACACAATCGTGAAAATTGTAAGAAAGATTCTCAGGTGTTTTCCTAAAGCATGGGAACCAAAATTTACAGTTATCCAAGAAGTCAAAGATTTAACTAAGTTATCTCTAGATGAGCTCATGGGATCTCTCTTGACTCACGAGGTGAACCAAGTTAAGGGAGATGAGGATGAAGTAAAAGGTGAGAGAGGAATAACCTTAAAAGCATTATACTCTAGCAATCATGAATCATCAGAAGACGATGAAGAAATGGCATTGTTTACGAAAAAGTTCAAGAAGTTCTTTCGTAAGAAACAAGGAGACAAGAGATATCCAAGAAAGTCCAACTTCAAGAGAGATAGCAGCAAAAAGAATGAGACTATCTGTTTTGGTTGCAAAAAGTCGGGACATATCAAGTCAGAATATCCTAACATGGAACCATATAAGAAGTCAAGAGACTTCAAAGACAAGAAGGAAGCTTTTATGGTTGCATGGGGTACAATCTTCTTTTATTCAATGCTTTTCTTTTAATGCGTTACAAGATGCTTCTGATGAACAACATCTTGAACTAAAAAAAATTTTGTGTTAAATTTGGACATATTTCACACACTTGTCCAACTAGAAAGAAATCTTCTAATGGATTCCTAAAGACAAGCTGAAATAAACCATTTCTAACACCAACGGACCCAAAAAGATTTGGGTAACAAAAATCAAGACTTGATCCTTTTTTCTAGGAGTGCATAAAGACAACCAAAGTCAAGGAACATTGGGTTCCTGATAGTAGATACTCTAAGCACATGACCAGAGACAAAAGTTGGTTCAAATCTCATTGTCCAAAAGAAAAAAAAGGTTTAGTTATGGTTGGTGATAATGGTAAAGAAATAATACTTGGTATTGGAAATGTCGATCTATACAAATAATTTGAGAAACCTACGACAAGCAAAGCAACAAGGAAATCTATTCGCATGTTACTTTCCTTTTCATGTTTCAATTATTTTAAATTGTTTCAAATGGATGTAAAATGTGCAGTTCTCAATGGTTTTCCTTCTAAGAAAGTTTATGTAGAACAACTTCTGTATTTGAAGATGAGAAACTACCACATCATGTGTTCAGGTTCACAAAAGCACTCTATGGCTTGAAACAAGCACCGCAAGTGTGGTATGAATTTTTATCTCAAATTTGGAGAGTTAAGACTAGACAATATCAGGAACCTTCGGTAAAAATTTTGAGTCATTTGGAGTTAGGATGGAAAAGTTATGATTATTTGAAGTTACTGTTAAAAACTAGCTTTTTCAAGCAAAAAAAAGACTCATTTTTATAGCTACACGGGTTGGGCCTGTTTTCTATCAACTGGATTGAATTTAATGGGCTTAAAAGCTCATATTATTTCCCAGGAATGAGCTTGTAAGTGAAGCCTAAGTCTAGGTCCCTATTGGACCCAAAATGCCTAACTTGGTAGCCCATGTGAAGTAGGCCCTTTTCTATTATTTGAGCTAACACAAGTCGTGTTTCAGACCTTCTAATAATTTTCAGATGTGGGCTTTCCAGCAATCCCAAGTCTAATTTCTCATTTAGCTTGATACAAATAACTTGGATAATATGAAATATTGACCTCTTTTAGGTTAAATCATAAAAAGTTCTAAATCAATTTTTTTGAGTGCTCTCTGATTTAAAAAATGATTAAGATCCTTAAGACTCACTCTGTTTCCTCCCTCGTCCATATTTTTGTTTACTACTAAGATAAATTATGGAGATATTTGAGACATTTATCACCCATGAGTTCCCTACCCATGTTCTCATTAACCATGTTCGAGTCTTAGTCTCAGAGGGCTTAGACGTAGTTTTGGTCCATCAGCCCCACCTAATTCCGAAGGATCTGCCACCAGAATTCCTGTATACGAGAACAGCCCATTGGGGGAGAACTACAGCGGCATAAACTGGGTAGACCTCACCCTGTTTGACCATGATGAAGACTGAGCTTCTTGGGATGCCTTTGTTTTATGTTTTGTTTTAATGTTGGATTGTTTGTATATAAGCTCTAAATAACAGGATTAGTGATATAGGCTTATTTTTTGTTAGCCTAGATTTTTTAAGGACATTAGGGTTCTCCCAAATCCCTAACCCTGACAGATAGTTCCTTTGCAGTGTGTTATTCCCTTACGTACGTGTGATGTTTTCTTTGTATTGAATGTATTTCTCTTATTTTATTTTAAATTGACTTCCATTTCCACCATAATGTTTTCTGAGTAAATTCTATTAAGTACTGAGTCTTTAATCGCCCAAAAGAAAATACTACCGTCATAAGACCAGTAGTTAAGGACGTACCGTAGTCTCACCATTTATGCATCTTTGTTACTACAAAGAGAGCTTGGAGACTTATTCCGGCACAAGGGACGTGACACGCCTATTTAGATCTTTCGAAGCAAATGATCCAACATCTTGAGATCTTCACTTGAAATCCATGCATATTCTAAATTTGGTTTCCCTGGCAAATGGATCAAGTATTGTGTGAGTGCCACGTCGAGTTGGATAGAACAAACATCCAGAACATCAATGGACTCTCGTGGAGAGTTAGAGAGGCGGCACTCGAAATCTTTTGGTTCCATGACAATCTGCCTCTCATCTCCATGTTAAGGATAAAGATTACATAGGTTGAATGTAGGACTTATTGAAAAATCAGCAGGCAATTCAATGCAATAACCACTCGGACCCACCTTCTTTAGAACTCGACAATGGCCAAACTTCCTCTGTTTCAGCTTGATATAAGTACTGACAGAAAATCTCTCATTCTGTAGATAAAATATAAGTAGATCTCCTTCCTTGAACTCCAGCTTCCTTTGATGAATATCAGCATTTGGCTTATAAAATTGGGTAGAATGCTGGAATTGATGTCGAACTTTTTCATGAACCTCCTTTACGTGCTCAACAAACTCTTCATCTTTCATACTTACTCTTCCTTGATTTGACAATGGTAGGAGATCAAGAACATGACTTGGATTGTTTGCCATAGAAAACTTCAAATTGAGACTTCTTCTTTGATCGATTGGCTGAGCTATTGTAAGAAAATTCTGCATGAGGAATGACAAAGTCCCACTTCTTTAGATACTATTCAATTAAACTTCTCAGCAAATTTCCAAGAGATTTATTAACTACTTCAGTTTTTCCATTAGTTTGAGGATGATAGTAAGCACCAGAGAATTGCAAATGAATCCCCAAAAATTTCCATAGATTCCATCAAAAGTGACTAACAAACTTCACATGATGATCCAAAGTAATGGACTTTGGAACACCATGTAGAAGAACAAATTCTTTAACAAATAAGGCGGCTATACGAGATGCATTAGTAGAATTCTTACATGGTATAAAGTGAGCCATGTTCGAGAAATGATCCACCACCACAAATATGCAATCAAACATGTGATGTGTTCTAGGAAAGCCAAGAACAAAATCCATTGATAAGTCTTTTCAATGAGCATTAGGGATTAGTAAGGGCTGATAATAACGAGCGTTTTAAACTTCTCCTTTTTTTCCTTTTGACACACATGACAGTTTTGCACAAATCGACCAACATCACGCTTCAATGTAGGCCAAAGGTACTGTAACTTCACAAGAGCTTCAATTTTGTCCCTTCCAAAATGTTCACTAAGTCCTCCAGCATACAGTTCATTAATGATAAATAATCTCAGAGAGCCCTCAGGCAAACAAAGTCGATTGCCTTTTAATAGAAAGTCATTGACCAACAGATAATCTCTTCTCATCATTCAAATATTGCAACACTTTTGAAAAGAATGGATCTGAAACATAATTTCCTGATAAGAGATCAAAACCAATGATTTCATAAGAGAGAGTTGTCAAAAAGCTATGTCGTCGACTCAAAGCATCAGCAACTTTGTTCGATGATCTAGCTTTGTGTTGTTGAACAAAAGTAAACTTCTCAAGGTATGAAACCAGCTATCATGATGAGAATTAAGAGTCTTCTATCTCTTAAAAAATCTCAAAGCTTCATGGTCTAAATAGAGAACAAACTCCAAACCAATAAGATAATGTTCTCAATGTTGTAAAACTTGAACAATTGCATATAACTCCTTATCATTGGTTGAATATTTCAACTTTGCATCACTGCGTTTGTCATCAAAATATGCAATAGATTTTCCTCCTTGCAAAAGAACAACTCCTATGCCGACATTTGATGCATCACACTCTACGTGGAATGGCTTAGAAAAATTTGGTATTATTAGAATTGGTGCTTCAACTTTTGGAAATCACTTTCAACCTCATTGGTCAACTGAAAATCCTTCTTCTTTAAAACATTAGTCATCGGAGCAACCATGGTGCTAAAATGTTGACTAAGACTCAATTAATATTTTAGAAGTTGTGTTTTTCATTTACTCGTGCTTGGGGGGCTGTTCAAAGCGTTACTTTTTAAACCCTTCTCTAGCAATGGAAAAAGATAGATTTATGTGTTTATACAACTTGAGTCTTAGTCTTCTTTGAAGAATGATTTCTTCTCCAAACTCTGATCCATCGGTAGATTCCGATAGGTGGCGAGTTCTTGCTTTGTATCTCATGTTGGATTACATTTTGGTGGTGTTTTCTTAATCCCATCGTGTTCTACTCGGGTGGTGACCTTATCTATCCGAGTATGTGAGTTAAAGTGTGTTCCCGAGTGTTTCCCAATATTCTGACAAACATCTCGAGCTACCCATACACTCCTGACCTTTCCACAAATATCCTGAGGTATCCATGTATCCCGGGCAGTCATCTTAATCCCGAGGTTTCATTTCTTCCAAAGCATTCCAACCATCCCAAAGTGCACACAAGGTGTCCCGCACCATCCCCAGTTAACCCTGGTATCAGATGTCATACCATGAAAGATAGTTCCTACAAATATCATCAAGCTTCAACTTCATCGCAACCCAAATATTGATTCTTGGAATTTCTCTGCAATCTCTACTTCGTTGATATTGCTGCCACCATATTAGAGCATAGCCCTTCAACTTCGTAGGAATGAACTGCACCTTTCTTTCATCCTAGAGATCTTTCCATTCAAAGAAAGCTTCTAAAGATGTCATCCAATCACAATACTCATCTACATCAAGCTTTTCATCAAAGTCTTGCACATGAACTTGGATGCTTCGATCTTTGTTTTCTAAAACACAAGCCAAACGTTCAATCATTGAGCAGCAACTCTAGGTTCAACGAAAGAACTAGAAGAAGATGAATGATCATTTATGTGATTGTCATCATCGAAGAAGACATTTTATCCATTTATGGGTTATATAATGTTGAGTGAGGAGATGCGAGCTGATAGGGAGAAAAACTACGAAGAGTTTAACGACAATAATGGACCATTGCTCTCACAATGTTCGAGCAGTAAAGAACACTTTGCCTGTAAATATTCGAGATTGAGAACAAATGTTCGAATGGGAAAGAACCGCATCGAACAATGAAGCGTTGAATATTTTTGTTTGGACGAAACATAACAAGAAAATAATGATTGATACCGTTTGATGTGGTTCAAAAAAATTTTTAGACAAAAAAATATGTTTGGACGAGTCCGTGCTTTGAAGCAAAAATATGTTTCGTGCGATGTTCGATCATCAAAAAATACGTCTGACTATCTAACTTGATGCCCAATAAATTGATCTAACTTCAAATCATTTGAAAAACGTTGCCGGTTTTTTGTTAATTAATGCTCGAACGTCCTTTCAGATGTTCATACATCAATAAATGGTAATATTTAAAAATCTTAGCGACAATCGATCGTCTACGTTTCTACATCCGATCATCCATGAAAATTCAGGCAGTGGAACGATTGATCATCAATAGTAGTGGAATGAGTTGTGAGACATGTTCACTGTTGAGACGTTCCTTTTATGTGTCTCTATCATATAATCTTTTTTTTAAAAAAATAATACGTTGAACTACCTTTATAAAAAAGTCATTATCGAGAAGAAGCGAGGTCAACAAACTTTTTTAGGGAACAACCGAAAGTAATTGCTAATTGATTTAACAAACTTGAAATGTCTCGGTAATTGAGGTAAGTAAACTTAGGAATTTAGTAATTAATGGTTCTTAAAAGACAAGATTATTCTTAACGAAAGATAGAAATTGAAAAACCATAGATAAGTGAAAAATTTTCATAAATACGTCACGGTTTCTAAAAGACGTCCTTCATTAGGACTACAAAAGGGGGCTACAGCTACAAAAGTGTGAGTGCACTAAGGCTGACTAAGCCTATACAACTGTGATTTGGTAGCAAGAAATGTTTTTACAAGTACATCAACCAAAAAATACAGCAGGAAAGCTAGAAAAGACCATATTTGCTAATCCTCCTCCTCGGTATTGGAGGTGAGGTCCACCACACCTTTATCCGGAGAAACTCGACTAGTCTCCCCCGGCGGGGCCAGTGGTGATGTGTAGGGGATGAACCAGCTCTGCCGGTGCGTTCACCAAGCCAAAGTCCTCAAACCTGGGCATCGGGGGATCCTTGAGATACCAATAGGGCGTGTACTCCAAAAATATTTCAAAGGAGTCTGAGACCCTTGCTCGGATGTGGAGGAAAAGAGCAGCAAAATAAGAAAATAAAAAGCGGGTGAGTAATAAGGACTTAGCAAGGCCAAGGAGGGGACATGGCACAGATATATATAATTCAAGAAATATGAGTATCACGTTGTAAAGCATGATATTAATTAAAGCAACTACTAAAAGTAACGCAATGAAATTTGTCACGCCCCGAACGCAGTCCTGCCGGGACCGTGACAGCCGCGAGCAATCCCGAGGGAAAGCCCCAGCGAGCTTCCTAAAACATACAGCGGAGAGACAACTAGGATCGCGAGAGAGATGAGCCAAATTAATGACTAATCTTGTAATACAGTTCTTAAAAGTGGTTGATATCTTAGTTACAATATAAAGGTTCACATAATCTAAGTGACGGACCACAACGGTCAACCGCCACTCCAACAAGATACATAGTTGTCTTCTCTCTAAGTCAGATAGTCTTCCTGACTTCCTTTACCTGGAACATCTGGAATGATACAGTTTTAAAAAAGTGAGTCAAAAAGACTCAGTAAGGAAAAACTTAACTTGAAAACATGAGTTTTTGACATGAAATCATGGTTTGAAAACATGAACTTGTACTTGAACTCATAATAGCATATAAACATAATGTAATTCATGCATGATCATGAATTTTGATGCACGTGTATGCCTCGTGGTTGCATATGCACATGCTCTTGATCGTAAAACTTGTTCATGTTCTTGCATTTGGCTCATGGCCCTTGAAAATATTCCATTCATAACTTGTGGGCTACTTACGCTCCATTTAACCCCTGAAGTCAGGTGTCACGCCCCGAACGGCATCCCGCAGGGACCGTGACAGCCGCGAGCTATCCCCCGGATGGCTCCAGCGTTCTTACTTATATTCTTACTTGATTACGGCGGAAACGTACAGGATCGCGAGGGGTTTGAGCAAATACTTACATAATCAGGGTTCTCATTAAATTCATACAAAACAAATATTTAAAACATATCAGAACCCAATTAGTGACACTCATGTCACTATCAACAAAATGCGAAACTTAACATCTTGGGCATCTAGGTCAGGTAGTCCTCCTGACTCTCTTCACCTGATACATCTGGAATGACACAGTTTTAAAAACGTGAGTCAAAAAGACTCAGTAAGGGAAAAACGTAAAACTTAAATCATGCTCTTGACTCATGCTTGCTTAATCATGAAAGAAAGAAAACTTGATAACTGATGCATATGCGTGCTCATGAATTATGCATATGCTCTTGCTTAGTGTTTTCGGCCCCAGGCCCTTGAAAACCACTTTCTTTCATACTTGCTTGTAAAATTGGCCCTTGGCCCTTAAAAAAAAATCTTTCTTTCGTACTTGTGCCCTTGTTGGCCTTATCATAATTATTTCATGTCTTTTACTTGTGGGCTCGCTCCATTTGACCCCTGAAGTCAGGGTTGTGCGTTCCCTTCGGAACCGTCCCCGAATTCCCTTAGAGACCTTACATCTGGTCGAGCTAGCCCTTGAAGTGGCCCCGGGCCTGATGGCTAGACACGACCCTTGGAGGCACCACACCTTCTCAATGTCCTTCGATGTGGCTTGCACAGCCTCTTGGATTCACCCATCCTTCTCATAAATGTCCTTCGGTATGGGAGTCCAACTTGATGGTACGGTACCGACCGGTGCCCCTTATCTTAACTTATCGTTTCATAAAACTTCTCATATTCTTTCCATAAAAATCATTGCATAACTTTCTTCTTGAAAAATTCATGCAATGCACATGTCATGTCATGCTTGCTTAAAATTCATACTTGCTTAAAATTCATGCTTGTTCATGAAATTCATATCATGTCATGCTTTCTTAAAACCCATACTTGTTCATGAAACGATGCAGTGTGTCATTCCAGTTTTGAAAAGAAATACTTACTGTCCACTTACAGTATCCACTTACTATTCCACTTACTCTTGCTCTTCTTGTTCGTGTATACAGACACGTGGATCGCCTACAAGCGATTCAAATATTCTTTTAGACTTTAAGAATTATGAAATCATTTCTTTTGAAATCAGTCATCAATCGAAGATATATATATATATATATATATCTATATATACATATCACTGAAATTTATTTAATTACAAAATAATTATTTTATTCTTTTCCTTAAATATTCAAAACTTAGCTTATTAAATCATTAATATTTTTATTGAAATAAAAATATATTTATCCGTGTACATGTCTCGATTAGGGTTAAATAATACTCATAGGTTTAGATTTAAACCTAAGTCTCTTTTTATTACACGTACTACATTAAACCTTATATCTAACTATTAATAAATTATTCATGATTAAATCTTAACTTAGACTTTAAACCTCAAATAAAACCCGAGTAAAACTTAACTAGGGTTCCAATAATATTTAATAAAAGATCATAGCTCTACAACATTATTCCAACTAGCCTAACCCTAATTTCTTATCCAACACAACAATGAACATACATAAATCATGAATTGCACTTAGGGTTAATTTTTCTTGCAACTTTCGGCCACTACCATTCATGCACCAATTAATCACAACTTTTCTCCAAGGGTGATCCCATCCTCCAATCAACAAATTTCACAACCTAATATCTATAAATCAAAGCACCAATACCATACACCATACTCAAGGCATTCGGCCAACTCATGTTTTTACTCAATGATTAGCTTTCTTTTATTTCCTTCAATATGCATGCTTCCAATACTTAACATAATCATCTACTATGCATTAAGGTCATAAATCTTGCACATGTTAAGGCCAATGTCCAGATCTACACATATTCAAAACTATACATGAAAATCCTCATAGCTCATTTTCGGCCATACCCAAAATGTTACCTTTTTCATGCTAAAAATCATATCATGCACATCCTTTGCATTTGTGACCTAACTAGCATGCATACACTTAATCTTTTTATCAAATAATTCCATCAACAATATAGGTCTACTCTTTATTCACACTAATATCCATAGATCTAAACAAAGATATCATTTTTCATCACCCAACATATCAAAACTTAGATCTAACTTCCTTTAGCTTACATTGTTCTCCATTTACATTTTTCTTCACATACAACCTTAGATCTAGGGCTTCCATGGTTAGATCTAGCATGTAAACAACTTAGGGTTCCTAAGCATCCAAGATCTAACAACATCAAGGCATCTATCAAAATAAAACTTCAAGATCTTATACATAGGCCATTCGGCCACTCATGCTAACCCAACAAAATCATTTTAGCCTTACCTTGTTGTTTGTCCAAGCTTGAGCACCTAGACAATAAAACATCTATGGTTAGTACTTATGATGTTTAAGGCAAGAACATCAATGAACAAATCTTACCTTCACTCTATACCAACTCTTCCTATCCTTCTCCTCCTTCAAAGATTCGGTCCACCCTCCTTAGAAATGACCAAGCTTGGTTTAAAAGAAGCTCTATGGTGGTGAAGAGGACATGGTAAGTTTGAAGAATAATGGTGTCAAATGACTAGGGTTTTCAAGGTAGGACTTTTGTCTACAACAAGAGAGATTTACTTGGCTTTTGGAATGGGTTTTGGCAAGCTAGATGGAAGTGGTTTAGAGGCAAGATGAAATAGAGCAAACCTTGAACATTGCATGAGAGATTCGGCTAAGGGAAGCAAAAGGGAGAGAGTTGTGTAAGCTTGTAAGATTCGGCCAAGAGAGGAGAGGTTTGAGAGTGAATTGCTTGAGTGTTTCGGTCAAGAGAGAAATGCAAGAGGGTTGTGTGAGATTGAGTCTCCCAATGCAATTGACACAAAGTGTGAGAGAGTGAATTGACAAGAGGGAGATTTCAAATGAAAAGTGAGGAATGGGGGGTGTGTTTGCCGACCAAGCTTGCTTCCCCCTTTCTCTCTCTTCTTTTATTTCTTTTCACCTCTTTCTCACATCACTTTTTCTCTTCTCTTTTGCTTCAATGCATTGTCTTATCACTCTTACACTTCTTACACCTTCTTACACCTCCTTACACTTCACATGGCCTTACTTTATGGCTTTTCAAATTCACCCTAAAGCCTTTCACGTAAATGCCTTGTATTTTACTTAGTTTGGTTGATTTTCAACCAACCTAGTTACTCCCACATTAAATGGCAACTAACTTTCAACTTAGTTTTCACTTATCACCTAACTTATCACTTTATAAGCTCTCTTACTTATCTATCCATTCCAATAGCTTATCACCTTACAAGTATGATACTTTATCATGTGATAATGGCCTTAGCCTATCTCTACCATAATCACAAGGCCTTATCACTCTAAAGGTTTCCTAGCTTATCATGCTTGCTTATCACTATGATAAGCAAGTGTGCTTATCAATTAAATCATTTCTAAACTTATCACATAACTACATAGCTTATCATTTGAATATTCATATGGAAATAATATAGAACACATCATGATATTACATGTCACATAAAATATTTAATCCATGTATTCAAAAGAACTTCATTATTCAATCTATTAATAATTTCGGCTTATACAAGGAAATTATTTAAGCATAATTCAATTTATGTGGTCCATGAATCATATTAGGTAAAAATATTAATTTGTAAAAGAGGAACTTACTTGAAATTTTCGGCTCTTAGTATAATATAATTTATACTTGCATAAAATGGCATATTAATTATTTAAAGAGATTTTTATGAAATAAAATCCCATTTTAATCGAAATACCATAACATAAAAAATTAGGCCATACATTGGCCAAAGCATAGCCCCATTAAGAAATAAAAACTATTACATCGGAAAATAAAATAATACATAAGCAATTATGTAGGAGAAAATCGGGGTCTCACATCAGGGTTGTGGGTTCCCATCGGAACTGTCTCCCTTACCCTTGGAGACATTTCATTTGGTCGAGCTAGCCCGTAGTTGCCCCAGGCCTGATGTGTTAGGGACCCCGGTCTAGGCCGCCATAACAACTCCCTAATCGATCCTCCTAAACCGTTATCTGTAACACACGAGCTGTTTATATAGGATCTAACACTCAATATGGAGAACACTCAAGATCTTTATTGAAGAACACGAAGAACGTGGCTAAGGGTTAATTAGCCAAAAGACCACAAGAACGAAGAACAATCCCGATCAAGGGCTAATTAGCCCAAGAACGGGTACCCAAACTAGGTTATTAGCCTAGAATGAATCCCAAGTTACAAGGTTATTAGCCTTGAAACCGACTTAGCATATACGTGTCTATGCTTGGCCAAATCCCACCCCAAAAGCTCTCTGGCTCTCCAAGACTCTACTCTTCTGAATGTATGACTCTAATGCTCCTAAGGGTGTTTATATAGACATCCTTAGAAGTTTACAAACCCTAATTGACTCAATCAAATCAAATCACAATCACAATCAAATCTAAATCAAATCCCTTGAATCAAGGAGATTTGATATTACATGCCTAAAACATAAAGGAAAGGAATCTTCTAGAGTTTAGGAAAGGATCCCTAAATCTAGAAGATATGATTTATTCAATCATAACAATAAAAGGAAACTAATCCCTAAGATACCTCTATCAATTCCAGGATCTCGTCGTCGTCCGCTGCCGTCCCCGGCGGCGCCGCAGCCGCTCGCACCACCGTGGGTGGTGATGCTCCTCTGGGTCCTGGGACCTTCCTCTTCCATTCCCCACCTAGTACCGGTAGGGGTGGTGGTGCTCCACCACTGGTGGTGGCCATCCTGTGTCATGTCATCCCTTTGTCTGCTGGCCTGCTGTGGCTGCAAGGCTTGGCTGGTGGCCGTGGACTTGCTGTGGCGCCGTGTCATGGCAAGGCCATGGGCGAGGCCATGGGCTGGCCATGAGCTTGTCATGGCCTGTTTGTGGCCGGCTGGCTGGCATGTCAGGCATGGCTGTTGCTGGGGCGCCATGCCTTGTTAGGGGCGCAAGGGCGCTGAGCTTGCGCGCGCGCGCATGGGTGCCATGGCTTGGCTGTGGTGTTGTCACCGCGCGCGCTGTGGGCATGTCATGGGTGCCCATTGGTGCCACTGGTGCCTCATCTCGGCATCTATCCTCCCACGCATGGCTATCACCTCCCATGTCGTCATTGGGGATCCTTTCATGATGGCTAGACACGACCCTTGGAGGCCCACACCTTCTCATTGTCCCTCAGTGTGGTTTGTACAGCCTCTTAGGATTCACCCAACCTTCTCGCATTCGTCCTTCGGTATGGGAGTCCATCATGATGGTACGGTATCGACCAGAGCCCCTTAACTTAACTTATCCTTCCATAAAACTTTCCATACAACATTGCATAAAATCTCTTTAGAAAATCATGCAATGCTCGTGCCATGACATGCTTGCATATGATGCCATGCTTGACTGAATATCATGCTAAAAATCAACTTGTCATGGTTGATATAAATTACATATCATACTTGATCATCAAAACATGCAGTGTATCATTCCAGTTTTACAAATCGGGTTAGAGTTCACTTACAGTACTCTCTGCACTTATTGCACTTACACCGATCCACTCGAACTTAGTTCGGTCTTCGCCTACAAGCGATACTCCAATGCTTAGTTATCAACATTCAACAAGGCATACAAACGTATCATGTATCATCTTAGTTTCAAAGTTCATATCCGAAACTTTACGTGAAATTATACATGAAATTCTTGCAACATTTGACTTCCCATTTTTGTAAGTATTTTAACTTTCATAAATCAAATTGAATATAACAAACATCATACATCTCAACCATCTCCAAGGTAGGTGAACTTCTAGGTAGCTCGACTCGATTTCTCTAACATCTTCTTAATAACCTCGATATATATCGATATCCAAAATCGGATCTTTTAATGTTCAACCTTACCAATGATCCATATCAAAACAACAACCTTTATCGTGCTGAATTCTTGCTCTACGCTTATGATCTTATTTTACATAGACTAATGATCATCATATTCATCAATCAAACCTCAAAAGATGCGCTATAGAGGTGCTGCCAAGATCTATAGGATTCAACCTAATGTCATGCTCCTTCGAGTTCACATAAGCATCAATGTACCCCAATTCATGCTGTAAGAGCATCCCGATTCCAGATGACTTATTTCACTTGAGTTAGATAACATTTTTTCTGAATGAATTTAATTTGGTATTAGGGCTCTACACTCGCTGACCTATTAAATTAACCAACATCTTTTGACTAATTAATGGCCATTTTACCTTACTTGCATCTGAACCTTTTATTCATGTTCAATTCTCATCAATTCTTTTTAAGTTAAAGCTACTGACCAGAGCCCTAATTATTAACCTAATTACATGGCTTAATTCAAATCCTTTTTCATATCTTATTCATGACTCCAAACAGCAAGCTAATTCATGCTTTGATTCAAACTTCGCATTTTATTTATTTCATGTACCAATACCATTCTTTAATAGCTTACTAGTTCGCCATTTTCCAACCCTAATCATGGCTAAATCGTGGCTTGATCTCCAAGTTCTATCCAACCCGAGCCATAGATCTTGATATCATGTGATTAAGTTTTCAGATCTTTTTCTTTAACATCTCTTCCATGCATGTTTGACATATTGGCATTCTCCTATTTCATTTTCCCTCTTCATATGATCAAGGCTTCTTTTAATATAATAATTCAACCTCATTTACACATCATATGTTTCGGCCAACACATAATTACTCTAATTGAAACCTTAATTCCTTCTTAATACCACAAGGCTTTGTTAAGCACACCAACTAATATCTACCCGAGCCATATACTTCATCATTCATGAGTTTACCTACATGTAAGGTTTTCTCTTAACATTAGGCCTAGGTTTTAACTTTTGACTCATTCGTCCATGCTTCAATTTCAAAGATCTATTGCACAAAACTTCATCTCCAATTGTGATCATATCCTCCATTATCAGATTCACAACCTAGATTCTATAAATCATAGCACAAGTACAAGATTTCACACATTATATCATTCGGCCATGCATCATTATTCAGCTTCAAATCACAACCACAAGTCTCAGCAAGATTCACATTAAACAGGTTGCAATAGGAGACACAAAATCACAAGATCTCGTGCAATCCACCATTCGGCCAGCACCATAATTCATAACACTAACATACACTTACATGGTATCTATCACATGCAAATCTTATTCTCTGCAAACATAGCCAACCCGAGACCTAATACCATGCTTAATCTAGCAATTAAGCTTCATACTTACCTTACAAATCCATACTCCAAGCACTTCATAGATATATTAGCATAGCATGTATTCGGCCAACATCAACCAACACAACCATCAATGCCGAAACTTAACTACTTTGCAACATGCATTCCCTTTTTATTTCAAGACCAAACTAGCATGCATTGTACCTTACAACCTCATACCTTCATCATATCACATACACCAAGTCTAATAGATCTATGCTTACAACATGTTAAAGAAGAAGACAACAACACATGCAACCATTCGGCCAACACCACATTCATGGAATACTTAGGTTTTTCTTAGCTCTTTTTGATTGCTTGCAAACTTCCACATTTAGGGACCAACCGACATGCATATGTTCATTAGACCTACATATCTTGTGGCTATTCATCAGATCTAACATTAGAGGCTTCAACAGCAAGAGATCTAAAAGAAAACCAACATGTGTTTCGGCCAACAATGGTGTAAGTTGAGATCCGAACTTCCTATCATGCATGGATCGTTTCTTTGCATTTTTCTAACATCCAAGTTAAGATCTCATGCATACATGATTAGATCTAATATCACAACACAACCTAAGGTGCTCTAAGCTCAAGATCTAACTAAAATACAACATTCGGCCAAGTGGGTTTCAAGAGACCGAATGTACCTTGTTGTTTCTCCCTTTTTCCTTTCCTTCTTCCTCTTGCAAAACCTTCTCTTCCTCTTCTCCTTCTTCTTCTTCGTCTTCTTCCTTCTTCTTCTTCCTTCTTCTCCTTCTCCTTTCCCACAAATCTCTCCTTACCTCTCGGTTTCACCCTTTTCTCCCCTTGGTTCTCTCTTTCTCGGTTTCTCTCTACTTCTCACTTGTGTTGCACGACCAAATGAGGGAAAATTGGAAGGGGATGTGACCTAGGTGAGAGGTGAAGCAAATGGGGGAGTGAACTTGGCCAAATATTTGGCCAAAGGGGAGATTCCCCTTGCTACCCCCCTTTTGCAGCCATCACTTCACTCATTTCTTGTCTCCTTGGCCTTATCTCTCTTGCTTAGTTCACTTATGTTATTCGGTTCCAACTCAACTAACTTAGTTACTCTAGTGTTACTTAGTTGGCCTAATGAAGTTGTAAGATAACCAGCCTAATAACATAGGGCTTGAAGCCCAATAACATACATCTTAAGGCCCACTATCATAAGTATTAAGTCCAAATCATAAATCTAAAGGCTAAGGCCCAATAACATAAATCTTAAGGCCCACTATCATAAGTATTAAGTCCAAATCTTAAATCTAAAGGCTAAGGCCCAATAACATAAATCTTAAGGCCCACTATCATAAGTATTAAGTCCAAATCATACAGCCCAATAACATAAATCTTTAAAGCCCAATAACAACATATGGCGGCCCAATATCATAGGTTATAAAGCCCAATAACATAAGTTTTAAAGCCCAATAACATAACAGCCCAATATAACAACCATGATGTAAAATTCTTTAAAGATAGTTAAAGATATTGAAAAGGAAAATATTTTAAAGACATTCAGCAACTTAAAAGTTAGCTACATTAAAATTTAAATCTCATCCATTGTAATTTCATAATAACATTATATGTTCATTATTACTTAGGTCATACAACAAGGCCTCCATTAGTTCAAAATAAGCCAATAAGATCTTTAAACTTACAAGGGAACAAGCATGGTTCTTCGGGGTCTGACATTAAGAATATATTGAAAATGTACTAACATGACTTAATAACCATAAGTGATAATTCATGAAAGACTAAGTGTGAATTCATAAACCATAAGGTATAATAAAATGCACCAAAACATCTCCTTTAAATAGTCTTAAATCTTGATATAAGTCATAAGTCATATAGGAAATTACCTTGAAGACTCATATTCCATATGGCAAATTATATTCGGCCACTAAGAAAATATTGACTTCACCACCATAATAAAAATACTTAAGGAAAGTGCAGTAACCCCAAATCAAAATAACATAGGTCATTGTGGTATAATATCTTGCTACGTATTAAGAAAATTTTTCCAATAGCAGCCCCTTAAATATAAATAGTAAAATACGCAAGCATAAAACGACGTTGTAAAATTCGGGATCTCACATTCAGTATGGATGATTTGAAACACTCCGTGAGGTTGTTGACTATGAGGTCGGACTTCACATCCGGGTTAAACTATGCCCTAGACCAATGTCTTGGGTCAATGTCATTGACGTAGTCTCATGCATCTAGTGATAGCCTCTTCAGTTCATCCATCGCTGTGAGAAACTTGTACTCAGTGTATGCAGATGCAGTAGCCCGTAACTCATCTTTCAAAGCAACAACCCGATGTCCAGCATCTTCGAAGTTGGCATAAACAGGCCTTATGCATATTCAATTATCTGCATTAGGAATCATCGCGTCAAAGCTCAGTATCAGGCCTTATAAATAAAGTATAGATATTCATTAGGTAATGTGGTAAGGGATATAAATGGAAGAAGTATCAAGAAAATCTTTAACAAACCATCACATTCTCGCGGTCAGAAATGAATGACCAGTCACAAAATGGCGATTGACCCAAATCCAAGATCAATGTCTCTAGGAACCAAGTCCAGCTATCCTTTTTCGGCCTCTACGGTGGTCATCGCAATCAGGTACATATTTTCATTGACATCTCTAGAGATAGCAATTAGCAGTTGCCCTTTGTATGGGCCATTCAAGAAGCACCCATCGAGACCAATCAAGGGCCTGCAGCCCAGATTGAAATTGTCCTTCATTGCTGCCAGAGAAACATACATTCACTAGAACGTGGGTGTAAACACGGGAGGTATCCTCTCCAGCTTCAATAGAATAAAAATCCCTTTATTAGTCTCTCTCAACGTCGTTGGATAGTCCCAGAGACGACGATATTGCTCTAAATATTTTCCAAAAATCCTGGCCCATGCCTTTCTCCTAGCTCAATACACTTGACTCTCATTCTCATCAACTTTTAATTGCCTATTCACCTATTAAGTTGTAGAGTCAACTAGGATGTTAGTCTACGTCTTGAACTGCTCTATGTACTTATTGATAAATCTAGATCCCGCGAGCGAGCTCCTATACTTCCTAGTGCACCGGTGGGTACCATGGAAAGTTTTAATTTGGAATGTCATCTCACCCGTCATTCACCTTCCGTATACTCTGTCTTCGTACTTGGGTGCAACCCTGTAGAACATAATCACCTTATATGTTACTCCCCGTGCTTGTACTTACATCCTAGGCTCACTTATAGTAATCGTATACACACAAACGGGGATTATAGCACGACTTAATCTTCTACTAGGGTTTATAAATATGCCCTTGAACTTTTAAATAAAAAAGGGTTCAATACTTTTGTGAGACAAGTCCTTGAAAAAGAATTAAAGATTTAAAATGTGGTTTGCATGTTTGTAAAAGGAATTATCACATAATTAGTAGAAGCCTCTCAAAAAAGCTTAATTAGGTATTAGGTGAAAACTTAATGATAAATTAAAGAAGTAAAATTAGAAAGCAACAATAAATGAATGAAAAGCTTTTCTTTACTAAGCGGTTTGGAAACATGTCCTTGAGGACTACAAAAATTAGGCTTAAAGTTACAAAAGTATGAGCTCTCTAAGGCTCACCTAGCCTATACAACCGTGTTTCGAAAACAAAATACAAGTTTCAACATCTACAACAAAATAAAACAAAATAACTAACGACTACGCTATGCTCCTAGTCCCTAATCCTCATCCTTGGTGTCGGATTTAAGGTCAATCATGCCGTCGCTCAGCGATACTCGGCTACACTCCGCCGGCGAGGCTGGGGGAGATGGGTAAGGGACTATGGGATCCAGTAAAACATCCACCAAGCCGAATTCCTCAGCTCTCGGTAGCTGGGCCCTTAAGATACCAGTGGGGTTCGTGTTCCACAGAGATCTTGAAGTTGTCTAAAACCCATGCTCGGATATTCAGAATAATCCTGTTGGATCCATGTCGATTATTTGTTCACCTATCCATCCCGGCTGGTGAAGATGGGTAAAGTACTATGGGCCCCGGTGGAACATCCACCAAGCCAAAGTCCTTAACTCTCGATAGGGGAGGATCCTTAAGATACCAATGAGGCTCGTGCTCCATTGAGATCTCGAAGTTATTTGAGACCCATGCTCAGATCTTCAGAATAATCACGTAGGGTACCATGTTGATTATCTATTCGCTTTCAAAAAGCTTTATCTTCATGTAATTGCAATTATACACAAACCATAAAGCAAAAAAATAAGGGTGAGTTATACGGACTTGATAAGGTAGGGAAGGGGCATGCAATGCAAAATAACAACAGAAATAGGCAAAGATGATAAACATGGATGCAGTAAGCAGACACAATAAATAGAATGTCCAATTAGTACGATGTTTGTGATTATCCATGCTATGCACTCTTTCCTTCAGTTTTGAGGCGTTCCCGGTGTCTGCTCTGTTCACCCCCATAATTGGTTGTGCGTCTCTCCTCTCCTTGTGGGACTTGTCCCGTGTCACCTGCACCAGGACCCAATCTATTGTCATAAATGCCCCGATGGAAGCCCACACACTCCCTCTAGTGGAGCGTTGCACTCTCCCGAAGTACTAGTACCATCACCCTTTTCTCGGGAAGCACCTCGTGGGTTAGGTTTTCTCTCACTTGTTTTCTCTCATGATGTGAATGCATATGAATGCGCAACATTTACAAAATAAAGTTCAAGCATCCATAACATTAAATCTTTGAAGAATGAATTAATTGGAAGTTGTAAGCACTTAGGCAAAAATCAACTACTTTCATCATTTATTTATGTTTTTATTATTATCAACTATCCCATGATCTCTTATTATTTTCTTAGGTTGTCTCACATTTTTATGTGATAATTTTATGTCTTTAATACTCCTTGGATTTCTAATATTGTCATAAAATCCACGCATGGCGTTTGGAAAAAAAATTTTGTTAAAATTTTAGGAGTTGATGAAAAAGTGAGGAGAAAGAATGAAAAAGTGAGGAGAGAAAATTTTTTGTAATGATGATAAAATTTTAAAAACAAATGCTCTATTAGTTATTAATTAATTCCTCTTTTTCTTTGTATTTAAATCCCATTATTCATTAACTATATAATAAACGAATAATGTACACGGTTTGGGCCTCCTGGGCCCTATTGAACTCTATTGGGTCAGACTTACTACTTTGTAAGATTTCCTAGGAACATTTAATGGTATTGGGCTTAAGGTCCATTTAAGAACCTTAACGGGCCTTGTATTTTGGGCCCTTTAGACAACTCGGATTGGGCTCAAACTTTGGGTCCCTCATAAATGTTTTATGCTCTCACAACCATATACTTAGATTATTCATTTGGATATTTTTACCCTGTCATTTACCCAAAGATGCCGAAATTGCCCATAGAGACCTCCAGGGGAATTTTCGACCATTCTTTACATATGTTTTAGCTGAAAATTTTAGGGTGATATCCTGTATGACTAATATACCTATCTAGAAAATTTCACTTGGAAATTCAAAATATTTCTATGTGTCGTTTTGGACAATGACCTATTTTCACATTTGAGCATCACTACACTTAGTGGGATGTTGTGTTCTTTGTTTTTAATCAGAATAAACCTATAAACTAACATATTTGCACACATTTACAAGACCTCAGAGCACATCTAATACGATCATATAGCATAATAGTGAAGAAATAGAAACAAAATTATACAACTCATTCAATCAATTGAAAAACATCCGTTGCATATTGTTTTTCATCCTTGTAAGCATCAAAGCTCAACTTTTGAGCTCATAAGCTCTCATTCAAGGCCCTGCTTGCGTATTTTCCATCTCATAGCCATCTGTTCCATTTAATCATATCGTATATTTTTTTTTACAAATAAATTTTTATGTAATCGATTTTCGTCAATTTTTTCGAGGCCAAACATCAGAACTTGATCGGATTTATTCATGTCGTAATCCCCGCTTGTGTGCATACCATTCCTATAGGTAAGTCTTGGGGGTAAGTACTAGCACGGGGCGTGACAAGATCCCACTCTTTCTCTCCTTTCTTCTCTCTTTTTCTTCTCTTTTCTTTCTCTCCTTTCTTCTCTCTTTTTCTTCTCTTTTATTTCTCTTTCTTTCTCCTCTCTATTTCTCTCTTCTCTTCACTCTTTCTCTCTCTAAGACTCACCGCAATGAGCTTTTTGCCGTGAGTCCCCTCTTATATAAGGCTACCAAATTTTGTCTTATCCTTGAGTCATAATTGCCTAATTTCCTAGGGGTATGCTAAAATAATTAGCTTAGTAATCATTTACTCTAAGTTAACAAGTTAGAGAAAATTTTTGATTGGGTAGTAAGTGCATTGGAAGAGAGATTGTGCCACATGTCAAAATGGTGACATTCTGTATCCCAAGAGACATAATGACCAAGATTTGGCCGGCCATGGGCTTGGGTTCCATTGTGGGCCTCCAAGGCCTCCTAGGGTTCAGGCCAAGTGTCTTCCCTAGGTCCAATTCTAAGCCCAAAGCCTCCTAGGTCCATTCTAGCTTAATAGGGTAATTAAATTAATAACTTTGTAATTAACTAAATTTATTCGACAATTAAAAGTTAATCTAGGTCAAGGAGTATCAAAATAATAAAAGAAAAGGAAGCATAAGGTCAATGATGTGGAAAATCAAAAATCAAGTATAAGGAAATTGCATTATAATTTTCGGATATAAGGGAGAAAAATAGTCAAATAAAATTCTAACATTTTTCTACACGAAATGCAATTAATTAAACATTTTAGGAAGTACTATTATTTATTCAATGATCAAATAGCAAGGAAAATAATCAAATGTTTAAACAGCAAGCTAAATAATTAAAAATGTAAGCAATAACTAATATATTTTCCCTTTAATATATTTTCCTCTCGCACAGCATCTCTGAACATTTGAAAGGATGGAAACTTCATCTCGAGCTTCAGGCAATGTGAGTTACTGATAGGTGCCCTTTTTTTCTAAGTAACGTGCTAAACATTTAACACAACCTACAACCGACGTGATAGCTGTCAGGATTTTCTTCTTGAGGGGGCCAGACTAATTAAATAATATTATTAAAAATAAAATTTAAATATTATAGGACATAAAAAATTTGCAACAGTAATTTGTTCTAAGTTAACCTTGATTTAGAACAAAAAAACAGGTATAGAAAAATGTATCTTATCAACTTGATTGTATATATTCAACATATTGATTTCCTATTACAATTCATAAAAATATATCTTATCTAGATATACTAAAAAAAGTACACAAAAGCACACTGATTTCTTATTACAGAGCAATTCGACGACTCTTTAAAGAGTCTAAATCATCTATTAACATTTATGTGCTAACTGTTACAGCAATTTCTTTTTCACTATAGATAACCAAAGAATTTGCAAGAAATTAGTGAAAGATGGAGCTCTCATTTTGATTCTATATGTAGTGTGATAAGTATGTTCAATGCGACTTTGAAAGTTCTTGACACTATCATCATTGATGGATCCACTTATTCTCAACGTGGTGATGTCGATGCAGCATACAAGGTTATGATATCATTTGAGTTTGTATTTATTTTGCATTTGGTGAAAGAAATTATGAGATTTTCTTATTGTCTATATCAAGCACTACAACAAGAAACTCAAGACATTTTGAATGTTATGCATTTTGGTCAAAACTACAAAGAGCTTATTTAAAACTTGAGAGAAAATGGTTGAGATGCCTTTCTTGAGAATGTGAAGTCATTTTGTGAAAAACATGATATTGAAGTTCCTGATATGAATGATTTGTACAAGTCAGGTCGAGCTAAGTCTCAGAATCAACGAGATCATGTTACAATCGAGCACCATTATTGAATTGACATATTTGTGGCTGCAATTGATCTCAATTACAAGAACTAAACAGCAAGTTTCGTGAAAAAGCAACATAACTTCTTATTCTTAGCTCAACATTGGATCCTAAGGCTAAGAATGCATCTAACTTCTTCAATATCGATGATATTTATAGACTTGTTGACAAATTTTACCCTGAAGATTTTACAGAGCAAGAAAAGATTCAATTGAGATATCAATTGCAAACCATTAAGCATGATGTGTCTCGTGATCCGGATTTCAAAAGTTTGTCTACAATTTCTAACTTATGCCGAAAATTGGTGAAAACAAGAAAGTCAAAGAGTCTATTTGATTGATAGATTGATTCGTCTTGTGTTAACTATTCCAGTTTCAACAGCTACTACAGAGCGAAATTTTTTAGCCATGAAAATCATTAAAACAAGTCTTCGCAACAAGATGGAAGATGAATTTCTTGCAAATTCTTTGGTTATCTATATTGAAAAAGAAATTGTTGCAACTGTTAGCACATAAATGTTAATAGATGATCTCGACTCTTTAAAGAGTCGTCGAGTTGCTCTGTAATAGGAAATTAGTATGCTTTTGTGTACTTTTTTTTAGTATATCTAGATAAGATATATTTTTGTGGATTGTAATAGGAAATCAATATGCTTTTGTGTACTTTTCTTGAGAATATATACAATCAAGTTGATAAGATACATTTTTCTGTACCTGTTTTTAATTCTAAATCAAGGTTAACTTAGAACAAATTACTGTTACAAATTTTTATGTCCTATAAAATTTAAATTTTTTTTAATAATATTATTTAATTAGTCTGGCCCCCTCAATAAGAAAATCCTGGCTCCGCCACTGATGTTGCTCTTCTTCAGCAATAGGTGTCTTTTCTTTCGATGGGTCTCGATGAATTTCAGGCAACTCTGGACCATCGCGGTCATCATCACCCCACCAAAAACAATGCCTTCACCATCAATTTATATCTCAGATCCAACATCTGTTCCAGTAGAGGTATGACCTCCAACAGAATATGGTCCCGCACCATAATTGTGAGTGTTGTCCACATCAAAGACAAAAACCTCTTCACCACCATGTGCAGCCGAAATTCTCTTGGTCTTGTAGGCTAAGTTTTCCATTTTGACTTCATTTATCCAACCGGTTTACTTCATGCTTATCAAGCAGAAATGCACCTTTGACTTGGTCAATAAAAAAGTCAAATTTGTCTTCTTTTTGAACCTATCCAAAGCATGATGACTTATCTTGAACTTGGTCTCCTTTATACTTGTAATTTCGGCCCCTTTGAAGCCCTCTCATCCGCCTATGTGACTGTCATGTCATCCACTTGCTTACATACCAAATCGGTACTTAATTTATTCCTAAAAAATGTATTTGCTTTTCATTTCATTAAGCAATATGATTAACAAATGTACTTCAAACGTAGTTAAAAGAATTTGGTTACTAATATCAAAGTCATATAGCTTCATGTAGCACTCGATTTAACTAATAGTATCTAATTGCCTCCTAATGCAAAGTTTAAACCAAAATTTTGTTTTTAACATAAAATTGTATTTATACTAAACAAAAGTTTCAGGGTATGACATCTCGAGTCCCCATTAGTTATCCTCTATGCCATTTGAATGAGGTTGTACTTTAAAACACCAAGTTGTCCCTTTGGATGTTTTCTTAAATGAAAACGAATAATTTATTGATGTTCTACCCTAGTACTAACATTTTGTAATGAAAAATGGGGAGAAATTTTAAAAAAAATTGTTGATATATTTTATTCCCTTTGATCATTCATTAAATGTTTGGTAGATTACATATTTGGGGAAGGTATTGATGGATAACGCATGCATTTTTTTAATTGATGTCAAATTCATGATTGATCGCTTCTGAAAAGATTAATTCCAAGTGTAGAATTTATCAAGTTATAATCAAGGAAAATCCCAAGGTCATTTCCACAAGGATGAGATTTTTGTGCCTTTTGAAATCCGTGGTTTAAACTTAAAGAAATTGACAGCAAGTGATTTGATTTTTTTTTGTAGTTTTTTAGAAGGAAAATAACTAATAGAAATTAAAGTTGAACTGCAAAGGTTGAGTCAAAGCAAAATGCAAGAATCAGGAAAAGCTAAATAACAAGCTTAAAAGTTAAAACACAAAACAAACTACTACAGAGACTTGAAGAAGCAGATTATCAAATACCTGAGATGCGGTTTCCATAGCATTGATTCTCTATTAACTCGCTCGATTTCCTCAATTTATTAACTCAGTTGCCTAGATACTCAAATCTACAACAACCGGATAATAAATACATTCAGGCCAGAGAATCAATCGCTGTCAAAATCATATTTTCCCAAAAACCAACAAATTTACAATTAAAATAGTAACAACTTCCATTGATTTGATGACAAATCAATATCAAGTACTACCCACAACTCAAATGAAAGGAATTTAACTACACATTCTCATTAAAAAAACGATCATAACATATATAAGAAAGAAATCTCATCACCCAAACATAATAATATATTGAAAACAAAAAGATTGTATGAGCCATTGATTCCAACGTATAAGCAAAAGGAAATGAAGAAAAGAAAACACAACGTAAAAACTTATATATCCTCTAACTCGTAAAAGCCAAAAGAAAAAAAAATGAAGAAAAAAAAAGCAAATGTAAAGATCTACAGTTTCTAACGTAAAAGCAAAAAAAAAGAAGTTGAAGAAAAAAAAACGTCCAATCCCCAAAAGAAAGAAGAGATAAAAATGCCAGAGGAAAAGTCTGCCTCGCCAAAAAAGTAAAAGTGTAAAAGTCTAATGAATCCCCAAAGAAAGTAAAAAACGGAAATCTATTTTTTAGTCCTTAGGTTCTGGTCACTTTTTTATTTTAATTTTCAAATGTGGTCATTTGTTAAGCTTGAGAGAGTTTAAAACACTTTACAATCATATTTCTCAATTATTCATAGAAATTACACTTTGATATCTTGTTATTGGGTGAATCAAAAGAGATCGAGCTTGTTCTAAATTAACCTTTACTTTACAAACACGATTTAGAGGGTTAAAACCGAAAAAGTTTGAAAACTCAATTCACTCCCCTCATTTAGGTTGCCTTAATCCTAGGAACTTCACATTCAACCCCAATCTATGTCTCTCATTTTCCTCCTCAACTTCGATAGCCCCATCACCAACATTTTCCCCCTCTCCATTGTCAGAAATGAAACCATGTCGAATACTACAACAGACTCTCCCTCGTGACACTCTACATTGACAAAACGTCATGCTTAGAGGACACATGGATCGCACCATCATCAAGATGGCTTCACAATGTCCTCACTGGCTGCTTCTAGTAAATGAGATCACCAGCATTATATCCAAATGGCTACACAATGTCCTACAGTTCGAAGAATGATAAATATTTTGGATCATACGGTTCGTAGTACATGTCAACATCTCCACCGATGTGACTACACTCGAACTGCCTAATGAATCTACCACCGTAATGTACCTCGAATACAAAGAACTCATTAGGCATGATTTGCAAAATAACACACCTGCAAGTAATATAGATCATTCAACTCATAATATAAAATGTTTTATAAAAATCACCTGAAACGTAATCAATAGAATATAAAAGCATTGCTCTTTATAAAAACGTAAAGGGCAAATTTTCTACTAATATGTCAAGCAGGAAAGAACAAAATTGCATAGAAGTTAAGCAGTTAAATAATAAGGCAAAGCAAGCATACAAATTGCATAGATAGAGGTGTTTTATGAGAATGTCTGTTCTCATGCAAATTGCATAAACATAGGGGGACACAAAGGACTTGAGCGGGTCAATCATAAACATTAAACAAAGGAGGCTCACAGAGGTATTGTGTCATTTTAATGTGCAGAACGTGGACAAAGGAGACCCATATGCAACGAAATGTTAACGATGCTCCAACTACATACCTTATGGGACCACGAACCACTAGTGGTTTTCATATTCGATAAAAAGATGAAGAATTTTACGACTCCATGCCGTTTAGGCATGCAATCCACTTAAAAATGAGTTACCTGCGTATAATACCCAAAACTAAGGAACATTACTCGACAAATGCTGAAAGCCCTAGAATTTTCGCTTCCAAATTTACAATCAAAGAATGCCCGAAACCCAGAAATAACATAAACCCCATTCATCAATTTCCGATCCGAATACCTGTAGGAAATGAGATCTCTTGAAAATCTTTCAACTGGAATCAACTGGTAGTGCCAAATAATCAACTAGCACGAAACTTAGAGTGTTCGAGAATGGATATGTGGCTAAGTGTTGGTGTACGAAACATGGACTAGTGTTCCCTCTCTATAGTTTAGACTTAATGGAAGGCAAAATGGGCATTGTAGTTGAGAGTATATCACGTGGTCTAGTTACCGTTAAAGTTAACGTAAAATTCTAGTATGGGTGCAAATTGACGAATTTTAAAAGATTGTAGGTTCAATGTCACGAAATCGAAAAATTGGGGTGCAAAATGTCAATGTCCTCATTGTTTAGGGGTGCAAAGTGTATTTTTCACATATTTTGTTTGGTTTTAAGTGTATTTGAAATTAGTTCATTTTTCCGGAGAAGTCGATATGGCCTATGGGCTAATTATAACACGACAAAGCTCCTATACACAATAGCCTTTGTGCTACTCATTTTTTTAGTGAGTCAGGATTCTGTGTGCAGCACTAATTTGTAACTGCCACCGTCTTGCTATAATTCTACTCCTTTCCTATTTTTGCAAAAATACTAGACTTCGTCTTCGAGTGAAGAATGGGTTATTCATCAAAGACAACATCTCTATTAATTATAAACTTGGTGATTTAGGATCAATACACCAATGGTTGTATCCTTTCACCCCACTAGCATATCCAATGAATATGCACTTCGTTTTCCTGGGTTTGAGCTTACCATTATTTACATTACATAAGCTGGACAATCGAAGATCTTCAAAGTTGAGAAGTCAAGAAAAGTGTAGAACCATACTTCTTTTGGAGTCTTCAACCCAATTGACATTCAAAGAGATTAATTCACCAAATAGAAACTTGTATTGACTAGTTTATTCCAAAAGGTCGTAGATAACTCGGCATTAGAAAGCATAGAACGTGCTCTCTCCAGGAGAATTTTGTTCATCCGCTCTATTACTCTTGTGATGTGGAGTATGTCTAACTATACGACATCTAAAAATGCCTTCACTCTTGCAGAATTCATCAAAGTCGCCTCTTTAAAATTCCATGCCATTGTTTGAAAGTGACAATGACTTCAATTTTTTTCTTCAAAAAATAAGCTCAGACTTTTCTCGTATAGTCATCAATATGATAAGATACCGAGCATCACCTTTAGACGGAAACCCTATAAGAATGAATATATTCCATTGTACCCTTGGTACTATGGATTGATATACTAAAGTAAACTTTGTTTGGTTAAAATTGTCATACCCATATTACCTATATAGTCCAACCACATACGTCACAGTTTGGTACTGTCTGAATTTCGATTATTTAAAGATGACACGGTAACTGAACCTCTCACCTCGCTGCCTTGAATGAAATAGAGACCATCATGGTTGTTGTCTTTCATCACAACCAAAGAGCCTCTACTGACTCTAATTACTCCAGATTTACTAGATTACCGATATCCAAGGGAGTCTAAAGTGCCCAAAAAATTAAAATTTTACTTTAAATTTGGTATATGTCGGACATCAGTAAGAGTCCTGACAATGTAGTCGTGCATCTTGATTTGGATGGTACTAGTACTAACATCCTTGCAGGCCATGTCATTGCCCATAAAGACTGAACCACCCTTGACTGACTTGTAGGTGGTAAACATGAGAAACGAACATGTCAAATCAAGAATCCACTTGTCACTAAAACAACCATCAGCAATGCTAACTGCAAGTACAAGCACTTAACTATCAGAAGTTTCCTCGACAACACGAGCGATATTTGAGGAACTTGTTTTGTTGCTTTCCTCTTTATTCTTCAACTTCGGACACTCGGTCTTGTAATGATCGAATTTGTGACAATAGTAACACTTTACAGTTTTCTTTGATTTTGACTGTGAGCGACCTCTAAATTTTTTTGTAACATTATCTAAGCCTTTTTCACTCTATCTACCTCTCCTAGAGGAACATTTCATAAATAAAGCTTCAACCTGATGATCACTACCTTGTCCATTCCATTTTGCTCAGATACACGCGTATCCTCATTCATCTTAAGGGTATATAATTGTTGCTTTAAATACAATGGCCAATAAGGGACTTCTTCATATAAAGGCTCTTCAACTTCTTCCAGAGTCCAGTGGTAGTCTCTTCATCTATAACTTCTCGTAAAACTCCATCTGAAAGAGACAGCATAATCGTACCGTGTACTCTCTCTTCCGGTACTACAAATTCTTCCTTCGCCTTAGACGAGCCTTCCTCATCATCCTATATGCGTGCACTTTGTCATAATGCACTATAAACCCTAACTATTCTCACCTTTAAATTTCTCTACTACAACCTTTACATAGCCATAACTAAGAAAAATAATCTTAGCTCTGATACCAATATGTTATGATAGAATAAATATTTAGGCTCGCCAGGAAGTAGAGAAATGAGAATAAAATCAGCAATCACACAAAATATCCAGATATAAGTGGTTTGACTTTGAAGCCTATGTCCACTGGCAGAAACTTGGAAAAAAATTTCTATCAAAAAAATAGAGTACAAAGAGTGATAACAAATCAATGAAGCTCAAAGCCCCAATTTCTTCTTGATCGATCTGTTCATTGAGCTCAGCTAGTATGTCGTCCTCAAGAATTCGGTTGGTTGGCTAGAGTTGGTGCTTGTTGTTGGAGGCTGTCAATGGTTGATTGAAGGGTTGAGATGGTGGTCTAGATTCTGCCAAAATGGAGCTAGTTGCACTCTTTCAGGGCGTTTCGAGTTGCGTTCAGCGTCCAAATTAAAGTAAAGGCAGCAGAGCCAATAAATCATTTATTCCAGGCTTGCTGAACAACCAAGAGCGACACCAAAATGCTTCAAATATGAATGGCCGAAAGAGTGCGGGGATCCGATCCCGTGGTGTCCAAGAGAAGAGGGTGATGGTTAGAGGATGTTGCAAGAGATGTCACTGAGGAATTTGGATACAATAATCTTCAGGTAGCATTTGCAACTCCTCTATCCAGCCTTTCTCTACTATTAGCATGGCCGATTCATTTATTGGACCATGTATATTGACTGCCTTTGAAACCTAGTAAGCCAAAGCATACTGATCCATAAAAGAGAGTAAGCCTCGTGCCAAGCCCCTGCAATTCCAAGAATGATCTGGAATATAGGAGTAGGGGTGGCTTGCTGGAACATCGGTGGCTCTACTGGGAGTAACGGCCAGAGCAGGATGGCCTCATAAGAAGAAATGATCGTAGCTAGTGGTGGTAATTTCATCGACAGAATGGCCTCAGATGCGTGTGTTTTAGCAACAGGTACGGGTAAAATGATGATCTACACGCAGAATCAGTCAAAGAATTTTTGGGTTAGCCCCCCTCAAAATCTGCAAATGTGAACTTCGCACGAACTGAAACCTTCCTGTTTTTTTTTTGGTAACTGATGCTGTGGTTGCGCCCAGTTGTTTTATGCCCTGTTCTGCTGGGCTTGGGATGTTCTGTTATGCTCACTTTTGGGAAATATGCTTACCACTTACCCAAAACAAGATATGATGCTTTAATTCTGGTGGTACTGTGCTCCTGAAAATTTGAATGACAAGGTAATGAAGGAAGTTGTCGGAAGAGACGATCAGAGAAACTGGATGGCGGAGAAGAGAGCGCAATTGGATGGGCATGTCAAAAGAAAGTGTTCTGAATAGTTTATGCAAGCCCAAAATATTTCATGCATGTCACTTGAGAATGCCTTTCAAAAGGATGTACCTCCACCTACATAAAATCTATTTCCTGAGGCATACTGCTCTCTTAACAGCAGGGATGATAATCTCTAATCACAACTGATATCATAAACAGTAATGAAAGACAGTTTAATTCAGCTACAAGAACATTACAGTAACACACAAAACTAACAAATTATCCAATATTTAAGGATTCAAGTTCCAGCAAGTTCTCCAAGCAACAAAAAATAAGCCCAACAAATGCATTTAGAAAAGAGTGCATTTAGAAAAGAGAAGTCCCCTTCCCCTTCTTGTCTCCACCAATCTCAAAATGCTTACACCTCTGCATCACCGTATCAACAACCATGAATTAGAAGAAAGAAAGGAACACCAGAGCCAAAGAACATATGGAATCACTAACCTTAATCGGATGCTGGGACACATGCTTGCAACCCTGACACTGCAACCTCAGCACGATTTTCTTGGTAGTCTTGGCCTGTTTAGAGAAGGGAAATTGGGATCAATTTTGGAAATACCTGTCTTAATGCATATAGTTTTATAAAAAATACCAAAACATTCTAATTCTATACGTTGTTAATAAAAATGACAGAAACCATATGACTTAATTCATCCCCTAAAGCTCTACTATGCTTTCACTGTTTCATGTTGTGTCTCGTTTTGTGCTAAGAAGTAATTTGGCAAGGTCAATGAGTGGGTAACTAGTAATACCTTTTTGTGGAAGACAGGTTTTGTCTGTCCTCCATAACCAGATTGCTTGCGGTCATAGCGGCGCTTTCCCTGAGCAGCAAGGCTATCTTTACCCTTCTTATACTGGGTAACCTTATGCAATGTGTGCTTCCTGCACTCCTTGCTCTTACAGTACGTTTTCTTTGTCTTAGGAACGTTCACCTGCATACAGAAGATATTAACTAAATTCAAACGGAAAGGAAAGAATGAAAAGAATAGACTGAAGCATTAAAGAAGGAAATAAAAGTCTGATTATTAATGGCAGTCCAACTTGAATCAGTAAAACACTCCACAGGCACAACCCAACGTAGTACTTTCTATTGAGGGTTTTTCGACTTCAGAATCATGGTGACATTTTACCAGCTCCCTTACAAAAGAATCTATGTTTTGTATACACTCATAAAATTCATGGTAGAGACAGGACATGACCATTGATAAAAAATAACCATAGAGTCACGGCACATTCTCAAAAATACAACGCAGATCTACAAAGTGAAATATGTAATAGTTAGCACAGATCCCCAACTTGACATCAGAGCATACTTCATTGCACAACACCAACTAATATCGACACACCACGATATGAATATCCAACAAAGAACAGCAGGAAGTAACCTTTCTAAATTCCATAGTTTAAAGCTCGAGTTTGTTCGAAGTTCATCCAAAACAGACAAGAAACATTGTCAGGCTGCCATAAACACCCAGTAAAAGAACGGCATCGAAAAGCACAATTTGCGTTATCACTGATTACCAGAAAAGGAAAAATTTACTTTTGCTAGGATTCATACGCTTAAATCTTTCAGTTTTCTCAGCACTCAAAAAAAAATGGACAGCTGAAAAACAAAATTCCGCACTTCATTTGATTTCTAGCAAGAAGGTACAACATAAGAAAGCAGACAACAGGAAAAACAAGTATCTATTTAACAATAAGGGAATACACAAATACGAAGACAGAACTGAGAACGAATATTAGAGATCAGAGAGGTAAAGAGCTTGAAAGCACTACCAATTTAGCAGGAGAGACTGAGAGCTTACCATGGCTACAAGTTGAGGGTAGACCCAGTTCAGAAACCCCTCCGAGGTGAACAAAGAGGCGGCACTGCGAACGGTTTTGCTTTTAAAGGGCTTGGTGGAGGCAGCGTGGGATTAGGCTTAGGTTTTTGCTAGGCAACGAATGATCGAAAGTCGGATTCATTTATACGGGTCAAATACAGATCCAACGCAACCGGATTACCTGTATCTTTATTTTTATTTTTGTTAAATTCACTTAGCACCTTTTATCTAGAGAGATCTTAACATTATACACCTCCATCAATTATATTTATCACATTGCATCTAGCAAAATGATTTTAGAGATTTTACACCCTCCTTAAAAAATTTCAGTTAATTTAGATGGAAACTGATTTTTTAGTGTGCAAAATAACAATTTTGTAGTCGTAAATTTTTTTGGCTCAGACCATTTTGAGGGCAAAATAGTAATTTTTGAGATCAAAAAATAAATTTTCATAAAATTTTAACAGAGGGTTTAAAGTGAATCAAAATTTGATTGGTGCAATGTGACAAAAATAATAGATCGAGGAGAAAAATGTATTTATCCTTTTTTTATGTTTCTAGAATTCCACGTATCATCACAGATCCATAATTTTTTATGGTTTGGAAGTGAACTTAAAATGTCCTCCACTCTAAAATTATGAATAAATACATTTTGCACTTTCTAATTATGGAAGTCTTAATACTTTGCACATTATCTGACAATGGGTCGGCGTTGATGTGGCTTTTGTAGGCTGACCCGTATACATTGGCCAAATGGTGCAATTTGATTGAATTAACGTTACATTAATTTGACATATCAGCATTTACCATTAACGAAGGGAGACAGAGGTCGACAAAGTGGCCAATTTTTCTATAAATTATTACCTCAAGGAGCTAAATGGTTAATTTGATACGTCGAAGACCCAATTGCAACTTTTGAATACCTCAGGGGCCGTAGGTGCAACTTCGCCTATTTATTTGAGACACTTGCACCTTTTGCTAAAACGGAAATTTATTTTCCAGCTTCAAAATTGCAATTTGTTAGCTTCAAAACAATAATTGAGACAAAATTGTTATTCCACGCACCAAAAACTTATTTTCAAATCAAATTGATCGAAAATTTTAACGAATGGTACAAAGGATCTAAAATCAATAGTGTGTGGCTGCAAAGTGTTAAAAATAATTGTTGAGGTAAAAAGTATATTTATCTCTAAATTTTTAAAACTACCTTCTTCAATATTCAACAAATACGCATTTCGGGATTTCAAGAATACAATGTGTGAGAGATTAATCCATAAAAAATGAAAATAGATTAGAGCAAATACCTTGTAGATGTTAGAGAAGATGATTCCGATCAAAACCCAACATGTTTTACTTGATTTGATCAAGATTTGATGAAGCAAATTGAAGCATGGTATTCGTGGGGTTGTTAGTATATGAGAGAGTGAAAGGGTAAAAGTTGGAAAAATGACTACAGTGTCAAAAACATAAACTTACTTTCAACTTACATATATACTTACATGCTCTCCTCTGTAACTTGTCAGAGTTACATCTAACCATGAATTGACTCTAAACTAACTAAAAGCAAGAATTAGCACTTAAAAACACAGATTTACACAATCAAAATTTTCTTCAAAATTCAAAATTTTCTCAAATACTTATTCTAAAAAAAATCAACAACAAATTATACATCAATTATAATGCAAGAAACACTTACACCATTGAACAAACACTAATTGATTTTCTTAAAAATTCAAATATTAAATCATCAAGAGATTTAGTACTAAATCAACTAATTGGTTTTCTTAAAAACATATTCAAGTGTCATTATTTTTTCTTACCCAAATCTTCTTTAAATTTTTCAAATTTCTAGAAATTAAATCAATCTTCTTGTAAATAAATTCAACATGTTTAGAGACTTGAGAAATTAAGCTATCAAAAATTGATTTAGGAAATACTTTAGAAAATGTAGTTTCATGAGACTTTAATTTAAAGCATTTAGATTTCACACCTTCTAGCTCGTTTTCCACATTAAAAACAAGTAGGTACAAATCTCGAAGAGACATAAGAACTTTGAAATAGTGGTCTCACCATGAATAGCTGACTGTAGACTTACCTTAAGTTGACTGTTGACCTCTCGAACTTTCTCTTTAATCAAAACAGGTACAAAAACAGTTTTATTGGCAACATAAGTATTTGAATTATAATGTTTAAATCCTAATCCATGTTTATCACCAGCAAGGATTCCTAAACTTATTTTGTCAAGTTTCTTTGTACTACAAGATAAATTTTGAAGTTGTGACTTAGGACTTTCCAGTACTATCTCTAAGCTTTCACTTTAAGCTCTAAAGATGAATTACTATATTTTGGTTCTCTATTTCAAGGTTCTTTAGTTTCTTAGTAGATACATGATTCTCCCTTTTCAATCTTAAACTTTCTTCAAACAAACTATTATAAATAAGTTGAAGAGCTTCATCAACATCAAAATCTTCATCTAATAAATCATCATCATGATGGCTAAAATTTTCAATACTATTGATAAAAGATGTAAAATCAATGTAATTCAACTTATTTTTCAGATTCATCATCACTAGATGAAGATGAATCTGAATCCGAATTATTCAATGAGAAAATCATAGTCTTACCCTTTGATTTCAGGAATGTTGGACAATCAGCGTTGAACTGTCCATATCCTCTACATTTGTGGCATTGAGATTCCTGCGAAGCTTTCCTTTTAAAGTCTTTGAAATCGCCATTCTCTCCTTTTTCTATAGACTTCCAGCTGGGCTTTCCAGCAATCTTTGAAGAAGAAAGTTGTTTTCTCCACTTGTTCCCTATAAATTTAAATGCTTTTCTAAATGATAACATCGCTATCATCGAGTCATCAGAAAAATCAGATACATATTCAGTTATAGGCTTTAATGCAATGGACATAAAAATAACAACTTCACACATAGAGACACGTTTGAATTTATTAGGAGATATACCTATAAAAATAGCATGTAAAGCACGACTATTACAAGTACTCTCATTCATTTCATCTTTGGACCAAGAACTAATTTCCTTAACTCCAGCAACAACAATTTCAGTTTCACTTGAACTAACACTAGTCATAGGTCTAGACCATCATTTCTTAACCAAGTGTCATACTCGTTCATCCAATGACTTCAAGAAAGTCATCATCCTTACCTTTCAATAGACATATATTAAAGTAGAGAGGAACAAACATATATTAACTCTTATCCATGACAACAATACAAGGGTCAAGGAGCATAATTTGGCTCTGATACCAATTGGAAATCAAATTTTGACCCAAACTATACCTAGAAGGGTGAATAGATACTTAAAAAAATTATGTAACTTTCAGTTTTCCAAAAATACCAAATCACGCACCAAACAATTTTAAATGAAGAAGCTGTCAATTCAGAGATTCTCAGTTGTTTGACTCGAGACTAACTATAATCTAACTTGAAAATGTTTTTTAAAGAATCCTAGATTCTTTAACTCAAGATAGTCTAATTAAGATTCAAGACTCTTCAATAATCAATCAAGAAAATTAAAGAAAATTATCAACGCACCAAGACAGCTATAAAGAAACAATCAAGCAAGAAAATCAATACACTGGATTTTTGTCATGAAGTGAAAAATTCTTGGAGAGTTCTTCTCCAAGAAACAAAAACACTTCGGGTGTAGGCCACACTATTGATCCACAATGAACTCAAACTTTTACAATTGGTGATCCAAAGCAACCCTGTCGCTTATCCAAATTTTCAATTCAAATAAGTCACTCGAAGAAACTTCTCAAGCCAGTGCCCCGTACTCAATTACTGACCAGAACTCTAATCCTATCTTCATGGATACCCATGAACTCATTGGTGCCTTCATCTCCTAGAACTCCAGCAGCTTCTATTGAGGCTTCATATTTTGGAAATCATTTTTAAAGCTACACCACCACGAATAAGAATGCACCATATGTGCAAAATAATAAAAGAATATATTAAATCAAACAAATTAAAGATAAAATATAAGAATAACAATATAAAATGAAATATATTTAGAAAAAATAATAAGAATTATAATAAAGAAGTTTTATGTCAAAGAGAAAAATAAAAATTAAAATATTAATCTCAAAATTAAAATTAAAAAATACTACGGTAGGAAAAGTGTAAAAACAACCAATATTGCATAATGTATTCAGAGTTCAAACATAACTAAAGCAAAATATAGAAAATCTGGGTCTTCATTAACACAAAGAAAAAAATGAAAACAAAACTAAAAACACCAAATAATACAAAAAAAAACTTAAAATAAAATAGATAAATAATAGGGGAAAAGTCATAGTTAGTGCCGTATTTATAGGGCAAAATTAATTTCATGCCCACTATTATCAAAACGGCGATTTGAGCCTCTTATCTTTTGAAAATTATCGATATACGCCCTCCGGTCTAAATCAGCCGTTCAGTCAAGCGAAAAATCATGTAAAATGATCAAAATGCCCTTCTAAGACAAAAATACTAAAACTATTTTAAAAATTCATTAAAAATAAGAAATCATATTTTAAAAAAAGTAATATTTTTTAAATAAAACTCTATAGATACAAGGTTAACTATGAATTTTCCCCTAAATAATACGAAATATGTTTTTACTAAAAGTAAAAATGTTTTTTTGGTATTTCACTTTATTGCTTCTTATAATCATTTTCAGATTTATTATATGGTTCTTATTCTTTTTTCTAATTAATATTCTTTATTTAGGCATCAGTATTAATTTATCTGTTCTTTATGTATTATATGTGGCTTTTGAATTTTCTTCCTTTATAATTACTTTATTTGTTTTTGAATTTTTGAATTTTTTCAAATTTGCTCTGTATTTTTTACATTTTTTTTTATCTTTTTGTACATTTTTACATGATTCTAATTGTGCTGACGTATCTTTAAAAATTTTAGCATTTTTCGTTATAATTACTTTCTTTGTTTTTTATTTTATTTTCCAAAATTCGCTCTATATTTTGTACATTTGTTCGCGTGACGTGTTCCAATCGTAGTGAAGTATCTTTAAAAGTCCACAGCAGTATTTTCCTTTAACCATATGATAGAGAATAGTCAGATAGTCGAATTTATTACAAGTTGAAACCATATGGATGTGTAATTAAGTAAAAAAAACAGATGGATTAGCAATTCTTAAATTGGACAGAGAAAAACTGTTTAACCATATCGAATGACCTTTCCTCCGCCTCCTTGTCATTTAGAACTTTGGTTTTTTTTCTGAAATGTGAAATAATTTGATCTATAATCTCTATAGTATTTGTTTTGAAGTTCTAAATGATCAAAATTTTCTCTAATTTGATGCATGAATTAGATCATTCAATTAAAAAATATATATAAAAAATATTAAATGTTGGATGGATAACATGTACTGTACGTACACAAATAATATTAAATGCAGTGATGAGAGGATACATGCACACTAGAAGAAAAATTAGATTGCAATGACCATTTTAGCCATTCCCTCTCTCTCAAGTACCCCACAACCATAAGACACTTTGGACTCCCAACCCCTCGGGAAATTTCACAGGTAGGTATTTTTGATAGATATCCCCTCCTCTCCTCCCTCAACTCCTTTTAATTGGGAAAAAAAAAAATGGAAGCTCCACCTCCACGCTAATCTCAAAGTCCTCTGATAATCGTCTGGAATATTCTTTCCTCCAAACATCGCTTGAATACCATTCTCTGAGAAATGACATATTCTGTTTTTGGCATGAAGCCGTATAAGGATTGAAAATTTACTGCAAAATAATTCACTTACCAATTTTCTTCTAAACAACCATCAACAACTCTTCAGGATCTTGTTGTTCTCATCACTTGAGCAGCCCGGATCTACTAGCTCCTTCCAATCCACGACTCAAAGTCGTCTAGGATTTCCTTTCAAAGTTATGATTGACAACCACCCAACAAACTATCTCATAATCTACCTTTTAAAAATCCCAAACAGTGATATGGAGTGGAATTATTAGGGCTATCAAATCTCGGCCACAGGATCACATGAAAAATTCTTTTTCATTATATTCCTTATATACATTTATTCCGACTTTTGGACTTCTACTAATTGTGATCATCTCCATCAACATGTTAAAATTGACCCAAAAAGATATTGATTTTTGAAATCATTTTTGCTAACAATTAATTGTTTATCTATCATTCCACCATGCTATATTCCACATGAGTCAATAATATGGCGGTCACTTTAGCCTCCCATGACTTTGGTAGTGACCTAAAAATTTTTCTCACCAAATCAAAGTTAGTATAAGATTTACCAAGTGCACTCAAGGCATTTATAATTGTGATAAATCTAGTATACATGACAGTAATGGATTCCTCCGGTGTCATTTTAAACAACTCATAATTATGAACAAGCATATTGATTTTTGACTCTTTAACTTGGCTTGTTCCTTCATGAGTAATTTCTAAAGTATGTCATATATCTCTAGCATTTGAGCATGATGAAATTCTATTAAATTATCTTCTATCCAATGCACAATATAATATGTTCATGACTCTTGCATCTAGAGAGATTTTCATTTTATCATTTGTATCATATTCGTTTTCATTTTTATGAGACTTTACTTCTCCAATCTTTTTTGTAGGCATATGAGGATCATTCAAAATACAAATCCATAAATTAAAATCAATAGATTAAAGATAAATTTTCATCCTAGCTTTCCAATATGCATAATCATTTCCGTTAAAAAATGGTGGTCTTAGTGTGGAAAGCCCTTCAATTTGAGTGTTTAAGCTTCAAGTTGTCATTCTAACTGAAGATTATTAAATCTTGTATAATGAGCACCTTGCTCTGATACCAATTGTTAGTCCTGGGATTAAGACAACCCAAGAGGGGGTGAATTGGTTTTCTAACCTTTTCGCTTTTAACCCCCAAAGACGTGTTGGCAAACCCACCTACATCCACCCCTCAAGCTCCTTCACCGAGCCTTGAGATTTTTCCACTATTCTTCAAATAGCATACAGTCTAGCTTCCGGGTAGTAGAGAACCGTACAAGTGTTTTCTCGGGCTCAACACTCAAACCCACCCAAGTGGTTTTTCGGGCTCACCACTCACAACCCAACCAAGCTTTGAGATATACTCTGTCTAAGCTTCTTCTTTATTGAACAACCTCGCTAAAGGAAACACCTCTCTTGATAAGGTAAATTGAAGAACAAAAACTCTCTTGATAGACTACATATGAAAATGGAAGGCTCTATCTCTTGATTCCCCCAAAGACAAGGATATGAAAGTGTGTTTTGTGTAAATGATATGAGAAATATAGAATATGAAGGTTTGAAATATTTCTCAAGTAGTATGAATGATATGTCGTCATTGTGTATTGATTTTGGACGTTATGAAGGTGTATTTATAAGTCAGATATGAAAAATAGTCGTTTATAGCCGTTGGGAGTCGTCTGTTAAAACAAGCCAGTCGACCGCTTCAAGTTATCGTTACACAACGACCGCTTCAATTTAAGCACGTACTTCGATTCATTTAAAAGCACATTTTTACCACTTTTAAACACCAAATTTTAAAGACTTACTTCTCATAAGTATATGAAAGGTTTGGGAGTTTGATTGGGATGTTTTGAAACCTTTAAAAATATTTTAATCTTTTAAACAAAAGGTAAAAAACGATTTATGCACGTTTTGAAAGATATGCAAGTGTGATTCATAATCATTGTCAAAAGTGAAACAAAGAGTTACAAGGATTATACCCTAAGGTCTTGAATCTTCACTTTTGAGCTCCTTGCATCTTCTTGATCTTCTTTCTTCAAGTCTTTGGCTCTTTCATCAAAACGTCTTTGTCATTGAAGATGTCCGTTATATAAACTTGATTCATTTATTGAAATCATCAAAATCTCAATTGTGCACAGAAGCCAACATATGTATCCCTGTAGAGTTAACATATTCTCATCTCTAAACACTAGAAAATAGTGCTTAGTTCTTCTCAAGTGTAAAGGAAAAGTGTGAGCACTTTTGTGACTTTGGTGAAAGTATATCACCATTAAAATTGGCTGCCAAAACGAGCCTCACACATGATGCTATAACATACTAAAATTTCGTGTAATTTAGAACTTGTTTGCAACGCAAAAGATTTAGTTGAAAATACAAGTTACTGGGGTGTCCAATCTAAAGACAGCTTTGACATCTCCACTTTTAAAAACTCATAACTTGATAAATATATAACTGAATTGCACGAAAAAAAGTTTTACAATTTTTTTCTTTCATAGACTTAAATTTGAAGATAATACCTATTAAAATCGGTCTGATTTATTGTTTCAAAAACGTTTCGCAACTGATAAAAATTCTTGACTAAACACTGTTGTCTCTAGCTTAACCTTTCTAACTTTAAAAATTTGTAACTTGTTTATCTTTTCCCCAAATATTACAAGCCAGTCTCAGAATACTGTAACTTTTTAAATTTAAATTTCAAAACCAGAAACATAAAATATGACCTGAAAAAACCTTTCAAATAATTTTTACAAAGTTTGAAAAATCTGGAGCACACTACTGCATCTCCAGCTCAACCTCAAGTTTTTAAAAATCCATAACTCATTCAAACACATCCAAATCACACAAATTTTTTCTTAAAATGTTCCTATTTCATAAAGTTAAAGTTAAAGATCCAACCAATAAAAATATGATTTAAAATGATTCTTTAAAATAAGTTTTAATAGTGCAAAAAATATGAAACGTGCAAGGTTGAGTGCACTACAAAAAAAACATTGATATAGCGGCGGTCAAATACAGCTAGTACAAGCTAAAAAAATGCTAGTAAACTTTCACCGATGGTTTTTAACGGCGTTTGCAAATGCTGCGATATGTGCGCTGGGGTAGTGTTTTAGAGGCGTTTATTAAAGCTAGTGAAAAATGCCTTACCCTAAATGCGGTTTTTTTGTTTGCTGCATTTTTTGGGCGATATTTAGCAGTTCAAATGCCGCTACAAATCATGCGTTTGTGGCATTTTAGAAATGCTGTTACAGCTTGATTTTTTTCCTGCGCTTTAAAAACGCCGCTAAAGACTACGTTTTATCTGTGCCAACATTTTTAAAACACCGCTAAATCATTTGACAAAATGATGCAATAGATATTTTTATGTAAAAACCATCGTTTTTATCTGTAATACAAATTTATTTTAATTGATGTAAAAACATAAGAACAAGTATAATAAAATAAAATATACTTTATCATTGACTAAATAACCAAGTCTTACAAGTGTTGCAACAAACACAAAAGGTTCTTGAAGTTTCTAACAAGTAGTCTAAAATGTAACATGAATCATCATCTAATATAAAATAGCTACAATTTTAAAACTTATAAGTAGCAGTAGTAGCTTCAGCACCACATGCACGAGCACCGCCATCACTAGCATCAGTACCACTTGCGCAAAGAACCCATTTCGGTACGAAGAGTGGGTTGATAACCCACAGCGGAAGGCATTCTACCCAATAAGGCAGATACTTCGGATCCTGCTTGGACGAAACGGAAGATATTGTCGATAAATAGAAGTATGTCTTGTTCATTAACATCTCGGAAACAAAAAAGGCCCGGCGAGGTACTGACCAAGCCAGGCCGCGGAATTAAAAAAAGCACTTGCAAAGAGGTACTTTTTATATTATATTATTTATATATTTTACTTATATAATATAATTACTAATTTCTTACTTATAAAATATATTATTATTTAGGTATTATATTCTTATTTCATATATTTATAATTATATAGGTGGTTATATATATATATTATATTGAATGGAAATTGAAAGGGGATGTAACGACAATTCCTTCGGAAATGGTAAGTGCAACTGCAATGTTGGAAAAGTAAGAAACAATAATATTTTGAGCAAAGATGCAAATAAATAAATACAAACACAAGAAGTGTCGATATTTTGTCCATCACAAAAAGTATTTTACCATCAAATGGTGCCTCCGGATCATTTCGGCTCACGTGATATGATCGAGGAAGTGATCATGGACCTGATGAAGTGTCGATATTTTGTCCATCACAGTATTGTTGTGAAAATAAAACAAACAATTAACTAGGAAAATACATACTTAAATAGAAGCAATCAGTGACTATGTGAGGGTAAAGCAATAAATTACTCCCTGCTCTCGCATCATGGATTGAATAATAGATTCAAGAGAATCAAGTTTGGTCTACATTTGTTGATACATGTTCATGCATTGATCTGTAATATAGATCACAAGTTTACTCAATGCTAAAAATCTCCTCCATTTGCCTTTGAACCAATAGGACATACAGTTAAATTCTGAATTAAAATTTGTTGATTCAAAGCAAAAAATTGATTTAATAATAACATACTAATTTCTCTACTGTATCGGGGTTCACTAGAGTGGTGTCAAAACAAGAATGCACAACTTTGTACAACGTGGCTCGATCAACCACAACATGTCACTCTTTTCCCTACATATAGAATAATATTTAAATACTATATATATATAATATTTAAATACTATATATTTAAATACTATATATGAATCCTAATCATGACAACTGCAGTAGTAAACAAATGAATTAAACCTATATACCATCTCGTGCGCATGACGTGCAAAACTATAGAATCCTTCCGTGCTAAACAAGGTTTGTTTCGAACGAATTTATTTGCCCAATCGACTTTGACCCTACATGAATATCAAGACATTGAAAATTAGTAATTTAATTCCATCTAGAAAGTCTATAATACAAAGAAATAAGGTCATACCCGCCCTCGGTCAGAATATAAAAATTCAACTAAATATTTTGCCCTAAGAAATAAGGTCCTACTCGCCCTCAGAGCCTTAGCTTTCACTTGCTGAGGTGTGCTAGCCTCATAGAAATATTTAGCCCACAAACTACATTTAAAATTTCGTCACTTTTCCCCTAAGTCCTTCAAGAAGCGGTGCTTGATTATATTCCCCATTGCACCCTCGGGGATAACAAAGCTTCTCTGTAAAATATACTTCGAGTGAGGTACGTGAATTATTAAACTTATATAAGCACATTTTTAAGTACTATAAATGAAATTATTGATACGTTCATGATTTTTCAGCAATCTTCATTTATTTCAGAGGGACTCGGCGCCAATCGATGGCATCTAAAGGAATTTGATTGCAACATGGGTAACGTAACCCGTGAATTGGGAAAAAACACCTCTTTCCTTATCTAGTGGTTAACCGATTTTACTAAACTGTATGGGTATCTGTTCACCTTCTTTCAAATTCCACATGTAAGTCATTCACGTAACACCGCGCATCTTATGAACTCGAGCATCATCTTCACATTTAACCGTGACAGTTTGACGTCTGAACTTTAAAAATTCATAACTTACTCAATATTTATCCGAATCACTTGAAATTTGACTTAAAATCTTTACATTTCATAGGAATATAAAAGAAATTCTCTCAGTGAACAAATGGTTAAAAAATCACATAAAAACTTATTCCTAATTTGAGCTTTATGCTCTACAGAAAATAAATTTTCAACATGCATCAGTTTGATTATTTGCCCTTTAGTTTCAGCACTTCATTGGTTATTCTTCAAACGAACATGTATCGAACTTCCTTAACACCTTCCAGCACCCATAGGACACGAAATGCCTCAGTAACATAGCATGTTCCAACATTAATCCATATATGTAAACTCTATACTTTGACTGTTTTCTGCAGAATTTTCAAAAAAGCTCCATTTACTTCTTTTACCTTGAGTTAATGGTAGCAATCATCTTTATATTAACCTTTCTAATATCCACTGTACCTACACAGTTTATCATCCACCAACATCAAACACAAAACAGAGGGTGCAAGTAAACTTTTACAAGAAACTAAAGATATCCAAGAAGCATAATGTTCTGCACTAAAATTCCAGCAACGGGCCCACTATTGAACCTATTGAACTCCTTATTTTCGAACATTATACATGGACGTAATTCTTATCATAGAACATATAACTTCACTACCATCCCTCTGGGATTTATAAATTGTTACACTAGCTTCACATTTAAATTCCTAGCTCAAAAGAGTTCATAAAGGGAGTAGAAAGCGTGGCACAAACTTAGCCACCATCCTATAAATTAACAGAGATGTGGAGGTGCAGCTGAAAGAACAGTTACTATATTAATTTTAATTTCTACATTTATATTTGGGATAAATACACTTTGCACCCTCTAATTTTGGAGGTCTTGACACTTTGACCCCCAATCTATTATTTTTGTCACATTGTACCCACCAACTATTGATTTTAGACACTTTGCACCCTCCGTTAAAATTTTTCGTCAAGTTTGACTGAAATTTATTCTTTGGTCTCAAAAATTACAATTTTTCTCTCATAAAATGGTCACTACCAAAAAAAATATGGAGATAGTCCACAACCTATTGATTTTAGACACTTTGCACCCTCCGTTATATTTTTATCTTTGAGTTTCTACCCTTCAGTTCTAATAGTAAGACTCTAAATTCTAATAGATCATAAATGGTCCTTATTGAGATCAAGTTTATATCGGTCCCTTGTACGATGCATCAAACTTGTCTGATGTTATTAGTTATTTTGTTCAGTATTGTGAATTTTTGACAATTTTATCAAGAAAGCTATATATATGTTAGTGTTTATAGACTCGAGTATAAAGAAGCTATATATATGTTAGTGTTTATAGAAATTTGAGAGAAAAACGATTGTTCTTTTGATGTCTAGATTCTATTATTCGTTATGATGGTGGAATAAGAATTTTTAAGTTATGAATTATTCATCACAAGATTGGGTGGCAGAATTTTTTGATATCATCTTAATACATTTCTCACATTTCGGCTTTTGCCTAATAACTTAATAAGATAACATTAGGGATATGCAACTCGAAATGTTAATGTTAGTGGTTAAATGATTTTTGTTTTGCAATTGACACAGATGGGGCCTATAGACTATAATGAGTCTAATGACGACATTGGCATTAGTAGAGATGTTGGCACGCCTAGTTCAGTGGCTGATTCAAATATGAGACCAAATCTCGGCACCCCAACGAATCCAACATTCTCCACAAACAATATTTAGCCTCAAGGTACTTCTCGAGGTCGCCCTCCACGTTATCAGAGAATAAATGAGCTTAAATCCAAAGTTTGGGACCACTTTGAGGGGATTAAAGATAGTGATCCACCTAAAGCTAGATGTAGTCATTATAAAAGTGAACTTTTATGTGACTCAAAGAAGTAAGGTACATCTTCCTTACTTTATCACTTGAAAAAATGTAAACATTATCTTTCTAAGGAATGCCAAGTAGATGACAAGCAATTGAAGTTGGCTAATATTTTCAATAGGAGGGAGAAAATAGGGAGATTGGCCTCGTTAAATACCTGAGAAAAATATAAGTTTTGCACTTGTGAGGATGATAATCATAGATGAGTTGTCTTTTAGGTTTGTGGAGGGGCAAGGGTTTAAGGATTTTGTGAGGTCTCTTGAAACTAGATTCTCAATTCCTTCTCGCATCACTATAATGAGGGATTGTTTTTACCTATTCTACTTAGAGAAGGAAAAGTTAAGGAACATGTTTATCAATATTGGTTAACGTGTTTGTTTGACTACTGATATGTGGACTTCCATTCAAAATCTTAATTACATGGTTATCACTTCCCATTTTATTGATAATGGTTGGAACTTACATAAAAGAATCATAAATTTTATTAAAGTTCCTAATCATCAAGGAATAACAATTGGGAAGGTGATTGAGTCATGTTTGTTGGAGTAGGGCATAGATAGCATTTTCACAATCACAGTAGATAATGCCTCATCCAATGATATTGTTGTTGATTATATGAAAACGATAACAAAAGATAGGGTTGGCATTATTTTGGAAAATGAGTTTATGCATATGAGATGTTGTGCCCATATACTTAATCTTGTTGTTAGTGATGGTTTGAAAGTGAATGACTCAATTGCGAAAGTGAAGAATGCAGTGAAGTATGTAAAAACTTCTCCTTTATGGCTTGACAAGTTCAAGCTGTGTAGAGGGGCAAAAAATTTCAAGCAGAGGTCACCTTTGTTTGGATATTCCAAATAGATGGAACTCCACCAATTTGATGTTAGATGTGGCAGAAAAGTATCAAAGTGCATTTGATCTTATGCAAGAGGATAATAGTCAATTCATAGAGAGTTTGACTGAGGTTAGGCAAGGGAGAAGCAATTTGGGGCCACCTAATGATGATATTGGGAGAGTGTTAGAATCTTTGTGAAGTTCTTGAAGATTTTTCATGATGTAACAACTCTACGCATTTCTGGTTCTTTGTATAGAACTACTAATTTATATTTTCAAGAAATTTCTTTGATCTACAACTATTTGCAAGTAGGAGTGATGATTATATGTTCAATCTTATGGCTGAGAAGATTATGAAAAAATATGACCAATATTGGGGAGATTTTGATAAAATAAATAGAAGCTTTTTGTTGCAGGTGTGCTTGACCCACGATATAAGTTAGAGTTTTTGGAGTTTTGGTTTGATGAAATTGTTGGTACTGAGCCGGCAATTGAACTTATTCAAAAGTTGAGGAATGCCATCGATTGCTTGTATATTATTATTCAAAATTTGGTGGAGGTTCCTCTAGAAGTGGGGTTGAGTCAAGTGGTGAGGAGTCAAACGTGAATGATACAACTTCGTTTGATGATAATGATATTATATATAGATTTCGCTCGAGCATCACGGTGTACTAGTGTAGAGTGTAAATCAGAGGTGAATCGATACTTAACAGAGGAATTTGAGTTAGGAGGAGATACTTTTGATATCCACATTTGGTGGAGGGTGAATTCAACAAAATACACAATCATTGGCCAAATAGCATGAGACATACTAGTAATTCTTATCTCAACCGTTGCTTCTGAGTCCACTTTTAGTACCGGAGGTTGCATCTTAGATCCTTTTCAGAGCTCATTAGCTCCGAAAACGGTGAGGCCCTTATATGCAGTCAAAATTGGTTATGGTCTTCACCTACTCCTTATGACTCCCAAGATGTAGTTGATGATGTGGAAAGCTATCAATTAGAAATAGATACCATTCTCCAATTTAATTTTTATTTGATTTTATTATGAATGCTATTATTTTTTATTTTTTCTATTCTAACTTTTAAAAATTTTGTTGTTGTAGAGGTGAATGTGAAGCATGGGTACATTGTGTGTTCTTAAAGATTGTTAGGTGCATGAAGTATTATGAGTTAGTACGTGTAGTTTTCTCTATGAAGTACTAAAACGTACTATTTGTTGTCTTCTCTAGAAGTTGCATGATTATAAATTTATAAGTATCTTACTTTGTTTTCTTTTGTGCATGTAGGTTATGGGTGATGGAGTCAGGAGATGTTACTATATGTTTACTAAAATCTTATTTTAATTTTTAGTTGTATTGAGGGGGTGTTTGTTTGTGGAAATATTGGGGTTTTGAAAATTTTGGGTATTGGGATTTGTGAAAAAATATAGTATTTTATGAAAAAAGTAAGGAGAGAGAAGATTTAATTGAATAGTATAATATTATTTTATAATTTAACGAGGAAGGGAGATTATTTTATGATTGTTTGGAAATATTGAGTGGTGGAAATATTAGAAAACAAACGCCCTTTGAGTCTCTGCTGCTGTTGTTGTTGTTGTTTATTTGAATATTTTTACTTGTATTGAGTCCATGTTGTTGATGTTGTCGTGGTTGATTTTCTATGTTTTTGAATTTTTGTTCTAAGATTTTGATAATTTAAACTTTCAGCTTACTTAACCAAGAAAAAAAAAGATGTGAATTTGTGCTTTTTAATAACATACCAAAAAATAAATTCGTTGGAACTTGGCAACAAAATTTCAAATTGAGTTGGGCTGGCAATTGGCATACCGCATAAAATTTGGTATAATGGACTAAAAGTAAATTGGGCCGAAGGAAATACTTCTGAAAATTAGCTTACAAAACGATTTTAGGTTTTTCGACCCGATTTCGAAAATCACGTTCGGCTCGAAATTCATTCTTAAATCGGCTCAATTCGGAACACTTTTCTCTATTCCAAACATACACGGGTCATCTAGAAAAAAAAAATATACACGGGTCGGCTTTCAGAAATAAAAATTTCCTACCCGCCAGGTCAGCTTTACAACCCTAGCGGCTAGCTGTAAAAGTGACAGTTGTAGACTGAATTTTCCTGTTAAGACTTAAAAACGTCAAGTTTTCCAAAAGGATCTACAAAAAAAGAAATTTTTAGAGTTTATAAAGACTTGCCAATTCACAATTCTCTAAACTTTCTTCTCATTTTCTAAAGGCTCTACGCACAAATCATACACTTCCAAATATAGTTTGTGTGCTTTTAACATGGTTTGAATTGTATCATCTAGACATATACCGTTTAAAAGAATTACTGATTGTATCAATTCATTTGCAAGTATAGTTAATGATTGTATCAACTTCATCTGCGAGTGTAACGGAAAAGTGAGCACTCTTGGGACTGTGAAAGAGGTTGAAGGGTAGACGTCGACAAATCTGCAGAACCACGTAAAAAATTCAAGCGCTTGCTATCTATAACAAATCTGTTTAATTATTGTTTGCTTGATTGAGATTTTGGAATTTTATCAAAGTTTTCGAAAAAGAATTTTGAAACCCAATTCACCATCCTCTTAGGTTGCCTTAATCCTTCATATTTCAGTACCACCACCTACATAAAAGCTATGTACTGACAGCTCTCTTAACAGCCGGGATAATAATCTCTAACCACAACCAATATCATAAACAGTTAGTTTGATGTCCAGCTACAAGGACATTACAGCAACAAATTGTCCAATATTTTAGGATTCAAGTTCCAACAAGTTCTCCAAGCAACAAAAAATAAGACCAACAAATGCATTTAGAAAAGAGAAGTCCCCTTCCCCTTCTTGTCTCCACCAATCTCAAAATGCTTACACCTCTGCATGATCAGGTCAACAACCATACATTAGCAGAAAGAAAGGAACACCAGAGGCAAAGAACATCCGGAATCACTAACCTTAATCGGATGCTGGGACACATGCTTGCAACCCTGACACTGCAACCTCAGCACGATTTTCTTGGTAGTCTTGGCCTGTTTAGAGAAGGGAAATTGGCATCAATTTAAGAAATGCCTGTCTTAATGCATATACTATTTATAAAAATACCAAAACTTTCTAATTCTACAAGTTGTTTAATAGAAAGGACTGAAACCATATAACTTAATTCATCCCGTAAGCTCTATGATGCTTTCACTCTTTCATGCTGTGTCACGTTTTGTGCTAGGCAGTATTTTGGCAAGGTGAACGAGTGGATAATACAGATAGACCTTTTTGTGGAAGACGGGTTTCGTCTGTCCTCCATAACCAGATTGCTTGCGGTCATAGCGGCGCTTTCCCTGAGCAGCAAGGCTATCTTTACCCTTCTTATACTGGGTAACCTTATGCAATGTGTGCTTCCTACACTCCTTGCTCTTACAGTATGTTTTCTTTGTCTTAGGAACGTTCACCTGCATACACAAGATATTAACTAAATTCAAACGGAAAAGAAAGAATAAAAAAAATAACCGAAGCATTAAAGAAGGAAATAAAAGTCAGATCAGTAATGACAGTCCATCTTGAATCAGTAAAAGACTCCGCAGGCACAACCCAACGTAGTACTTTCTATTGAGGGTTGTTCGACTTCAGAATCTTGGTGACATTTTACCAGCTCCGTGAGAAAAGAATCTCTGTTTTGTATACACTCTTAAAATTCATGGTAGAGTTAGACACAGGACATGACCATTGATAAAACATAACCATACAGTCATGGCACATTCTCAAATATACAACGCAGTTGCTCCAAAGTGAAATATGTAATAGTTAGCACAGATCCCCAACTACATCAGAGCATACTTCATTGCACAACACCAACTAATATCGGCACACCACCATATGAATATCCAACAAAGACAGCAGTTAGTAACCTTCTAAATTCCATAGTTTAAAGCTCTAGTTTGTTCGAAATTCATCCAAAACAGACAAGAAGCTGTCAACACATCATCCTCCACCTCAGCTCAGGACGTGTCACAGACATGAACCTTCTAGAATAGCTTATATATATTGTAGTGTATTCTAGAATAGAATTCTTTTAGGATATTCTTCTGTTACCGAGATTCTCGGGTTTTTGTACACCATATAATGGCACTGTTACTGCTGTGCAATATATGAGAGGAAATATTCTTTTGTCTGCTGGTTTATTATGGTATCGAAGCCTCTGTGACCAACGTCTTTTTTTACTGTCCTTTTTTTCATGGCTGACCCTCTCTCCTTCCCCTCCCAGCACACACTCTACGCCCACCACCATTATTTTGTCTCTCCGCATTTTGTTACAGTCAAACTTTCTCATGAGAACTATCTTCTCTGGCGTACCCAAATGGTTCCTTATCTTAGGGGTCAGCGTCTGTATGAGTTTATTGATAGCACCTTTTCTGCCCCCGCTCTATACCTTCCCTCGTCCACTACCATAAATCCAGCTTATTTCCAGTGGCTTCAGCAGGATCAGATGATCCTTAGTGCACTGATTTCGTCCCTTACTGGGCCCCTTATTGCTCAGGTGGTTAATTTTTCCACTTCCCATGACGTGTGGCTTTCCCTTGAGTGTATGTTTCAGTCTCAATCCCAACCCCGCCTCATTCATCTTCAATATCAGCTGGCCACCCTCCGCAAGGGCACTGACTCTGCCACTGATTATTTCTGCAAACTGAAGACTCTCAGTGACACGTTAGCCGCTGCTGGAAAGAACATTACATCCACTGAGTTGGTGACCTATTTGCTTACTGGTCTTGGCCCAGAGTATGACTCGTTTGTCTCCTCAGTCACCACTCGCCTCGAACCTATTTTCTCTTGAGCATTTGTATGGTCATCTTCTCTCCCATGAGTCACGGATTAAGCAACATACTTCTCAGTCGACCTCCCCTGAGTTCTCTGCCAATGTCACTTCTCAGTTCACCCAGCCCTTCGAGTGGTTCGGCATATTCTGACTTCTCATCGGATTCCTCTCCATTCTCCTCACCTCCTGCCGGTCTACTCTGCGTGTGCCCAAGCCAAAAGACATCGTCTCCCATATAGTTCTTCTACTCATTGTTCTTCTGCTCCTTTAGACCTAGTGTTTTCGGATGTGTGGGGTCCTTCCCCGGTTGTCTCTCCTCTTGGTTTTCAATACTATGTATCGTTTGTAGAAGATTTTAGCCGTTTTACATGGTTTTTTCCTATTATATATAAATCTTATGTTCTGTCCATTTTTATTGCTTTTCAACGATTTGTTGAACGCCAGTTTAACACATCTATTAAACAACTTCAAACGGATGGTGGCGGTGAGTTCCAGGCTTTGTGATCTCACCTTCGTACCTCGGGTATTCGTCACCGTCTCTCCTGCCCTCATGCTCACCAGCAGATGGGCTCCATTGAGCAGAAGCATCGTCACGTTGTTGAAACCGGATTTGCTCTTTTAGCTCACTCTTCCTTGCCTAAGCATTATTGGCCTAAGGCGTTTAGTACCGCAGTTTATCTAATAAATCGTCTTCCCACTCTTGTTTTGCAAGGCCAGTCTCCTCATGAGCGTCTTTTTAAACGTTCCCCAGATTATTCTTTCCTTCGGGTTTTTGGGTCTACTTGCTGGCCAAATTTACGTCCTTTTAACAAGCATAAACTTGACTACCGCTCTAAGCTTTGTATTTTTATGGGCTACAGCCCTGATCATAGAGGTTACAAATGCTTACATCAACCCACTAGACATGTCTATATCTCTCGTGACGTGGTTTTTGATGAAAACAGGTTTCCTTTCGCTCTATCTGCATGCTTCGGTGTCTCCCTCTGTTCTGCCTCTGTTGTTCCCTCTCTCTGTTCCCAGTCGCAGTTCTTCTCCTCTCAGTTTTGAGTCTTCTCTGCCCCCCCCTCCTATAGCTGAGTCTCTTGGTCCTCCCTCTGTCTCCTCCCATTCTGCCCTCCCCTCCCCCACGTCCCCGCATGATAACTAGATCTCAAACTAATTCTTTGTGACCTAGTGTTTTTCACGATGGCACTATTAGGAGTGCTCCACCTCAGACTCATCACACTGCCACTACTTCAGTTCCAGACGACCCCACGTGTTACGGTAGCCTCCCGCTTTACTGAGAGGCGTCGGGCCATGGAGACTGAATTTCAAGCACTGTTGGCTAATCACACATGGCAGCTTGTGCCCTCCTCTCAGAACATTATTGGGTGTCGTGGATCTTCAGAATCAAGAGGTGTGCAGATGGCTCTCTTGAGCGCTACAAGGCTCGATTGGTGGCCAAGGGCTTCCACCAGCAAGCTGGTATTGACTATGGTGATACGGTTAGCCCTATTGTCAAAACCACAACTATCTGATTGGTCCTTGCTATTGTTGTGTCCTCCAGCTAGCCTTTGCGGCAACTTGACGTCCAGAATGCTTTCCTCCATGGTGATCTTCAGGAGGTGTTTATGCAACAACCTCCGTCATTTGTCCATCCCGACTTTCCGTCCCATGTATGTCGTCTCCGTAAGGCCTTGAATGGCCTTAAACAGGCTTCCCGAGCTTGGTTTTCTCGCCTGAGCTCACGTCTTCTGGAACTGGGGTTCATTGCCTCACAAGCTGACACCAGCTTGTTTATTTATGTTGTTGGCTATCACCATGTTTACATCCTCGTATATGTTGATGATTTTATCATCATCGGCTCCTATCCATCTCTTGTGCAAAGCTTCATTGACCGCTTGGCCGCAGATTTTCCTGTGAAGGATCTTGGCGATCTTCACTACTTCTTGGGTGTTGAAGTTCACCGTACTGCTTCTGGTCTTTGTCTCTCTCAGCAAAAATACATTTTCGACCTCAAGAAGACTCATATGTTACTGGCCAAACCAGTCTCTTCTCCCATGGCCACTTCTGTCATGCTTTCAGCTTTTGATGGCCCTCTCTTTGCTGATCCTACTTTATACCGAAGCATTGTTGGGGTCTTAAAGTATCTCTCCTTCACCCTGCCTGATGTCTCTTTTGCGGTCAATAAAGCATGCCAATTCATGCATTCACCCGGTGATGTACACTGGCAGGCAGTTAAGCGAATACTCTGGTACCTGAAACACACCGCAAATTTTGGTCTTCATTTTCGTCGCTCTCCTCAGCGTATGATCACTGCCTTTGCTGATGCTGATTGGGCCAACTGCCTTATGACCGCCAGTCCACTGGTGGTTATTGCATTCTCTTCGGTCCCAATCTTATTTGTTGGAACTCTAGAAAGCAGCAAACTGTGTCTCGATCGAGCACAGAAGCCGAGTACAAGTCCCTTGCCAATACAGCCGCTGAAATTTTATGGGTTCAGTCTTTACTTCGTGAACTCTGCATTTTTCTCCCTCAAGCTCCTTTGCTCTGGTGTGATAACCTTGGGGGCCACCTATCTGTCCTCTAACCCGGTGTTTCACTCTCGTACAAAACATGTGGAAATTTATTTCTATTTTGTTCGGGATCGCGTTGCTGCAAAGACGTTGTCTGTGGCTTTTATCTCCAGCAAGGATCAACTTGCCGATGTTTTTACAAAGCCCCTGGTTTTTTCCCGTTTTCAGCAACTTCTTATGAGTCTCACCGTCTTGCCTTCGTCGTTGGACTCGCGGGGGACTGTCAACACATTATCCTCCACCTCAGCTCAGGACGTGTCACAGACGTTAACCTTCTAGAATAGCTTATATATTGTAGTATATTCTAGAATATAATTCTTTTAGGATATTCTTGTGTTACCGAGATTCTCGGGTTTTTGTACCCTATATAATGGCACTGTTATTGCTGTGTAATATACTAGAGGAAATATTCTTTTGTCTGCTGGTTTATTAGAAGCAATGTCAGGCTGCTAAAAACACCAAGTAAAAGAACGGCATCGAAAAGCACCATTTGCGTTATCACTTATTTACCAGAAAAGGAAAAAATTTACTTTTGCTAGGAGTCAAACGCTTAAATGTTCCAGTTTTCTCAGCTCTCAGATGAAACGGAGAGCTGAGAAACAAAATTCCGCACTTCATTCGATTTCTAGCAAGAAGGTACAACATAAGAAAGCAAACAACAGGAAAAGCGGTTATCCATATAACTATAAGGCAATACACAAAAAGAATACAGAATTGAGAACGACTATTGAAGATAGAGGCAAAGAGCTTGAAAGCACTACCAATTTAGCAGGAGAGAGTGAGAGCTTACCATGGCTACAAGTTCAAGGCTGACCCACTTTAGAAACCCTCCGACTCCGAGGTGAACAAAGAGGCTGCACGGCGCAGGGCTTGGTTTTTAAAGGGGTTGGTGGAGGCAGCGTGGGGATCTAGGGTTAGGCTTTTGCTCGGCAACGAATTATAGAAACTCTGATCCATTTTTACGGGTCAAATACAGATCCAACTTGACCGAATTACCCGTATCTTTATTTATTTGTTTACTTATTGCTTATTTTTCTTTCTGCTTACAGAATCGCACTTAAAAAAGAAAAAACAATTTTGAGGGGCAGCTCGAGCTTTAAGCAGGGTAGGCGGTTGCGCACCCAAATTAGGGAGGCCTCTAATTAAAAATTTTCTTTAATAATTATGTTTAAAAAAATTTAATGATAAGGCCTCCAAAATTTAAATTAAAGTTATTTGTATAAAATTTTAGTTAATTAATTTTTAATCTATAAAAAGACCTATTAAGGTTGTGTTTGAGTTTTAAAATTTTAGGGAGGTTAAAATTTTAGGGTATTGGATTTGGTAAAAAAGTGAAGAGAGAGATGATTTTTAATAATTATTATAGTGAAAAGTAATGATGTGATGGAGAGAGAGATTATATTGTAATTTTTTATTGTGTTAAAATTTTAGTAAGAGTAAAATTTTAAGTAACAAACATATCATAAATCTCTTTGATAAAAAGAATCATTAACTCTTCACCCGTTTAGAAAAGTCTATTTTATTAGAGCATCATCAACCAGCCTATAAAGTCTAGTTAATTAATTTTTATTATATAAAGAGACCTATTAAACCTCCTTGATTGAAGGAACCATTAACTCTTCCCAATTTACACCGTCTATTGCATCAATCAACCCTATAATATCTCTTTATTTAAAAGATATTAATTACAAATTGATTCCAACAAAATTTCATAAAATCAATATCCTATAAATCATCTGTAGATTAGTTGGCAATTGATTCGAGAAATCCTATAAAATCTCACACCTAATTCATTTAATATTTTTTTACCATTCTTGACAAACAAAAATAATCCCTATACCATCTAATCTATTTAATAGTTTTACAGTTGTATGCATTAATTAACAACTAAAAATATATCTTAAAAGGACTTAATCTATAAATCATTTTTTTAAATCAAAACGACATCTTATTCCAAAGCAAAAACAACAGAAACAACCCCTAAAGGGGATCAGTTCCAGCATACAACCATGAGAGATCATAAGAAAGCTCAAAATCTAAGGGATTGCCAACTAAGCGAAACTTAACATTTGCATCGCGAAAAACATGAAAAGCCTTGAAGCACTACAACCCACTACTTAAACAATGGAACTCCTTCATAGCGTTAGTAATACGCCAGTCAACCGATTGAGGCCACGCATTAATAGCCTTAATGACTGTCTCTGAATCACCTTCGAGGAACACCCTCTGAAAACCATGTGAACACGCCAGTTGCACCCCGATTATCGCTGCTGCCATTTCTCCTTCAAGAGGACTTACAGCCTCCAAACGCTTGACCATAGCCCCCAGCACCTGACCATCACTATTATGAGCAATAGCCGCTCCCACCGCATACGTTTCCCGAATGGCCACGTCAAAGTTTACCTTAATAATATTCGCTGGAGAGGGACCCCATGGCAAAACTATCCCAGAGCTAAGTTTTTTACGCCAAACTTCCCAATGCTCATTACTTATCCTGCTCACCCTACTTACCACTTCCATGACAGCCCACTTCCGTCCACCATGTTCAGCAACATTCCGAGCCATCCAAAGCACATCAGCGGCATTGGCAGCATATAGTTGAAACAATAATTGGTCTTCTAGGGGAATTCCAAAAGCTTGATGAGGATGAAGAATACCTCGAACCCAGTCGATAGTCCTCTCATTCCCAAACGCCATGCTATTCAGTTGCTAGGGAGATTAACTCCACACTGATCTGCTATAGGGGCACTGTAAAATCAGATGGGTGATAGTTTCGGGACCGTCTCCACACAGACCACAGAATAAACTCTCGTCTCCCATATCTCCTGCACCAATACGTTCAGCCACCTTAATCTTAGTAGGAAGAATATCTCACACTATCTTCCATAACAGCAACTTAAAACGATCATGCATGTTGAGCTTCCACAACTCTTTCCACTGCAGGGGTGTTAAAGGGGAAGTAGGGAAGTTGCGACGCTGAACAAGAGTTGCATGGACCGATTTAACGCTGAAACTTCCCGACGCAGTGAGAGGCCAGAACAGACTATCATGGGTACCCCGGTCTACAGGCTTCATTTTCATAATCGCTTCAACAATTTCCATAGCGAACAGAGCATGCAGAAGGCCAATATTCCACTGTCCCGTATCCTCCAACATAAGATCCTTTACAGTTACTACTTCCATCGGGATTTCAACACCTGCTTTTGCTGTAGGAAGAAAACCAGGCAAAGTTGGGATCCACGTGTCCCGCCATATAGATAAATCACCACCGTGACCCACCCGGTAACACATCCCCACCTTCAGAACATCACGATGTTTCAGTATGCTTTGTCATAGCCACGATGCATGATTACCTGCTCCTACTGCCCAAAAATTCCGACCTTTAACATATTTCCCCAACAGGATGCGAACCCACAAACTATTGGTATCAGTCAGCAGTTTCCAGGCTAATTTTGAAATGAGGGCCTTGTTGATCTCCGAAAACATACGTATTCCCAAGCCTCCAGAGCATTTTGGAACGCAAATGGAAGTCCAGGCCTTCAAAGAAAGGTGGCGCGAGGTGTCATTCTTATAACCCCACCAAAAGTTTTTTGTTGCTCAGTCCAACTCACGACACCAAGACTCAGACATAGAAAAATAGCTCATTAGATATGAAGGGATTGCGCTGGCCACAGACTTTATCATAACTGTTCTCCCCGCCTAAGATAATACCTTAGTTTTCCAACCCGAAAGTTTCTGAAAAAATTTCTCTTTAATCTCATCCACCGCCTTCGCTCGGTTTTGAGGAAATAATAAAGGAAGTCCCAAATGTTTAGCTTTGGGGGGCAATTTTTTTAACGCCAGTAGATTCAAGATAGCCAGTATAGCCTGCCCACGGAAATGCTTACTAAAATGCACATAAGATTTTGCTTTATTCACCTTCTGACCTGACCAAGCCATATACTTTTCGAGACAGTCATGTAAGGACTGAGCTTCCCGAGTATTTGCCTTAGCAAATAATAAAAGATCGTCTGCGAATAATAAATGGGAAATGCTAGGCGTCGAACGACTCAATTGTATTCCTTTTAGGCTCTCATTTCTTTCTGCACGCAACATCAGATAGGATAAAACTTCAGTGCATATAATAAATAAGTAGGGAGATATAGGATCACCTTGCCGAAGACCTCTTGATGGATAAATCTTTCCAAAAGGGCTACCATTAAGTAGAATAGAGAATGAGGAAGTCGATATACATTGCCTCACCCATTTAATCCAAACCGGACTAAACCCGAACATCTCTAACACTTTTAGCCCATTCTACTCGATCATAAGCTTTTTCCATATCCGCCTTTATCGCTATCCATCCCTCCCAACCTTTTTTATGATTCATTCCATGGAAAATCCCGGCGGCCACAATATAATTGTCATGTATATCCCATCCGGACCAGGTGCTTTTTCAGAACTCATCTTCCGAAGTGTAGAATTAATTTCTTCTGCCTCCGGGATAGAGGTAAGCATAGAATTCTCCTCCTCTGTTATCAGAGGCTCAATTAGATTCTCCAAATCATCAAGAATAGATGGGTTACTAGAAGAGAATAGAGATTGGTAATACTGGACCAATTCTCGTCCTATTGCCGCTCTCCCTGAAATCCATCCCACCTCCTCAGTTTTTAGTTTCAGTAACTGATTTCTGCATCGTCGTATCAATGTAGAAGCATGATAGAACTTGGTATTCAAATCACTTGAAGCCAGCCACACCTCACGAGTTTTTGCCGCCAAAGAGACTACTCACGCTTCAAATACTCTTCCAACTCCAAAGTTAATTGATTAGCCACTTTAATATTATATGTCGTGGGCTCCGCATGTTGATATATGTCAAGCTGCGCCTGTACAGTTTTAATAGCTGACTGGATGTTCCCAAAGACATATTTATTCCACTTACGTAGAGCAAACCGAACTGCACGGATCTTTTTGAAAACCATTCTCCCATGACCTGCTCCACTCACCGAATTCCATGCTTCGGACACAACACCCATGCAAGATGAATTATGCAACCAAAAACCTTCGAATTTAAAAGATTTAGGAACACCATCAACAGAACCAAATAAAGATAATAATAATGGACAGTGATCCGAATTAGAGATGGGATAATGAGAAATAATAGCATTGGGGTAGCTCACCCTCCAAGGAAGATTCGAGATACCTCTATCCAGTCTCTCTCGTATATTGGCGAAACCAGGACGATTGTTGCACCAAGTAAACTTTGAACCCACAAAACCAAGATCAACAAATCCCATAGTCAGCATAAATTGAGCCAACCCCCTCGACGAAGAAGCAGAACAAACACGTCCACAAACACGTCCACCCTGCTTTTCAGTAGAGCTAGTAATATCATTGAAATCCCCCAAGCAAAACCACGGTTTTTGTGGGTCCTGATTCAAACTCTTCAAATCATTCCAGAACGCAGCCTTTTCTCTCCAAACAGCCGGCCCATAAACGATAGAACAAAGAAAAACTGGATCATCGCCACCAGGATCCACCTCTAAATGGAAAAAATTCCTAAATTGCACAAGCAAAGAAAAATTCCTAGATTGTCTCAGGTAATTGTGAAATGATTCATTTCACAATTACCTGAGACAATATTTGGATTGCTTGTTAAGTACAAAAACTATTTAAAAATCATTTCAACTATCCTAGTCACTAAAGTTCAGTGCTATTATTCTAAACTTTTTATTTTATGTTTTATTTGTTGTAGTTATCATTATTTCTATTGTATTTTTGGTTTTTTATTTAATTTGAAAAAGTTGAAATCTTTGGATGAGGATGACTTGAAAAAATATTGTCCGTACTTGAAAATGTTTTAAAACAGGAAAATCATATTGATATTGATGGTTTAAATTTGTTTTCATAATTGAAAGTGTTAAAAGAGATTTTAAAAATAGATACTTATAACTCTAATTGAAACATTAAACCATATAAAAACATATTAGACTCTTTTCCAAATGCAAGTATTGCTTATAGAATATTATTGACAATACCTATTGCTTCTGCAGAAAGAAGTTTTTTAAAATTAAAACTAATCAAATCCTACTTAAGATCAACTATGACGTAAGAAAGATTAAATGCATTAGTCATATTACCAATTGAAAATGATATATTAACAAATTTAGATTATAAAACTTTGATAAGTAATTTTGCAGAAGCAATAGGTATTGTCAATAATATTTTAACTAAATTTTTATTAATAATTTTGTTAAAAAATATATTATTTTATAATTTATTTAAAAAAAACTTCACTTCGAAATTTTGCCTAAGGCCTCAATTACCTTAGAGCCACCCCTGGCAACTCCTAAGGATAATTTAGAGTAATGTTTTGGTGGCTAACAAAACAACAAGTATTTTAAAATGATTTTTTCTAAAATATAATTATCAACAATTTTCCTCTATGATATGTTATCTCTGAACGAATATTGTGATTTCTCTTTTTGAAAAGACGTTTAGGAAACTAAGGCTGCGTTTGCCAACATAATTTTCCCCAAAATATTATATCACTCCTAATAAAATAATCCAATATAATCTCTCTCTCTCCTATCAAAAAATATAAAAAATTACAAAAAATATAAAAAATTACCTCTCTCTTCACCTTTTCACTAAACCCAATACCAACACGTATTCTCATACCAAAAATATTACAACACATATACAACCTAAGTGGTCTTATTAGAGTGGAGAGACTGATCAGTTTTTTCAACCTTTTTTTTTTCTCTAGCACCATTCCATATTTGGTGTCAGCACAGCAGAACCATGTCCGTAACTTCACATTACTTCTCATCAAAATATTTATACTTTATATCAAGAATATTAGGCTTAATTCCGTTACAGGTTATGTGGTTTCCACTTACTATAAATTAATACATGTGGTTTTAATTTGTTTTAAAAATAGTCCCTGAAGTGATGACTTTTTTCACTTTATTGCATCTTTTAGTCATTTTTAGATTTATTATATGTTTCTTATACTTTTTTTCTAATTAATATTCTTTATTTAAGCATCAGTATTAAATTTTCTGTTCTTTATGTATAAACTTTTTTATTTTTTATTTTCTCTCCTTGTATCTTTGTTCATGTTTCTTCAATTTTTTTTTATTTTTTTTACACACGGTGCACTCTTATTGCTGGAGATGTGGCTTTTGAATTTATTTTTGAATTTTCTTTCTTTATAATTACTTTCTCTATTTTTTTTATTTTTCATATTAGCACTGTATTTTTTACATTTTCTTTTATCATTTCGTACACTGGTTCTATTCTAATTGTGGTGAAGTATCTTTGAAAGCCTGCATCAGCCTTTTTTGTTATAATTATTTTTTCTCTTTTTGAATTTTTTTTTCACATTTACTCTATTTTTCTTATCACTTTATAGACGTAACGGGTTCTAATTATGGTGAAGTAGTATCTTTAAAAGTCCACATTAACATTTAACAATATGGTGGAAAATAGAAAAATAGACGAATTTGTTACAAGTTGATTTAATATAAGTTGAAACCATTAAATTCCTGAGATTGAGGTAATTGACATATATTTCTGTGGGTGTTAATTTGATGTTATTGATTGGCGTTGTCGCTAATGTCGATCTTCTTCTGTCTTATTCGTCTATTTATTTTAAATTAATTGTTTTTGGATGACCTTGTACTCTAGTAGGGTTAGTGCGAAAGAAACTTCTGCGCGCGGTGTCTCTTGTTGTCCTGCTGGATGTACCCACTTATTTGAATAGGACACTGCAAGATAACATAGGCAACTTCTGGGACCATATAAACCTCTCTACTTTAAAAGTAGAAGAAAATATCCGGGCTTTCCTTAACAATTAACACACCAATTAACCTAGACTTTCAGCTTCATCACTTTTTATCATATTTTCGAACTCCTTCAAATTTCCTCTCTTTTTTCCCTCCTTATTTGTAAGCATCAGTGGTATGTCAATCTGAAGTTAGTAAAGGGAAGCTATGTATATAAATGTTTCTATCCTTGATTTCAAATCCATCTCTATTTTACTGTCTATTGCACGGATGATGATTTCCTACATTTTTCTACTTAAATTGTATGGTACAATTCAGAGAGATATAGACACGAAAAGTAAATTTTACATTATTTCATGTAAAAGTTTAGAATAATATGGGTCTTATCACGAGATTCATCTATTGTGTCTATTTCTCTCTGAATTGTATCGTATAATTCGGACAATATATTGTAAAGAATCCTGACCCTCTTTCACGAATTCCAACCAAAAAATGGCAAAAAGAAAAAACCTCCCATTTGCATAACAGACCAGGTCATGATCTGCTTTACTACAATTGGTGCTCAAAATCATACGGATGTTGAAAATGTCCACTTTCAACATTTCCTAGTCTATGGAAATGGTTGTAGCCAACCGATGATGATCATGGTTAGTGAAGATCTACGTGGTCTGTATGATTTTGAATATCATCTATCCCAACCACAAACATATGCGTCGTCTTCTAAAGTGCCATGCCTTCTGGATGGTATGTAAAACAGATAGGTTAGTTTTTTTTGGATAAGATACAGAGTAAAAATACATTATTAGGAACTAATCCGATGGCAACCCTTCTCTGCTGGTTATCATTTGAAACTTAAAGAAACAACCCAAGAAAATTATGCAATGCTTCCACGACAGTAAAGCGTTTCGGCTCTTTGCATTCCATTTACCAAAAGCCAAATTTCATACCAAAGTTGGTGAAGGATGGGACTTGCTTGGATTTGGAGAAGATGATTCCTTTGGAGTGGTTCTATTTGGATTCTTCTTAGTGCTTTTTGTATGTTGGTGCAGAGTATTTTCCAAGTTTAGGATATGAGAGAAACGTCTTGGTTGTATTCTTTATTTGCGAGAGATTCACTGTTAGATACTCTTATACATCTCATACCTAATTATAAATGCTTCTCTCCACGGGCGGATCCAGGCATAAGCATAGTAGGCTATTTACTAAGGCCCTCAAATTATATTCAAAATTTTCTTTAATAACTATATGTAAAAAAAATATTTAATGTTAAGGCTTAGTATTCTTAACTCCAACCTATGTAATTGTTTACCCTTACATACACAAATATACTTGAAAAATAAAAAATAATTGCTGGCCATTTAAACCACCTAATCTATTTAATAATTTTTACAAATACATCATTTGACAAATTACTTAAGACATTACTGACTTGTTTGTTAAGTAAAAAAAAAAAAAAAAAACTACCGCAAAATCCCTCTCTCAACCATTCTACTTTTTTATGGCACCTGCTTCTCTTTTTTTTTTTTGTAGACCATACAAAAAGGCTTCTTTTGAACATGATATATACCTCCCGTGACAGGGAAAAGTAGGAAGTTAATGCCTTTCACAAACGTAACTAGCGTGAGTTGATGGGGGCAATAACTCCATAAATGCAGCCGCACAAATTAAATGCTCAAACGCTTGCTTTGTCTCAAACCATCTAATATGTCATATTTTACAGGCCAAAAAATAAAGCTTATAAGCAACCCCTGTGCGGTTGCCCGGTTACTGCATCAGTACAGACATGTTTCTGCAACTTATTTACACAAATTTGCCATCTGGCAGAGTTTTGGGGGAAAACAAAAACGATGACAGGCTACCCAACTAGAACACTCCAACGACCGCAGCAAAAGTTCACAACGAATTCCGGTGGTTCCTCTCGAGAAACCCTTCTAAGACCACCTTCTTCTTGTACTCTTCAGAATCGTAATATTGGTCGAGGGAATTTTGGGTTTGTTTGTCCAATTTTGTCGCATTCCTCAAACGAGGGACAAAATAGAACCAGGCGGACGTGCAAAGAATGGCACACAGTCGACCCCAAAACACCATTATAATTAAGATTACCATGATAACGGACAGACCGACCAGCGGGTCATGTTTCTTGCCCAATGCTTCTTTTTCCAGCTCCGGTTTCTTCCACGTAGCTCGAGGATTTAGTGATGATGGGTTCGGGGCCCCTTTTTCTTGAACCGGAACGGGTAGAGGCCCCGAGTGTGAAGTCCTAGATAGCCGACCCGGCTTAGGCTTGGCATTAGGTGAGCCCGGTTGGCTTGACCCGTTTCTCATGGACTCTAATTTCCGGCGGAAAGACGGCCGTTTTGGCCACGTGTTTTCCTTGGAAGTATCGAAACGATCCGAATGCTCCCGTCTTTCAAGGCTGTTCCGTGGGGACCCGTACGGTGTCTGAAACAAGAAAGCAACACAACTGAGATTCAGTGCCATGCCCCAAATCCCAACAAACTGGACTCCGCCCGTGGTTTATGGAATGGGTTTGACCGCAACTGTCACTTCACAGAGAGAGAGAGCCTGCATAAACAGTTGGAATTACTATATCAAAAAGAAGGGTCACAAACCTCCTGAGGTTTATCCTTGTGCGTTTGATCTGAAGGAACTGGCACTGGTGCCGGATTCCGACTTGGCGGCTTAGAATTAGCTACACGTGCTTGAGGCTTTGATTTGAGCTTTTCGGACTTTGACTTGGATGCAGAAACATTACTGATTGGTTTCGTTTTCTCAGATAGGGTGGGTTTAGCTTTCTCAGATACGGTGGGTTCGACCGGCACGGTTTTGGAGCTGGCTGAACTTTTCATGCGGAACCTGGACCAAGAAAACCAACGCGCCTTTTTCTGGGCATCGGATCGGATGGTTTTCGGGGACTTTTGGTCAGAAGAGTTGTCAGAATAGCCAAAGCAGCAGCCGAGGAAGGAAGTGGTATCGGGTTTCGTGCGACGGGTTTCGTTCTGGGTTTTGTCCATGGAAAACAGAGAGAGGAATCGGCATGGAGGAATGTGAAGACTGCAACGGTTGGGCTGGGCACTATATCTGAATATTTGGAAATATTAAATTACGAAAACGAAATTTACTATTTTGATTTGTTTTCAGCTATTGTATACATGCATATAGAATAAAAGTTGGACAATACTCTATTCGACATCGTGATTTTGTTAATATTGATTGGACGCAAATGGTTTGGTTTTGGAGGAATGACTTGCAGACTTGGACTTTTTTGGAGGGCTAAGTCATAGTCTTCACACGTTTTCACCTTCTAGGTTGCCTTGCTCTACACTGCAACTGCCAACTGGGAAAATAGCTTCGAGAAATCAGAAATGGGGGGCTCTAGGCTCTCGCAGGGTAGGTTTCGCCTAGTACAATACAGTTTACCATGGTAGCGTGTTAAGCTACAACATTTTTACCTGATAATTTTCCCGTATAAGCCCCTTATCACAACAGGCTTAGTTGAAGTTTTGCAAAATCACGCAAACTTTATTAAACGCTATTAAATTGCTACTTTTCTTTCCAATCCGTTACAATAAAAGCGATGCATCAAAACCTAACCCATCACATCATAGATCTTACTTATATTACTACTATCCATTTGCCAGCTTTGAAGAAAAGAATGCCCATTTTTAATTTGATTTGATTATGTGTAATTTTTCACCTAATGCTTAACTTATTTAGTTTATGCATTGTATCGCTATAGGATTAGCATTTCAAATACACTTAAAATGGACATTATGCAAACCAAATATAAAATATGATTTGCATTTCCTTGGAAAAGAGTGGAGTACACCGTACCAAAGATGAGTTATCAATAATTATCAACGTCGACTTGGTGAGGAGGTTCTCTTTGTTCCTAGGCCATAGACACAAATGACTCCCAATGGACACCCAACTTTTCCTATATGACTCACAAGATCCATTTCACCAATCATATATTTTTATGAATTCTCTTTTTTGAAAAAAACTCGAAGTTATTAATCTCACCAGTAAAGAACCAGAAAGTAAAAGGATGCGTTTGCCAACATAATTTTCTCCAAAATATTATCTCAATTATAATAAAATAATTCAATATAATCTCTCTCTCTTATCAAAAAATATAAAAATTAAAAAAATATAAAAAATTACCTCTCTCTTCACCTTTTCACTAAACCCAATACCAACACATATTTCCATACCAAAAATATTACAACACAAACACAACCGTATTTAAATTGATATTTATTCGTAACATTAAAAAATAGACAAATGATTTTTGGGAAAGAGTCGATGACTTAATGTAGTCTTTCCTATCCAAAAAAAAAACTTCGAAGTGATTACCCTGGTCCCAGTGGCGGATGTAAGGGGGGGTCAACCGGGGCCAATAATACTGTACGTATATTTTAATGTAATATATTTTTATTATTTTTAATCTTTACTTTAAAAAAAATTTTGCTGTCATTTTTCCTGAGTAGTTACCTCCTTCAGAATCATTCCCGGTCACTTTTCCTTCCAACGAGGGAAAAAATTGTCTTATATCCTCTGTTAATCGCCTTCTTTGATCCTCTCGAAGAGCTTCAGAATTCCTCTCTCCGTGAAGTTATCTCCCTCTCATCAAAAAAAGCCTCAAATTGAATTCTTTTTATTGGCTGCTCTCCGATCGCAACCCCAAACACTCGTACGTTTGGAGATAGTTTAGGAACCAATAATTCAAAGGAACAAACTGAAACCAGTGAAAGCAATAGAAAACAACGCGGTGTTCAGCGCCAAAACTAACACGCCTTAAGTGGCGGCTGAGCTTGACTATGTCCGTGTTAGAAAATTTCCTTAAGGTGACCTAATTGACATATGTAAATAATCTTTTAAAGTTTTAAAGATTATGGTGTCATTTAAAATAAGATTATGGAATCTGTAGCAGATTCAAATTTAGAACTAATTGGATAAAGATTGCAATTTGATTTCTGATTTAAATTGGAATTCAAATTGTAACCAATTAGATAAAGTTTGCTATTTGATTTTGAATTTGAATTTGCTATTTGATTTTGAATTTGAATTACCTTGATGGAAGGAACAAATTCAAATCTACAACAGATTGAGGGTCCCTGACCTAGCCTATAAATAAGAGGTCTGTGTATACCATCTAAAACATTCTCTGTAAGGCATAGGCATAGGTTGGAAGAGCCTCAGTAAAATACTTCATATTCATAAAGTTACTCTGCAGAGATTCTGTTCGAGTGCTGAGCAAGATGGCTGGAGGTAAAGATCCTGCTTTATTATTCCGCTGCATTCACAATCAAATTGATTGATTGTGATTTTACTTTTACATGTGGTATCAGAGCCATCCTTCAAGCTTCTTGTTCAGTGAAGCGATCTACTGATTAAATTCAGATTGTCGCTTGAATCAAGAGCTAAAGGTTCTCTGTATCAATGTTTTAAAAGAAATTTTTTTTTTCTGACTAACCGGATCTCTATTATGGTTCGATATACGTTATTTGTATGTTGAAAGAAGGCTCTCTATTACGTTTTTACGAAAACATAATTTTCCCATAAACCTTTGTTTACAAGCTATTACTGTTTGTTTAGCAGCTTGTTGAACTGCAAAAGTTTGACCGACGGTCAAGTATTAAAGTTTATGTTTTTTTGTACTTCAATCCTTCTTCGGTTGATTTTAAGTTTTTTTTTTGAAAAATCTTCAGAAAAAACTTGTTTTTGAATCTTTGGAATGCTGGAAAAAATTGACCCACAAGGAGGAGGTGAAACTCACCACCTCCGTGCGGTAGCAGGTGGCCGGAGAGGAGGAAAACCTCCTCTCCCAGCCACGGGTTAAAAACCCGTGGCCTTCAAGGGCTGCCGGCGACGAGAGGCTCACGGCCTTCTCGTCGCCGGTGCATGCGGCGGCGTCCATTGGGACGCCTGGCCGTGCGGCGGCGTCCCAAGGGACGCCAGGCCGAGCTCAGGAGCTGCGGCGGCAATTGCTGCCGCAGCGCCTGAGAAGAAAAACACAGACCTTCGGGTCTGTGTTTTATCGTCACCGGGTCAAGGACCCGGTAATCCGGGTAGGGTTTCCTACCCGGACAAGACAATTGGGCTGGGATTGGCCCAGCCCAATTCAAATATTTATGGGCTGACCATTGGGTCAGCCCAAGGGCTCTGAAGCCCGAAAGTCCTGACCCGACTGGATCGGGTCAGGCGCCTCGCATGGGCGGGCTGCGGTATGGACCGCCAGTCCGGTCGGACCGGACCGGACCGGCAGATTATATTATTATTATTTTTAATTTTTTAATTTTTTAAAAAAAAAAAAACTTTTATGCTTTTATGCTTGCATTAATTTCTAGAATTATTTGTATGTTCAATGTTTCATTGATTAAATTCTAGAAATATTAGTTTTTTTATGCTTGCATTAATTTCTAGAATTATTATGATGTTCAATGTTTAATTGATTAAATTCTAGAAATATCAATTTACTTTTATGCTTGCATTAATTTCTAGAATTATTATGATATTCAATGTTTAATTGATTCCATTCTAGAAATATTAAATTTATGCTTGATTTATTATGTGAAAAATCTAATTATATAGATAGGTTGATCATGCATAAAATGTTTGATGCCTAGACCAAGCATGATTAAATGAACCTACTAAGGTTAGTGGGAATATGGGGTATGATCGAAGAATACTGGTCAGGGACAGTTCTGGCTAAGGCAAGTCTTGGTATTTAAAGGTCCTCAGACCTACCTCACTTACCTGGGAGCTCCCCTGCTTGTGTTTTAAGAAAATACTATTGTCTCACTTTAAAGATTGGTTCATTTTTTATTCTTGGATTAAGATTAGGCATCTATAAAGTTGACGGATATTGATGAAGTAGTAATTATCATAATGATTTTCGGAGAGCCACAGCATCCCAATTTTATATTGATGATTACATCAAGATTAATATATGAACTTCATAAGGAGAAATTAATATCTGTGTGGTAACTAAATTATGAAATTGATTACTTTCTCCGCAGAGAAATTTTTTAATTTTGTGATTTAGTTAGATTAAAATAATAAATTTTGTATTAACAATAAAATTTTCTTAGGCTCACAGGTACGGAGAATTTTATTCTTAATATTTAAAATTGTTAGATTTAATAATAAAGAGTAAATTCCATGCATATGCAACCTTTGCCCATAGGTAGGTTGAAATTTACTATTAAATTGACATTGGTTGATTTAAATATGGTTAATTCATAGCAATTCAGTAGTTTTATGTTTCTTTGGTTATATTGCAGTTATTCCTTCTTCCCTAATTGATAGTTCGTTGCGTGTTCCAATGCTAAGTGGTGATAATTTTGCTGACTGGAAGCAAAGTTTGCTTTTCACTCTGGGGTGTATGGAATTAGATGAAGCGCTCCGTGTAGTGGAACCCACTATCACGGAATCAAGTACGCCACAGGAGATTTATTCTTATGAACGATGGGAGCGATCAAATCGTCTCAGTTTGATGTTCATTAAATCTCACATCATCAAGAGCATTAGGGGTTCTATCCCTGAAAACATTAAAGCTAAGGATTTTTTAAAGTCCGTTGAAGAACAATTTGTTACTTCTGAAAAGGCATTAGCCAGCACCCTGATGAGAAAGCTGTCAAGCAAATCAATAAAGAGTTCAACTAGTGTGCGTGAGCACATAATGGAGATGAGAGACATTGCATCTCAATTAAAAACTCTGGAAGTTGAAATTTCTGACTCATTCTTGGTTCATCTAATTTTGAACTCTCTACCAAATGAGTATGGTCTATTTAAAATATCATACAACACACATAAGGAAAAATGGTCAGTGAATGATTTACTGACTATGTGTGTTCAAGAGGAAGAGAGGCTGAAACTCGAGAAACCTGAGAAACCTGAGAGTTCTCACTTTGTTTCTCGTGCTAAGGGGAAGACCAAGAAAGGCAAGGTTGTCCACAACTTCAAGAAGGAGAACAAGGTGCCAATTAAGATTAATGGCACTAAGGATACTTGTTTCTTCTGTAAGAAGAAAGGACACATGAAGAAGGATTGCCAAAAGTACCTAAAGTGGCTTGAGAAGAAAGGTATATTCCTCTCTCTTGTTTGTCATGAATCTTTAGTTGTTGAAGCTCCTTGCAATACTTGGTGGATTGATTCTGGTTCTACAATCCACATTGTGAATACATTGCAGGGTTTTCTCACAACAAGGAAGCCGAAAAGAAGTGAACAACGAGTTTACTCTGGAAATAAATTGTTCTCAAGTGTGGAAGCGGTTGGGACTTACAGAATAATTTTGAAGACTGGATTTATTTTAGATCTTGAAGATGTATTTTTTATTCCAAACTTTTCAAGGAATTTAATTTCAATTTCAAAACTTGATGTATTGGGTTATGGTTTTTATTTTATAAATTCAGCTTTCAGTTTATTTCGAAATAATCAAGTTGTTGGTGGTGGAATAAAAATTGATGGTCTTTACAAAATTGAATTAGATCCCAACTTTGAGAATAATTGTTTGTCAATACATACTATTGGCATAAAGAGAAGGCTTATAAATGAGAATTCCGGTTTATTATGGCATAGGAGATTGGGACATATCTCCATTGAGCGAATCAAAAGGTTGGCAAATGATGGAGTCTTACAAACTCTTGATTTTTCTGACCTTGGCACTTGTATAGACTGCATAAAGGGAAAGCAGACTAACAAGTCCACTAAAGGTGCCAGAAGGAGTTCAAAGATTCTAGAGATCATACACACTGATCTCTGTGGACCTTTTCCTATTCCATGCTTCAATGGTCAGAGATATTTTATCTCATTCATTGATGACCATTCACGTTTCATGTATCTCTACCTTATTGATGAAAAGTCTGAGGCGTTGAATGCCTTTAAGACTTATAAGGCAGAAGTAGAGAATCAAAAGGAAACGAAAATCAAGATCGTAAGATCTGATAGAGGTGGAGAATATTATGGAAGGTACACAGAAAAAGGACAAATGAGTGGTCCATTTGCGAAATTCCTTGAAGAGGAAGGCATTGTTGCTCAATACACAATGCCTAGTACACCACAACAAAATGGTGTAGCAGAAAGAAGGAATCGCACACTTATGGACATGGTAAGGAGTATGCTTAGTAATTCTAGTCTCCCTCAGTATCTATGGAGTGAAGCTTTAAAAACTGCTGTGTATATCTTAAATAGGGTTCTATCCAAGGCTATCCCAAAGACACCTTTTGAGTTATGGAATGGGTGGAAACCTAGTTTAAATCACTTACACATATGGGGTTGTCCTGCTGAAGTGAGGATTTATGATCCGAATATAAAGAAATTAGATCCAAAGACAACCAACGGATTTTTTTTCGACTATCCAGTAAACTCCAAAGGATTTAGATTTTATTGTCCTACGCATAATACTAGGATTGTTGAATCAGGAAATGCTAAGTTTTTAGAGGATATTGAACCTAGTGCAAATTCCCAAAAGGTTGAATTTAAAGAAGCATAAGAGTTGTCTGAATCTTCTCCTTCTGGAGAAAGAATGTTTGTGTTTAGGAAAGATCAAATTGATTATCCTGAACCACAACCAGTTCAAGAAGAGCCAACTCATACAGAACAGGTTCAGACTGAGTCTACCCAACCTCTGCAAGATGTTGAGGAAGTAGAATTAAGACGGTCCTCTAGAATAAGGAAATCAACAATCCCTAGTGATTATGTTGTATACCTTCAAGAGTCTGACTTTGATGTTGGACCTAAAAGGGATCCAAATACGTTTTCACAGGCCATGAATGGAGATAACTCCATGTTGTGGTTTAATGCCATGAAGGAAGAGATGGAATCTATGGCAAAGAATCAAGTCTGGGATCTTGTTGACTTACCAAAGGGAGCTGTAGCCATAGGCTGCAAATGGGTTTACAAAACCAAAAAGGAAGCTTCCGGTAAAGTTGAACGATATAAAGCCAGACTTGTAGCCAAGGGTTTCACTCAAAAAGAAGGCATAGATTATCATGAAACCTTCTCTCCAGTATCAAAGAAGGATTCGTTTAGGATAATCATGGCATTAGTAGCTCATTTTGACTTAGAGCTACAACAGATGGACGTGAAAACAGCCTTTCTAAATGGGGATCTTGAGGAAGAGGTGTATATGAGACAACCTGAGGGGTTTGGTGATAACAGTCAGAAGGCATGTAAATTAAAGAAATCTATATATGGACTAAAACAAGCCTCCCGTCAGTGGTATATTAAATTTCACAAAGTTATTACTTCATTTGGATTTTTGGAGAATCTTGTGGATCAATGTATATACCTTAAGGTCAGTGGGAGTAAAGTAATCTTTCTGGTCCTTTATGTAGACGATATTTTACTTGCAACAAATTATTTGGGTTTGCTATATGAAACTAAAAAGTTTCTGTCTAAACACTTTGAAATGAAGGATTTGGGTGAAGCCTCTTATGTCATTGGCATAGAGATTCATAGAGACAGAAAACAGAAAATATTACAACTGTCTCAGAAGGCCTACATTGAAAAAGTTTTAGAGAGATATGATATGAGCAAATGTGCTCCTAGTGTAGCACCCATCATTAAAGGGGATAAATTCTGTTTGGATCAATGTCCCAAAAGTGAATTGGAACAAGAACAAATGAAAGGTTTACCATATGCATCTGTAATCGGCAGTTTGATGTATGCTCAGGTCTGTACTAGACCTGATATTGCATTAGCAGTTGGTATACTGGGAAGATACCAAAGTAATCCTGGATTGGAGCATTGGAGAGCTGCAAAGAAGGTCATGCGGTACTTATAAGGAACCAAGAATTACAGTTTGACCTACAGACATGTTGACCATTTAGAAGTGTCTGGGTATACAGATTCAGATTTTGCTGGATGTATAGATAGCAGAAAGTCTACGTCAGGGTACATTTTTCTCTTTGCTGGAGGAGCCGTATCCTGGAAAAGTTGCAAACAAACTATAGTTGCTACCTCTACAATGGAAGCAGAGTTTATTGCGTGCTATGAAGCAACTACACAGGCATTGTGGTTAAGAAATTTTGTTAGTGGTCTCAAAATTATTGAGTCTGTTGAGAAACCAATTAAGATCTTATGTGACAATTCTGTGGCAGTATTCTTTTCAAAGAATCATAAAAGTGGAAGCAGGAGTAAGCACATAGATATCAAGTATCTTAGTGTGAGAGAAAACATCAAGAGACATGCTGTTTCTATAGAGCATATAAGTACTAAGTTGATGCTTGCTGATCCCATGACTAAAGGTTTACCGGTAAAACAGTTTAAAGGTCATGTGGACCATATGGGGCTTGCAAATTCATTTTGTACTTAGTTTCTCTCAAATTTTGAATTACAGACATGAAGTTATTGTAATAAAGATTTATTGCGCAAATTCTTTATTATTTATTGTTATCTATGGAGATAAATAAAATAGGACCTGAATGACTTATAGGAAGTTCATTCATAAAGTTTTGATTCCCATAAAGTACTCATATAATGAGTATTGTGCTGGTAATACATGGAAGGGACGACCGATTATGTTACGGTTTTACCGCTATGATTCGTGTGTAGCATTCATTATGTGGGTGGGAGGATTCCATAAACAGTTGGTCATACTAAAGAACTCCAGACACCATTAAGACATATGTCGTCAAGGTCAAGTGGGAGAATGTTAGAAAATTTCCTTAAGGTGACCTAATTGACATATGTAAATAATCTTTTAAAGTTTTAAAGATTATGGTGTCATTTAAAATAAGATTATGGAATCTGTAGCAGATTCAAATTTAGAACTAATTGGATAAAGATTGCAATTTGATTTCTGATTTAAATTGGAATTCAAATTGTAACCAATTAGATAAAGTTTGCTATTTGATTTTGAATTTGAATTTGCTATTTGATTTTGAATTTGAATTACCTTGATGGAAGGAACAAATTCAAATCTACAACAGATTGAGGGTCCCTGACCTAGCCTATAAATAAGAGGCCTGTGTATACCATCTAAAACATTCTCTGTAAGGCATAGGCATAGGTTGGAAGAGCCTCACTAAAATACTTCATATTCATAAAGTTACTCTGCAGAGATTCTGTTCGAGTGCTGAGCAAGATGGCTGGAGGTAAAGATCCTGCTTTATTATTCCGCTGCATTCACAATCAAATTGATTGATTGTGATTTTACTTTTACAGTCCGCCCATCCACACACCCATATCTTTGTCTTCTTCGATCTTCTAATAAAAAACTGAAACCAGTGAAGCAGAATTACGAATGGCTGGTTTTTCGTTTTTTTTGTTTGTACAGCAAGGGCTTGGAGTTGGGGATAAGCTAGCTGAGTTGTTCGAGATTGATTTTTGTACACAAATAATCTGTTCTAATGCGTCGAGCCCTATTAACTGACTCAAGTCTCAAGATGGTTTTGGTCGCGACAAATTCAGTTGTGCGGACAATGCACGCGAATTGTTTGAATGAATGAATGCTTGATTAGAACACTTTCAGTTAATTTGATTACAGCGGCACTACTAAGACAGTAAGACTGAATAGTTCCATTAATTTTCAGTGCAAAAATGGTATGAAAGATTAAGAAATTCGAAGAGAAAGCGTAGAGTGAGAATACGAAGAAAAAGAATTAAAAAGGGCTGAGACTGCTCAGGCAAGAGAGAGAGAAAAGGACATTATAACCGGCATAGAAATAGATGCCAAGTCCTAATACTGACGTAAATTTAAACATGTACCCACGCACAGTGGCACGTCCCAACATCGCTCTAAATAAAAACGGCAGGCGCCGGAAGGCGGAAGCTATCTAGAAAGGACAAAAAAGAGGCTGCTAAACGTGAGAGTAAAAGAAAGTTTTTATTTTGGGATGAATGTAAAATCAGTTTACGTGATATCCTCAAAATTTAATTAATTTTTGTGATAACAAAAGTATAAAATTAATCCCTATAATTTCACTTTCGTTTGTAGTTGATCCTCTCATTAGGTATTGATTTTATCCATTTCTAAAATCGGAGGGACTAATTTTATGATTTTCTTATCACGAGAACTAATTCGATTTTGGCGTAAATTACAGAGACTAATTTTGTATTTATCCCTTTTATTTTTACATACCAATTTTTATTCTGAGACATTTCACGCTCTGTTGAACTTTTATATGAATTTCAACAAAAATTAATTTCTTATCATAACTTTACTTTTATATAAATGAAAAATTGTAAAACATTATAAAATAATAAAATTATCATTCACTATCAAAAAATTAAATTTATTTAAATTGATAGAAGTTTTAATCTCAATAATGATATATATAATTAATGTGAAAAAGTAATAATTTGAGGTAAAAAGTTTCAGAATCTCATAATTGGAGAATAAAAAATATATTTCCCATAACAAATAGAATGTAACAAAATAATCTTTACTATTTGAAAGTGCAAAGGCTTGCTGCATTTAAATTACAGCAACAGGGATTTATATGGACCATTTCTGCCCATATTTTAAGTTTCAAATTCCACTGCAAATAAAAAGTTGAAGAAGTCCAGGACATGATTAGATTTTTCAGGAACTTTTAGGATTTGATTAGGAATTCTTCCAATAGGTAACTAATTTTGGCATTTTTCCTTTTTGTCCTCAACATGCATGATTGATTTCGGCGCCTCTTTTTGGCATTAGAATTTGGTCTTTCGTTCCTCGATTTTAATTATTCGTCAAGTTTTCACGTAAAATTAATTATGAGATTGGTGACCAAAGTTATAATGTTAATTAAGTTGCGATAAAGGAGCATATGGACTAATTACTGTATTAAATACACTTTTTACAATTGAAAGAACATTTGACAAGAAGAAATACACGTTTTGCAATATAAATGAGAAAGTTTTTCTTTCCGAAAATTAAAAACAAGTACACTTTCCATTCTCTAATCACTGCACATTTCTAATAATTACCACTCCAAACAGTTAAATTTGGCACACTGAATTATAAATAGGTTTTCACTCTATACTGTGTTAGAGCTTTTCTCACGAGTTACTGAAAGTTGACTTTTTTTTTGGAGATTGGTAAAAAAATTAGTGAAAATCTTAAAAAGAATTTTGGCTGAGATTAGATGGGAAAAAAATATCATTTTTGAAGATAGTGTAGATTCTATTAGGATTGGTAAAAACGTTGTTGGAGTTTATAAAAAATATTAAAATTTGTAAAAAGTTATTGAAGTTTGTAAAACAATTGTTAGAATTTGTACAAAAAGTATTGGAGTGAGTAAAAAAGTAATTGTACATTTTTTTAGACATTTTTTTTGCAATCCAAATATAGGCTAATAGTGAAATAATTTTTTATTAGAATTTATTAAAAAAATAAGGAAAGAGAATATTTGATTTAATTTTTTAATTGAAAAATATTAAAGTTGGTGTAAAAAATTGTTTAAATTTATAGGACAATTTTAAGATTTTAAATTTTAATTATAAAATTTTTTCTTAAAAGGTTGAATATATCCTCTATCCAAACAACACCTCAACGTGACCAACGAACACAAAAGCCAGATGAGACAACATGATTAAGAACTTTGATAAACGTCTATCGTCATAGGAAGAAAAAAATGGGATCTGCAAGCTCATCGAAATCTAAATGGCAGCCAGCGACGGAAAATTCAAACCTCTGACGTCGTGAATCCCATGTTCCCATGATGTCCACGATCACATGCCACCCACTTTACGAATTCTAATGCTATTTTGTTTTGGATCTTTATTCTACCCGTCGCAATATCTTCGGTCCAGATCTTTTTTTCCTATTTTCTGTCTTATTTCTTTTTATTCAGAATCGGAATGGTTGGCAATTGGAAGATTCTCAGCTATTTTCCTTTTGGCGTCTTTGTTTCGATATCCTGTTAAAATATTGCCTCGACTCAACATCAGTTTACTCGATCGTCGCAATAAAATGAAACCCCGCAACGCCGGATTCATATGTTCGCTTCGGAGATTGACCGAATTAATCAAGCTTTGATTAATGTCAACAATTGATGATTCTTGAAGTCCTTTCCTTCCGCTGTTGCAGATGCTTCACTAATTCAGATTTTTTTTATAGGTTTCACATTTCAGAATTACAATGAACTTACACTTTCTATCTTAATTATATCAAACTGATTTTTTTGTTAATTTGGACAAAGTAATTTTTCACTTCTGAAATAATTTTATGTTCAAAAAATATTTTTTCTAAAATAACAAAGACTGCAAAGAGTCAATTAATTAATGGGTTAAATATGATAAAATTAATAATTAGAGGTGAAAAGTATAAAAACTATTATTTCTATCAGGTAAACAAATATATTTTTCTTTAATGTAAAGATGCATTCCTCCAGCAAGGAAATTCAACTTTTGAGGTTAATACATTATAAAATGGTCAATTCATATGTCAGTCCCTCTCGTTTCAACATTTTTTAAATTTGGGTGACAATGTAAATTTTTTCTTATCGGTATCCTTGGGATAGGGACCAACCCACGAACACGTCTTCTGTTATTTTCGGATGGAAAATACTGTGCCACATGTATAAATTGTAAACCTATAAATGAGAAAAATACACAGAAAATGGAAAAAAATTATTAAAAAACCATGACCCTCAACGTTTTGAAACACAACATATATAACAACTACAAAAAATTAAATGAATAATTTAAAAATACACAATACAGAGACGAAAAATTGAAATAAAATGTGTAAGAATAAAATAAATAGAGAAACGGAATTAAGAAACATACTGAGAAAACAAAAGATAAAAAAAGGATGAAAATGGAACAAATTTATAAAAGAAGACAAAAGATAAAATACATCGTAAAAAGTTAAATTAAAAGAGAAAAATACACAGTAAAAAAAAGGTGTTTATGTTTCATTTTTTTGTTATTTATTTCATTTATAGATATTTCATTTAGATTTTTTCTCTAATTTATTTTTGAATTTCCTGGTTATTCGTTAAACATGAGATATTTTTCCCTTTGTTAAAAGGTGGAGGGTTATACTTTTTGTCAGAAATATTTTTTTTTTCGTTTTTTCTGTTTTTATTTAAGTCTTGGATTTATTTTTTCAATTTTATGCATGATTCGTTAGGAATTCTATTTTTCTTAATGATAGTTTCTCTTTGAATGAAGGTAATTTTCTTTCTGAATTTCTCATTCTAGTCGAGAAAAATATATTTCTTAAAATTCTATGTCAGCCCTTTAAACTCCAGCAACGATTATTATCTGCATATTTGTAATTTTATGATCCATTGAAATGTTGTACGTAGTTATAGATTGAGAATTTCCATGTCATCACTTTTCAATCTTGCTGCTACCTATTCGAGTTGATTTATAGATTTCTACCGTTGACCAGATGAGATATTCAGTCTAAAACTAACAATTTTAATGAAGCAAATTCTAATACCTGCCTCGTGATATGATCCAACCTTTCAAATTCTTACACTCTTTTGACTTTGTACCTATTTTCCATAATCACTGTACATTTAATATATATATAGTACGTACTTATCTGAAACAAGAATGCTCAAAATAAGTTTTGTTTTTGCTGACCTTAATGACCAAGCGACCTTTATAAATAGAAATGGGAGTTCAACACCGAGTGAGGAGCTGGATGACCATTCATACGGTTGCTGGGATATTCCCTCACAATGATAATGACACCCCATAACAGGGAGAGCTTGTTGGTCCCAATACCAATGGATCTCCAGGGTGCGGAACCTGATTACACCTCTAATTAACCAAATTCCTTAATAGTTTATACCCAAATATTGCATATCAACGCGACAGCTCTCATAATTGATAGGCACGGGTGAATCCAAATATATAAAACTAGAGACTAAACTAGAGACATTAGAAAGAACGTGACACAAAATTTAAGATGCATGATTCGGTTAAAAAGAAATGTATTTACAAACGTCCGTTTATAAGAAAAACTCTATCAAATCATCTTTCTATATTTTTTTTACAAATTTTAATAGTTTTTTTGTAAAACAAATTCCATCAAATTATCTTTTTTTTTTTCCATACATTTCTACAAACTGTCAGTAATTTTAATCTACAATTAAACTTCCTTAAAAATTTTATGTCAAGCTCTCAAAAATTTTCTCCTAAAAATTTTAATCTAATTAAAGCAATCTAAGCTAGGAATAACGCTTGGATTAACATAAATATTAAAATATAAAGTTAGCCCAAATATATTATTTCCTTTAGTTTTAGGGAGGACCAACTAGCTATATATGTATGTACCCTACCTAATTCTCTACCACGCAATTCAGCATGCATTTGTTTTGATGAAACTTTTTAATTAAATTCACAGAAATAATGCAGATTTGGTCAAAGTGATAAAAGGAACAACGTTTCGGTAGGTAGGTGTTAGGGTCCACACCCATATGAGATAGACTTGAAATAGAAGTAGATTTGTAGTGGAAGTCTACTTTCTCCCTACTTCTAGTTTATCTGGGATTTCTCTTAGGGTTTTCTCTTTGTATTTTTCCCTATAAATAGAGGCTTATGTTATAGGAGAAAAGACACGTGAGCACGTGAGAGCGTGAGCATTGGGCAGAGAGAGAGGAAGAGAAAGAGGGTGGTGTAACTATTGTATTGGGGCGGGTAGAGTGATTTTCTTAAGCGTTCTTAATAAAATTGTTCTGGGGTGGACGTAGGCCGGATTGGGGACGAACCACGTAATTCTTTGTGTTCTTTTCTTTGAATCTTCGTGACGCTTTTCCCAACAAGTGGTATCAGAGCCTGGTTCGAGGAGTCGGAGTGGTTTTTCGGGGAGAAACAGAGAAGGTCCGAAAATTCAAAGTGATCCGATCTGAGATTGTAGAGCACCAGCCTGCAGAGGAGATCGAGACGAATCCGTCGATTGAAACTGCGTCGTCAAAATCGCAGGGATGCGCCTCCACGCGCCGTAGGAAGTAAGAAAAGTGCCGCCACGCGTCACACGCATCGAGTAGAGCTAGGGCGAGTTGCTTCACTTTTTCCACGCGCCCCCGCATAGAGAGTTGCCACGTGACCTGTAACGTCAGCATCCACGTCATCGAAACGTCAACAGTGGGTCCCAGGAGATCTGCGTCAGTAGTGCCACGTCATCATAGAATATTCTGGTGGGAATATTTCGATTTTTGTTTGTTCAGTGTGGTTTTTTGGCCGGTTTAGGGGCTTTAGGCCGGTTTTCGAGCAGGTCAGACTGTTTCCTAAGGTTATAGGCCATCCCGGATCCATTGGTGCAGTCAGAATTGTGAAATTTGGCCTCAATCAGTGTGAATTAAGATGACGAAGAGTATGGTTACCAATATGATGATGTTGACTGCTGCGAATTACATGAACTGGAAGCCACGGATGGAGGATATGTACGATCCATTGGAGAACAAGGGAAAGAAACCGGAGGGGATTGACGAGGCAAAGTGGAAAAAGATCAACCGAAAGGCTACAGGTGTTGGCTTTTGTGCACAATCGAGATTTTGATGATTACAATAAATGGATGAGTTTACAAATTGGACATCTTCAAAGGCAAAGACAACTTGACGAAAAGAGTCAAACCTTGAAGAAAGAAGAACAAGAAGATGCAAGGAGCTAAAAGTGAAGTTTCAAGACCTTAGGGTATAATTCTTGTAACTCTTTATTCCACATTTGACAAGGATTTGAATCACGCACTTGCATATCTTTCAAAACGTCCATAAACCGTTTTACCTTTTGTTTTGAAAGATTATAATGTTTTGAAAGGTTTCAAAACACCTCAAATATATTCCCAAACTTTTCATATACTTATGGGAATTAAGTCTTTAAAATTGAGTGTTTAAAAGTGGTCAAAAACATGTTTTTAAATGAACCGGTCAATGAACTTTTTGTAGCGGTCAACCTCTACATGAAGCGGTCGATCATTGACAACATTCAAATATATGACCGTTGGCCAACGACTACTTGAACTGGTCGACCGGTACAACGGTAAAATTGTCAAATCGACCCCCAACGGCTATAAACGGCTAGTTTTCATATGTGGCCTATAAATACACATCCAAAACGTCTAAAATGAAGTACAAACGACCACATATCATTTGTATAGCTTGAGAAATATTCTAAACCTTCTTATTTCATATATCTCATATCATTCACACAAATTGCACTTTCACATCCTTGTCTTTGTGTGAATCAAGAGATAGAGCTTTCCACTTTTATATCCACTCTTTGAGAGAGAGTCTTGTTCCTAAATCTTCCTATCAAAAGAGGTGTTTCCTTTAGTAAGGTTGTTCACTAAAAAAAAAGCTTTGAGAGTGTTTATCTCAAGCTTGGTGAGGTTGTGAGTAGTGAGCCAAAAAACCACTTGGGTGGGTTTGAGTGTTGATCCCGGGAAAACACTTGTACGGTTCACTAGCACCCGGAAGCTAGTGTGTAAAGCTATTGAAGATAGCTTGAGGAGTGGATGTAGGCGGGTTTGCCAAACCACCTAAATTAGCACTTACATACTTGTTATATCATTATACTTGTGCTAAATTAGTATTTACTTTGCAAACACGGTTTTTGGGGGTTAATATCGAAAAGTTTAGAAAACCAATTCACCCCCTCTTGGGTTGCCTTAATCCTGAAACTAGGACTCACAACAGGTTGGTTGATTGTTGACTTCATATAGCAAACAAAGGTGCTTGGTACCAGCCGGAGGAGATGCAAGAGCAGGGAGAGATACTGTTCTACATGGGTCCGGCGGTACAAGCAGGGGATGCGGGCACCCTATGCAGGGTGCAGGACACTCGGATGAGAGTGTGGTCGTCTGGTGACAAGGTCGAGGTTGGAGTGCCAGTAGAAGAATGATGCAAGGGGTGGTGAGCAAGGGAAGCAACAGACATCAAAGTTGCAGGAAGGTTCTACTGATGGAACCCGGGAAGCACTCAACCGAAAGATGTCAGGAACAAATTCTTCTCCTATAGGTATGAAGGGGGAGATTTGTTGGGGTTCACACCCATATGAGATAGACATGGAATAGAAGTAGACTTGTAGTGGAAGTCTACTTCCTCCCTACTTCTAGTTTATCTAGGATTTCTCTTAGAGTTTTCTCTTTGTATTTTTTCCTATAAATAGAGGCTTATGTTATAGGAGAAAAGGCATGTGAGCACGTGAGAGCGTGAACATTGGGCAGAGAGAGAGGAAGAGAAAGAGGGTGGTGTGACTATTGTATTGGGGGTGGGTAGAGTGATTTTCTTAAGCTTTCTTAATAAAATTGCTCTGGGGTGGACGTAGGCCGGATTGGGGCCGAACCACGTAATTGTTGGTGTTCCTTTATTTGAATTTTCGTGACGCTTTTCCAAACACTTATTGTTGGGGTTGTGGAAGGGGTTGATGGTCAGTTTATAAGTGTGAGGGAAAGTCTCACCTCTTGAGCTAGCTTTTGGGGTTGAGAAGGCCCAAGACCACCTAACACTGGTATCAGAGTCTAGGTTTACCAACAAGTCTTGGACCCAATAGTTCATGAGAGAAACAAGTTGTCTGCATCCAACCTAGGGCCCGATGTGTGAGGGGGAGATTGTTAGGGTTTTCCCAAATTGGTTGTGGAAGGGGTTGGTGGTCAGTTTATAAGTGTGAGGGAAAGCCTCACCTCTTGAGCTAGTTTTATGGGTTGAGAAGGCCCAAGACCACCTAACACTGGTATTTAGGTCAGTTTCCAAGTTGCATTTGGCTCTTGCAAAGACAAATAATCTTGACCTCAAGATTCACAACGTGTGGCGCTTTTCCTTCCTTTCGAGCTATTGCTTTTGATAAAATTAAAACAATTAAAGAACGACCTAAAAACGGTATGAATTAAGTTCTATATGTAAAAATTATGAATGTTTATATTTAAAATATTTCATATGAATTTACCGGATTACGCATGCGATTAGGTCACATGCATATGTATACAGTCGTGGACCAAAGTATATGTATTTAAAATTACTCTCAGTGTTGTCCCTCATTTTCAGTGATCTACCTGAAACTATTCCCTCTTTGAGTCTTTCCTAAGAATTTTGTTTGAGATTTTTATGATAATATAGGCATATAACATTACGATATAATAAAATGCATATGAAATTAATGTTGAGAGAGATAACGACAAACAAAACAGCGGAATAATTCTTCTCTCTAGATGAAAGCAAATAGAGCGCAATCTCAAAAATTATATGTACTGAAAAATAATCTCAAGATAATCAATCACACCAAGCCAGAACGACACAAGCAATTTTTACGTGGAAAACTTCCCCGGTGTGAGGAAGAAAAACCACGGGACCTAGTCCAGTCAAATCTCCACTATAAACCAAATAATGGGTACACAAAGTCTTCTCTAGTCACAACTAGAGGCTACAACTCAGATCTTCAAGATGATATCAATCTTGGCAAATACAACGGAAAAACAACGTAGAGAAAATACCAACAATTTGCGGTTACTGTTCACGCGTACGAACCACTGTTCCTGAGCTCAAAATCTGATCTTCACCGTTCAGATGTTAGCCCCTTGTGTCGTGAACGTCTCCTCCAAATTTCAGCTCGATCGGACCACAGACGAAGCGGGATCTAGCCTTTGATGAAACCTGGGCGTGAAAGAGAAAAACTGCCTCTTTCTTTTCTTTCTCTTCTTTTAATCCGTACAACTTTCAAAGAACTCATCCTTAGGGTTATAAGTTAAAACCTTAATGGGCTTTGGGCCTTATTAAAGACCCCCATTGGGCTTTCCTTCACATAGAAGGAATAAACCCAACAAATGTCCCCCTTCCGACTATGTGGAGGAAATCGCCATCCCGACGATCGAACAACAATCTTCAAGCTTCTGTCTTGGTAGTGCTTTTGTTAACATATCAGCACCATTATTGTCAGTGTGAACTTTCTCAAGTTCCAGTAATTTATCATTCAACACATCTCTGATCCAATGATATCGAATATCAATATGTTTCGATCTTGCATGAAAACTGGAATTCTTAGCAAGATGAATAACACTCTGGCTATCACAAAACAACACATACCTTTCTTGCTTGAAACCAAGTTCTATCATGAACTTCTTTGTCCATAGCAACTCTTTAGCAGCTTCTGTTGCTGCAATAAGTTCTGCCTTTGTCGTAGAAAGGGCAATACACTTCTGAAGTCTTGATTGCCAAGCAATAGCTCCACCTTCAAAAGTGATCAGATAACCCGAAGTAGACTTCCGAGTATCCACATCTCCTGCCATATCTGCATCTGTGTAGCCAACTAATAATGATTGTCCAATTCCAAAACCAAGTCTCACACTGGAAGTGCCTTGAAGATATCTCATGATCCACTTAACAGCATTCCAATGATCCTTTCCCGGATTTGACATGAATCGGCTAACTTCACCCACTGCATGAGCTATATCTGGTCTTGTGCAAACCATCGCATACATCAAACTTCCTACTGCTGAGGCATAAGGAACTCTTGCCATGTCTTTCATTTCTTCATCTGTAGAAGGACATTGCTCGGTGCTCAGTCTGAAGTGGGTAGCAATAGGAGAACTAACCACTTTAGCGTTGTCCATATTAAACCTTTGAAGCACTTTCTCAATGTACTGCTCTTGTGACAAATACAACTTCTTATCTTTCCTGTCACGACTGATTCTTATGCCAAGAATTTTCTTCGCTGGTCCCAAGTCCTTCATGGCAAAGGACTTACTCAACTGCATCTTCAGTGTGTCGATCCTTAAAGCATTCCACTGTCTCGGTGCTTGCTTCAGCCCATATAGACTTTTCTTCAGCTTGCACACGTAATCATCTTTACCTTTCACTTTGAAACCCTCTGGTTGTTCCATATAAATCTCTTCCTCCAAATCACCATGAAGGAAGGCAGTTTTCACATCCATCTGCTCAATTTCTAAATCAAGAGTAGCTGCTAGGCCTAGAACAGTACGAATTGAAGACATCTTTACAACTGGAGAGAAGATTTCATCAAAATCAATACCTTTTCTCTGACCGAAACCTTTGACAACCAATCTAGCCTTGTACCGTGGCCGTGAAGTGAACTCACTTTGCTTCACCCTGTAAATCCACCTGTTATTCAAGGCTCTTTTACCTTTAGGTAGTTTCACTAATTCAAAGGTGTGGTTATCATGCAACGACTGCATCTCATCTTGCATGGCCTCAACCCAGTCTGTCTTATGTTCATCTTCCATAACTTCTGCAAAACACTCGGGCTCTCCCCCGTCAGTCAATAACACATATTGTTCTGCTGAATACTTAGTGGAAGGATGTCGGTCTCTGGTAGACCTCCTGGATGAAACCTCTGGCGGAATCTCCGGCACTGTCAACTGCTCATCAGTCTGAACATCTAAGGGAACATCCACATCACCTGTAGTCTGGTGGTGATCCTGATTATCATTCTCAACCTGAGTTGGCAAATTCTTCAATGGAACTAAATCCATGTCAATCAAACTATCACCTTTCTGAGACACAGATTTCTCTGCTTTCTGAATATCCTGAATAGTCTGATCTTCGACAAACACGGCATCTCTGCTTCTCAAAACTTTCTTTTCAGCTGGATCATAAAATCTGTATCCAAACTCATCTTGACCGTAACCAAGGAATATGCATTTTCGCGTCTTCAAATCAAGTTTGGACCTTTCATCTTTGGGAATATGCACAAATGCTAAACACCCAAATACACGTAAATGATCGTATGAAACATATTTACCTGTCCAAACTCGGTCTGGTACATCAAACTATAGAGGAACGCAAGGTGTAAGATTCAACACATGAACAACTGTACTCAGCGCCTCACCCCAAAAGGATCTTGGCAAATTTGCTTGTGAAAGCAAGCATCTCACTCTTTCCACCAATGTTCTGTTCATCCTTTCAGCTATGCCATTCAACTGAGGAGTTTTGGGAGTCGTCTTTTGATGTCGAATTCCCTGTTGTCTGCAATACTCATCAAAAGGACCAGAATACTCTCCCCCGTTATCTGTACGGATGCACCTCAGCTTCTTCCCAGTCTGTCTCTCAACTAGGGCTTGAAATTGTTTGAACACAGCCAACACTTGATCTTTTGTCTTCAAGAAATATACCCATAACTTCCTTGAACGGTCATCTATGAAGGTTACAAAATAGCTTGAGTCACCAAGTGTTCTTGTCTTCATAGGGCCACATACATCTGAATGCACTAAATCCAATATCTCTGACTTTCTCAAAGAAGAGGAATTCTTGAATGAGACTTTGTTCTGCTTCCCTGACAGACAATGATTGCACCTTTTCAGATCTGTATTTTTCAACCCAGATAGTAGACTTTTCTTCCCCAATATGGCTAATCCTTTCTCACTCATGTGAGCAAGCCTCTTGTGCCATAGTTCTACTGTACCATCTGTTTCCATCGCATTAATAATGTCGTTGGAAATCTTTGCCTGCATAATGTATAACGCAGATAACTTCTTACCTCGAGCCACAACCATGGCACCCCGAGTAAGCTTCCACTGACCATCACTGAAAGTGCTACAATACCCATCATCATCAAGTTGACCTGCAGAAATCAAGTTCAAATGAATGTCAGGAATATGTTTCACATTTTTAAGAACCAATCTTGTGCCATTGTTCGTCTCCATATACACATCTCCAACACCAATGACTTTAACTAAGCCATCATTGCCCATCTTTACAGTTCCATAATCACCAGATCTATAGGATGTAAATAAATCTTTTCGAGATGTAGCATGAATGAATGCGCCACTGTCAATCACCCAACTGGTCTCATGGCATGCAACATTAATCACCTCATCTTCATAAATAATGAGGAAGTCCGCAGGAGTAGTGGTAGCAACTCTACCATCACCATCTTTGTCAGTCTCATTTTTCATTTCATTCTTGTATTCTTTTTTCAATTGCCTGCAATATTTTCTGATGTGTCCCTTTTTACCGCAATGATAGCACTCGACATTAGAGAACCTGTTGGACTTGCTTCTGCCTTTATCTCTGTTCTTCGGACCTCTGCTCTTGCTTCTCCCCCTCTTTTCTGTAACCAAGACTTCTGACTGTGAAGAGGATCCTTGTGATTTTCTTCTCATCTCTTCATTTAACAGACAACTCTTGGCCATATCCATTGTGATTACACCATCTGGAGCGGAGTTGGACAAAGAAGTTCTGAGCGTCTCCCACGAGTCCGGTAATGAACCAAGCAACCATAACCCCTGTATCTCATCATCAAACTTAATACCCATTCCAGCTAACTGATTAATAATTCCTTGGAATGTATTCAGGTGATCAGATAAGGGAGTCCCATCCTGGTATCTCAAAGCCATCATCTGCTTAATTAGAAACATCTTATTATTTCCAGTTTTCTAGCATACAACTGTTCAAGCTTACTCCATAGAGTACGTGCATGTGTCTCCCCACTAATATGATTCAAAACATTGTCATCTACCCATTGCCTGATATACCCACACACCTGTCGATGCAACAAAGTTCATTCTGTATCGGACTTGTTAGCCGGTTTTTCAGTAGCAAACACCGGTAGATAATAATCTTTTACATAAAGAAGATCTTCCATTTTTCCCTTCCATATGTGATAATTTGAACCATTGAGGTTAACCATTCTACTCACATTTGCTTCCATAACTCAAATTGTCAACCAAACAACTTTGCAACCACAGCTCCGATACCACTTTGTTGAGAGAGATAACGAAAAACAAAACAGCGGAATAATTCTTCTCTCTAGATGAAAGCAAATAGAGCGCAATCTCAACAATTATATGTACTGAAAAATAATCTCAAGATAATCAATCACACCAAGCCAGAACGACACAATCAATTTTTACGTGGAAAACTTCCCCGGTGTGAGGAAGAAAAACCACGGGACCTAGTCCAGTCAAATCTCCACTATAAACCAAATAATGGGTACACAAAGTTTTCTCTAGTCACAACTAGAGGCTACAACTCAGATCTTCAAGATGATATCAATCTTGGCAAATAATTCCGTAGAGAAAATACCAACAATTTGCGGTTACTGTTCACTCGTACGAACCACTGTTCCTGAGCTCAAAATCTGATCTTCACCGTTCAGATGATAGCCCCTTGTGTCGTGAACGTCTCCTCCAAAGTTCAGCTCGATCGGACCACAGACGAAGCGGGATCTAGCCTTTGATGAAACCTGGGCGTGAAAGAGAAAAACTGCTTCTTTCTTTTCTCTCTTTTTTTAATCCGTACAACTTTCAAAGAACTCATCCTTAGGGTTATAAGTTAAAACCCTAATGGGCTTTGGGCCTTATTAAAGACCCCCATTGGGCTTTCCTTCACATAGAAGAAATAAACCCAACAATTAACTACGAGGTGGAACCGCGTGACCATTACGAGGTGGAACCGCGTGATAATTTCTGTTTCAGTTTGTTGTAGTGCTAGCTTCTCGTCAGATTTCATATGAACCATGGGTTTTTTCTACTAAAAAAAGAGATATTTTAGTCAATTTACTTCAAAAGGTTTTACGGTAATTAAGTTGTGCTTTCTAATTCTAAACTAGAACCCCATTTGCAATTTCCTTTTATAAACATAAAGATTGAACAATAATCTACTATATAATGTTAATCATGATTTCCCACGAGATAAATTCTCCAATTAGAACCTTTAGTAGTTTAGATGATGATATACGTACTTTATCTGCAGGAAATGATGATTTGATAGTGCGGTATATGTATACGTACGTTAAAGGTTCTAAAGAAAGTAAAGTTGTAGAGAGACATTGCATTGATTAGATCCCGTAGTGTAGAGGATTTCTTACGCAACTTTAAAGTATAGGCGGCCGGTGTTATGATTTATGTACTTAGCTTAAAAGTTGATTAAATTATATTTATCTTAAATTTTCTTAATTAATTCTCAATGTTGTATGACCAAAATAAACAATTGACGTACACGCTTTTCTGTAATTTTGTTTAGAACAAATGTAAGCACACAATTGAGGACAATACTAATGCACACATGCGCAACCAATGGTAATTAAGCCCCGATCACAGTCTGCAATTACATTTGCCTTAAAAAAAACACAAAGGTCCATAAAAAATAATAATAAAATGGTAATTAAAAGAGTTTTGGTGTAGCTCTCTCTCCTTTCTTTACAATTCTTTTGTACAAATTGTACCATGCAATCTCCAGAGAGAGATTGATTCAAAATGTTAGTCTTATAGTATTTAATTGGTAGTCGTATTAAAAGTCAACAACAGAGTGGCCGGGTCTGAAAATATTTAATTTGCCTTTAATATATATGTATAAATAAGTAAATAAGTCATAATAAGAGGTAACAATCTAAGTGAGATTCCATATTTACCCCTAAACTTACTTAGAAACAAGGTTATTTCATTTATCAAAGATGTAATAATAAGATGCAGTTTTGTGGTAAATGAGTCTATTAGTAGGATCTACAGCTAAAGCTAAAGCACAATTAAAATTTCCCGCGAAATTATCTTGAACACAGAGTCGATAACTTAAACGTCATGTGCATACTCTCGAATCAAAATGTCATGGCATGATCTTCTGCCGGTTGGAGTCCATTGAAATTATGTACTACTTGATTGGTGATGGTCTATATACTTACCAACAAATTTGACTTCTTAAAAAAGAAAAAGAAAAAGAAAAAGAATTAATATTATAAAATGTGTTATTCAAGGAGAAGCGTTTGGTTTGGGCCAACGCTAATGATTAGGAGCTGCTTTTTGCTTTTGGTTAAGTTTGGTAAACGGAGAAGGAGAACTTGGCAGATATATCATTAGTTTTGACAAAGCAATTTTACAAACTAATGAGTTTGGCTTTCCTCCACCCTTTTAACCAAAAAGTTTTTACTTACTCCGCTGATCAGCACATTGTCTTTGATGGTAAAGTTTACGGCATCTACTCCATTCGATCGACCAAGGCATTGACAAAACCCTTTACTTTCGTCAACAAAGAGGGTAGGATGAGATAGCGAAACATTAGAATTAGGTTTGTGCGCCAGAAAATGAAGTGCATTAAAATAATATGCAAAAGTAAATCCAATAAGCTAAAACGGTGTCGCAAACATTAAAAGTTAGCTACACATTTTTCCTACGCTAGGTTGCGAAGAAAGTTATAATCTCAATGTTTCCCATAAAGCTAGTTTAGTTCTGCATATATTTGACGGTCTAATTTGGAGAGAGGAATACATTGCATGTATTTAATGTTGTAAATTTTATATGATATGTATATCTCTTCCTAACTTGAGTTGCATCCAATTCCATCAATACATAGCAGAGTATCTTATTCCATTAACTAAAGTAATAATAGAGCACGCTTTCAACCCTTTTGGCTTCACCACTAGCTAGAAAATAAAATGGATTCAAATTCGCAATATGGTTCATCTTATATATATTAAATTTTAAAGTGTATTTTCTAGAGTTTTCTTTTTGAGAATTGTAGTGAGGCATTTATGTTTTTGTGTGTTGACCCATTGTTGGATGTATTTGGTCACTCTCTCACACCCTTCCACCCAACCATTGCAACATTTCACTTCTCCAATACAACCTTTCACTTCTCCTATGTAAACATTCATCTCCCCATGCACATTCATCTCACCTTCTTGACTAAATTCGAAATTTCTCCTTGGTCATGTGATAAGTTACATTTATCTTCTTGGAATTTCATGAGAAGTATCTAGATCCTCTCCCCAAGTCCTATATATACCCTAGCCTACCTCTCAAGCCATTCATTCCATCATATCCCACCTAAACCCACAAAAGAGAGAGTGTCCTAGTTTTGTCTCCAACACTTTTCATATATTGTAAGTGTGGTCCTATCCAAGTTGTATTATCTCCTTTCTTCAATAAAAAGTGTGTTTCTTCTTTTAGTTTGATCTCTTCTATTTTGGTTGTGAGTCCTTGGGCTAGTGTGACTTTGTTACACTATTTGAGAATCGATTGTTCCAGTGAATTTGGGCATCGTATTTCTCTACATGGTATCAGAGCTTCAAGGGTGGTGGTGATTCATCCTTGGTGAAGAAGATCAACTAGTGTCGAGGAGATGGATTCGGGTGGACGCTTCAACAGTTTCGGGATTGAATTGCTCAATCAATTCAATTACAAAATATGGAGGTCGTGTATGGAGTCTTATCTTGTTGGAGAAGATTTGTGGGAAGTTGTTGGTGGAGCTGATGTGAATCCTCCGGGGAATACTCCGGAAAATGCTGATGCATTGAAGAAATGGCGAATTGCAAATGCAAAGTCAGAGTCTATACTGAAGAGATCTTTATCTCATGATTTGTTCGAGAACATTATCAAGTGCACTTCAGCTGCCAATATTTGGACTACCCTCGATGAGTTGTTCAATAAGAAGGATGTGACTCGATTGCAACTCTTGGAGACTGAGTTGGCAAATACAACTCAAGGTAATCTTTCCATTCTCAACTTTTCTTGAAGATTAAAAATCTTTGTTCAGAAATTTCAGCTCTTGATTCCGAGGAGCCAATTTCTGAGGCACGAATGAAGCGACATATTATTTGGGGATTGAAGAGGGAGTAAATTCTCTATGTTACTTCTATTCAAGGATGGGCGAATCAACCCTCCTTGGTAGAGTTTGAAAGTCTTCTTACTTCACAAGAATCATTGGCTCGACAAATGGCGGGATGTTCCATTTCCGGAAATGAAGGAGACGCCGCTCTCTTTTCTGGCAAGAAGAAAAATTTCAGCAAAGAGAAAGATAAAAGTAAGAATGATGGTCCTAGTAAGCATGGAAGCGGTGGCGACTCATCAGAAAGAAAAAGTATCAAGTGTTACCGGTGTGGTAAACTTGGTCACATAAAGAAGAATTGTCGCGTGAAACTCAAAGAAGGATACATTGCCAAGGCAGAAGGAGAATCAAAAATTGAAGAAGAGTGGGGTAAGTGCTTTATGACAGAAATCACTGAAACTAATGCTTTGTCTGCTGTCAATTATGAAAAGGATTGAGTTATTGATTCGGGTTGTGGACATCATCTCACTGGCGATGAATCCAAGTTCTCTAGTTTTCGAGACTACAACGACAATGATGCGATTATCACGGCGGACAACTCTATTCATCCTGTTGAGAAGGAAGGGGTCGTGACTATCAAAGGCGATAATGGTGACCATATCACGCTCAATAGTGTGTTCCAAGTTCCTGGTATGAAAAAGAATCTCTTTTCCGTTGTTAATGCCGTGGATAATGGCAACTATGTCTTGTTTGGGCCGAAAAAAGTAAAGTTTATTCAGAATATCATAAATTTAGATGCTGACGTAGTTCACACGGGTAAAAGAGTTAAAGACTTATTCGTTTTATCATCTACTGTCTCTTATGTTGATAAAATGAGTACAAATGGGCTGTCAATTTGGCATGCTAGATTGGGACATCTTAGCATGGAAAAATTGAAAGTTATGATTTCAAAAAGTTTGGTGAATGGATTGCCCATAATAACCAACTTTGGTGGTGAAGACTAAGGTCACCATCTGTCACGCCCAAAAATCAGCAATAATAATTATATGATTCGGTTAAAGCACAATTACACAACAACAAAATTTGCTTAAACCTCTTAGGTCTAACAATACCATTAGATAATTGTGCTGAATACATTAGTGATCACTTCCAGAAGATATTCATAGTTGATCATTTTAGTGCATGTACTCTTACAGTGGACTCACTTGTCTACTTAAGGTCACCATCTGTCCCGCCCAAAAATCAGCAATAATAAATAAAGAAATTGATCGCCTTTATTCGAAACAAAACATATTATAATGATAATGTTTCAAAACATAAACTCGAACAAATTATCATAACAGTCTAAAATCCATAATGATGCTCTCATCTATTCCGCCCGCATGCTTTCCTTGACACAATCTCTGAAAATAAGAAAATAATGACGGAGTGAGTTCGACAACTCAGTAAGCAGAGAATAAAAACATATATTCTTTTCTTTGAAAATAATACTCAAATCTGTGACCAGAAATACAGAAAATCGAATAGTTTTACCAGAAAATTCTCTTTGACATTAACAGTAAGTCACATTTACCCCTGTGACAGGGTTGTGCAACGACTTAACCGGCGGCCAACCGAAATAAGTCAACAGAAAGCGGAGTTCACCCTACTAAGGAGAAACCCACGCAGAAACCACTCCGAAGAATGGGTGCACTCAGTAATCAGTAATCAATATGTTGGTACCAACAACAACAGTAATAAGTAATAAGTAATCATAACATTGCCTCGGGGTTTGAAAACATTATAATATATAATATCAGAAACCAGAATTAGAAACAGAAATAATATTCATCAGAATACATAATCTTTGGAACAGTAATATAAATAGATCTCAGTATATCTTTTAAAATTCCACACTTGTTTTCAGAATAACATAAGCTTGCAATAAAACATTATTTTCCCAAAACAGTTTATGAAAACATCTTTCACAGCATCAAAAATTATATTTTTAATTGTTCGTCATTTTCTAAGAAAATAACATAATAGTAGCTCCGCTTACCCGATTTGTTTCGAGAATCGAAACACCCAAGAATCCACTTATCACACCGATCCAAAATAACCAATAAACTTGCAAATGCCCTATAATGGTCGAATTGATAGAGAGAGAGAGAATCTCAAAACAATCACGTTTGAGAGGTGTGAAGAATTCTCTGAGCAAGAGGTCCCTTTTATAGGCGAAAGAGTCTTCAATTCTTGGTGAAAACCGTCCACAATTGAAGGTCATTAGGCGTCTCTTCACACATCTCCCATTACTGCCATTAGTCGCCAAAATACATAGAAACTTTGAGAAATGAACGTTTGGAATGAAAAGCCTCGAAAATCAGACGAAAATGTGCTAAAATGGATGAGAAACCAAAGAGATAGAAAGAAAATTGACGAGATAGAGGCTGTGACGTCAAAAATGGTGGCTAGGGCAAAGAAAACGTGAGTTTTAGATTTGGGGAAGAAGATGGGTGAAACGCACCGTTTCACTTAAAAATCCAAGCTGACCAAAACATGTTTAAATAAGACCACCTTCTTCTTGTACTCTTCATAATCGTAATAAAACCTGAGAAATATGAATAAACGTGTGAAGCGCCTCAGCGGTTTAAGCTACCAATCTTCTTTCTTTTAGCGTACGGGTTCGAGTCCTTACGTTCCCTCTTTTGTAAAATAAAACTTGTAAACGCTTAAATAAAACTCGGCTGCATAAAACTCACCAAATATACGTTTGGCCCAGTGGTCTTCTCTTTTTTATCCCAAGGTCTGGAGTTCAACTCCAGATAGTTGCCCTTTTTTTTTGAAACCGGGTTATCACACCATCTCAATGATGGAGACCATATTCTTATTTAATAGAGACACAAAGAGTGTAGACTTATTTATAACTAAATGAGTTTGATTTAATAATACTCCCCCCCGTCAAGTAAATAAGGAATTGAAAAATTCATATTCCCCTTTGATTTATTAATCATTGGCATGAATTTTCTACAATGTCACTCAACAATATCCATGTAACAGATTATGTCACAACATAATACCCATAATTAAATATATACACGTAACAATTAAATAAATAATTATCTTATAATTATTCTAGACAACTGATTTTGAGGTCACATTTCTAACAATATTCCACTTGCACTCAAAATCAAGGATTACCCTATTCCCTCTGTAACAGATTTCACCCAGGGAGCGAGTGCCGTCAGATAACTGTAACTTGCTATAATTGTGGACGACCGAGGCATTATGCTTATGATTCCCTACAAGATCAAATGGTCCCCTTCAAGTTTAACCCCATGCACTAGCATGAAACGACAAGAGAGCCATAAATCATGGGAAGCAGCAGCAAAACACTGTTCTGGCCAGAGTTTTTACTATAACTACAGAGGAAGAAGAGGCAAAAGTCGCTGTTGTGTTAGGTACCTCCCTCTTGCCTCATGGATCAGTAAATATGTTGTCTGACTCTAGCACTACCCATTATTTTATTTATTGTCATTGTGAATTGTTATGTGGAGTTAAAGGTGGTACCTTTAGAGTCAGTGCTGGAAGTGGCGACTCTAGTAGGGTTGTCTAAGGTTTGTGATCAAGTGGTGAAGGTGTCCATTTTATAAACTTAATTCATTTATTGAAATCATAAAAATCTCGATTGTGCAAAAAAACCAACAATCTTTTATTTGAATCTCTTCAAACTTTGTGGTCAACATTTGAAGTTTCGAATTGTTCACCCTTTTGGTTCCTTCATGAGTAGTTTCCAGAATATCTCAAGCTGCCATAGATGTCTCACACATGGATATAGGCTTAAATTCATCAGCTAACAACCATACAAATAGAATGTAAACCCTTGCTATTATAATTACATTCCTGATTTCACCGATAGTCCAGGTACCAATGTCTGTAGGAGTTTTAACACTTTCAACATCAGATGTGGCTGCAGACCACCCTTTAACACACGAACTCCAAACTCGTTCATCGAGTGATTTTAGAAAGGTTTTCATTCAAAATTGTCAGTACGCATAATTGCTTCCATCAAAGTATAGAGGCACAAACAATGACTGACTTTTGTCCATCAAGACTTAGGGTCAAAGACTGAGCTTAAGCTCTGACACCAGTGTTCGGTGGTTTTTGGTCTTCTCAACCCAAAAAGCTAGCTCAAAAGGCGAGGTTTTTTCTCACACTTATAAACTGACCACCAAACCCTTTTGCAACCGATGCGAGACTAACCCCAACAATCTCACCCTCACGAAACGGGCTTTGGGTTGGGAAGGGACAAGCCGTTTATCCCATGGACTGTTGGGTCTGAGACTTGTTGGCAAACCTGGGCTCTGATACTAATTGAAAAACGTATTTTAGACCCTAACTTCACCTAGAGGGGGTGAATAGATGAAATCTAAAAAAAAATTATTCAATACCAATTTTAAAACAAGTTCTAAAATTGATCAGTCTAGATATATCAAATCACTAACATAGTCATCAAAACAGTAAATCTACTTGTAAAACAATTAAACAAATACACAACGAGACAAGAAACTTGATGACGGAGTTGAAAACCTTTGAAAAAGTATTTAAAGGAAAAACCACTCCGGGCTAGTATTTCCCTGAAATTTTACTGAGTTTGCTAGGATACCATGTAGACACTTATGCAGTGAGAGTAAAGAAAAAACATAGAAGCTGTGTATGAGTGAAGTTTAAGAACAGAGAGAGAGATAGAGTAAATTTGCTAGTTGTATTTACGTGAATATATTCACTTAGTCTGTACAAGCAAACATCAAATCTATATTTAAAGTTTGTAATAAGAGACTTTAATAGGTTTACCAAAAACTAATTTTGTAACCAAAATGATGAGCTGAAAATATTGTTGAGTTGGGTAGCCTCACATGGCACGCGAGGAAGAACTCTTTTCTCACTTTGAATCCATGGAGATAGTAAACCACTCTCCTTTAATTTTTAGCCTTTTCACTGGTAAGCAACATAGTGTGGTTTTACTTACCAAAAAAAATACTGTGGTTGCCAAGAATTGTGAGAAAGGGATGGAATGAGAGGAAAATAGAGACTTTATATTATTTCTACATTGGTTCTTTATTTTCTTGTGTAGTGTTTGTTAGCAAATCAATAATATTGGTATTGATGTTTGTACACAGAATTGTGGCAGTCTTATTTTTATGCACGAAATTGTGGATGCTCAATTTTGTATATTGTGGGTTCACGAATCTATGGGTTTATGAGCTTTATCAATATTTCGTTTGATAACATTTCTACTCATTCATTGAAAATGAATTGACATATCAAATTCTAAAATATAGCAAAACTATTATATCCACTCTCGATAAAGTATGAAAGTCATAACTGGTTTCAACTCCAATTTCCCACCTAATCAACATTAGCCACCACATTTTCTGTGTGGAATGTAAGTTGTGCTGGAAACAGAAGCAACACATGGCCATCTTAGCATCCTTAGACTGCAACGCTCATAAATATTGACTTTGAAGTATGATTGAGAATTTCTGTGCTCTCTTAGAAGCAAGAAAATATCTATGTAGTATGCTTGCAACCAAGTTCGTGAGATTTCAAACCAGCTTCCAAGTTGCTTGTATATTTGACTGTTTGACATTCTTTCTTTCCTTCCTTTTTGTTTTCACTTCTTTGGAATTACAGAAACACTATGTTTTCCCAACCAATATGTGTGTCTTTGGTTGGTACTATAATTATTGCTTGTATCCGTTGCATAGCATTGTCTGGAACAATCACCCTTTCCACCAATGAGATCCGTATGGAAGTTAGGTGTTATCTTCAATATTCAACAAAATTGAGTTGGCACCGGTTGGAACTTGAAACACTATCTACTGCATCCTTTTTGATGGTTTGTGATTCTTTTAATAGCACAGTTTTGAGGAATTTTGTTCTTTTGTTTGTCTTAATAGTTTTATTGTCCTTGAAATTTTCTTAAGGTCTTTAAATTGTTCCTTCGCAGAAAGAGCTTGCTACATTTCTCCATGGTATAAGTTATTACTCGTCTCGTTCCCATTACCACGCATGCTTTTAGTTGTATTTGTTCAAGTTGGTTACCTATTCATGTTCTTTTATTTGTAGGCTCTATTTAGCGCCCAAATATACACTTATAAAATTTTTCTTTAATATTGTTATAGTCTAGTCCTGTAAAGCTACTAATCCTATTAATTACTAGTTGCTAAGTACAAAGGACTACAAATACTTGAGGTTTTTATTTCTAGTTATTGCTTCATATAAGAAGCTGATTGATTTTGTTGTCTAATATACAAAACCAATGTGTAGATTAGGCTTTTAAAAGGTGATACAAATGAGTTCTCTTACCAATGAAGCTACATTTGAGTATATCAATGTTCAGCACACCCATTCTATTGTATAGATTTTGTGTCCCATTTTTTCGCTGGACTTGCAAAGTTGATCAATTTTTAAGTTTGCAAGAATGTCACATATATGTACTTCTGACTAGTTATTGTTTGCTTATTACACTTGACAACTTTATAAACACACACGTTCACCAATGATTTTGCACACATTTAAAGTTATACCTCCACGATTTTAGCCATTTATGTGTAAGTCCTAGGATTAAGGCAAACCCAAGAGGGAGGTGAATTTGGTTTCCAAAACTTTTTGCTTTTAAAACTCTAAATTCGTGTTTGCAAAATAAATGATAATTTAACACAAGTATATATATGCAACAAGTGTAAATAAGTGCTAAATATAAATAGTAGGGTTTAGAGAAGCAAACACATGATTTTTTGGCGGTTTGACAAAACCGCCTACATCCATCCCTCAAGCTCCTTCACCGAGCCTTGAGTTTTTTCACTATATTTAAATAGCATGCACTCTAGTTTCCGGGTGCTAGAGAACCGTACAAGTGTTTTCTCGGGCTCAACACTCAAACCCACCAAGTGATTTTTTGGGCTCACCACTCACAACCTAACCAAGCTTTGAGATATACTCTCTCTAAGTTTCTTTTTTAGTGAACAACCTCACTAAAGGAAACACATCTCTTGATAATGTAAATTGAAGAACAAAAACTCTTTTGATTGAGTAGATATAACAATAGAAGGCTCTATCTCTTGATTCACACAAAGACAAAGACAAGGATATGAAATTGTGTTTTGTGTGAATGATATGAGAAATATAGAATATGAAGGTTTGAAATATTTCTCAAGTAATAGAAATGATATGTGGTCGTTGTGTATTGATTTTGGATGTTAGGAAGGAATATTTATATGTCACATATGAAAACTAGTCGTTATAGCCGTTGTGAGTCGTCTGTTAAAACGAGTCGGTCAACCGCTTCAAGTTACCGTTACCTAACGATCACATTGTCAGAAGCTGAACGAATCTATTTACGAAATCAACTGGTCAACCGCTTCACCAGCCGATAGACCTTTTCAACCTAAGCAAATAGTCCGGTTAATTTAAAACCATGTTTTTGACCACTTTTAAACACTCAATTTTAAAGACTTACTTCCCATAAGTATATGAAAGATTTGAGAGTTTGATTCGGGTGTTTTGAAACCTTTAAAAACATTTTACTATTTCAAACAAAAGATAAAACAATTTATGCACGTTTTGAAAGATATGCTAGTGTGATTTATAATCATTGTCAAAAGTGAAACTAAGAATTACAAGGTTTATACCCAAAGGTCTTGAAACTTCACTTTTGAGCTCCTTGCATCTTCTTGATCTTCTTTCTTCAATTCTTTGGCTCTTTCATCAAAACGTCTTTGTCTTTGAAGATGTCTGTTTTATAAACTGAATCCATTTTTTGAAATCATCAAAATCTCGATTGTGCACAAAAGCCAACAAATCTGCCTCTTTTTGATGATGACAAAAAATTGATAGTTTTAAGATTACTCCCTCTATTTTTTCCAATTGAACAAACATTTGAAACTTTGAGACAAAACATTAGTAGTAGCCATATGGATTCATAAAGATTAATACAATCAAAACATAATTCAATTCAAAAGGGGAATAGAAAGTCAATAAAACTATTAAACACATTTCTACGCCTTTGTGGCATAAAAAAGACAAAGGACACATTTTTTCCCCAAATATTCATTCTAACAAAAACTATCATTTGATCAAAGGGAATACAAGCATATAGATATTTAATAAAACTCTCCCTTTATCAAATAAAAAGAGAACTCAAATAATCAATTAAAAGAGATCATCCAAAAGAATAACTTGTTGTTTTAAATGACAATCTCATTGAAATGGTATAGAGGATGTCTAATGGGGACTTAAGAGTCTATCGCTATTACGATTGTAGCCCACCGAGTGGGTTTATACAAACCTTTTAGCTACCAATGACAATTTAAAGGTCATTCTCAATCAAAAAATTTTAAGCTCACAAAATCTCATCAAAGTTCATGATTTTGTAAAAATGTTAGATAATAGATGTTCCATTTTGATAAATGCAAGAAATATGTCAAAGTTGAATACATTTGCATTTATAAAATTAACACCCAAGAAATAATCATAGTAGACAATTAACCAACAATATGTTCTATCAAAAGGATAATAATATACCAAATGTCTTCCCTATAGCATTTGTCCTCAAAAAATTCACAAGCCTTCTTGATAAGTAAGTTTCATCCAAGTAGTTTTTATTGTGTCATCCTTCTTGAATCCTACGAAAGAATCAAGAAAAAGTTTTTGGTGCCCAAGCTTTCTCGAGTCCTTCGATGTTAGTCTTGGTTCCTTTTGGAACCCATGTCTTCTAGAAAGTCTTGCTCCCAAGTTTCTTTGCTGCACAGTAAAAAATTAGATGTCCATCTTTGTTGCAAAAATGACATGTTTGAGTGGGTGCACAAAAAGACTTAGCCTTCGCAAAATAATTCTTAAAATATTTTTGGTGTATAGAAGACTTGTAGCCTAAGCCACTTTTGTCAAAGACACATCTTTGACTACTAAGCATGTTTTCTAAAGTTTTGCTTCCCTATGTAAACTTCTAAATAATTTTGCTTTGAGAAACAATTTTGTTGTTCAAAGCAACTTTCTCATTTTCAAATTCTAAAGATTTTTGTTGTAATAAATCATTTTCTAGCTTTAGAGTATCTCACTCATTTTTCAATAAATCAATTTCTTTTGAGATCAAAATGAGTTTCTTTTTCAATGATGTATATTTTGAACATAATTTTTCAAATTGACCAAGAAGTTTATCAAAGGCATTTTGAAGTTCAACATAAGAAGGTTTAGGTTCATCATCGGAAGAATATACCGCATTGTCTTCTAGAGCCATGAAGCACTTGTTTGTGATTTCTCCCTCATCATCTTCTTCGGAGGAGCTTGAGTCGCTATCTTCCCAAGTAGTTTTCATAGTTTTCTTTTTATATTTGTGACTCCTCTTCTCTTTCTTTCTTTTGAGGAAGTTTTTGAACTTTCTAGTCATTAAGATTATATCTTCCTCATTTTCATCTCCATCTCTAGTTATGGAGGATTTTAGAACTACCCTCATCTTTTTCTTGCTCTCATCTTCATTCTCGAGCATTTGGATTTCATGGGTCATTAAAGATCCAATAGCTCATCTAGAGGAAGCTTGGTAAGGTCCATGGCTTCTTGTATGGCGGTCACTTTGGTAGTGATCTAAGGATTTTTCTCACCAAATCGGAGTTAATATAAAATTTACCAAGTGCATTCAAGGCATTTATATTTGTGGTAAATCTAGTATACATGACAGTAATGGATTCCTCTAGTGTCATTTTAAATAACTCATAATTATGAACAAACATATTGATTTTTGACTCTTTAACTTGGCTTGTTCCTTCATGAGTAATTTCTAAAGTATGCCATATATCTCTAGCATTTGAGCATGATGAAATTCTATTAAATTCTCCTCTATCCAATGCACAATATAATATGTTCGTAGCTCTTGCAACTAGAAAGATTTTCATTTTATCGTTTGCATCATATTCGTTTTCGTTCTTGGGAGACTTTACTTCTCCAATCCTTTTTGTAGGCATATGAGGACCATTAAAAATACAAACCCATAAATTAAAATCAATAGATTGAAGATAAATTTTCATCATAGCTTTCCAATATGCATAATCATTTACGTTAAAAAATGATGGTCTTAGTGTGGAAAGCCCTTCAACTTAAGTGTTGAAGCTTGAAGTTGCCATTCTAACTCAAGATGATTCAATCTTGTATAATGAGCACCTTGCTCCGATAACAATTGTAAGCCCAAGGATTAAGGCAACCCAAGAGGGGGGTGAGTTGGGTTTCCAAAACTTTTCGCTTTTAATCTCAAATTCGTGTTTGCAAAGTAAATGATAATTTACCACAAGTATATATATGCAACAAGTGTAAATAAGTGCTAAATGTAAAGAGTAGGGTTTGGAGAAACAAACACGTGATTTTTAAGTGGTTCGGCAAACCTGCCTACTTCCACCCCTCAAGCTTCTACACCGAGCCTTTAGGTTTTCCACTATCTTTAAATAGCATACACTTTAGCTTTCAGGTGCTAGAGAACGGTACAAGTGTTTTCTTGGGCTTGAACTCAAACCCACCCAAGTGGTTTTTCGGGTTCACCACTCACAACCTAACCAAGCTTTGAGCTATACCATGTCTAAGCTTCTTATTTAGTGAACAACCTCACTAAAGGAAACCCCTCTCTTGATAAGGTAAATTGAAGAACAAAAACTCTCTTTATAGAGTAGATATGAAAATGGAAGGCTCTATCTATTGATTTACACAAAGACAAGGATATGAAAGTGTGTTTTGTGTGAATGATATGAGAAATATAAAATATGAAGGTTTAGAATATCTTAAGTAGTAGAAATGATATGCGGTCATTGTGTATTAATTTTGGACGTTATAAATGTGTATTATAGGCCACATATTAAAATTAGCCGTTTATAGCCGTTGGGAGTCGCCTGTTAAAAGGAGCCAGTCGACCGCTTCAAGTTACTGTTACCCAACGATCACATTGTCAGAAGCTCAACGGATCTATTTACGAAATCAACCGGCCGACCCCTATACCAAGCGGTCGAAGACCGGTCTACCGCTTTACCAGGCGGTCGACCTTTTCAACTTAAGCACATAATTCGGTTAATTTAAAACCATGTTTTTGACCACTTTTAAACGCCCAATTTTAAAGACTTACTTTCCATAAGTATATGAAATGTTTGAGAGTTTGATTGGGGTGTTTTGAAACCTTTAAAAATATTTTAGTCTTTCAAACAAAAGGTAAAACTGTTTATGCACGTTTTGAAAGATATGTAAGTGTGACTCATATTCCTTGTCAAAAGTGAAACTAAGAGTTACAAGGTTTATACCCTAAGGTCTTGAAACTTTACTTTTGAGCTCCTTGCATCTTCTTGACCTTCTTTCTTCAAATCTTTGACTTTTTCATCAACACGTGTTTGTCTTTGAAGATGTCCGTTTTATAAACTTGATCCATTTATTGAAATCATCAAAATCTTGAATGTGCACAAAATCCAACATTATGATGTTGTGCTTTGTGCTCATGTTTGTATGTCTAAGTCGACGATTTGAGGTATTAACTTTCCAATATTTGAGGTCTATTTCTTCTTATTTTTGTTCTTTTTTCTATCATTTTGCCTTTGTTCTGCTTGTTGTGATCTATGAGCTTGCACTGTGACATATAAAGATCCATCTGACGAAAGAATTGTTAAAAGTTTTATTGAGCAATAGTGCATAGAGGAGCATAAGAAGATAAAGATTTTATGTATTATCAAGCAAATGGGTGAGTTCTTTGAATGCTATTGCTTGCTCGTTTCGATTTTCTTCTAAAAAATATAGAAGAAAGGAAGAAAATGGAAAAGGTTGGTCTGTGTCAACACATTCCTTGACATATTGATATTGAATTGGAGTTAAAGATGTAGTGGCTCATAGTGTAAATAGAGTGATCCAATGATTTTTTCATAGCTTATATTGTCATTTGGCCTTTGAGTACATGTGGTTGTGGTCATTTTATATCCTCTGCATAATGATGGACAAGAGATACTAGTTTTTCAGGTTTTAAAGAGAAGATTGCTGGTCTCGCATATCTTGAGCTTTTTTTAGAATTTGGAATTGTGCAAGATGCTGATCGTCTGGTTGCAGATTTCATATGTGCTTTAATAAAATGCGCCATTCATGTTTCAATGGGTGAATTAGAAGAAACTAAGGTTATGACTGAAGGGTTAATTGTGTTCTTGCCTAATGAGGTGTTACAAGCTTAGCTTTTAAAGGCTACATGTCAAATTCTAGGACTTTTGCTGGCTTTGTTTCCTCAAGAGATCCCTATACTTTAGGCTTTCATCCCTCCCATAAACCCTTTCAACGCCACTGCTTGCCTCCTCCTGCCCAAAACCAAGAAAGGAAAGGAAAAGATTCAGTGTCCAAGGTTTATTCTAAGATAAATGTGTGCATAAAGATTTTCATACTGTTCATTCATTCATTCATCCGTTTAGTTTATTATTTAGGCTTAAATAACACACGTGCCCCTGGAGTTTAAGGTTTCCTCAGAAATATCTTTAGGGTAATTTTTGTTGTCCTGCTACCCTTGAGGTATATCACTTTTTCCCGTTTTATCCCTACGGCAATATTCCGTCAATTTCTGGACAGAAATTGATAATGTGGACTAAGTGACCACGTCACACGCAATTAAAATGCGCCATCCATATTTCCCAACTGCTGACTGGATTAAAACGTGATCACTTGGTCCACATCATCAATTTTCGTCAAGAAATAGACAAAATATTGCTGAAGGGATAAAACGGAGAAAATGGGTATACTTCAGGGGTAGCGGGACAACAAAAATTACCCTAGGGGTATTTTTGAGAAAACATTAAACCCCATGGGCACGAATGAATATTAAGCCTATTATTTAATGTGTTCGTTACTCTTGTTGAGCTAATTCCACTTTTTGATAGTATCATCTACTGTTTGATATGTAAGTTCTCTCAATTTTAGGTATTACTCGTTGCTTTACTTTTGAAGTAGGAGCAGGTGCTACACGATCCTACCATTCGGCCATGATCAGATTTAGGCAAGGAAGAGTACATGAAGAAAGAACAACAAACTGAGAATCTCGACTTCTGTCTCACTCCCAATGATGTATTACATCAAATTTGTTCTGCCACTTTATCAAAATAATACTGGGTGGGGAGAAATTTACACCTGTATTTCGTTTTGGATGTGTAAACATTAAAACAGAAATTCCAACTTGTGTAAGTAATTTGGATAAAGCTTAGCAGGCTAATCAATCAGATCATTGGCTTGAGCTCTTTCCTATTATTACCTGACAAGATTCGATTCGATCATCCTTGCAGAAGAACGGGACTCTGTGCCTGACTCTATTTGGAAGCCTTACAATATTGCAAATCACAAGTCTATTTTCATTGCTGCAAGTCATTGACTGTGTTCTGTGAAATCTTAACAGTGTTCAGTCAAGTCTGAGGTCATGCCTCAGGCTAGCGAGAGCGCGTTGTGATGTTTACACAAAGTTTGCTCGAGCGCAGAATAGACGACTTACTAATAGAATCCTTTTTCTTGAGCAAACTGTTTTCCTTTTTCTTTTGAACACTTAGAACAACCTTATTTACAAGGAAATACAACTCAATTTAAATTTAGTTTGATATAGAATTAAGCCAACACTCAAATACACTAACAAAACAACACCAAGTTGTTATTAAAATCCGTCTTGAAACACATGGAATAAGTGAATCCAACACTCCCCTTCGCTTACTCTACAATACTTTTTAATTTCCTTTGCCTCACTCTACAATACTTATTATATATACGACAAGATGAAGAAATACTAGAATGACAAGGTGAAGAAATACTGGAATAGAAAAAACATAGTAATTGACAGTCCGTTGACACACCCATCACTCGATCTTGAAGTACCTTTGAAGCTCGGAGTCATCCCGCCTATAAATATTCACCTTCAGTCCATGCCTCATGTACATCGTTAATGCGAGCTTCGGCTCCACCGGATGACTCTTCACCGTCTTGACACGGTAGCGGTAAATGATAGAGGCGGCGACGTATTTCATTTGGTAGTAAGCAAAATCTTTTCCCAAGCAAAGGCGAGGGCCCCCATTGAAGGCTGTGAACTTGTAAGCCGACTCGCTCATGAACCGACCATCTCTTAGCCATCTCTCCGGCTTAAATTTCCTGCAGTCCTTTCCCCAAAGTGTGAGCAGGGGCGGCTCAGATGAGTAGGCAGATGACAGTAGCCCATAATTAAGAAAATTCTATATTATAGCCTAGAAAATAGAAAAAAACTTTTATAAAATTAAAGTTGAAAAAAACAAGCCTAATATTATAGCCCATAAAATAGGAAACATTTTTTTTTTAAAATTAAAATTGAGAAGGAAAAAAAAAGTCTAAAACTTTAGGAATATAAGTTAATGAAAGGCCTACAAAATACTAATATTCTAAAAATTAGTTTAAAAAATTGAAATAAAAAATAAAAAATACAATATAGAAACTACACCACAATTGTTTGCTAAATAACTAAGTTCTAAAAAAAATTAAATTCTCATAAAGTAGGACCATTTTCCAAAAATTCCTCTCCTAAACCACTTCTCACAAATTTTTCTCTTAAAACATAACACCACAACTATATATTTTATTGCCAATTAACTTAAGTTCCCAAAAAGTTAAATTCTGATAAATTTCCTAAATAATATACCACTTCCCAATTCCCACAAATTCATTTCCTAAAAGCTAACACGGCAATTGTCAAAAAATTAAAATCTCATAACTTTAATAAATAAGGGACCACTCCCCAATTTCCACTAATTCTTCTCTTAAAAGCTAACACCACAACTGCAAAAAAAAAAAAAACAATTCTCATATCTTTCCTAAATAATAGACCACTCCCCACTTCCCATTAATTCTTCTCCAAAAAGCTAACACCACAATTGTAAAAAAAAATTAAATTCTCACAACTTTCCTAAATAATAGATCACTTCCCATTTCCCACAACTACTTTACAAAACAACCACACAACTCATTTCTTTTCTACAGTGGCACACCAATCGAATAATTAGTGGATTGTTCTTTTTTGCTAAACAAAGATAAATGAAAGGTTTAACAATTTTATCCATGAAAATAATTTATCGCTAAACTTGAATAAAAAGTTTAATTAGTAATTTTGCATTTACAATAGTAAAAAGTAAAGTTATGATTTAATTTTAAATTAATTATTATTATTATTTTTTAATTAAAAAACCTCATTTTTATAACTTTGCCGAAGGCCCACAAAAATATTGAGCTTCTCGGCAGGTGGTATGGATTCATTATTTCTTAATTGGATTAGAAAGCAAATTGAGAAATATCCTATCTCCCTTCCCAACTAATTCACACCAATGATTCTACTTCATATTTCGTACTTTTTTTTTAATCCCACTTTTCTTACTTGAATGATTGAAAATAGGCAGCATATACGAACAAAGTACTCCCATACATTGGATTTCTGAGTTAGCTATTATATATTAATGCATTGAAGAACGCACGTGTGGAGGGTCAGAGACCTCGACCTCACCCTCGCACGCGAGGAAGGCCTCATCTCCAACTCTGAGTCCATGGAGATAGTATACCCTCTCCTTTAATTTCTAACCTTTTAAGTAGTTATCAATACAGTGTGGTTGGTCAAGAAATTCGAGAAAAAGTGATAAAATGGAAGGGAAATGGAGACCTTATTAAGCTCTCTAAATTGTTTCTTAGTTTCCTCCATAGGTAGTTTTCGCTTAGAAACCTGTAGTGGAGGGTTACAAATTTATCAAGATTTTTATAGCTGTCTCATTTTTCAATATGCATGGATTGCAATTTGTAGTGGAAACAAAAGCAACCCCATCTGAGTACATTTTAGCATCCTCAGGCATTAAGGCTCAAAACATATTGTTTGTGAGCATGAATAGGACTTTCTGCGCGCGCTCTCTAAGAATCAAGTTGAAACTTGTAACACACTCAAACCATCATCTTGGATGGTTTCTGTTACTTGTAATATTAAACTATATAAAATAGTTTATTATTTCTCTGTAAACAATTCGTTACTCTGTTATTACAAGGAACAAATTGTTATGAAGTTATTAACGCTGCTGAGCTGTTAGTTTGTTAGCTAGTTCGTTTTTTTTTCTCAGTCTATATAAAGACACTAGATGTAACGTAATAAACATTGAATATACAAGAAGTTTACTCAACAGCTTTCACTTCCTCTTTCTCTACTCTTCTTTTTCGCTCTGTTCTCGTTTACTATGAACTTTTAAATGGTATCAGAGCATTGACTCTGAATCATGACTTCCGCTTCTGAACCCGTTACTAATCATTCTGCTCCACCACCACCACCACGCAGTCTTCCAGTGAGGGATGCAAATGACTCAAATGACTCAACTCCATACTATCTTCATCACGGAGATAGCCCAGACACTGTTCTGGTTTCTTAACTCCTTCAAACAGACAACTATCCTACCTGGTCTCGATCGATGATGATGGCGCTGAGTGCAAAGAATAATATTGGATTTATTGACGGATCCATCAGCAAACCGAGCATTTCCAATCCACAATATGGAATCTGGCTAAGGTGCAATAATATGGTAATATTATAGATCCTAAATTCAATTCCTAGAGAACTTGCAGCAAGTGTTATATACATTGATTCGACACATGAGATTTGGTCTGATCTGAAGGAACATTTTTCTCAAGGTAATGGTCCATGAGTTTTTCAACTCCAAAAGGCCATATATGTCCTCTCACAAGATCAGATGTCTGTGAGCAATTATTTTACAAAACTGAAGGGACTTTGGGACGAGTTACTGAACTATCGCCCATTGCCTTCTTGTTCCTATGGTGCTATGAAAATGTTGATTGATTTTCAACACTAGGAATACGTCATGAAGTTCATTATGGGACTTAATGATTCATTCTCTAATGTTAGAGGTCAAATTTTGCTCAACGAGCCCTTACCTTCCATCAACAAGGTATTTTCTCTAGTTTTGCAAGAAGAAAAGCAAAAGGAGCTTACATCCTCTGTGATGAATACAACAGATTCTGTTGCCTTTTTCAGCCGATCCAATGAGAACCGTGGCGGTGTTTGACATTCCAATTCATATCCTAAGAGAGAGACCAGTGTGCAGTCACTATGGTATTACAGGACATACCGTGGATAAATGTTATAAAATCCATGGTTATCCACCTAGTTACAAGAATACCAGACCTCAAAGCACAGCTCAGCAAGTCTCTTTTGAATCTACTCTTCCTGCATCTCTGACTGATGAATCACAATTTCCTCTCACTCGTGATCAGTATCAGCAGCTACTCACTCTCCTTCAGCCTCCACATGAAACTGTCCCCACTCATACATCTGCTGCTATGCAAGCAACCAGCAGCACTATACCTCCCAATACAAATGTTCCATCAGTGACAGGTACTACCTTCTGTTTTTCTTCCTTACAACCTCCTTTTCCTTCTTGGATTTTAGACACATGAGCCACCGATCACATGGTGACCTCCTTGTCCTTTCTCACACATGATATTTCTCCTATTTATTCATCTATTCTTTTACCAAATGGTCAATCTGTACGTGTTACTCACATTGGTAGTATTAGGTTATCTGCAAATTTGATACTCATTAAGGTACTCTGTGTTCCAACTTTCTGTTTCGACCTTCTGTCCATTAGCAAACTTACTCAAAATCTCATTGTTGTGCCTTGTTCATATCTAATTTTTGCTATATCCAGGACCTATCCAGCTGGAGGACGATTGGATTAGCTGAACAAAAAAGGGGGCTTATATCATCTGCTGCCCAGATCTGACAGTTCTAATGTTGTTGATTCAATTTCTAGTTCTACTTGTTCTTCCATTTCATCTCATAATATCTGGGATTATAGACTCGACCACATGTCAACTCCTATGTTGAAATTCCTACAGTCCAATAATCCTGCTATTAGTTTTTCAGATTCATTACCATGTGAAATCTGTCCTTTAGCTAAGCAGAAGAAACTTCCTCTTTCCCTTTCGACAATGTAAAACTCAACATCCTTTTGAGCTTATACATTGTGATATATGGGGACCTATGTCCATTTCAACTACTGATAATTCACGTTACTTCCTTACTATTGTTGATGACTTTAGTAGAGCTACTTGGATTTATTTGATGCATTCAAAATCTCAAACTTCAACAATTATTCATTCTTTTTTTGCCATGATTACTACTCAATTCAATCTCCCTGTCAAAACTATACGTACTGATAATGGAGTTGAATTTAAACTTGCTTCTTTCTATGCTTCTCATAGTATAATTCATCAATGTTCTTGCATTGAGACACCTCAACAAAATGACATTGTAGAAAGAAAACATCAACACATTTTAAATGTGGGCCAGGCACTAAAGTTTCAATCTCATGTTCCTCTAAAATTTTGGGGTGATTGTGTCCTCACCGCTGTCTATTTGATAAATCGTACTCCTACTCCACTATTGTCTAACAAATCTCCATTTGAAGTTTTATTTTCTAGGCCTCCTACATATCAGCATCTTCGAATATTCGGTTGTTTATGTTTTGCTTCAACTCTCTTGCGACATAGGACTAAGTTTGATCCTCGGGCTTCTAAGTGTATTTTTTAGGATACCCTTATGGAGTCAAAGGATATCGTGTATATGATCTTCAAACTCATAGAGTATTCATCTCTCGAAATGTGACCTTTTTTGAACACATTTTTCCTTTTAACATACCTACTCTGCCTATTGACTCTGCTGGTTTTCCTATACCAGCATTTGATATTACCACATATATCGTCCCTGATTCTATTAGCATATCATTTCCCTCACCTCCTGTTTAATCTCCTATGTCATCTGATATTTCCTCACCTTCCTTTATTCCTAGACGTTCTACTAGAACTAGAAATACATCATCATATTTACAACATTACTACTGTACGTCAGTTCAATCCAATTCAGCTCCTCCACTTGCTGTTTCTGGTTCAGGTACTCCAAATCCCAATTCTATTTTTCATTTTCTTGGTCATTCTAAACTTTCACCTGCTCATTTAGCTTTCACATCTGCCATCACTGTCCACACTGAGCCTAAAACATTCCACCAAGCTCTCAAACACAAGGAGTGGCGTGAGGCAATGCAGAAAGAGATTCAAGCACTCCAGGATAATGACACATGGACAGTAACTTCTCTTCCTTCCAGTAAAATCCCTATCGGTTGTAAGTGGATTTTTAAAATCAAACACCGATCTGATGGTTCAATCGAAAGGTACAAAGCCCGGCTTGTTGCCAAGGGCTACACCCAACGTGAAGGATTTGATTACTTTGATACTTTTTCACCCATGGCAAAAATATCTACAGTTCGAGTTTTATTAGCTTTGGCTGCTGCTAAGAACTAGTATTTGCACCAATTGGACGTTAATAACGCGTTCTTACACAGAGATTTAGATGAAGAAATCTTCATGACAGTGCCACTTGGGTTTCAAGTTCAAGGAGAAAATCAAGTTTGCAAGTTAACCAAGTCTCTTTATGGCCTAAAACAGGTCTCTCAGCAATGGTTCTTCAAATTCTCCCTGTTTCTCCTTTCTAATGGCTTTGTTCAATCCAAGGCAGATTACTCTCTTTTTACTCGACAAGCTGGCAGTTCTTTTTTGGCTCTCCTTGTTTATGTGGATGGCATAATACTTGCTAGTAGTGATCTGCAAGCCGTTACTGATTTTAAGCAAGTGATTGATGATCGGTTCAAAATCAAGGATTTAGGACCTCTCAAGTTTCTTCTTGGTTTAGAGGCTGCTAGATCATCTAAGGGTATCTCTCTCTGCCAAAGGAAGTTTACTCTTAAGGTTCTACATGAATCTGGTTTAAGTGGTTCACGACCTGTAAAAACACCAATGGAACAAAATCATAAGCTTAACTCTTTCTCTGGAGATCTTTTACCAGATGCCACTGTATATCGTCGGTTGATTGGGAAGCTGCTATACCTCACATTAACTTGACCTGATATCTCTTATTCTGTTCAATTTTTAAGCAAATATATGGATAAACCACGAGCTCCTCACTTACAAGCTGCCTATCAGGTTATTAGATACTTGAAAACCACTGTTGGTCAAGGTCTATTTTTCTCTTCTGCATATTCTGTCCAATTAAAAGCATTTTCAGATGCTGATTTGGCTGCTTGTTCTGATTCTCGCAAATCCATTGCTAGTTTCAGTGTTTTCCTAGGTGATTCTTTAGTCTCCTGGAAATCTAAGAAGCAAACCACCGTCTCCAGATCTTCAGCCGAAGCTGAGCACCGGGCTCTGGCAGCCACTGTGGCTGAGGTTCAATGGCTTCTTTATTTACTTCACGATTTTCAGATCTCCCACTCCAAACCTGCTCATTTATACTATGATAATCAGTCTGCCTTGCATATAGCAGCGAACCCCGTAATTCATGAGAGGACTAAACATATCGAGATAGACTGCCACTTCATTTGGGACAAAATTGCAGCTGGGATCATACATACTTTTCATGTTGCCTCTTGACACCAACTTGCAGATTTACTTACTAAAGCTTTGGGTTCTGATCAACTTCAGTTTTTACTTGGCAAGATGAGAGTATTGAATATTCATACTCCATCTTGAGGGGGCGTATTAAACTATATAAAATAGTTTATTATCTCTCTGTAAACAATTCGTTACTCTATTATTACAAGGAACGAATTGTTATGAAGTTGTTAACGCTGCTGAGCTGTTTGTTTGTTGGATAGTTCGTTTCTTTTCTCAGTCTATATAAAGACACTACATGTAACATAATAAACATTGAATATACAAGAAGTTTATTCAACTGCTTTCACTTACTCTTTCTCTACTCTTCTTTTTCTCTCTGTTCTCGTTTACTCTGAACTTTTACATGTAATAACACATTTCAGGGAAATTTGTTGTTTCAGTTTGGTTTTTTTTTTTCATTTTCCTTAACATCTTCCTCAGACCTTAATTTGTTGCTTGGCAGATAGAACTTGCTGCACTTCCCGTGATATAGGTCATTACTCCTCCCTTTCCCAATAGCAGGCATTCTTTTAATTGTGACCTATCTATGAGGGTGGTTACCTATTTCTCTTCTTTCATTTGCAATCTGTAGTAATGGTCTACAAACATGATAAGCACACAAATATACACTTACAAATCTTTTTTTCTTTTACGTTGTTATAATCTCCATCTTGTGAAACTACTAACTGTTTTAATGTTTGGTCGCTGAGTGCATGTGACTACAAATATATATATGAGGTTTGTATTTCTGGTTCTTGCCTTTATGATTCTTTTTGTACTTAAATATTAAAAAAGTGCATATATTACTATATTATATAGATATAGTGTCCCATATTCCGCTGGGTTTCTGATCGAAGTTGATCAGTTTGTGGGTTCGCAAGAGTAGCACAGCACATGCATGTACTTCCAACTCTGGTTACTTTTTGCTAGCTTCTTAAACTGGACAACAATATACATTAAGCTGTATCTCCTCGCGATTTTAATCATTTATGCTTGTTGTACTGCGGTGAGACTCATATGTCGTTTGTCTGTATAATGGAAGATCTGAGTTTTTGTCTTTCCAATATTTACTGTGTCCATTTTTTCTTTTTCTTTTTTCTTTTTGCCTTTGATTTCCTTTTTCTGATCTATGAGTGTTTACTGTCACATGTAGAGATCCATCCGAGGAAAAAATTGTTGAGAATTTTCTTGAGCAAGAGTGCATAGAGGGAGCACAAGAAGATAAAGATTTTTATTATCAAGGGAATGGGTGAGTTCTTCGAAGGCTATTGCCTGCTCTTTTCGATTAATCTTCTAAATATGCCTGTAGATATATATCAATTCAGTTTCTATTGCACCCATTCCCCTGACTCAATCCCCCTTCTCAGCAGGGGTATTTATGTCTTTTTATTTTATTTGTTATTCTTAAATTTTGAATTTTCATAATCCGTTTCTGTTGGTACATACATGTGTTAAATGAATATATTTGAGTGTAAAATGTGAGGAGATAAAGACCTAATCCTATTTTTTATTTTAAAAGTTTAAAAGATAAATGCTGAATAGTATTATCGAATTTAAAAGCTAGGATTACTATTATGTTTAAATCTAAAGATACAGATAAAGATCTAATTCTATGTCTGAATTTAAAAGGTTTAAAAGCTGAGGAGATAGAGGTTTATTCTAATGAATTTAAACTCAGTTTTTTTTTCTTTCCTATCCATATATTTAATTTTTGAGATTCTTTTTGTTGATCTGGATTTAAAAGACCTATTACGACCTCAAAACTGAAACGAAAAAGGCCCAAGCTTTGTTACATCAAGTCAACCTACTAAAGACTAAGAAAAAACTAACGCTAGCATGCTTTGAGCCTTTATTTGCTACCACTATGAAGAATTCCGAAACTCCTTTCTAATTTCTCTCTAAATACCATACTTTATAAAAGAAGTCTATTATTTTCACTCCATATAGCCTTTATTGTTTTCCTCGGATTACATTGAAATCCAATCCTGTAAAGCCCTCTCGTTCCTTAACTTGTGATCTTCTGTGATTGATTGAATGAAAGTTGATTGCTTTTGTATGGAATTGTTTGGTAAAGTTTGCAATGCATTGTAGAGAGTTAAGTAGATATGATCATGCCCTTCTGTTTCATGCAAACTGTTACTTTTTTTTAATGGATTTCAAGTTATATAATATATAATGACCCTTTCTTCCAATATTTTTTTATGCTACCTTATATAATATTTTACAAGAACGAGGTATGAAACATTTAAATGTGTGCATAATATATGTATTATGAACTGTTTCTACTATAATGGAAGTATCGAAATCAAAAGAAGAAATGTAAGAAGATGAATGAAATGTCATGCAGAAAAAGAATGAAATTATGAATAATTGCATATAAATGTTTTTAAATATTTTGGCCTTATGACTGAATGTATAATCACTACAACAAATATAGTTTTAGGTGACAAAATTTTGGGTGTCAAACCAAATTTTTTCACCTAAAGTGAACGTCCTATGACAAAATATTAATTTCATCACTCAAAACCATCCAAAAATGTCAAAACCGTTTGGACAGGTTAAAAACACGTACGGACGTATTTTTGGTTTGACGACATACACGCGTCGCGAATGAGTGACGATAAAACTCATCACAAAAAATAAAATTGAGTCCGAACGAACCATAACCCGTTCGGACTCTATGCAGAGTGACAAATTCCAAATCGTCCGAACTGAGTAACAATTAAAATTGTCATAATTTTTACAATACCGTCCGGAATCTTTTTGTAAAACGTCCGAAGAGACATTGCCTGACGAATAATAATCGTCAGGATATAGTGAGAAATTAAAAGTCGTCATGAACACTCTTTTACGTCTGGACATTATCAACAGCAATCCAACGAAAAATATTGCATCGTTCGGAAGATATGAAAAAAGGTCCGCACAATTATCAATGTTTCTTATGCAAATCATGTGGTTCCACGTTGCAAAACTTCAGACACGTGACATCGATACCGTCCGGACCAATAATTACAGTCCGAACCGGATAAGTTCTAGAACTTTTCGAAACATGCATATTTAATGAGGTTAAATTTGATAAGGTCACGTGTGAAAATAATAGCTGAGAAGAGTCCGAACGCTAATCGCAAGCGTTCGGACGGTGACTGGGCACATTAAACTCGCTAGACTTTGTCAAAATCACAAACTCACTCACTTCTCCCAAACTTTTTCACTATTCATTTTAGACCTCTCAAGGAACTTCAGGTAAAACTTCCTTCATGAATTTGCTTCTCAATTTCTTGCATTTCGATTCAATACTGTCCATTGTTTAGTTTGTTGTGTTTTTTTATCTATCAAATCACTTTGTTTTAATGGTGTTCATCGAAACACGTTCGGAAGACTTTTTACACTGTCCGGAAGTTGAATAAAACATCCGGACGGTAAATTTACATGCGGACATTTTCTTTAACGTTCAGACTGCCTAAAATTTAAAAGACGCATTTTGAAGTTCGTGCGAACGGTTTATGATAATATTTAGATGGTTTTTGCTAGGTTGACCATGGAATGCTCTCGGAGAAGTATCACCAATGTCAGGGGACAAACAGAGAGACCAGCTTGGGCAGACACCGATTTTGGCAGAGTTAAACGAGAGTATTCTGGCGATAGTGCAGCCGACACATTCGTTGTGCATGGAGCTGCAATGCCGCTTGACCGGTCTGGAGACCAAACTTGCTCTAACGGATAAGGCTATAACGGAAGAGCTGAATATTATGCGGATGAAATTAATAAGTATTAGAGAACAATTTTCTCAGTAGTCTCAGTCTGTCCATACCGTTCCGATATAGCTGCAGACACTCGTCCGACGGGTTGATAATATGGAGGAGCATTTGGCGCATCTTCGTGATCCCTCACAAGATATGGACGAGCTAGAGGCAGCTCGTGATTTGGAGTAGTCTCCTGTCTATGATTTATCACTATTATATATTTATCGTTTAAATTAAGTGAAATAAATTTATTAAGTAAATTAAATTATTTAAATAAATTAAGTTTTGTGAAGTAAAGTGAATTTAGTAAACTTAAGCTTCGAAATAAATCTGTTAAACGTTCGAACGATGTTCAATATCGTCCGGACACCCATATCGCAATGTGAGTAAATAAGGCCAGCGTTGGAACGGATTAGTACATCATCCAGACTATACTATAACCTTCGTATGGCGTACACGTGTTTACATTATACGAACGTTGAAAAAGGCTATCACCGCCCGAAGCTATTTTAACAGTCCGGATGAGGTTGCCCCATTTAGGGGAAATTCGTTCACACAATGAGATTATACGTCCGACCGTCTTTATTATGCCGAACCGTTTAAACCGTTAAAATTTTGGCATTTAATACGAAGTATGTTGATTGAGCCAAGTGTGCATAAAAGCGTCCGGACTCCCTTTTATGGGTCCGGATGGTAGCGTCGTATTCTTAAAAGTAAACAGTTCGGCATTCTCTGAAATACCGAACCATTTATCAATACAAATCTCTCCAAACTCACGTTTTTTCTTCTCAAATCTTGACGTAATATCACTCGTTCGAGGATCTAATCACATTCAGGTATGTTTAACTTACTTTTAACAAGATTTTAATTGGAAAAGTTTCATTGTTTTATAGTTTAAGTATAGAATTTCAATTCCATTTTTTACATATTACATTTTGTTTTTTGATTGATTTTTACGTAGAAATTGATTGTGTTAAGTGTTAGGTTTGTTTTAAGTGTATTAGTTTGTGTTTTGGTTGTACTTTTTGGCGTATGTGAAAGGTTGAGGGACGCTGTCATGGCCAGAGGCGGATGCAGGGGGTGGCCGCCACCCATTGGCCAGGCAAAAAAAATTTTTACATGTAATTTTTTTTTATAAGTTGGTCCGGACCTATGGGAGCCTGATCCCCATAGGCCCAAACCAACCCTAGAGTGCCTGGGCTTTTAGGAGCCCGACCCCCGTTGGCCCAAGCCCTCCAGATATTTCCCTTCAAGGCCTGCGCCCTTTTGGGCCCAGGCCCTTTATTTTTTTAACCGGCAGAGGGTGAAATGACGCCGTTTCACCCTCTGCCTTAAAAAAAAAATCAAAATGTGTTTTTCTCTCTCGTCTCGACCCATTTCTCTTCGACCCCTCTCTCTCTCGACTGGTTTCTCTCTCTCTCTCTCTCGCCCACCGCCGCGCCACACCGCACCACCGTGCCCACTGCACCGACGCCGTTTTCCACCGCCCACCCCCGCTTGCGCCGCACCATTGCCTACCCTGCACCGTAGTCCGCTGCCGCAGCAGTGCAGCACCAGCGTCCAGCGCACCCGGCCGGCACCAGCCCAGCCGTGAGCCGCCGCGTCCCTCATCTGTGAGAATTCTGCATTCCCTCACTCCCTCGCATTATGCCAGTACTTAGTAGCCTTTGCATTTTTGCAATATTAAACGGTTTAATTTCTTAACCGATTAATTTCTTTAGTTAATAGTTAGTTAGGAATTATAATGATTAATGCATACATCATAGTTAACTTATGAAATTGTTGGATTTAGGGCAATTTATTTTTAATAGATTTAGGGCAGAATGCAGATTACATTTAGAGCAGATTTAGGGCAATTTATTCAACAATTTGAGTTTTTCCTTGGTTTACCGTAGCTAGATTCTGAGTAATTTACATTGGGCTTCGGATTTGTCTATATTAGGGATGAAACCTGTTTAAATTTGCTTGAATTGCCTTTGAATTGGGTAAAACTAGGTTTGTTGAGTTGTGATTGAACACGAAATTTTTTGAAATGTACTACATGAGCAGATTAGTGACTTTTGGTAGTGGACAATTTGCACTGGGTTTTATGTTGTCGTCTATTTGGCACTTACGGTTCAATTTTGCCTCCTCTGAACTTTTGGAGTGCACTTGATTGTTGGATTGCTTTTGTTTTTATGGTCTCTGTCCTTAGTACCCTACTCCTGCTGCTTCCCCCCAACACACACCTTCTTTCTTTTTCCTCGTTTCGTTTACATCATCCTTTCTTATAATTGACTGACATAGCTTATAAAGGGGTGATTATTGATGAAAAATCAACTATAACTGCGTTGTGTGGTGTGCTTTATACCTTATGGAACCGTGCCTCCATGGTCTGGAAATTAATGTGTCAAGCAATAGTCTTAGAACTGTCAGTAGGTTACTTTACATTACTTCATTAGGCTTTCATACCTATATATTTTGTGTGTAGAGGTAAGTTTGTGAAGGATAGTTCTATTGGGTTGTCCTGAAAGGTTTTTGCCAGCAAGGCCTAAAGATGATCGTCTCAGTGTTGGAATTAGCACTTCATAAGGTGTTAAAGTTGAATGTAACTTGTTGTGAGAATAGTTCAGAGGTTTCTTATTGACTTCAAGCATGAATTCAACTTTTTATAGGACTAGTCGTCTGTTTTAGTCAATGAGGGAGTCCTTTTAGTTCTATGTAGAGGATGAAAGAAAGAAAAAAAGATGATAGGCAAAAGTGCCCACTGGCTACCATATTTTTTACCTTCGTTTTAGAGAAGATTGCGGAGATGGTTTGCTCATGTTATTGTAGACCAATGAGTATCAATAGTGTGATACGATATGTCAGCATTGGGTTTTATGTTGTCGTCTATTTGGCACTTACTGTATGAGCTTATAGGAATTATAATGCATAGTCAATTTCTTTACACCCTCTTAGATTGCATATAGTTGACTGATTGACTCACTTGGACACAATTTGAAACTTTAAGTTGATGCTATCACGAAGATCAATGTATGGAATAAAGAGAAATTGGCAAGGAAATCCATGTGGCCCTAAAGCATACTTTTGGGAAGGTCTAAAATGCAGCTATGATGATTCTAATCCTCCAAGAATCACATCCTTGTAAGTTGATTATGGTATAAAATTTATGACTTTCCAACATATTTTAAGGTAATTAACTAACTGTAAACCTCACATTTCTCAGGAACTTGTCCTCAAGTTGATTGATGGGAGCTATTTCTGATGACATATCAAATCTCATAATGTTACAAATACTGTAATTATCAGCAACTGTTCACTTGATCAAATAAGTTAGGAACATGAAGATGATGAAGATTGTTGTATCAATGCAACATGTGTAGCCATAAATATTAAATTTAATTATTTGCACATTTCAGGAATCTATCAAATAATAGCTTAAATGGATCAGTGCCTTATTCACTTTCACAATTGCCACACTTGAAGGTCCTGTAAGTTTCGTGGACTAAAAAAACTCATACTACAAATTTGTTGGCTATAAAAGTGGAAACATAATCACATTCTTAATTTTACAGAAACTTAGAACGAAATCAGCTCACTGGTACAGTTCCACTTGAACTCATTGAAAGATCAAACGATGGCTCTTTATCATTAAGGTATGCTTTTGTCAGAGATCACCTTTATTTTCGCAATTTCATTTTTACATCATCATTTTTAATACTTTTAATCCTTAATTTTCGATATTTTAATACTAGGACATTTTTTACATTACATAGGGAAATTTTTTTTTTGTCATTTCGCCTTATGTGTTCGCCCCCCTTCAAATTGGATCCTGGATCCACCACTGGCCATGGATGAGTTAACTCGGTCGTCCTCCAGAATATGTCCAGACGCTTTCTAAAGTCGTCCGGACCAGTTCTTTATGCGTCCGGACTCTTTCATGGGTTGTCTGGACCCATTCTTTATGCAAAAGGTCATACCTTGTCATTTTGATTGTGTCTGGACACTGTTTCAGTCCAGTCCGGAAGTGTGAATGTTAAATTTAAATAGTTTTTTATCTGCTTTGGGTTGGACCGTTATCCAAAGCTGTTCGGACTCTTGTTAGACTTTCAAAATGGATACATTGACATTTTGCTAAAGGTCGGAGGCTTGACGTTATTTAGGTTTGGACGTATTTCTAACCGTGCAAACGCACTTTTGTACAAATTTTGAAAAATGAGCAAGTGTGCACGTACCAGCAGCCAAGCTCATGAAGAGCAACCTTCCGCACGAGTTTTAACGACCTCAAATTTGAGGGTAGGATGCTTCCAGAGGTGGTAGAGGGTTAGGTTGGATCCGTTGATCCACAGGACCGGCTATGCATTGAAGAATAAGGTGCGGGAGTTTTATTGTGCGGTACTATGGGTGACGGACCTCGAGGAGCCTAGTATGGAGGTCACTGCCCATAACGTGCCGGTCGTATTCTCGCCTGACGAGTTGGCGAATTTCTTCGGGTACGAGAGAGATTTGGCAGCGTTCCCCAACCTGCCAATGAGCGAGGAGGGCTGGCCTACTAAGGCCGAGGTATTCTAGACTATGCTGGGTGAGGATTTAACTATTTTGGAGGGCAGCTATATGATACACGGGCAGCTGCTTCCTTTTTGGCGGACTATGCACCTGATCCTATGCTCCTCCATCTACTCGAAGAAGCACACCACGAAGCTGTCTTATAGTCTGGCCGAGTTTCTGTATTTTGTAGTTGTACGGGGCTACCTGTTGATATAACATCATACATCTATCAGTCCATTCGTGCAGAGGCCTTGAAGACTGATGTTACTAGTTCCTGCACGCCATGATGGTACCCGAAGGTTTCGATGAGCCGAGAGCGCTTCCAGCAGGGGCGATCAACAAGACAACGCTGCCCAAATCGATTGTCTAGACACGCCGAGTACTGCAAGCTGCTTGGGCTGCTAGAGTTAGACGACTGGAGCTCGACCTAGGGGTTTGGGGCACTGCGGCCGAGTTGGATGGACGGTATGATGACGGAGCTGACTCAGCGGATGCAGTCGGTCTTGCAGCCCACCCATGTCACGGTCAGTGATATCAGTCGTCGACTGACGACTTTCGAGCAGAAGGTCATGGATATGGACGTTGGGTGGAGGAGAGAGGTCTTTGCACTCAAGGAGGTCCTGAAGGGCGTGGCAACCGATACGGAGCTCTTTCTCCTGACCGAGCGGGTCTTCCTGATAGAGGGCTCACCTTCACCAAGTCTGTCACGTTCTGAAATTCACTGATGATGATGATGATGATGAGCAGTAGTCTACTTGCTTTGTGGACATCTATTAGTTTTGTTTTATTTGGACATTTATCTTTTTATTATGTTTTGAGGACATTTTACTTTTGTATTATGTCTTGTGGACATGTATTGATACTTATTGATTGTTATTTTGTTCATATTATGTTTTGACGATATTTGATATATTTATGTCATTTCTGTTATGTTATTTTTATTTATTGGAACTTAATATAATATGTTAATTAATGTTACATTTCTAATTTCGTTGCACTCATTCAAACAAATATTGTTTTTTAGAACTTAACACAATTATGTTTGTTTATATTATTAATTTCTGTTATGTCATACACCGAAGTGGAAATCTTCGCTGAGGTGTTGGGGACGAAAGCGGGTTACGTGTGAGGTTTAGGCCGTTCAATACGATATGTTGGATCATCTTCATCAGCATTGTCTGTTGATTTGTCCCTGAGTTTGGAGGAGGCCAGAGTACATGTTAAGGAGATGAGGGCTACATAGATGGAATATGAAGCTCTTCTAGTCAAGCGGTCAGATATGGCACAGACGATGCGAGAGCATCTGCAGATGATGGAGGAGCAACAACGGAAGAAAGACAAAGAGCTGATGCAGATGATGGCAGAGTAGCAATGGAAGAAAGATGAAGAGCACTAGAAGATGACGCAGGAGCAGCAAAGGACCCTAGTGGAACAACAAGAACGGATGATGCAACTAATGGCGGAGCAGATGTGTGAGTAGATGATGGAGCAGATCAGACATATGCAATCTTGTTCGACACCCAAATGAAAAATTGGGTAGATTTATGTATTTTTACTACCTTGTTAGTACTTATCAATTATGTATTTTATTTACTTTTTTAATAACGATTGCATATTTGTAGATATTTTATTACATTATGAGCATCGAATATCTTTGTATTTATATTACTTTTAAATGATTTTAAAAATTTTAATTAAATTAATTTAAATACGTAACAACTCTTTCAAACGGTAACAAAGGTTGTCCGAACGTGCGCACTCATAACTACCCGTCCGTACGCTTTGCGTTTAATTAATCCATCCGAACAGTGATAAAGGCATGCACATGGTCCGGACGTGTTCGTCTGACGAAGATTCCGAACTGTATACGTAATAGTTCGATCGGGTTCTGAGGATAACAAATAGGTATTTCGTCATAAATGAAACAACGGTGCAGACATCTTTTTGATAGCGTATGGAATCTATGTAAGCTCGTTCGAACAATTTTATATAATCATGCGCACGAATTGTACGTGACAAAAGTCTTGGACGAACCGTTCGCATGAGCGGTTTGAAAGTGTAGAAAGTACATTCACACAGCTCATGTGAACGGATGGACTGCACTGGGCATGCCGATTTTCAATTTTGTTGCTACGAGACAAAACAAAGCGAATGGTTTCGAGCGACAAAACATAAAAATCGTCATCTAAAAGTTTGTCTGACGGGCTTTAGGTGACAATACGGTTTTGTCACCCAAAACCAAAGCTGACGAACTGGGCACTTTGGGTGACAAATTTTTTTGTCACCCAAAGTGTGTTTTCTTGTAGTGAATGGTATCATTGCTAAAGTACGGATGTAGCCATCTAGTGTGGTCCGTATGATAGATGTATTGTGGAATTTTTAGGCTTCATAGAGGAGATTGTTGGGCTTGCAAATCTTGAGCTATATCCAAAATTCAGAATCGTGCAGGATGCTGATCATCTGGATGCAATTGGTGCAATTGGTAATCTGTTGTTTTCATTGTGCTCTTAACAAAAAGAAAAAAATCAGTACACTACAAAAAAACAAGTCTATAGCGACGTTCTTTTTAGCGGCGGTCGCTAAAAACGCCGTTAAGGGTATTACCTTTAGCATCGTTTTGCAAACAACGCCGCAAAAGGTATTTCCTTCTACGGCGGTCACAGACCGTCGCCATAGACCCCCTTTAGCAGCATTTGTCAAAAAATGCCGCTAAAGATGTTAGCTTTAGCGGCGGTCAGTGACCGCCGTTTTAAACCCACCTTTAGCAGGCGTTTTTTGCAAAACGCTGCTAGAAATTAGGTATCTACAGTGGCGGGCATACTGACCGACGCTGTATAGTTGGTCTTTAGCATAGGTTTCTTTAAAAACGCCGCTATAGGTATAATTGGAAAAAAATAAAAAAATAAAATTTTATTTAATGTTAATAATTATTTTATAAACTATTTTATTCCTTTTAATACATCATTTTATTTTGTCGCGTGTTTAAAAAATATTTTAGGAGACCTACATAATAAAATATGGAAGTAAAAGGAGTTTTATGAAAATTGAAGTTGTTATATGGAATTAGAAATAATGTTATGAAAGTTATATCTATGATTGTTTTGATAATTGTATTTTTATTGACTAAATCTAAGTAGTTTAGACATCTATTGTGAGACCCCGAAAAATCAGTATGTACTCCGTTGTAAATTTAAGGATTTGGTGATTTGTTTTGAATTAATGGAGGCCATGGTAGGATCTAAATTTAATGAGCATTATGGGATATCAATGGATGAGGTATAAATTTCAAGGTAGCCAATTTAAGTTGTTAGATTAAATGTATTTCTTTTCTATATCCTTGATTAATTTTGAAGGATTATGTTATGGACCATATTATTGGACTATTAAGGTTTAAATGGTTGGACTTAAAGCCTAAAAGAATGGGCTGAAAATGGACAGTCCAAGCTTGGCCGAAAATTAGGAATGATGGGCCTTGAAATTTAATCAAGTGGGCTGCCCAACTACATGTGCTGATGGACCCTTGAAGTTGTGATATTGGGCTGCTAGAAGGCTTGGAATATTAGGTGATTATTGGGCCTTTAAATTTATGCTAATGGGTTGCCAAAATAGTCATAAAGATGGGCTTAAAAGTCATGGTATTGGGCTGCCATGAAACCCATGATAATGGGCCTTGAAATGTTAATGGGCCTTGGAGAATTAAGTTATTAGGCCTTAGCCCTGAGGCTTATGAATTAGGCTTTAGGATAAGATGATGGGCCTTGAATTAAGGGCTTAAGGGATTGCCCAATGGGCCATGAAAATTAGGTTGATAAAGTTAGATTTGTGGAACTAATTCTATTTAAGTTCCTAAGTAACTAGATTAGGATAAGTAAACTAAGTAGTTGACATTCAACTAAATGAACTAAGTTAGTTGGCCAAGCATTTAAAGAGGAGTTTGAATTGTGTGGTGGTGAGGCATACACGTGAAAGACAAGGGAGACAAGGAGACAAAGAATGACATAGCTGAAAAGTGAAGAAAAGTGACAAAAAATCCCCCTTTGGCCGAATTCAATGCATGGCTTTGAATTTGCTTTGGCCTTATCCGACCATTCCTCTCTCCCATCACCACATTTGAGCCATTTTGTCCATGTTGGTCGTGAAACACAGAGGAGAGGAGAGAAACCGAACCAAAGGAGAGAGGGAGAGAATCAAAGGTGAAACCAAGGTTTTGAACCAAAAGAGTTGGATTTTGAGCTAGAATCAAGGGGAAATACGTGTGAAAGGAAGGAAGACAAGGAAGGAGAAGAAGGAGAAGAAGGAGGTGAAGGAAAAGGAGAGGTCTTGCAAGGAAGAACAAGGAGAAAACAAGGAAACACCAAGGTAAAGTCCAAATCTCACCATTTCTCCTTGTTGGCCGAACTCTTTGTGGTTGGATCTTGACATTGTGCCTTGATATTGTTGGATCTTGAACTTAGAAACCCTAGGTTATGTGTAGATGTTAGATCTGGCCATGTATACTTGAGATCTAAGTTTGAATGTTAAGAAAATGCAAGAAATGAACAATGTATGTTAGATGAAGCTTAGATCTAAACATGTGTATTGTTTGGTTGGTTGTAAGTTGGATATTTCCCTAGATCTATGGTTGTTGATGTGTCTAAAGTGTAGATCTAGTAATGTTGGTTATGAATGATAAAGATATGAAGTTGATGCATGCAAGATAGGTTATAAAAATGCAAAGGATATGCATGTTGTGATTTAAGTATGGGAAATGTGATGTTTTGGTGTATGGCCGAACCATGTGTGTCCTAAAACCTTGAGAATGATTTTATATATGCTTGGATCTGTTGGTTGGCCATATTATGTATAAGATTAGTAATCTATTGCATGAAAATCAACCTTGAAACGTGAAGAATGCATGCAAAGCAAGAGAACCGAAGAAAACCTAGTGGTGTTGTGATATTTGGTGTTGGCCGAATAATGCTATGAGTGATAACTTGTGTTGTGTTTTGATTTTTAGATCCTAAGTTGTGAAATTGTGGGATGGAGGATGGGATCACCATTGGAGATGAAGTTGTAATTAAAGAACACATAAAATTGGTGTTGGCCGAATGCCATGAGGAAGAGAAACCCGAATTGCAAGCTTGTAACAATTGGAAATTTTATTTGCTTGTGATGAATAAATAAAATTAGGATTGTGGCCAAACAAATTAAAAGATGTTAAGGCTTAAAGGATCGAGTTATAGGATTAACAAGCCTTGTGATGTTAAGCATGGATTAAGGATTCAATTAGAATGATTAATGTTGGCCAAATCCTATTTAGGGCAGAGTGAAACGTAATCGTAATGAGATGTATATCAAAGCTAAGGATTAGAGAGTCTTGACCTTATGAGGAGAAAAATGTAAACTCTAATCAAGGATAATGTCTCGGGTTGCATAGAGAAATGCTAATACGCATGTAAAGGAATGGCATGTAATCGGGATGATATAACATGCATGTTGGCCGATCGCCTTGATGTATAACAAGTTCTTGATGTTCCTTGATGGTTAAAAGTATTGCATGATGGTTATATCATGTATAGAACAGCAAACTTAAGAGGGAAATAAGGGCAAGAAGGCCACGGGTTGGCCAATGAAGTGAGGATTCAATATATGTAAGTTATGTTTTGACGAGTTGTATTCATTGGTGTTCATGTGAGCTTGAAACACTTAGAGATAAAAGAAGAAGAACATTAGGTCAATCCTAAAGGTTTTGGCAGCAACAATATATCATGTTCCATGAAGTTAAGTGATGGCATTAATGGTTATTAGTTCATGCAAAAGAAGATTAAAAGTGTGGGACCAGGAGAATAAAAACTGGACATGAGATAAGTTGTTGTTTTGATATAGAATTTTTAGGACGAAATGTTGTTGTTGATTTCATGATAGGCTTCAGAATCAATGTTAAGGGACAGGAAGAATTAATTGATCAAGTTGGATACGAGTTGGCCACGAAGAAGGTGAAAACAGCAACCTTGCACGTATCGAAGAGCGGTTTAGTTCCAGTACTTTGGAGTAATCGAGTTAGGTCTTAGACTACGAATTCGATATTGGACATCGAGGTTACGAAAGAATATATAAAGATTAAATAAAGTATTTAATGATTAAAAGAATTATATTGATATATATATATATATATATATTATCAAAAAAAAAAGAAATATGATATAGTTGCCATTCGGAAACGTTCCGACGAATGGAAGGTACGAAGTCAAGTGATGAACGGGAAGTTCAAGATGGATTAAGAAATATCCGGCAACTATATTATACCATTAAATTAAGTAATGCGTTGAATTATCGCTACTTGTCCTTAGTGGACTTCAAGATAGGACTGTCGGGTAATTCGTAGGACCGACACGTACCGATATGGTTTCATCTATACGCAGTACATTGAAAGATTGAACCTATTCCTTGTAGGCGAGGAGTCAAGTGAGCAAAGGAGAATTTGCGAGGAGTACTGTAAGTGAATCTTACCCCTTTTGGAAAACTGGAATGATACACTGCATGTTTTATTGTGCATGGCAAGATGTTTTTAATACATATGAAATGTATTGCATGAAGAATGTTTCAAGTACGCATGATGTTTCGAACATGTCATAGCATGATCATTTGCATGAACGCATGAGAGACGTTTTGATGCAAATGAAATTACGATGTTTTCAAGAGTGGCATGGCATGTTCATTTCATAGAAACATGAAAAGTTGTTTTATGCAAATGAAAGAGAATTTATGTTATGATTAAGCCCGGAGGCTTTGGTTGAACACGTACTAAGTTAAGTGAGGTTCGACATCCATGCCGAGGGACGTTCGTGAAGGATGGATGGATGGAACCTGAGACATCCATGCCGAGGGACGTTGTTCGTGAAGGATGGATGGATGGACGCCCATACCGAGGGACGTTGTTCGTGAAGGATGGGTTAGTCCGTGAGGTATGTGCAACCACACTGAAGGACAATGAGAAGGTGTGGGCCTCCAAGGGTCGTGTCTAGCCATCAGGCCTGGGGCAACTACGGGCTAGCTCGACCAGATGTAAGGTCTCCAAGGGAATTCGGGGACGGTTCCGAAGGGAACGCACAACCCTGAATTCAGGGGTTAAATGGAGCGAGCCCACAAATAAGAGATACGAAATGGTTATGAAAAGGCCAAGAGAGACAAAAGTATGAATAAGTGGTTTTCAAGGGCCAAAGGCCAATTTTACAAGCAAGTACGAAAAAGAAAGATTTTTCAAGGGCCTGAGGCCAATTTCGAGATTTGAAATGCATTTGAAAAGACCAAGAGTGGCAGGAGATTTTAGTGCATGGCATGTGCATCACGGAGCATGCATATGCATCATGGTTTTTATGCACTAACTCATGATTTACAGTTTTGCATTTCTTATCTTATCGCTACAGTGTATTGAAGTAAGTATGCTTTTAAAGCTATGTTTTATTAAAGTTCATGTTTCAACTGCTGTTCCTTACTGAGTCTTTCGACTCATAGTTTGTAAATCGTATCATTCCAGATCCACAAGATAACTGGGGAGCAGAGGAGTATCTCACGTAGAAATCCTGGAAGTTGGGGATTGGATCCGGAGTTGGTGAACTCCGAGGTAGCACTTGGGAGTGCTGGTTTTGATCAAGTGGCAGTATGTTGCCCTAGTACGTTTTGTATAAGTTGCGAACAAGATGCAATGTATAGACTTTTCTGAATTATGATGTGTATACCAAGAGGTTATGATCATTGGGCTTGTATCTCAGCCAACATGTGGATCCTGAGTGAGCCATCCTATGTGTATAAAAAAAAAAAATCCGCTGTAAGAGTTAGTGTAAGCGCTGGAGTGTTCCCGGGGAATGTTCGCGGCTGTCACGGTCCCTGCGGGATGGCGTTCGGGGCGTGACATCTATTATCATATGCTTATAATGAACATATATATTTGTAATAATTAGTAATATAATAATATTTAATTATGAAATATTTTTTAATTTCAAAGAAAAATATATTGTGAGATTAATTAGCTTATACAATTAAAGTACATAACTTAATGTCTGATCATAGTAGTTATGGTAGTTTTGTCACGCCTCGACGCTATCTGGAAGGGGTTAGTGACAGCCGCGAGCATTCCCCGGGAACACTCCAGCGCTTGCACTTACTCTTACAGCGGAAACGATTATTTATCGCAGCGGAATGTATTATGACACAGCGGAAGCTCACTCAGGGTCCACATGTTGGCTAGGATACAAGCTCGATAAACGATACCTCGATAACCGTAAATTAATTTAGTGAAAGTCTTTACATTGCATCTTGTTCAAAATTTATACAAGGACTATCTAGGGCAACATACTGCCACTCGAATCATGACTAGCACATACTAGTATTTACTCAGAGTTCACCAACTCCAACTCCGACTCACGAACTTATATGTTCCTTAATATCTAAGTCATACATTGGCCAAAACAAGGCCTCCATTAGTTCAAAATAAACCAATAAAATCTTTAAACGTACAATGTAACGAGCACGGGTTCTTTGGGGTCTCACAAGTTTATATTTTAAAATTATAAATATGATATATTATTACTATCAACTTGTTTTAATTAAAATTATTACAGTAGTTGTAGAAAAATATTAAATAATATGCTATGTATTTAATACTAAATATAAAGATTTTCAAAAACTATTATAGCTTACAACTGCTTTAATTTACTACAAATATATAACTATAAAATATAATGTGAGGATTTGGGGAAGAAAAGATAGAGAGGGAGAATGGGGGAGCCGCTGGTACTGGAGAGAAAATAAAGTATAGAAGAGAAGAGTAGAAGCAATGCTGACGGGGTCGGGGGAAAGAAATTTTAAAGGTAGCACTCGAGCGCCTGTAGAGCGACATTCAAGCGATAAGTCTCTGTAACAAAATTGTGTAGAGCGCTCGACCGATCGTCGAGCGACCCTCGAGCGAGAAGTCTCTATAAGAATTTCAAAATGGGTCGTTTCGTTAAAAACCCTCTCTTCTAAAAACCCTTCCCGAACCCCCCTTCCCCCTCATTTTTTAAAAAACCGCAAGTCTCCTCCTCCGAACCTCCACTGCTCAGTGCTCCCGCCTCCCTTCTGTCCTCTCAGCCTCTCCCTCTCTCACTCCACTCAGTCCCGGTGGTCGGTCTCCCTCTCTAGCTCTCTCAATCCACTCAGTCCCGGTCTCTCTCTACTGCGGTGCAGCCTCTCCTCCGTCCCTGTCTCTCTCTCCGGCTCTTTCTCTCTCCAGCCTCCAGTTACAGTACAACACCGAACTCAATAGTCTCAGATAAGGGTTTGTTTTCATGTGCCTAGTCAAGAACTTATTTCGGTCTTTATTTGGGACGGAGTTCGGTGGAGAGAGGCAACGATTTGCCAAAGATTATTTGTGTCGATTTTTTGAAAGATTTGGAATCCGGCATCTCTCATACTCCCTATTACATTTTCTTCCTCAATTTATTGTGTTTTATTGACGGTTCTATTTTTTATTTTGATTATTAGTGTTGTTGCCTTGCTCTCGGATTTCAGGTCAGTGTCTTACTTAATATTGTTGTACTTGAATTAAAATGGAGATTGGAGGGCAGGTTTCGTTGGTTTCTGTTGGTTGTGTGTCCTTTTGACTGAAGTAGCCTAGGCTCAAAATCATAGAAAAGGTCGAGTGTAAAATACTGCTTATATTTTTCACTAATATGAACTCTCTGTATTGGGCCAAAGAAGCTTCTTCCTTAGTCTAGAGATGATTGCCTCAATCTTTGGCCTCAGGATTGTGATTGCCTCTCTAACCGAACTGCTAGTAGCTGAGGATCAAAAATAATAGATTTCCTTCAGTTCAAGAAATTGATTCTGATCTTCTGCGAAGAAACTTGCATGTTATCCATGGAGCCTTGCAAATTTTGATGATTTTGAAACGCTGTGTATTTTAATTTATTTTTAAGTAATTTTGACTTTATCAGCTTGTTATTTAATCATTCTAGAAACTGATTCGAATACATTTTCATATTTGCTTCTTGTTCCTAATTGAGGGTTGATAGGTGGCTTGCTGATAAATAATTGATCTTTCACAGGTAAGTGGTATTTTGATTCTCGAACATCAATTACTATTATTTTTGTAATTTAGTTTTTGTTGGAGATTGGAGTTTGTGGGAGTTGTTGGAAGGCGGAGGGCAGGGCTAACTATTACTTGTTGTTGGTTCTATGGAGTTTATTGGAGATTGGAGGGGTAACTGTTATCTGTTGTTGGTTTTGTGGTTTTTGTTGAGACTGGAGGACAAGGTTTGTGTTGTTTATTGTTTTATTGGTTAATGATTGATTTTTGATTTATGTTTACTGTTTGTTTGTTGATATATGTTTCTTGTTTGTCCATTCATTTCCTTTTCAGTTCATTTAAGTCGTGGAATATCTTCCAGGCGCTGCCTAATAGTTTTTTTCAAATAACGTAGATGGATTTTTATTATTTGGATTGTGTGAAGGTACAATGACGAGAAAGAGGTTCAGGACTATATCCTCATTAGCTACTCCAGCTACACCAACTATGTCATCACCGCAGCAGGCTCCAATATCATCGCAGCTGGCTACACCACCATTGGAGCAGGCTATGTTCTCATCGCAGCAGGCTCCAATAACATCACAGCAAGCTATGCCAACATCGCAGCAGGCTACCCCACCATCTCATCAATCTTCGGTACCATCGTTCAAAGATGAACCTTCGAATGACGACAACACACTAGGTATGTTAATAACCAAAATAGTGATAATTTATTTCATTTGTTTGTGAATTTAATTTTACATGTCAAATGTACAGATAATACTCAAGTTCGTAAAGCGCGTGGTGGGACGCACATGACTCAGGTGTAGAATTTGAAATAAGGCGAATTGATTCCCACCCACTTCCATGAGAATGGGCAGCCTCTAGGTACTGAAGGAGGCATTTTTGTCCAATTCACAGGCAGTGTTGCCCGTGTTCCTAATCAAATCCCCTAGATGTTGTAGATTGGCGTAGAGTCCCTACGGAAATAAAGGAGGATTGTTGGACACTTATGACGGTATACATTATTTTATATAAGCCAGGATGAAATGCACTTATATAAGTTTAATAATTTACGCACCTAACTCTTATGGTATATTTTGCAGAACTGATTTACAATCCCCTAGGGTCCATTGAGGGATGTAGTGGAATATTGGTTCCTCAAAGATTTGGGTGAAAAATGAAGGAACTTTAAATGTAGTTTGAAGACTAAATATTTCAACGAGGACTTTACACCTCAATATGTGAAAAGTAAAGCTCCAACAGATATTAATTTGGAGCAATTTTGCAAGTTAGTAGACTTTTGGTATTCTGAAGCAGGACGGGTATGTCATTATTTCTTTGTATTATGTATGTCATGAATGTAATATTCATTACTAATATATAATGTCTTGGTATTAATGTAGCGTCAAAGTTTGGCTAGGAAACAAATTCGATCACTACAGACGTCGGTGCACACTGCAGGATCTCGAAGCTTTGCACGTCATGCTCTTGAGATGGTACATAGTACTCAATTACTTTGTTTGCTCAGTTGTTATTATTAGGATTGTTATAAGTAATTTACAATTTCATCATTTCATATGGTGTCTGTGATGCAGGAAAAAGAGAAACAAGTTATAATTGATCGAGCAGAGCTATATAAAGCGGTCCATTCACGTTCTGACGGGTCTCCAATGAATCCGGATGTAGCAGACAAAATAGTATGTCACTATTACATTAGATACTTATTTGAACCCTGAATGTATTACTAATCATAATTTAACTGTATGTTATATTATTTCAGAGACGAATGGATGAGATTCAAGTGAATGATCCAACAATTTGGCAAGCTTTGAGCCAATCTAGATTGAGTGGCAGCATCAGTTGGTCACCATCTGACCGCTATGCACAAGTGATTGGTCCAGAACGACATGGTCGCACTCGCGGTGTTGGACTAGGACCGACTCCTTCATCTCATCCTACTAATACTAGCAGAATATCCACTCAGCCTACATCATCTAATAATGACCAAATAGTGGACATCCAGGATAGAATGAAGACTTTAGAGTCTACAATTTTATCGCTTCAATCTACAATCCAACTGATGGCTACAACCTTGGTAGAAATTTTAGTTACTTACCCTCAGATAATCACTATTGATTTTATTTACGTATTTTCCTAGCTAATTGTTTGTTTAACTTTTGTAGGAGCAAAGTGAAAACAAAAATGTTGCCAATCCCAATCCTTACCAGGGACCACCATCAATTCATAGATCATCTCATGCGAGCCGGAAAACGTTTCATGGTAAGATACTAACATAAATGAAGATTGCCATTAATTTGATTTTAAGTGTGTACTAAGATTTCCATTTGTTTAATTTATGAAGATTGCCATAGGTATAATTTGATATTAATTTTCTAATATTGCAATTGCAGACAATGTTGATGGTGAGGGTGATGGTGATGATGATGCAAATGTTGGAGCAGATGGTGATGGTGCATGTGCTGAAGCTGCTAAAGATTAAAGTTATTGTTATTTGTTGTTCAATATCATTACTTGCTAGTTTATAGACTACTGCGAAATTTTTTTAACTTATTTGTGTTTTTTGCAAAACTTGTAAGACGTGGTTATTTAGTCAATGATGAAATCTATTTTGTTTTATTACATTTTTCTATTACATTGTTTTTAATACAAATTTAGTGGGCTGGACGAAAATAAAAATTAGTTAAAAAAACCTTCGCATCTATCGCGACCGCCGCTAATAATTTTCGAGTCTATAGCGGCGGTCGAGACCGCTGTTATATGACCGCCGCTGTAGAACTTCGGGTCGCTGCTGAATAATGGCTGCTATAGACCCGAAGTTCTATAGCGGCGGTTTCGACCGCTGCTAACGGACCGCTGCAATAGACCCGAATTCTTCACCAGCGGTCTCCAAAACCGCCGCTATAGCCTACCGCGACGGTCATACAACAGCGGTCACGACCGCCGCTAAATACCCTTTTTTTGTAGTGAGTATCTTAAGGTTTATTCTTAAGATATATGGGTTTATGATTTGTTGTGTTCTTTTTTTTAATCTAATTCAACTTTTTGATAGAATCTTTAGGTACTATTTTATATGCAAGATCTCTCAATTTCAGGAATTGCTCGTTGTTATACTTTTGGTGGAAGTAGAAACAGGTGCTACATGATCCTACCATTCAGCCACCGTCAAATTTAACCAAGGAACAGTACATGGAGAAGGATGGGCAGACAACTCTGAATCTTTTTCACGAAAAGCTTCTCAATCTAAAGGATTTGATGAAAACCAAGGTAAAAGAAATGACTTGAAGCCACTCTGCCAGCCTTGCCTGCACTTAGTTCCTTTTTTTGCTAAATGATACCGCAAGGCTTTCATTTCATATGAGTCAACAAAATCTGCGGGATTTAGCCTCATTTTCTTTGAGCAAAAACCAACAAATGAGACAAAAGACGACAAAAAATGGCATATCCCGATCACAAGAGGCTGTGCCAGGACAACTGCGGTTGGAAAAACGAAGGGGAGAGTGGTTGGCAGGACGTCTAAGGGTGGTCTAGAGCTCCTCTCTCTCTATGACAGATTCTATTCGCGAGTTTCCTGTCATTTGTGTGCATCAATGCATTTTTATTTGTTATTAGCATGAACGAAATGGTTCGAGTCTTCACAAATTAATGTATGGCATTTGGCACTATATTCAGGCTGGGCAGAAGAGGGCAGAGAGGAGGCACAAGTTGACGGAGGAGTTTTATGAATAGTGGGACGGGAGAGCTTGAAAGAGAAGGTTGTTTGTAGTGCTTGTGCTTTGTGCTCTCCAAAGTTATCTTTTAAAGCCATTAAAATAATTTTATACTTAATCTTAAGCACTGAAATAACTTTACCGTAAAGATATGAACAGAGTTTTTTTCCGAGATTCTCGATTTTCTTTGTGTACTGCATCAAAAATTTTCTGATACGTTATTCAAAAGATACAGGGTGTCGAGAAATTTACACCCATTTCATTATAGATGTGTAAAATTGGAGAGTTTTTCCTGCTTCCCAATTGTATAAATGTCATCTTGATAATGCATAGTGGACCAAGGACATTTGATACAATTATATGTGCGTGAGCTCTTTCCTTTTATCTCCTGCTAGGATTTTTGTGTCATTCACTGTAGAAGATGGAGTCTGTGTGCCTGCCTCTATTGGGAAGCAGTAAATTGCAGCTTTACTTGACTCTGCTTTCATTGATGCAATTAATTCATGGTTTGTGTTCTGCGCCTCATAAGTGACTCAACGTAAGGCCAAACCATCATACAAAGATCAAAACGAGACTGTTTGTTTTTCGCTCCTCATTTAAGGGCCATTGCTTATTGCAAGATGAGACATGGGCAAAGTGGCCAATCCACCTGGTATTCCTACATTTGGTCCAGAGTAAATGTTGAACACGGAGAACACATGAGCACGACGAGAAACAGTCGGCATTGACTGCGTGAATTGGCTAGAAAAAGTAGGAAATTGATTCCAACAACTTCCAAGCTCTATTACCTGAAGGTTCCCTACATTAATACAAGGGAACAAGGTGATTGCATACGCATAACGACAATTGAAGCGCCATGAAGTAAATTACCCCACTCATAATTTATAAATGGCAGTGGTCGTTTTTACTTTAAAATTTGGAGACAATATCTTTATGGGGCATGGTGTGAGATATTCACAGATTATAAGAGTCTGAAATATTTCTTCACAAAGGAATTGAATAAGAGACAGAGAAGGTGATTGGAATTGATAAAAGATTATGATTTTTCGATAATTACCATTTTGAGAAAACTAATGTAGTTGCTGATGCCTTAAGTAGAAAATCTGTGGGGAAAAAGCAATTGGTCGAAGTGGGAGAAAGAAATTGATGGAGGACATGGAAATGAATGATATCGTGTTGAAAGAGGAAACAGCTAGGCTAGCAGCCATGATAATTGAGCCTGTCCTGATTGAGTGGATAGAAGAATGTCAACAACAAGATCCGTTTGTGAAGAAGATAGTGGATGAGCTAGAGAAAGACCCTAAGGTCAGCTTTACAGTTTCCAAGGATCGAATTCTGTATTTCCAGGATCGATTGGTAGTTCCCAATGATGAGGAAATATGTCCAATATTTTGAAAGAAACTCACCGTTGATGTTTGCCATTCACCAGGGAGGTACTAAGATGTACGGGGGACATCAAGGAGAAATTTTGGTGGAATGGGATGAAGAAGAAGATAGGTGAATTTGTAAGCCGATGTTTAGTATGTCAACAAGTCAAGGTAGAGCATCAGAAATCGGTAAGATTATTGCAACCTTTAGAGATACCTGTGTGGAAGTGGGATAGGATAGCAATGGATTTAGTGATAGGATTACCAAAGGCACCTATGGAAAAAGATGCAATGTGGGTGATTGTGGATCGGTTAACAAAATCGGCATACTTTATCCTGATAAAAGTGAATTTTTCGGTTGCATGGAATTTAAAGCTCAATAGTCTCGGGTTGGGATATTCATTTCACTTCTTGAGTTTGGGAAGGGTTTCAAAAATATTTGGGCACTCAGTTGACATATCTACAGGTCTAGGAACTAAATACCACACATCATTTCGAACAAAATGATTTAATTCTTCATTCATGACATTAATCTAGAAATCATCTTGTAGAGCTTCATCTACCTTCTTAGGATCAATTTGAGAAACATAACTAGTATAAGTTAAATGACTCAACACTTTTCTTCTCAGTCTCATCTCCTCATTAATATCACTGATGATGTTCTCTTTAGGGTGATTTAATTTAACCCTAAAGGATGGTTCCTGGTTAGAAGGGACCTCATAATTAGAGGAAACATCAATGTTTCTTGCAGGCTAACATGCGATTTCAATATAAGAATGTTCTTCATTATCTTGAACTTTATAATCAAATGAAGCATCATCCACAACAACATTAATGGACTCCATAACAGTAAGTGTACAAGTCTTATGACTCGAATGACTTTACTGTTTGAAGAGTAACATAAGAAAATTCCTATGTCACTCTTTGTATCAAATTTAGCATGTTTTCTCTATCCCGAAGAATATATCAAGTCCTGCCAAAAATCTTGAAGTGCTTAACAATAGGTTTCTTACCTTTCCGTAATTCATATGGAGTCTTGTTCATACTTGGTTTGAGGTAGACTCTGTTTACAATGTGACAAGCAGCGTTAATAGCTTTACCCTAAAAATGGAGAGCCACCTTTTTGTTGTGAATCATAACTCGAGTCATCTCCTGAAGAACACGATTCTTACGTTCTACTACTCCTTTATGTTGAGGAGTGATTGGAGCACAAACCTCTTGATGAATGTCTGCATTAGAGCAAAAATCAAGGAAGTTAAAATTTTCAAATTCCTTACCATGATCACTCCTGATTTTGATAATGAAATAACCATTTTTATTCATCAATCTTTTGAATAAGGTCTCAGCTCTTTCAAAAGCATCAGACTTCTCTCTCAAAAGATCCACCCAAGTGAATCTTGAGAAGTCATCCACCACCACCATGATGTACTTCTTGCCTCCTAGACTTTCAGTTCTAGATGGTTCCATGAGATCCATACGTAACAATTCCAGTGGTCTATTAGTTAGTACATCACTAGTTCTTTTATGAACTGATTTTATTTGCTTACCAAGCTGACATGGTCTACACACTTGGTCTTTAATCTTTTATAGTTTAGGCAAGCCTATAACTTGTTCTTTCGTAGAGATTTTAGACAAATCTTTGTAATTCATATTTTGGAGTCTTTGATGCCATAACTCAGATTCATCGACTTTGGCACTGCTGCATTTCAAGTTAGTATTTGGACTAATACCAGAGCAGTTATCATACATGCGAGTGCCTTTCACAAGACACTCCCATAAGAATCAAATACAGAATAATAATTCTTACTAAAGCAGACCTCAAATCCAGAATCACAAATATGACTGATACTCAGTAGATTTGCCTTCAAACCAGCAACAAATAACACTTTCTTGAATGGAGACATACCTTCAACTTCAACTGTACCATTTCCACGTATTGGTGCTTTACCATGATCACCAAATTTCATGGACCTGGCTTTGTGATCCTTAAATGTAGTGAACAACGATTTGTCACAACACTTATGCCTAGAACAAGCACTATCCAAATACCACAATGAATGACATCTAACTTTAAAAGCTACAACAAAATTGAAATATTTTACCTCACCTTTCTTGATGCAAACCTTTTCTCGAACATTAAATTGTTTGGACAATTGCTGAAATTTCTTGTTTAACAACCAAGTATGCTCAGTTGAAACTTTAACTTGATAAGCTAGATTTTCATGACTGTCATTAAACGAAGATTAATGGAAATATTTCTCTTGTCCGTTCAATTTAAAAATCTTGGTCTGATGCGACCAACCTTTCCACAATAATGACATGTGGGAACAAATTTTCGTGGTGTGTGAGTCTAGCATTTTTCTTCTGTGACCTAGAATTAACAAATTTAGAAGCAATATGTTGTCTTTTGTTTACTTGTAGAGTGGGTCTGTTCACTTCCGGAAGCTTTCCTAGTATGGAAGCTGGAACAAAAACCGTCTTTGAAGTTGAAGTACCCTTAGACTCAGTGTAGCCAAGGCCTTTCCTGTCTCCAAATTGAATTCCAAGATTCAACATATGATCAAGCTTCTTTGTTCCACTAGAAAACTATTGAAGTTGACTACTGGACTTTTCTAGTGCACACTTCAGCATTTTCACTTCAGCTTCAAGTTCCACTTTTCTTGCACTGACTTCCTCAAACTTACTCATAAGTTCACCTTTTTCACTTTGCACTTCGTGCATTTTCTTGAGGAATGATTTGTTTGTCTTTTGAAGCTTCAGACACTTAGAACAAACTTATTTGACAAGGAATTACAACTCAATTCGGACTTAATTTGGTACAGAATTAAGCAAATACTCAAATACACTAACAAACAACACCAAGTTTGTTATTAAAACGCGTCTTGAACACACATGGAAGAAGCGAATCCAACACTCCCCTTCGCTCACTCTACAATACATTTTTTTTCTTTGCCTCAGTCTACAATACTTATTATATATACGACAGGGTGAAGAAATACTGGAATAGAAAACATAGTAATTGACACTCCGTTAACACATTCATCATCAATCACTCGATCTTGAAGTACCTTTGAAGTTTGGAGTCGTCACGCCTATAAATATTCACCTTCAGTCCATGCCTCATGTACTTCGTTAATGCGAGCTTTGGCTCCACCGAATGATTCTTCACCATCTTGACACGGTAGTCGTAAATGAAAGTGGCCGCGACGTATTTCATTTGGTAGTAAGCAAAATCTTTTCCCAAGCAAAGGTGAGGGCCACCATTGAAGGTTGTGAACTCGTAGGCCGACTCCCTCATGAACCGGTCATCTCTTAGCCATCTCTCAGGCTTAAATTTCTTGCAGTCCTTTCCCTATATATTCTTCATTCTCCCCATTGAGTTGAGTACTTTGGTTCCACTTTTAAGTACTGTGCCATATGGAAATATGTCATCTTCAACAACCTTTAATGTTGAAACTACATGTTAGCAATCAGAACTTTCAACAAAACTATATATGTTTTTTTTTTCTTTTTCAATTGCGAACATTGGAACTTGTCTCACATGTTGTTCCAATCGGGTTCGGTTAATATGCTTTGCACTATAGTGCTGATTGCTCAGATTTCTCCTTTAAAGTCCAACCGTTAGATTTTCGCCACGTTAATTAAAATTGACTCACCTTTGCCTGACCCATTTAGTGGAGCAACCCACCCATTTAGCTTTCACTCACCAGCATAAAAAGAACGCAGATCTTCTTCATCTGTCTTCTTTGCATGTCGCGCCCAGCCTCCCCCAGCTCCCAGTCGCCAGGCCTCCGTCACCCACCGTCGAAGACTGTCAAAAAAAGTACCAATTCTGTTTTGTGTCCTGATTTCTTTTGGTGGATTATAGTTATGATACTTTTTTCTTGGGTGTTTGATTTTGAAATAGAAGTTTGTGATACATAAAATTTATATTGTTTGATTTTGACTGGTTTTTTGTCCGGATGTACTCTACCTATTTTGTTCTACATTTTTTGTGTGCCATAATGGTGGATGCATACTTTAAGGAGGGGAAAGTGAGTTGAGCCAAGGAATTTTTGAAAGAAATGGAGGATTCAGGTTTTGAAGCAAATGTTGTGACTTATAACTGTTTGATTGATGGGTACGTTAGGTTGGGAGATGTGGAAGGAGTAGGAGGGGTGTTGAGGTTGATGTCTGAAAGATGGATGATGCTATTAAGGTTCAGATCAGATGTTGGAGTTAGGATTTAAGATGAATATATTCATTTGTTACTCCTGGATCAATGGATATTGTAAGCTTGGTCAAGTTCGTGAAACAAAGGGGGTTTTTATGTGCATGGTGAAGTGGAACTTAAAGTCAAATTCTTATAGTTATAATACTCTTGTAGATGGTTTGTGAGACCCAGAATTTTACAATATCATTTTATGCTTACATATTTTGCCATTTATATTTAAAGGGCTGTTATTGGTAAATTTTCTTAATACGAAGCAAGATATTATACCCCAATGACCTATGTTATTTTGATTTGGGGTGGCCACTGTCACGCCCCGAACGACATCCCGCAGGGACCGTGACAGCCGCGAGCTATCCCCCGGATGGCTCCAGCTTCTTACTTATTGTTTTACTTGATTACGGCGGAAACGTACAGGATCGCGAGGGGTTCGAGCTAATCTTACATAATCAGGGTTCTCATTAAGTTCATACAAAACATATATATATCACATAACAAGCCAGTTAGTGACGATCAAGTAACTATCATCAAAAGTATGAAACATAAATTCTTGGGCTTCTAGGTCAGGTAGTCCTCCTGACTCTCTTCACCTGAGGCATCTGGAATGACACAATTTTAAAAAAAACGTGAGTCAAAAAGACTCAGTAAGGGAAAGACATAAAACTTAAAACATGCTCTTGGTTTGTACTTGCATAATCATGAAAGAGAATAAACTTGATTCGTGATGCACATGCATGCTCATGGATATGCATATGCTCTTGCTTGAAATTGGCCCCAGGCCCTTGAAAATATCTCTTTCATGTTTGATCGTGAAATCGGCCCTTGGCCCCTGAAAATCTTTCTTATTCATACTTGTGCCACTCTTTGCCTTTTCATAATCATTTCATATTTCTTATTTGCGGGCTAGCTCCATTTAACCCCTGAAGTCAGGGTTGTGCGTTCCCTTCGGAACCGTCCCCGAATTCCCTTGGAGACCTTACATATGGTCAGCTAGCGCACCTTCTCAATGTTCTTCAGTGGCTAGACATGACCCTTGGAGGCACCACACCTTCTCAATGTCCATCAGTGTGGGTTGCACAGCCTCTTGGATTCACCCATCCTTCTCACATTTGTCCTTCGGTATGGGAGTCCAACTTGATGGTACGGTACCGACCAGTGCCCCTTATCTTAACTTATCGTTTCATAAAACTTCTCATATTCTTTCCATAAAATCATTGCATAAAACTTTCTTCTTGAAAAATTCATGCAATGCACATGTTATGTCATGTTTGCTTAAAAATTCATGCTTGCTTAAAATTCATGCTTGTTCATGAAACGATGCAGTGTGTCATTCCAGTTTTGAAAAGAATACTTACTGTCCACTTACAGTATCCACTTACAATTGGTCTTCTTTGGTCGTGTATAGAGACACGTGGATCGCCTACAAGCGATTTAATATTCCTTTAGACTTTTAAGAATAATATGAAATCATTAAATATTTGCGTTTTTGAAATCGGTCATCAACCAAAGGCACATATATATATATATATATATATATATATATCACTGAAATTCATTTAATCATTTAAAATATTTTATTTATTCTTTTCCTTAACAAATATTCAAAACTTAGTTTATTAAAACATTATTATTTTTATTGAAATAAAAATATATTTATCCATGTACATGCCTCGATTAGGGTTAAATAATACTCATAGGTTTAGAATTAAACCTAAGTCTCTTTTTATTACACGTACTCCATTAAAACCTTATATCAAATTATTAATAAATTATCCGTGATTAAATCTTAACTCGGACTTAAACCTCAATTGATCCTGAGTAAAACTTAACTAGGGTTCCAATTAGATTAAACCCTAATTTCTATATCTATCACAACAATGATAATCCATTTTTTTATAAATTGCACTTAGGGTTATATTTCTTACAACATTCGGCCATCACTATTTAATGCACCAATTAGTCACAACTTTTACTCCAATGGTGATCCCATCCTCCTTTCAACAATTTCACAACCTAATTCTATTTTCACCCAAACGATTAAGTTTCTTTGTTTCCTTCAACATGCATGCATCTAATACTTAACATAATCATCTACCATTCATAGTGTCATAAATCTTACACATATCATGGCCAATGTCCAGATTTAAACATATACAAAACTATACCTAAAATTCTAAGCATATCATATTCGGCCATACCTCAAAATATCACCTTTTTCATGCTAAAAATTATAACATGCATATCCTTTGCATTTGTGACCTAACTAGCATGCATACACTTAATCTTTTCATCAAATAATTACATCAACATTAGATCCACACTTTATACACACTAACATCCATAGATCTAAACAAAATAATCAACTTTCATCAAACCAACACATCAAGACCTAGATCTAGCTTCCTTAACATGCATTGGTATCCATTTGCATTTTTACTTTACATACAACCTTAGATCTAAGGTTTCCATGGTTAGATCTAGCATGTAAACAACCTAGGGTTCTTAAGCATTCAAGATCCAACAACATCAAGACATATTACGACCTAAACTTCAAGATCTACACATAACTCATTCGGTCACTTATGCTAAACCAACAACATCACATTGTTCTTACCTTGATGACTATCCAAGCTAGAGAACCTAGAAAATAAAGTACCTTTGGTTAGTATTTGTGAAGCTTAAGGCAAGATCATCAATAAAACCAAACTTACCTTCAACCTTTACCAACTCTTCCTAACTTCACCTCCTTCAAAGTTTCGGTCCACCCTCCTTAAAAATGTCCAAGCTTGATTTAAAAGGAAGTTCTATGGTGGTTAAGAGAACATGGTAAGCTTGAAGAGAAATGGTGTCAAATGGCTAGGGTTTTCAAGGAAGGATTGTGTTTGCACCAAGAGAGATTTTTGTCTACAACAAAAGAGGTTTAACTTGGCTTTTAGAATGAGATTTGGTAAGCTAGAAGAATGTGGTTTAGGTGCAAGATGAAAAGGAACAAACCTTGAACTCTAGGGGATGGTTCGGCCAAGTGCTTGAAAATGGGAGAGAGTTGAGAGCAATGAGGGGTTCGGCCAAATGAGGAAGAATTGGAGTGTGAGGTGAGATGTGAATTTCGGTCATGGCATTTGCAAGAGAGATGTGAGAGATTGAGTCTCCCAAGGCAACTCTAAGGCTATGACATAAAGCTTGAGAGAGTGAATTGACAAGAGAGAAATTTGAAATGAAAAGTGGTGAAGGGGGGGTGTTTGCCGACCAAGCTTGGGTTCCATCTCTCTCTCTCTTCTTTTATTTCTTTTCACCTCTTTTCTCACATCACTTCCTTGTCTCCTTAGCAAAGCTTGTATTGAATTTCCTCTTTCTCTCTCTTCACATGCATCCATCGACATTTCCCTTCTCCCTTGCTTTTTTTTCTCTTCTCTTTTACAATTATGTGTTGTCTCATCACTCTTACACAACTTACACCTTCTTACACTTCACATGGCCTCACTTTATGGCTTTTCAAATTCACCCTATAGCCTTTCACGTAAATGCCTTGCCCTTTGCTTAGTTTGGTTGCTTTTCAACCAACCTAGTTACTACCTCATTAATTTGCAACCAACTTTCAACTTGGTTTTCTCTCTCACCTAACTTATCACTTTATAAGCTCTCTTGCTTATCTAATCCATTCCAATAGCTTATCACCTCATAAGCATGATATCTTATCATGTGATAATGGCCCTAACCTATCTCTACAATAATCACAAGGCCTTATCACTCTAAAAGTTCCCTAACTTATCATGCTTGCTTATCACTATGATAAGCAAGTGTGCTTATCATTAAATCTTCTCTTAGACTTATCACATGAATACATAGCTTATCATAGAATATTCAAATGGAAATTCTATTAATAATATAGACCACATGGTAATAATACATGTCACATATAAAAGCTATAAAAATATTCAATCCATGTATTCAAAAGAATTTCATCATTTAATCTATTAATCAATTTCGGCTCATACAAAGAAATTATTAAATCATAATTCAAATTCTATGGTCCATGAAACATATTAAGCAAATGAAAAATATAAATTTGTAAGAGAGAAACTTACTTGCAAATTTCGGCTCCTAAAATAAATATAATTTAAACTTGCATAAAATGGCATTAAAATTATTTAAAGAGATTTTATGAAATAAAATCTCATTTTAATCGAAATACCATAACATAAGGATTAGGCCATACATTGGCCAAAAACATAGCCCCATGAAGAAATAAAAGCTATTACATTGGAAAATAAAAGATAATACATAAGAAATTACGTAGGAGGAAATCGGGGTCTCACAGCCACACTTTCTTTAAGTTTTTTATTATGGTGGTGAAGTCAATAATTTCTTAATGACCGAATTTCTTCAAGGTGAATTTCTCCAAGATAATTTCCATAAAACTTATGACATTCTTCAAGGTAACTTTTATGGTGATGATGATAGAAGAACTTAGGATATTTTTAGCATCCAAGTTGCTGAATATTTCTAAAGTATTTTTCTTATAGCCTACTTAATGGTTTTGAAATGTTAAAGATTTATGTTATTGGGCCTAATGACTTGTGATATGATATTGGGCCTTTTATAAGGAGAAGATAGTGGGTTGATGTTGGGCCTTAGAGCTTATAAGAATTTAAGTTGTTGTTGGGCTTATGACCCAAGATAGGGCTGCTAGTGGGCTACCTAATCATGGTCGTATATAAGGGGTAAATGGGCTTTAAACTATGCTATTAGGCTGCCATAATATTCATGATAATGGGTTGCCATAATATTCATGATAATGGGCTGTCATTGAATGGTTATTGGGCTTTAAGGATGTAGGTTATTGGGCCTTAGCCTTTAAGCTTATGGAATGAGCTTAAGCTTGTGATGTTGGGCCTTAGCCCTTGGACTTAGGATTTGGACATAATACCTAAGATAATGGGGCCTTTAGATTTATGTTATTGGGCTGCCTAGACCTATGTTATTGGGCTGCCAACATACACATGAAAGTGGGCCTTAAGATTTATGTTATGGGCTTCAAGCCTTATGTTATTGGGCTAGTTACCTTACAACTACATTAGACCAACTAAGTACCCTCGGAGTAACTAAGTTAGTTGACTTGGAATCAAACACATAAGTGAATTAAGTAAGAATCAAACTAAGATGTCTTTCACGTAAATTTCAAAAAGAGAAGGTAAGGGGACATGATTTGATGGTTGCTTTTTATGCTACCAAGGGAGGATCCCCCCCCCTTGGCCGAATGAGGCTAAGTTCAGCCTCCCTTGGGTCCTTCACACTTCAACCTTTCACCCTCAATCTCATTTATCTCATTTGGTCGTATATCACAAGATAGAGAGAAGAGAAAACCAAGAAAGAGAGAACCAAGGGGAGAAAAGGGTGAAACCGAAAGGAGAAGGAAGAAGGAAGAAGGAGAAGAGGAAGAGGAGGTCTTGCAAGAGAAAGAAAAAAGGGAAAAGGTGAAGAGGAGAGAAAAAGAACCTAAGGTAGCAAGGTAAGCTTATTCCCTTGAAATTTCTCCTTGGCCAAACCTTGCATGTCCACTTTTCTCCTTAGCTTGGCCGAATCTTATACCCCTATCATGTGATCTGTTGTTTGTGTTTTGTGTTGGATCTAAGAGTGAGAATGTATGTGGAGATATCCTAAGTAGTTAATGGAGAATACTTGTAAGTTTGGTTTGAAATAAGGAGGGTTGCAAGCAATCAAAGAAATAAGAAAAGTCTAGGTGTTTTAGGAATAAAGGGGTGTTGGCCGAATGTCCCATTTTGCTAGATCTGGAGTTTAATCAACCCATAGAGTATAATGTGAACTTGGAATTGAAAATGCATGCTTAAGATCCTATCTTGATTGTTAGAAAATGCAAAGAAGGTAAATACATGTTAGGAAAGTTTAGATCTAAACTCACACTATACTTGGCCGGTTGTAAGTTGGATTTTTTCCTTAGATCTATTGCTTTTGAGGTTCCTAAGTGTTAGGTCCAGTTATGGTTGTTGTATATGGAGAGAATGGATTAAATATACATGGATTTAAATAAATAAAAATGTGATATAAATGGATGTTGGCCGAATGCCTTGTTCTTGCAACTCTTGAATTTTAGAACACTCTTAGGTTGTAATGTGATGTTGGATCTGAACTTGTATGCATAAGAACATGAATTGGTTGTTGGAAAGTGTAATGGAAATGGATAATGCATGTAAGAGGAGTGTCGGATGTAGTTATACCATGTTAGGCCGAAATGCATGCTATGTATAAAATATCTTGGGAATGATTGAAGTATGGATCTTGTAGGCTGGTTTGTTAGGTTGATTGTGCATAAAAGTCACGGGTTTGACTAAGCTTGAAGAGAAAGAATGAGTGTGATAAGAGAATGAAAATGCATGTAAATGTTATGCATGTCGGTGCTGGCCGAATGATGAATTGCATGAGATCTTGTGATTTTGCTATGAATTGTAGATCTTAAGTTGTGAATCTGAAAATGGAGGATGGGATCACCATTGGAGAAGAAATTGTAGTCAATGAATACTTGAATCTGTGCATGGCCGAATGACCTAGTAAAAAAGGAAACACTAGTGGCAAGTAAATGCTAAATGGAAATACACTTGTATGTCATGTAGAAGTAAGGTTGGAATATGACTGAATGAATTAGAGGTTGTGAGCCTAAGTTCGATTGTAAAAGACATCATATATGTAAGAAAACAAAGGCTTAAAGGGCTCGGGTTAAAATGATTATCAAGGCCTTATAATGTTAAGCATGGATTAAGGATTCAATTAGAATGATTTAATGTTGGCCAAATCCTATTAGGGAAAGTAAAACGTAATTGTAATGATATGAATATCAAAGCTAAGGATTAGAGAGCCTTGATCTTATGAGGAGAAATATGTAAAACCTAATCAAGAATAATGTCTCGGGTTGCATGGAGATCAAATGTCAGAGCCAAGGTTTAACTATGATTAGGGTCAGTTTGTGAGAGTAGAAAATAAACTAAGTACATGTGAAGTGTAAGGTATAAATCCTTGGCTTTAAGTGTTGTAAGCTTGCTATGCTCAAGCTTGAGAATGAAAGTGGAAAATGTAAGATTTGAGATATATTAGGACTTCGGTTAGTGGCCTAAACCTAGGGGCTATTGTCATTTAAATAGGAGTAGTGTTAATTGAATATGAATAGGCAAGAACATGTACAATTTGAGGAAAGAGAACTTGGGAGCCAAATGATGTTGCTGCCTATGTGTGACATTATGAGTTGATTGTCAAGAAGGATTGAAATTGATTTCATGTTGTTGTCTCTAAGTGACTTATATAAATCCTCACATGGAACTTGAGGATTTTAATCTAAGATATCTTTTGGTTCAGGTCAGTAAGCTTAAGAGCGAAAGTAAGGGCAAGAAGGCCAGGGGTTGGCCATAAGAAAATAAGGAATCAAAGCAAGAAAGTAGTTGGTACATTGATGCTATGAGAACTCAAGGAGCATGAACTTAGGTTAAATCATATAGATTTCGGCAGTGTCCATAAAACACATCTATTAAGGTTAATTTGGTGGAGGATGATAGCTATTGGTCCATGAATAATATGATGAAAAATGTGGAATCAAGGAATAGAAGCTAGATGAAGACAAGTTGCTGTTTTGAATTGGAAATTTTAAGATGAAATGTTGTTGCTGATTTCATGGATAGGCTTTGGAATCAATATTAGTGACATGAAGAATTAATTGAACAAGTCGGATACGAGTTGGTCACGAAGTAGGTGAAAACAACAATCTAGTTGAATTTGTTTGATGTATAGGTTTAATTGTTTTCAAAATGTTTTATTCAAGCCAAGAAATCTTTTGCAAGAGAAATCATATTTTCTAGATATGTATTTTTGAAAACCGGAAACGGTTACGGGTACTTTTGTATGTCACCTTGTAGTTATTATCCAAGCAATTATGTAACGAATGTGATTTGCTTGTAAGCGATCTACGTGTCTTTATACACCACCAAGGAAGACCAAGAGTAAGTGGATACTGTAAGTGGACAGTAAGTGTTTCTTTTTCAAAACTGGAATGACACACTGCATCGTTTCATGAACAAGCATGAATTTTAATCAAGCATGACATGACATGTGCATTGCATGAATTTTTCAAGAAGAAAGTTTATGCAATGATTTTTATGGAAAGACTATGAGAAGTTTTATGAAACGATAAGTTAAGTTAAGGGGCACTGGTCGGTACCGTACCATCAAGATGGACTCCCATACCGAAGGACAAATGTGAGAAGGATGGGTGAATCCACGAGGCTGTGCAAACCACGCTGAAGGACATTGAGAAGGTGTGGTGCCTCCAAGGGTCATGTCTAGCCACTGAAGGACAAATGAGAAGGTGCGCTAGCTGACCGTATGTAAGGTCTCCAAGGGAATTCGGGGACAGTTCCGAAGGGAACGCACAACCCTGACTTCAGGGGTTAAATGGAGCGAGCTCACAAGGAAGAGATATGAAATGATTATGAAAAGGCCAAGAGTGGCACGAAAGAGATATTTTCAAGGGCCTGGGGTCAACCACAAGCAAGCATGAAAGAGATATTTTCAAGGGCCTGGGGCCAACTTCAAGCAAGAGCATATGCATATCCATGAGCATGCATGTGCATCACGAATCAAGTTTATTCTCTTTCATGATTATGCAAGTACAAGTCAAGAGCATGTTTTAAGTTTATGTTTTCCCTTACTGAGTCTTTTTGACTCACGTTTTTAAAATCGTGTCATTCCAGATGCCTCAGGTGAAGAAAGTCAGGAGGACCACCTGACTCAGAGGGAAAAGATTTTGTTCATGTTCTGTCAAGTGACTCGATCGATGAGATCAGTCATTGGTTAAGTATCAAACATATTATATATGTATTAAGGTGAAAGATTGTCGAGAACCTTATTATGATGAGAGTTGGCTCGTTCTCTCAAGATTCTGCTTTATTCCGCTGTAAGCATGTATGTAAGAAGAACGCTGGAGCTATCCGGGGGATTGCTCGCGGCTGTCACGGTCCCTGCGGGATGCCGTTCGGGGCGTGACATGGTTACTGTAGGGAAGGTGATACAAGGGAGAAATTTATGACCAGATACGTTAGTTTGTGACCAGATGCTTCATGAATGGGAGCTTTTTAGTAAGAGGAAGACTGCACGATAATAGATAGATTTTGTAAAATGGGGAAATTATCTGAAGTAGAGGAGCTTTTTGACAAGATGAAGGAGCTAGGATGAAGAAGCTTTGAAACTGAAGGAAATGATGGAAAGAGCTGTAAGTTTTGCTTCCATTGAACTGTACAATTCCCTTATTGTCAAAGCTTTTAAATCTAGGAAAGTAGGGAAAGTGATGGATCTTCTTAAGGAGATACGGACTAGGGGATTACTTGGTGATACAAATGAAAAGGGGGATCCAAGCTTGGACTCAGGATCACTTTTGGTACCCCAATTACTGTAACAATTTCTTTCCAGTTAAGAAAAATTAGGCAATATATGGTGCATTTATGATCACCCTACAAAAATGAATAGAACATGCTGTCGGATCTAGTATTCTCACTATGTTAGCTCAATTGTAGCTATGAGACCAGGTCATGAATTTGTGGTGAATAAGATTCTGAGACCAGGTTTCACAAGGTCTACTTATGTTTAGAGACCAGGTTGTGAATTTGTGGTGAATAAGATTCTGTAAATATTGTAAATGTTTGTAAAAGCTCATTGTATTTAAATAATCTTGGGGAACTCCTTGCATGGAGCTTGGTGTTTGCGTGGTGAATTACACTGTAAATATGTACATGTCTGTGACTAGCCATGCAGTGTAGTGAACCACAGATTGTAAATACTCTTTATCATCTGATACTCAGTACTCAGTAGTAATTTATATGGGCAGGTTTGATACTCTCTCATTTAAATTTCTAAATTCAATTTTGCAGAATGAAACTGCTTGTAACTTTTTTAAGTGGTATAGCCAATCTGATTCAGCACTTGAAGATGTACACATTCACGGTCTTATTGAGGATAACAAGAAAATAGATCACTCGTTGTACACCATGGAAGATCTCCTAGCAAGAATGAAGGATCTACTAAAAATAATGGAGGAGAAGATGCGAGTGATGGAAGCGCAAAGGCAATTAAGTGAAGAATTGCGTGTGAAAGAGATTGAACATTCTAAAATGCTAAGGATCATGTTGATTTGTTTGTGTGGGTTTTTTGTTTTTATTTGGGCTTTCTTGGTTTAGTGTGACGTAATCAATTAGTTATATAAGGAACTACTCATGTTTGGGCTTGTTGTTATGTACTTAATGTAGTGCTTCGCTTTACTTTATTTTATTGTTTTTCAATAAATATATATTGGAATGGACTTGCAGATTGTAATGAACATATTGGCAATATACTGGTTTAGTGAATGCTTTTGGCTATACTTGAACATTTCAATTGATAAATATTTACAAGGATCCTAAATACATAGACCATAAATATTTACAACCCAAATACTAAAAGAGAGAGGAGCTCTACAACTTGCCAAGGCTCCTAAATCGTCCACTTAGCGATTCATCCTCCCCGTCATCCTCCTCATCGTTGTCATCTTCCTTGTCCTCGTTAGATGCCTACAAAGGAGGAATACAAAATATAAATGTTGCAAAAATATATCCATTTAAATTTCAACTCTAAGCATTAAATTATATAACATACCTCCAATTCATCAAGTAGTTGCAAACGACGAGACACTGGCTGCTAAACATACGATTATCTGCATGTTGAAACTAAGTTTACTCCAATTGAGGGTCCTTTCGACGGGCGATCAAACGCTTCCCGTGTTCTTTTTTCTTATGTTTTTTGTTTCTATACTCCCCATGTTCTTACTTGTTTCTATTAAAAACCTACAAGGCACACTTATATCGGCTAGATGCTTTTAAACGTGCACATTTAAGCTTCTAGACTGAAAATTTGAAGTACAATACCTTAAGATTGATAGCTTACAGTGTGTATGGTAGAAATGTTTATATGATTTTCCCAACTACGAAATTTACAATACAAACTTCTCTAGTCTTTTATTCTCAAGAGGTCGATGGAGAGGCAAACTTGGAGTAGTTTCCAAGATTCCTTCCATTATTGGTTTGACAGTTTTTTTTCAAGCCACAAATTAAATTCTCCGAAAATGACAAACGCTTCAAAAGCAACGAGGAAGGTGCACAAAAGCACATTTTCACGAATTTAAGACCACTTGTTTTCCTGGCGAGGAGGAGCTGCAGAGAGACAAAAATCTTGGCCTAGAGCTGCAGAGACGCAAATCTGGGTTTTCCGGTGAAGAAGAAGAGAAGGAAGACGACGAGCTGGGTTTGCATTTGTCTTTCTACGCGAGTGAGTGAAAGATAAATGGGTGGGTTACTCTGCTAAATGGGTCGGCAAAGGTGAATCAATTTTAATTGACGTGGCGAAAATCCAACGGTTGGAGTTTGAAGGAAAAATTTGAGTCGTAGCTCAGCACCATCAGCACTATAGTGCAAATCATATTAACCACGCTCGTTCCAATCTTTTTGTAATTACTTTTTTCTCGTTATTATTTTACTATATATAATCGGTAGTACAAAAGGACAGCTTGTTAATCCAAAAACTAAAAGAAATTGTTATTGGTTATGGTATTACCTCCTTCAGATCCATTGGCACAGAAGGATACGGGCTGAGAGCCTCCGATAGAGCAGCATACAAGTATTCCTTGTTCTTTATCTCTTCCGGCCTAAATATCAATGCACTCTCCCTACACTATCCCCTTTTCACCTCCTCTCTTTCACCCACTATGTGGCACATCTCTGCAAGAAGTCTCTCCTCCACATCGGGGCACTTGATACTTCTCCAGGTCCCAGAAAAACCAGCTCAGCGATACTGATGAAGAGTCTCTCCCAGCAAGTATAAAGTTCACGCAAATATCACATAGAAACTTATCCGAGAAAGGTTGTGGGAGCGGATTGCCTCCGAAGGCAATTTCCTCTGAAGGTACCAGATGGACAGCTGAGATTTGAAGTTGCAGATCCAAGGGTGTATAATGCTCCAGGTCATTTAATGAGTTTTTTTGGCTTCTGCCTCGGTTCCACAGCTTGGCTACTGAATCCCTCTAGAGTTTTCTTTCCGTGACTTTGAGCCCCTCTCTTCAACTGCTCGACACTTTCTGCATGACCGGTTGCTTCCTCTCCAAGTTTTTTCTCCTTCTCCATCACTATTGCTTTGCCGCTCATCCTCTCGCCGGACAGACCTCATCTTGCACTCCTCTGCTCGCCAGATCCCTCTCAAGAGCTAAAAGTGTGTTTTTTTCCAGAAAAAACTAAAGGTGGAGACTTTTCATTGGTCTGGACTGTCCTGAGATTTGGTTGTCAAATGATAGTTGTGGGGTTGTTTTGGTGGCTTTTGTTAGCATTATCCAACTTGTTTAGCAATTTGTTTCCTTTTTTATACGACACCATAAATTTCCAATGAAAGTGCTTATTACCATACTGGTTTTTACTGGTTTGTCAGATGAGCTCCACTGAGGTTTGGCTATAGTGACTCCTGAAATAGTTTTATGGGCCCGGAAGAATTTTAGAGAGCCTCGTGTTAGGCCTAAAGTTTAGGCTGTAACTATTCCGGGTATAGATCCTTGTTTGTAAGTAGCTTTTGGGAAGTATTTAGAATCTCTTAATTGTGTAATGGGAAACATTTGTGGTGGCTGTGTTTTCTCATTTGTAACTAAACTAAATTTATAAAATTTTGCTTCTTCCTGTTCTTTTATTTTTTAGTTTCCTCTTCTGAAACTCATATGGGTTAAACTGAGAAATTGAACATTTTAGTGCAAGAGATGGAAGAGAATTGCATTGAATTAAATCTCTAATCCTTTTTATTTTGGCTGGATGTCTTGACGCTTGAAAGAGAAGGGAGATGTACAAACGGCAGAGGAGATATTGAGGTTACTAAGGGAAAATTGCCATTTCTATACGAGCATTTGTGAAGGATTACAAAAGTATTGTTCTTGGGCAATTCTGCAAACTTGGAATCTATATTGGATAATGTTTTTGTGTAACTAAAACAATTCTACAGACTTGCATCCCTGTTCTTGTATTTTTCAATTTTCTCTTTTGAAATTGTAATTGTTGTATGTCCGGTTCTCATACCTTGTTCAGTTTTTTTTGGACGCAAGCCCCTACGATGTTATATTCAAGCTTTTGCTTGAATATGCCCCTGCTTTGTCTTTCTAAATGGACATAGGTTTAGGTGGGTCCTCGCATGGCTCTTTTTTTTAATTCCAAAAAAGATGAACTTTATTGTTAACGCAACAATATAATGACTTATTAATTTTTTCCTTTACCTGCATTACTATTTATATGTTTTTCATTTTTTTAGGCATAAAGGCCAAGGCCTATTCAATTGGGGTAAGTTGAGCTTTTAGTCAAATTGAATTGTTCCTTTTGGAGCTCTTTCTTATAGAAAGTGCGGGGTGCTCCTTATTCTACAATTGAGCTAAGAATTTTTTTTATTGAATGTAATAGGTTGATAAATGGCAGCGATTGGGGGTGATATTTGTCCAAATATTAATAGGCGAGGGTCTTCTAATATCATAAACTCGGAAGGTTTGTCAAAATTTTTATTTGCTATGTTGAATCTCTTTGTATATGGATTCCAATATTTTTTTATTTATTTTAGTTGTATCGTTGGATTGTATAGGTGATATGGTTCGGGCAGACAATGGGGAGCTACTGAATATTTGGACTTTGGAGTGGAGAAATGAGGAGCATGCTTATGATTGGTACAATGCGTACTCAATTAGTATTGGGTTTAGCATCCATAGGAATTCCGGGTACAAGAATAAAGACAAAGGGTACTATACAAGTAGAACATTCGTGTGTAGCAAAGAAGGCTTGAGAAAAAGTGTTGAACTACATGCGCCAGTACTGAAGGAATGACGAAATACTAGATGTGGGTGCCTTGCTAGTTTCACCATTCAGCGAAGGTCAAATGGGAAGTACTGCACATTTGATGGGTGTGCACAACATAATCACGAGTTAGCTACACCATCGAAAGCCCACCTACTCCGTTCACATAGACGAATCAACGATGTACAGCGTCTCGACTGTGACGATGCAGACAGAGTAGGCATCCGTTTGAAACTAGCACATGATTCGATGGTGGCCCAAGCTAGGGGTAGAGAACAATTAGGATTCACACAAACAGGCTTGAAAAATTACTTGAGCAGCAAAAGGAGTAAATCTGTAGAGGTTGGAGTAGGCAGTGCTCTTCTTAATTGGTTTGGTAATCACTACGAAAAGAATTCACAATTCTTCTTCAAGATTATGTTCGACGATGATGAACAAATAACAAATGTATTTTGGTCCGATCATCATATGAGAAATGACTATGCATTTTTCGGGGATTTCGTTTCTTTTGACGCCACATATAGGACAAACAATGAGCACCGGCCAATAGGGGCATTTTTGGGAGTGAATCATCATAGGGAGCGAGTAGTGTTTGGGGCGTGTCTGTTGTTTGATGAGACATCCCAATCATTAAAGTGATTGTTTGAGAACTTTGTTCAGTGTATGGGAGGGAAAGCACCTCAGTCTCTTTTTACTGATCAAGATGCTACGATGCTTGCTGCAATCCCAAGTGTCTTACGAGACACACATCACTTCCTCTGCATATGGCATATTCCGTAGAATGCATTAAAGAATCTAGGTTCGTTGTTTCGTGACAAAGACTTCAAGAATAAATGGGATAAACTTTCGTTTGATGCTGACATAGATGATTTTGAGCTTGAATGGTCTAAGATGATCAATGACCATGGACTCCAAGATAATGATTGGTTGCATAAGATATTTGAGAAGCCCAAAAAGTGGGCCCCAATGTACGTTCGAAGTATTTTCTGTGTTGGCAAAAGGACTACGCAATTGAGTGAAAGTTTTAATGCAACCTTGCGTAAATACTTGAAGACAATACTGAATATGCCCCGATTTTTACAACACTTTCAGCAAGCCGTTGATCATATGTTGTACAAGGAGCTTCGATCAAATTTCGAGATGGATGACAAGTTACCTATTCTAAAGTTTATTGATCCACTTTGTGTTCATGCATCAAAAGTCTACACTCCTGTTTTGACCATTTTTTAGAATAGTTTGAGAAGGCTTCTTGGATTGTATTGAATTGTCGAAGTGAAAATGTTGATTCCGAAAAGGTCAAGGTACATGTTTGCAGCCATGACCCAAATCATAATTGTTCGATGGCCAAATGACATATTATCACTACTATTAATGGGTTTCATCAATGTAGTTGCAATTATTTCAATTATATGGGTGTTGTATGTAGTCAGATAACATAAAAGTGCTTTATTTATCCTAGAGGAGTATATACTAAGCCGATTGTCACGCCCCGAACGGCATCCCGCAGGGCCCGTGACAGCCGCGAGCCATCCCCCGGATAGCTCCAGCGTTCTTACATGCATTCTTACTTACTAACGGCGGAAATGTACAGGATCACGAGGGATACGAGCTAAATCTTAACATAAACAGGGTTCTCATTAAGTTTGCATACAAAACATATATAACATATTAAAACCCAACTAGTGACGGATCTCATCGATCAAGTCACTATCATAAAAAATATGAACATAATCCTTGTCCTTCTATGTCAAGTAGTCCTCCTGACTCTCTTCACCTGAGGCATCTGGAATGACACAATTTTAAAAACGTGAGTCAAAAAGACTCAGTAAGGGAAAAACATAAATTTGAAACATGCTCTTGACTTATGCTTGCTTAATCATGAAAAAGAAACTTGATTCGTGATGCACATGTGTGTCATGGATATGCATGTGCTCTTGCTTGAATTCGGCCCCAGACCCTTGAAAATATTTCTTTCGTATTTGTTCTTGAAATTGGCCCTTGGCCCTTGAAAATTACTTATTCATACTTGTGGGCTTAATCGCTTCATTTAACCCCTGAAGTCAGGGTTGTGCGTTCCCTTTGGAACTGTGAGACCCCGATTTTCTCCTACGTAATTGCTTATGTATTATTTTATTTTTCCAATGTAATAGCTTTTATTTCCTAATGGGGCTATGTTTTGGCCAATGTGTGGCCTAATTTTTATGTTATGGTATTTCGATTAAAATGGGATTTTATTTCATAAAATCTCTTTAAATAATTTTAATGTCATTTTATGCGAGTAAGTTCCTCTTTTACAAATTAATATTTTTCATTTACCTAATATGATTCATGGACCATATAATTTGAATTATGCTTTAATAATTTCCTTGTATAAGCCGAAATTATTAATAGATTAAATAATGAAATTCTTTTGAATACATGGATTAAATATTGTATGTGACATGTAATATTATAATGTGTTCTATATTATTAATAGAATTTCCATTTGAATATTCAATGATAAGCTATGTAGTTATGTGATAAGTTTAGAAATGATTTAATTGATAAGCACACTTGCTTATCATAGTGATAAGCAAGCATGATAAGTTAGGAAACTTTTAGAGTGATAAGGCCTTGTGATTATTGTAGAGATAGGCTAAGGCCATTATCACATGATAAGATATCATACTTGTAAGGTGATAAGCTATGGGAATGGATAGATAAGTAAGAGAGCTTATAAAGTGATAAGTTAGGAGAGAATGAAACTAAGTTGAAAGTTGGTTGCCATTTAATGTGGGAGTAACTAGGTTGGTTGAAAAGCAACCAAACTAAGTGAGATACAAGCCATCTACGTAAATGCTATGGGATGAAATTGAAAAAGCCAAAGCAAGGTCATGTGAAGTGTAAGAGATGTGTAAGTGGTGTAAGGGAGATGAAAAGCCATAAAGCAAGGCCATGTGAAGAGTAAGAGATGTGTAAGTTGTGTAAGATGATGAGACAACTCATGGAAGTAAAAAGAGAAGAGAAAAGCAAGAGAGAGAGGGAGTGACTTACGTTGGAGCATATGAGGAGAGGAAGAGAAGAATTTAAATGCAAGCCAATTTTGAAGACATGTGATGTGAGAGTGAGAGAAGTGAAAGGAAATAAAAGAGAGAGAGAAGGATGTGGACATAGCCTTGGTCGGCCAACTCCTCCATTCATCCCCCTCTCCCTCTTTCAAATTCTCTCATGACCATTCTCTCTCTCAAACCCTATGTAATAGCCTTAGGGTTGCATTGGGAGACTCAATCTCACACAACTCCCTTGCAAATGTCATGACCGAATCCCTCATTTCACTCAACTCTCTCCCATTCCAAGCCTTGGCCGAATATTGCAAATCTCTCCATTCTCTCCCATTTTCAAGCCTTGACCGAACCTCACACTCAAGAGTTCAAGGTTTGTTCATTTCATCTTGCACCTAAACCACTTCCTTCTAGCTTGCCAAAACCCATTCTAAAAGCCAAGATAAATCTCTCTTGTTGTTGACAAAAAATCCTCCTTTGAGAACCCTAGTCATTTGACACCATTTCTCTTCAAACTTACCATATTCTCTTAACCACCAAAGAACTTCCTTTAAATCAAGCTTGGTCATTTCTAAGGAGGGTGGACCGAATCTTTGAAGGAAGAAAGGATAGGAAGAGTTGGTAGAGGTTGAAGGTGAGTTTAGTTTCATTGATGATTTTGCCTTGAGCTTCACAAGTACTAACCATAGATGCTTTATTTTCTAGGTGCTCAAGCTTGGATAAACAACAAGGTAAGGCTAATGTGATGTTGTTGGGTTAGCATGAGTGGCCGAATGGCCTATGTATAAGATCTTGAAGTTTTAGTTTGATAAATGCCTTGATGTTGTTAGATCTTGGATGCTTAAGAACCCTAAGTTGTTTACATGCTAGATCTATCCATGGAAGCCCTAGATCTAAGGTTGTATGTGAAGAATATTGCAAATGGAGAACAATGCAAGCTAAAGGAAGTTAGATCTAAGTTTTGATATGTTGGGTTGATGAAAAATGATATCTTTGTTTAGATCTATGGATATTAGTGTGAATAAAGAGTAGATCTATTGTTGATGGAATTATTTGATAAAAAGGATTAAGTGTATGCATGCTAGTTAGGTCACAAATGCAAAGGATATGCATGATATGATTTTTAGCATGAAAAGGGTACATTTTGGGGTATGGCCGAAAATGAGCTATGTGGATTTTCATGTATAGTTTTGAATATGTGTAGATCTGGACATTGGCCTTAACATGTGCAAGATTTATGACCTTAATGCATAGTAGATGATTATGTTAAGTATTGGAAGCATACATATTGAAGGAAATAAAAGAAAACTAATCATTGGGTAAAAACATGAGTTGGCCGAATGCCATGAGTATGGTGTATGGTATTGGTGCTTTGATTTATAGATATTAGGTTGTGAAATTGTTGATTGGAGGATGGGATCACCCTTGGAGAAAAAGTTGTGATTAATTGGTGCATAAATGGTAGTGGCCGAAAGTTGCAAGAAAAGTTAACCCTAAGTGCAATTCATGATTTATGTATTTTCATTGTTGTGTTGGATAAGAAAATTAGGGTTAGGCTAGTTGGAATAATATTATAGAGCCATGATCTTTATTAAATATTATTGGAACCCTAGTTAAGTTTTACTCGGGTTTTATTTGAGGATTAAAGTCTAAGTTAAGATTTAATCATGAATAATTTATTAATAGTTAGATATAAGGTTTAATGTAGTACGTGTAATAAAAAGAGACTTAGGTTTAAGTCTAAACCTATGAGTATTATTTAACCCAAATCGAGACATGTACATGGATAAATATATTTTTATAAAAATATTAATGATTTAATAAGCTAAGTTTTGAATATTTGTTAAGGAAAAGAATAAAATAATTATTTTGTAATTAAATGAATTTCAGTGATATGTATATATATATATATCTTCGATTGATGACTGATTTCAAAAAGAAATGATTTCATAATTCTTAAAGTCTAAAAGAATATTTGAATCGCTTGTAGGCGATCCACGTGTCTGTATACACGAACAAGAAGACCAAGAGTAAGTGGATACTGTAAGTGGACAGTAAGTATTTCTTTTCAAAACTGGAATGACACACTGCATCGTTTCATGAACAAGTATGGATTTTAAGAAAGCATGACATGATATGAATTTCATGAACAAGCATGAATTTTAAGCAAGTATGAATTTTAAGCAAGCATGACATGACATGTGCATTGCATGAATTTTTCAAGAAGAAAATTATGCAATGATTTTTATAGAAAGAATATGAGAAGTTTTATGAAACGACAAGTTAAGATTAAGGGCACTGGTCGGTACCGTACCATCAAGTTGGACTCCCATACCGAAGGACATTTATGAGAAGGATGAGTGGATCCAAGAGGCTGTGCAAGCCACACTGAAGGACAGTGAGAAGGTGTGGTGCCTCCAAGGGTCGTGTCTAGCCATCAGGCCTGGGGCCACTTCAAGGGCTAGCTCGACCAGATGTTAAGGTCTCCAAGGGAATTCGGGGACGGTTCCGAAGGGAACGCACAACCCTGACTTCAAGGGTCAAATGGAGCGAGCCCACAAGTAAAAGACATGAAATAATTATGATAAGGCCAACAAGGGCACAAGTACGAATAAGCAATTTTTAAGGGCCAAGGGCCAGTTTTACAAGCAAGTATGAAAGAAAGTGGTTTTCAAGGGCCTGAGGCCGAAAACACTAAGCAAGAGCATATGCATAATTCATGAGCATGCATATGCATCAATTATCAAGTTTTCTTTCTTTCATGATTAAGCAAGCATAAGTCAAGAGCATGATTTAAGTTTTACGTTTTTCCCTTACTGAGTCTTTTTGACTCACGTTTTTAAAATTGTGTCATTCCAGATATATCAGGTGAAGAGAGTCAGGAGCACTACCTGACCTAGAAGCCCAAGATTATTATGCTTCACATTTTGTCGATAGTGGCATGAGTGTCACTAATTGGGTTCTGATGTGTTAAATATATGTTTTGTATGAACTTGATGAGAACCCTGATTATGTAAGAATTAGCTCGAACCCCTCGCGATCCTGTACGTTTCCGCCGTAAACAAGTAAAATAATAAGCAAGAACGCTGGAGTCATCCGGGGGATAACTCGCGGCTGTCACGGTCCCTGCGGGATGCCGTTCGGGGCGTGACAGGAACCGTCGCCGATTTCCCTTGGAGACCTTACATACGGTCAAGCTAGCACACCTTCTCGCATTCGTCCTTCAGTGGCTAATCATGACCCTTGGAGGCCCACACCTTCTCAATGTCCTTCAGTGTGGTTTGCACAGCCTCTTGGATTCACCCATCCTTCTCGCATTCGTCCTTCAGTATGGGAGTCCATCTTGATGGTACGGTACCGACCAGTGCCCCTTGAGTTAACTTATCGTTTCATAAACTTTCCATGATCTTTTCATAAAATCATTGCATAAAAATTCTCTTTAGAAAAATTCATGCAATGCACATGTCATGTCATGCTCGATCATAATCTCATGCTTGTTCATGAAACGATGCAGTGTGTCATTCCAGTTTTGAAAAGAACCACTTACGGTTTCCACTTACTAATTCCACTTACACTTGGTCTCCTTGATAATGTATAAAGACACGTAGATCGCCTACAAGCGATTCAAACATTTCTTAGCATTAAGAAATAAGTACGTAATCGTATAAATTAAATATTTGCATTTTAAAATCGGTTATCAACCAAAGATATATTTCTAAAAATATAATATTATTCTCAAAGTTTTATATAGAATTCTTTATTAATTAATCTTATTAAATTCTCTAATCTAGCAAACTAATTATACTTTAATAAAATCTTAATCTTTCTCCTATTACATACATTACACTAAGTCTTTAAATTCACCAATTACTAAACCTAATCATAATTCATCTTTAGCTTAACATTAAACTTCTATGAAACCCGAAAATATAGGCTATTTAATACCCTAAGTTTCGGCCAACCTAGGTAATTTCTTCAATCAATACTTAACACCATAAAACTTTGCTAATTCATTTAATCCGGATCTTTAACTTATCATCTATGTTTTTCTCTTACTAATATGACGGGTTTTATGATTGAGCTTAAATCTTCTAACTTATATAGTCATAACCCTAATTTTATGTATCCATCAAATGTAAATATATTTTCATCTATTATAAGCTTGCAATTAGGGTTCCCTTTCATTAGGTCATTTGGCCAACATCAAGTTCATGTGTTCTCTGGTTCCAATTTCAACTCCAATGGTGATCTCATCCTCCATTTCTCATATTCACAACCTAGGATCTACAAATCACAAATCAAACTCAAGATCTAACAACACATCATAATCGGCCAGCACCTATTAGTCACAAAACAATTAGGTTTTCTTTTGAATCTTTTGATTTGCATGCATCTTATATATTTCATGCTTAATACCGTGCATAGGGTTACCAAACTTACACATATTATGGCCAACCAACAAACCTAAACATATACAAAATCATACATGAAGGTCTAGGGTACACATGGTTCGACCAATCTCCAAATATCACATTTTTCATGCCAAAATCGCAATATGCACTTCCCTTTGCATTTTATAACCTAACTAGCATGTATTAACTTCATATCTTCATCATATAAAACCAATAACATCAGATCTATACTTTAGGAACTTCAAAAATAATAGATCTAAGGAAATATCCAACTTACATTCGGCCAAACACAACATAAGTCTAGATCTAAACTTATCTAGCATACATTGTTCACTCCTTGCATTTTTCCAACATTCAAACTTAGATCTCATGTTTATATGGCCAGATCTAGCATTATACCTTAGGGTTTTTTGCATAACCTCAAGATTTAACAAAACTCAAGACACACTAACTCAAGATCCCACTATGATACATTCGGCCAACACTATTTTTCAAAACCAACAACATCACATTTTGGCCTTACCTTGATGATTATCACAAGCTTGAGTACCTAGCACAATAAAATACCCTAGGTTAGAACTTATGAAAAACTTTAAGCAAGAACACTAAATAGAATCAAGCCTACCTCTACCTTCACCAAACTTTTACCAAAACTCTTCCTTCTTCCAACTTTCGGTTCACCCTCCTTAAAATAGTTCCAAGCTTGATTTGAGGTGCTAAGGTGGGTTTTATGGTGGGGGAAAAATATGGTAAGCTTGAATGATTAGTTCTAATGGAAATGAACTAAACTTCTTCAAGAGAAAGGTGGCTAATGGGTAGGGTTTTCAAAGAAGAAAATGGTGTTTGCACAATGTGAAGATTCGGTCACCACAAAGAGAGATCTAAACTTGAGCCTTTGGAGTGTGATTTAGGATGCAAGAGGAAAAGAGCAAGACTTTGAGCTTAGAGGAGTGGTTCGGCCAATAGAGGAAAAAGAGAGGGTTGAGAGGAAATGAGGTAGTCGGCCAAGTGAGGGAGAAATGGAGAGTGAAGTGAAATTGGGGATATTCGGCCAAGGCATTTGCAAGTGTGAAGTGTGAGAGAACGAGTCTCCCAAGGTGAGTTATGGCTATGACACATGACAAGGACAAGGTGGAATTGACAAGAGAGAAGTTTGAAGGAGAAAAGGGGATGAAAGAGGGGCCTTCGTCGACCAAGCATGCATCCTTCCTTCTCTCTCTTCTTTTCACCTTTTTCCTCACATCAATTCTTGTCTCCTAAAGCATGACCTTGCCTTGGATTTCTTTCTCCTTTTTCCCTCTTGATCTACACGTGAATCACTCTTCTCCCTTGCTTTTTCTCTCTTTTTACTTCCATTGAGTTGTCTTGTCACATGAATGCATCTCTTACACTTCTTACAACTTCACATGGGCAATTAACTCTTGGCTTTTCCCTTCTCTTCATGCACTTCACGTAAAAGCCTTCCCTTGACTTCCATTTATGTTGTTTGGTTGAATTCCAACCAACTTGGTTACTCTCACATTTGAAATGCAACTAACCTTCAACTTAGTTACTATTCCAACTAACTTATCTCCTATAAGCTCTCTAGCTTATCTAGTTCAATCACTTAGCTTATCATCTCATAAGCATGATCTCTTATCTTAAGATAATGTGTGAGATCCCGAATTTACTTATGTCGTTGTAAAGGAGAGTGATTTTGCTATGATTTTTCTTCAGGATGTAGGTATGTTTTAATTGATGATTTTTGAGGTAAGTGTCGACACATTGGAGCATAGTGTCGACACATTATACTAACACCCGAAAGTTTACCTTTTCCTGGAGCCCAAAGTGAATTTTGACTAAGTGTTGTAAGTGTCGACACCTTGGGTCATAGTGTCGACACATTAGACTGACACCCGAATGTTTACATTTTTCCGGAACTAGAGTGATTTTTACTAAGTGTTGGAAGTGTCGACACCTTGAGTGATGGTGTCGACACATCCAACTGAAACCCGAGAGTTCGCCATTTTCCAGAACTCCCGTGAATTTTGACCAAGTGATGGAAGTGTCGACACCTTGAGTGATGGTGTCGACACATCTAACTGAAACCCGAGAGTTTACATTTTTCCTACTTTGGCTAAGTGTTGGAAGTGTCGACACCTTGAGTGATGGTGTCGACACATCCTACTAAATGTGTTGTAAGTGTCGACACCTTGAGTGATGGTGTCGACACATATAAATAAATCCCTAGAAAATACGTGAGGTGGAATTCATGAGAAAAGGGGGGAAATAAGGGAGGGCATCCCTGTCTTTTCCCCCAAGCCCTTTTCGCATTAAACCTCCCTCTCTTTCACGAAGTCTCACATTTCCTTTACCCCAAATCATACCTCCCATGCCCTAAGTCACCCACCCGAAAAGGAAGAAGGAAGAAGAGAAAGAAGAAGGAAGAAGGAAGAAGGAGAAGAAAAGAAGGAGGAAGAGGAGAGAAGCAAGGTAAATCCTTGCTGGCCAAAAATCGTGCTACACTCTCTCTCTCTCTCTCTCTCTATTCTCTTCTTGTTTCCTCTTGTTGGTTGGTTGTGGTTTGATGCTAGTTTGTCTAAGTAGTTTTCTCCTTGTGATTCATGGATGTTTAGTGTGGATCTATGCATGTTCAAGGTAGATCTTGTAAGTGTTTAAGTGTAGCATAGATTTTTACATGAGAACATGTGGAAAAAATGGCTAGATCTGAAATGATGGTTCAAGAGAAAGTGGTTATGTGCTCTAGGTGTTTGATAAAAGGCCTAAGAGGGGATTGAAACCTAAGTTGAGCAAGTATGGCCGAATCTAGGGGTTGATGCATTCGATTGTGTATGTATGCTAGTCATATTGAGAACCACAAAGCCCTAAGTGTTAGAGTTAGGTTCAGATCTGGAAAAGGGGGCAAGAGGACCAATAATGCACACTAGGTGTTTGGTTAAAAGCACAAGAGAAATGGGTAAACGCAATGGTGTTAACTTGATGAATATGGAACCATAGTTTTGTCATAAACTTTGAGTTGGAGTTGTAAAAGTGGGAGGAATGAGAAATAATGGTTGCTGTTATGAGAAGTTAAGTTAGCCTTGGATGTTGGTTGTGACATGTAGAGATTCGGATTTTGGTTGTTGGAGATTGGAGAGTTTGAAAGATTATTGTGATTACTGGAGTTTACACATGCAGATTTCAAGGCTGGAATAGAAACTGTGTTTTGTTGCATTGGTGGTTATCTCTTGATATTTTAGTCCAAATTTTACGGGGTTGGTCTTGGAATTTGTTTCAAGTTAAGAAAGAGAGCGTTTTAAGATAACTTGCATGTGAATTAGAGGTATGACGAATATGTTATGATATGAAAAATTAGTGTGAGGGTCAATTAAAACAGATTTCGTGTGAGTAATGTATTGATTACTCTATACGTTTAGTGAACCTATGAATAACAATAGTACGGTTCATTGTAGGTAACGAGACGTTCGATACTCAAGCAAGACCAAGGTAAGTGAAAATAGTAAGTAGCAACTTACGCTTTACAAAACTGGAATGATACACTGCATGATGAATGTCTATGAATAATCATATCAAGCATGACATTACCTAGCACGACATGAATGCATCATGATCATTGCATTCATTGTCCTCATGAGAAAGGAGAGATCCTATGCAAATGAAAGTACCATTTTTTATGCTACCTTATGATAAGTTTTTATGACAAGTTAGTTATTGAACCCAAGTCGGTCGGTACCGTACCAAGTCAAGAAGGTGCATCCATACCGAAGGACGTTTACGTGAAGGATGGATGTCACCTAGGACACCCATACCGAAGGATGCTTGCAAGAAGGATGGGTAGTCCGGGAGGTATGTGCAATCACACTGAAGGATGCTTGCAAGAAGGTGTGAACCTCCAAGAGTCGTGTCTAGCCACTGAAGGACATTGAGAAGGTGTGCTAGCTCGACCATATGTAAGGTCCCCAAGGGAAAAGGGGGACAGTTCCAACGGGAACGCACAACCCTGATGCCAGGGGTAAATGGTGCTCAAGTAGCCCATAAGATTTCCCAAAGCAAGAGCTTTATAAGTACGAATGATGTTTTCAAAAGCAAGTGCATGTGCATATGCGACATGAGGCATATACATGCATCACGATTCATAATCAGGCATGCATCGCATTATGTTTACATGACTATGATTTCAAGTTCAAGTGCATGCTTACGATTTCAAACCCATGTTTTTAGCTATAATTCCTTACTGAGTCTTTCGACTCACAGTTTTAAATTGTATCATTCCAGATGATGTTACAGGGGTGGAATCTTAAGAAGAGGACCTTGAACCCTAGGAGAAGGGTTGATGAAATGTTTCTCTTGTTTGCTAACGTTAGAAAAGATTTAGCTAAATTTTTGTAAAAGCCGGCATGAGCCACCGTGATGTGGTGGTCATGGGTTTCATTTGGCTTAGTAAGTTAATGTTTTAAACTGGTAGATATTTTGAGAATATGTTTAACTACCTTGAATTATTGATGGAAAGTATGTTCTTATGTACGTTATACGCTAGCATCATAAGGCTTCTTTTTAACATTGAAGCATCAATGTCATTTCCGCTGCAAGTATAGTAGTAAGTACACTTGAGCGTCCCATGCCGGGAATGCTCGCGGCTGTCATTAGCCTCGTTTAGCTAGCGTTCGGGGCGTGACAGTTAAGTGGTATCAGAGGAAATATAGGAGTTTAGTGAACTTAAGATTTGCTACTCGCCTTTTTAGATTTCGAGTATACTATATGCTAGAAATCTCATGCATCAACTAGTTGTTAGGATACTTATGTAGTGATGGCGATATAGTGCAGGATGCCACCTAGGAAACAACCCAGGAATAGAAACACGGAGGAGGAGCCCGAAGAATCAGGTGTCTCTACCGATGATGTTTTAAGGCACATGGCTCAGCTCATCGCTGAACAATTGCAGCAAGGGGCAAATGTGCAAGGGGCTCGAGATCGCCCTGAAGGATGCACCTTTGACCAGTTTAACCGCCAACACCCGTCGGTATACAACGGTAAAGGAGATGCCGTTCTAGCAGAAAACTGGCTCCTAGAAATTAAAGAGTTGCTGGAAGTCATGGGGTGTACAGACTCCCAGAGAGTGAGTTTTGCTACTTTCAAGCTACAGGGAGATGCCAAGAGGTGGTGGCTATCCAAGAAGCTCCTACTGAGCCAAGAATTGGGAGAACAACCCATAATCTGGGAGAGGTTTCAACAAAAATTCCTGGACCGCTATTTTCCAAGGACGACGCGGGAAGCAAAAGCGAGAGAGTTTGCCAACTTAACTCAGGGATCAATGACTGTTGATCAATACTCTGGTCGATTCATGGAGTTGGTGAGGTTTGCTCCGTATTTAGTACCAGATGAGGAGAGGAAAGCCAGGAAGTTTGAAGAGGGACTCCACCCCCGAATCTTTGACAGAGTTATGGCCCATAACTTGAAGACGTTGGCAGAAGTCATAGAACGGGCAGTGATTGTGGAAAGAGGTCTGCAGAGGACAGCAGCATATTACGACCAGCAAAAGAGGAAGGCTCCTCCCAAGCTGGAAACGTCACAGGCACCCTGGAAGAAAAGCAAGCAGGGTTTATCACGGGGCCAGAATCAGAGACCTGGTGGAGCCCAGAACCAGAGACCTGGAGGAAGTCAGATTTCAGGAGGGAGTCAATTCCCAATATGCAACAAGTGTGGCAAGAAGCATCCCGGAGAGTGTAGGCAGGGAGTATGCTTCCAGTGCGGGAAGCCAGGTCACATTGCCCGAGATTGTAGGGCAAAAAGTAATTCAAGCCAAGCATCCCAACCCGCACCGCAAGACAATTCTAGGAGGCAAGGCGGTCCAACTCAAGCAAGACTATATGCTCTGACCCCGAGGGATGCGGAGGACCAAACCAGAGTAGTAACGGGTAAGTTGCCCTTGCCACAGGGAGAGGCCCTTGTATTATTTGATTCAGGGGCCACACATTCATTCATAGCATCGGCATATTGTAAGGCAAGAGATTTAAAGCATGAGCCATTAGGATGTCATGTAGTAGTATCAACACCTACTGGTGGGAGGATCAATTGCGATCGAATAGTGAAAAATTTCCCGATAGAAGTTGAGGGGCAAATTATGCCGGCTAACCTGATAGTGATGGAAATGGGAGGGTTCAACCTCATTTTAGGTATGGATTGGTTGGCAACACACGGTGCTAGCATAAAATGTTACGAGAAGAAGGTCGTGTTCCAAAAGGAGGGGAGACCGGATTGTTGTTTTGTAGGCATGAGAAAGGTGGAACGAAGACCGGCGATCATTTCAGCCATGCAAGCCAAGAAATGGTTGCAAGGAGGAAGTGAGGGGTTCTTAGTTTGGGCAAATGAAATACAGAGGGAGACTGCTACGGTAGAGCGAACCCCTATAGTGAACGAATTTCCTGATGTGTTTCCGGAAGAATTACCCGGTTTACCTCCTGATAGAGAAGTGGAGTTTGGCATCGATTTAGAACCAGGGACAACTCCAATTTCTAAAGCACCGTATAGAATGGCACCAGCAGAGTTGAAGGAATTGAAGATTCAGCTGGAGGATCTATTGGATAAAGGGTTCATTCGACCGAGTGTGTCACCTTGGGGAGCTCCGATCTTGTTCGTAAAGAAGAAAGATGGAAGCCTCAGGATGTGCATTGATTATAGGGAGTTGAATAAGGTGACTATCAAGAATAGATACCCGTTGCCTCGCATTGATGATCTATTTGATCAATTGCAAGGGGCACAGGCATTCTCGAAGATTGATTTGAGATCGGGATATCACCAGTTGAAGGTGAAGGGGGAGGACATACCGAAGACGGCATTTCGAACGCGATATGGCCATTACGAATTTATGGTGATGCCTTTTGGGCTAACCAATGCTCCAGCCGCATTTATGGATTTGATGAATAGGGTGTTTCGGGAATTCTTAGATAAGTTTGTGGTTGTCTTTATTGATGACATACTGATTTACTCACGGAATAAGGAGGAACATGAGAAGCATTTAAGGATTGTTCTACAGATTCTTAGGGAGAAGAAGTTGTTTGCCAAGTTTTCCAAATGTGAGTTTTGGTTGGAACAAGTTCGCTTTTTGGGGCATGTAGTGTCCGGAGAAGGGATTGCCGTGGATCCCGGAAAGGTAGCTGCTATATTCAAGTGGCCGAGGCCTACGAATGTGAAGGAAGTAAGAAGTTTTCTGGGATTAGCAGGGTACTATCGGAGATTTATCAAGGGATTCTCAAAGATGGCCAAGCCTTTGACGTCTCTAACAAAGAAGAATGTCAAATTTGAATGGACTCATGAGTGTGAGTGGAGCTTCCAAGAGTTAAAGGCCAATTTAGTTACTGCTCCAGTATTAGCACTACCCTCGGAATGTGGAGAGTATGAAATCTATAGCGACGCATCGAAGCAAGGTTTAGGTTGTGTTTTGATGCAAGACAAAAGGGTAATAGCTTATGCTTCTAGGCAACTGAGGCCTCACGAGATGAATTATCCCACGCATGACTTAGAGTTAGCTGCTGTAGTCTATGCGTTAAAAATATGGAGACATTATTTGTATGGGGTTAAATGTGAGATATTCACCGATCATAAGAGTCTTAAGTATTTTAACACCCAGAAAGAGCTGAACATGAGACAGCGGCGATGGTTAGAGTTGATTAAAGATTATGATTGCACAATAAGCTATCACCCTGGAAAAGCCAATGTGGTGGCCGACGCATTAAGTAGGAAGTCGGCAGAAACAAGTTCAGTAGAGGCAAGTTCAATGGAGGTGGTGCCCGAGGAAATCAGGAGAGACTTAAAAAGGGCAGAGATTGTGCTTATCATTGCCGATCATTTTGTCTCAATTGCAGGGCTCTCGTTGCAACCTACCCTGGAGGAGCAGATTCGAGAGGCCCAGAAGAATGATAAGGTGATTGAAGGGATTAGAGAGCGAATTGAGAAAAAGGAAGACCCCGACTTTGGAGATAAGGATGGGTTATTACGATATTGAGGCAGAGTTTGTGTGCCAAGTACAAAGGAGATTAAAGACTTGATTCTAGCAGAGGCTCATTCTACGCCTTATACCATCCATCCAGGAGGCACGAAGATGTATCAAGATATTAAGAAGGTATTTTGGTGGCCTAATATGAAGCGGGAGATAGCCGAGTATGTGGCTCGATGTTTGACTTGCCAGAAGGTGAAAGCCGAGCACCAGAGGCCAGCAGGAACACTAAAGCCTCTAGAGATCCCTGAATGGAAATGGGAAGGGATAGCCATGGATTTCGTAGTGGGGTTGCCTCGAACTACTTTGGGTTACGATGCTATATGGGTGATCGTGGACCGACTAACCAAGTCGGCACACTTCTTACCCATTAAGGTGAAGTATGCCCCAGAGAAGTTAGCGGAGATTTATCTTCAAGAGATTGTCAGATTACATGGAGTGCCTAAGAGCATAGTGTCGGATAGAGATCCTAGATTTACATCGAGATTCTGGAAACGATTGCAGGAGTCATTGGGAACTCGGTTGAATTTTAGTACCGCTTTCCACCCACAGACAGATGGGCAGTCGGAAAGGACTATACAAATTCTGGAGGATATGCTCAGGGCTTGCGTTGTGGATTTCAAAGGAGGATGGGCTCAATACTTGCCTTTAGCGGAATTCGCGTACAATAACAGTTTTCAAGCAAGTATTGGTATGGCACCTTATGAAGCCTTGTATGGGAGGAGGTGTAGATCACCTTTGTATTGGGATGAGGTAGGCGAAAGAAGGATGTTAGGGCCGGAAATAGTTTCAGAGACACGGGAAAAGATCCAAGTAATCAAAGATAGGCTTGTGACAGCCCAATGCAGGCAGAAGAGCTATGCTGATAATCGAAGAAGAGAACTTGAATTTGAGGCTGGGAGCAAAGTATTTCTGAAGATTTCTCCGAAGAAGGGGATAGCGAGATTTGGAAAAAAGGGGAAGCTCCAACCCAGATTCATAGGACCCTTTGAGATCCAAGATAGAGTTGGGCCCGTGGCGTACAGGTTGGCCCTACCCCCTTGTTTAGAGGGAGTTCACAATGTGTTTCATGTATCGCTCCTAAGGAAGTATGTAACTGACCCTACCCATGTATTAGATTATGAGCCTTTGCAGGTTAGAGAAAACCTTACGTATGTGGAAGAACCTATAAGGGTTTTGGATAGGAAGGAGCAGCAACTGAGGACCAAAACCATACCTCTTGTTAAGATCTTGTGGAGAAACCACGGAGTAGAAGAGGCCTCATGGGAGTTAGAAAGTGAAATGTACTCAAAATATCCCCACTTACGGGAAGGACAAAGTTAAGAAGGATAATGTTAGAATTTCGATATGACTTGCCTGATCTGTTTTTCTTTTCATTGATACCTTTATGTTGTCTCACTATACATATGAGCTATAGTGCTATGTTGATATATATAGAGGCATATATGTGTGTATTATGATAACGTTAGTTGTGGGGCCAGTTCGAGTGTTCACCCGTCCTAGACCTCCGCCATCAGGACAAATTTCTGGTAAAGAAGATCGAATTCCGAGGACGGAATTTTATAAGGAGGGGAGGATGTGAGATCCCGAATTTACTTATGTCGTTGTAAAGGAGAGTGATTTTGCTATGATTTTTCTTCAGGATGTAGGTATGTTTTAATTGATGATTTTTGAGGTAAGTGTCGACACATTGGAGCATAGTGTCGACACATTATACTAACACCCGAAAGTTTACCTTTTCCTGGAGCCCAAAGTGAATTTTGACTAAGTGTTGTAAGTGTCGACACCTTGGGTCATAGTGTCGACACATTAGACTGACACCTGAATGTTTACATTTTTCCGGAACTAGAGTGATTTTTACTAAGTGTTGGAAGTGTCGACACCTTGAGTGATGGTGTCGACACATCCAACTGAAACCCGAGAGTTCGCCATTTTCCAGAACTCCCGTGAATTTTGACCAAGTGATGGAAGTGTCGACACCTTGAGTGATGGTGTCGACACATCTAACTGAAACCCGAGAGTTTACATTTTTCCTACTTTGGCTAAGTGTTGGAAGTGTCGACACCTTGAGTGATGGTGTCGACACATCCTACTAAATGTGTTGTAAGTGTCGACACCTTGAGTGATGGTGTCGACACATATAACTAAATCCCTAGAAAATACGTGAGGTGGAATTCATGAGAAAAGGGGGGAAATAAGGGAGGGCATCCCTGTCTTTTCCCCCAAGCCCTTTTCGCATTAAACCTCCCTCTCTTTCACGAAGTCTCACATTTCCTTTACCCCAAATCATACCTCCCATGCCCTAAGTCACCCACCCGAAAAGGAAGAAGGAAGAAGAGAAAGAAGAAGGAAGAAGGAAGAAGGAGAAGAAAAGAAGGAGGAAGAGGAGAGAAGCAAGGTAAATCCTTGCTGGCCAAAAATCGTGCTACACTCTCTCTCTCTCTCTCTCTCTCTATTCTCTTCTTGTTTCCTCTTGTTGGTTGGTTGTGGTTTGATGGTAGTTTGTCTAAGTAGTTTTCTCCTTGTGATTCATGGATGTTTAGTGTGGATCTATGCATGTTCAAGGTAGATCTTGTAAGTGTTTAAGTGTAGCATAGATTTTTACATGAGAACATGTGGAAAAAATGGCTAGATCTGAAATGATGGTTCAAGAGAAAGTGGTTATGTGCTCTAGGTGTTTGATAAAAGGCCTAAGAGGGGATTGAAACCTAAGTTGAGCAAGTATGGCTGAATCTAGGGGTTGATGCATTCGATTGTGTATGTATGCTAGTCATATTGAGAACCACAAAGCCCTAAGTGTTAGAGTTAGGTTCAGATCTGGAAAAAGGGGCAAGAGGACCAATAATGCACACTAGGTGTTTGGTTAAAAGCACAAGAGAAATGGGTAAACGCAATGGTGTTAACTTGATGAATATGGAACCATAGTTTTGTCATAAACTTTGAGTTGGAGTTGTAAAAGTGGGAGGAATGAGAAATAATGGTTGCTGTTATGAGAAGTTAAGTTAGCCTTGGATGTTGGTTGTGACATGTAGAGATTCGGATTTTGGTTGTTGGAGATTGGAGAGTTTGAAAGATTATTGTGATTACTGGAGTTTACACATGCAGATTTCAAGGCTGGAATAGAAACTGTGTTTTGTTGCATTGGTGGTTATCTCTTGATATTTTAGTCCAAATTTTACGGGGTTGGTCTTGGAATTTGTTTCAAGTTAAGAAAGAGAGCGTTTTAAGATAACTTGCATGTGAATTAGAGGTATGACGAATATGTTATGATATGAAAAATTAGTGTGAGGGTCAATTAAAACAGATTTCGTGTGAGTAATGTATTGATTACTCTATACGTTTAGTGAACCTATGAATAACAATAGTACGGTTCATTGTAGGTAACGAGACGTTCGATACTCAAGCAAGACCAAGGTAAGTGAAAATAGTAAGTAGCAACTTACGCTTTACAAAACTGGAATGATACACTGCATGATGAATGTCTATGAATAATCATATCAAGCATGACATTACCTAGCACGACATGAATGCATCATGATCATTGCATTCATTGTCCTCATGAGAAAGGAGAGATCCTATGCAAATGAAAGTACCATTTTTTATGCTACCTTATGATAAGTTTTTATGACAAGTTAGTTATTGAACCCAAGTCGGTCGGTACCGTACCAAGTCAAGAAGGTGCATCCATACCGAAGGACGTTTACGTGAAGGATGGATGTCACCTAGGACACCCATACCGAAGGATGCTTGCAAGAAGGATGGGTAGTCCGGGAGGTATGTGCAATCACACTGAAGGATGCTTGCAAGAAGGTGTGAACCTCCAAGAGTCGTGTCTAGCCACTGAAGGACATTGAGAAGGTGTGCTAGCTCGACCATATGTAAGGTCCCCAAGGGAAAAGGGGGACAGTTCCAACGGGAACGCACAACCCTGATGCCAGGGGTAAATGGTGCTCAAGTAGCCCATAAGATTTCCCAAAGCAAGAGCTTTATAAGTACGAATGATGTTTTCAAAAGCAAGTGCATGTGCATATGCGACATGAGGCATATACATGCATCACGATTCATAATCAGGCATGCATCGCATTATGTTTACATGACTATGATTTCAAGTTCAAGTGCATGCTTACGATTTCAAACCCATGTTTTTAGCTATAATTCCTTACTGAGTCTTTCGACTCACAGTTTTAAATTGTATCATTCCAGATGATGTTACAGGGGTGGAATCTTAAGAAGAGGACCTTGAACCCTAGGAGAAGGGTTGATGAAATGTCTCTCTTGTTTGCTAACGTTAGAAAAGATTTAGCTAAATTTTTGTAAAAGCCGGCATGAGCCACCGTGATGTGGTGGTCATGGGTTTCATTTGGCTTAGTAAGTTAATGTTTTAAACTGGTGGATATTTTGAGAATATGTTTAACTACCTTGAATTATTGATGGAAAGTATGTTCTTATGTACGTTATACGCTAGCATCATAAGACTTCTTTTTAACATTGAAGCATCAATGTCATTTCCGCTGCAAGTATAGTAGTAAGTACGCTTGAGCGTCCCATGCCGGGAATGCTCGCGGCTGTCATTAGCCTCGTTTAGCTAGCGTTCGGGGCGTGACATAATGGCTCTAGCCTATCTCTACAATAGCCACAATGACTTATCACCTAAAAAGTTTCCCTAACTTATCACTATGATAAGCAAGTGTACTTATCATTTTAATCTCTCTTAAACCTTATCATATGCCTAGTAACTTATCATTTATTATTCTAATGATAATTCAACTTATTAATTTAGGTCAAATAATAATAATATATGCCACCCATTAATAATACACAAAAATATTCAATACTTAAAAGAAATTCATGATTTTATCCCATTAATTATTTTCGATCTATATATAAAAACCTTTAATCATAATTAAATTTTTATGGATCATGAAGCATACTAGGCAAATGGAAAATATAAATTCATAAGAGAGAAACTCACCTTGCAAATTTCGGCTCCTAGGAAAATATAATTTAAACTTTGCACAAAACTTCCCAAAATGACAAGAAAATTATTTAGGAAATTTCATGAAATAAAATCTCATATTAATTGATGTACCTTAACATAAAGCTTAGGCCATACATTGGCCAAAAATATGGCCCCATAATAAAATTAAAGCTAATACATTGGAAATTAAAAGCTACTGCATAAGAAATAACATAGGAAATAATCGGGGTCTCACACCGATGGATAAGGAAGGCAAGATTGAGGGTTGACTCGGGTTCTTAATCGAGGGTACATGTTGATCCAAAGTTGGAAAGAGCAGTCAAACGCAGGAGATTAATGAATATGTACGCATCCACTATTTCTCAATATTGGGATGCCCCAGAATCATGGGAGGTCTTTCAGCGTTACCACATTGCATTGGCAGATGAGCTTGCTAAATTACTGCCTACTAGAGAGCCATGTGAGCTCGAAGTAGAGGCTGAGAGAGCAATATTTGATGACGCTCTAGAAGTGGGTGGAAAAGGATGGAAAACTAGAGAGCCGAAACATCGAGGAAATAAGCGATTGAAAAGTACACTTGAAGGCAAGAAGCGGTTAAAGCATCAGGGCAATCACAAGAGTGGCACTGTAACATTGTCCCAGATTGACTTAAATCTTTGAATGTTGTGCAGGCTAGTTTTTGATGATTGTCCAGATAATATCACAAAGAGAAGTCATGAGCTCTGAAGGGAGATACTGAAAGAAGAACAGTATACATGATTTTTTATGACGAAGTCGTACCTTTTGTGTTCAGATTATGTATACATCGATGCTTTTGGAAAAGTCTTGATTTTATTTGTTCCTTTATTATAACAAAATTCCAACTGTAAGAATGAGAAAATCCAATATATTGATGTGCTTTGTGGTACTTACAACTTACATTGTGATTAACAAAATCTAAAATTTAGAAGAAAAAAATACAAGACCAAAAACAGGACAAGTCTGGATCTAGAAAGTCAACAATTCATTGCAAAGGTGCAGCCATGGAGGCCGCCCTCCTAATCCAACCGCCTCATTGGATCACTACCTGCCTCAGTGATCTCAAGTATGAAAAGCATGCAGATTTATCTGAGCATCTCAAACAATTATGACTAGAGCTCTTCCAGATGAGCTTGATATGATGGAAATGGTATAGGCTATTGACATATCAAACAATAACCTTTCAGGTATCATTCCTAAGTCACTTGGTGGCTGCAGAAATTTGTTCTCTCTTGATATGTCCAGTAACAAACTTTTTGGTCCAACTCCGGCTTGGGCTTTTACTCAGATGTATATGCTTATGAGTTTGGACCTTTTAAGGAATAACTTAGATGGTGGACTCCCTGTGTTATGGACCATTTGGGGAGTATGGGATCCGTCTCACATTGGTAGTATGGGATGACAATGTGGGGTTTATAAGCCGTAAGCTCCCTTCCCTCTTGAGCTAACTTACATCATGCCTCCGAGTTGCAATCGTGCGACACGCGGAGGGTGACATAAATATTGCAGTGTTAGCCCTGGACTACGAAAAACCTAGTCCACAGCCAGCCCACATGGGCGCTGGGACTGCGGAGCGTGGTGGAATGTTATGGACCATTTGAGGAGTATGAGATCCGTCCCACATTGGTAGTATGAGATGACAATGTGGGGTTTATATGCCTTCGGCTCCCTTCCCCTTTGAGCTAGCTTTTGGGGGTGAGTTCTCCTAAGGCATGTAACACCCTGAAGACCTAGCAAGTCTGAAGCACCTTAGCACCCTTGACCTTTCTTTCAATCAGTTGAAGGGCATTATCCCTGAGAGCTTTTCCAATCTTACCTCCTTGAAACATCTGAATCTTTCTTTCAATCAACTTCAAGGCCATGTCCCAGACTTCGTCATCTTTAGATGCATTAACTCATCAAATTTGATGGATCACCAAGCCAACTTTCTAGATTCAGTTGCCCTTGCCAATTGGTTCAATAGAGCTTACACATGCACTAAGGATTGAGTAGATAATTAATTTTTTTGAATCAACTATTTTTCCTAACAAAGCACTGGTCAACAATGCTTGAAAATTTGTTGCAAACGAGAAGTTGGCTTTGTAGTAAATTTTGTACCTTTGTCCATATGTTTGGCTCATATATCAACGTTGGTAAGCCCTCAGTGTAATCACTAATATTGAATTTCAAAGGACCTACACGAACATGAATTCATCGAAATAAATCTCATCATAAACATACCCAAATGAAATGCTGCATGGTGCATTTTCAACTTGTTCTAGTTCATTTAACCAAGACATTCTTCACTTAATCATGGGAATGAAAAATATAAAATTGCACCTCAACATGTCCAGCATGAAAAAAGATCAAATGCACCGTCCATATAAACTATGCGAGCATCCGCTCCTGGCCCCTGAAGCAACAAGCATAAAATGTCAGCTACTTAGGACACACATCAAGAAAAAGGAGATAAACTCCTCATCACAAAGGAAAAACATAAGCTACCTTAATTAAATATTAAATTATCTCATCTGTGAGTAGAGGATGAATTTTACCGGGCTTGTATGCAAATCCAACTCAACTTATCAAGGCTTATTCAATTTTACCAGCTAACAAAATATCTAATTCTCCTGTAGAGAAGAAAAAATTTGGGTTGGGGGTTGAGAATCAAAAGATGTGAAGTTAGTAATTCTCCCACATTAATCATCTAAGGGTTTAGCTCTCCCATATGCCCACAAGTTCTACCAATTTTTGTGTTCTAAAAGTGCAACATGACCCTATTTTCAATGATTAACTTGAAATAAAACTTGTATACGAACAGGGGATAAAGGTCCTGAGTCCGGACTTCATCCTTTCAACTAAAAGTTCATGTTCAGCTTTAATGCAGATAATAATACCAATTTTGTTCCCAAAACAAACGATGCAATTTCAAAACACAAAATTCAATATAGTGGGTCTGATTCACTGACAGAACCGGGTATGTAGGTGCCCAAGTTGTGGCATTGTTGGACGGCGGCCTCGTTAAAGGTTCTATGTGGAGAAATTTTGACGAGATTCAGGCGGAGAGGAATGCCAGGAGGTCTGCCCCCGATTGAGATGATGAAGGACAGGAGCGACACAAAAGTTCTGATGTGAATGTTTGTCCCAATAGAGCAAAGGAGCGGCAGAAGGTCTTTCCCGATTGAGATGATGAAGGAGAGGGAGAGAAATTTGGAGGAGAGAATCAGACGTGGAAGAAAAGAGGGCTAAAGAGAAAAGAGGGCTCATGTGAAAGCCAGAAGCCGAAGAGGTGGAGAGGGAATGTGAGCCGACAAGCCGAGCCAGAAGCCAAAAAAACTCATTAAATGACCTGGAGCATTATACACCCTTGGATCTACAACTTCAAATCTCAGCTGTCCATCCGGTACCTTCAGAGGCAATCTGCTCCCAAAGGTTGTCCCTGATCATCTTTCAGCCCCATGAAAACGGTGAAGTGGTCTGACTTTTGCAGCTTCTTGTGGTCAGACTGCATAGAGAACTCCTTCCTTCTCTTCCGAATCACATCTTCAGCAAACTCGTCCACTGCTTTTATTGACTTCTTGAGCTTCTTCTCCTTTCCAACGTTGAGATACCTCATGATTTTCCATAGGGTTGTCGGTGTGACAAACCGTTGTAGCGTGGCTTCCGTCGCGTAATCAAAGGCTTGAGCAAAGGGAAGTTCGGGCAAACAGTATTGGTGCACTCAGCTATTTGATGCCTATATGAAAATAAAGAATCTTCTTTTGTCAAAAAGTATTGGTGCACTCAGCTATTTCTCGTTAAAAAATAACCTCAGCAATAAATTATATTAATCAAAAACAATATTTCTATGCTTTCTTTTCTAATCGGCAAATGATAAATTAGTGAGGACCTACATAATTTATGTATTAGTGCAGTTAAAGTGATAATGGACCAATGAGAGGGACTGCTGAGGCGTGAGGGAGACACGGAGAGATCGTAGAGTGAGAGAGAGGCATGAGTAATTTTTTCTAAAAAATAAGAGGGTAAAACGGCGTCATTTCACCCTCTGATTTTAAAAAAAAAAATTAAGCAAGTAGGTCACACGGACTGGGCCAGTGGGTTCACCCCCGCTGGCCCAATCCCGGCCCCACTTGCCCTGGAAGCAGGCTTGGGCGGCTGGGCCAGTAGGGGCGGGCCTGCTTCTTAATAACCAAAAAATTTTTTGCAAAGTATTTTTGGAGCCAGTGGGGGCGGCCGCCCACGCCCGCACCCCCTAGATCCTCCCATGCGTCTAACCCGTTTCGCTTGGAGACCTTCGACAATCCCGGGATAGTACTTGTTACAGAGCAGCAGACCATGGATAGCTATGCAACTTGGTCCAGATCGATGCTCCATGCACTACGAGCTAAGAATAAGCTCGGATTTATCAATGAAGCTTTACCCAAACCATCAGATTCCACTAACCCACTATTTCAAACATGGGAACGCTGCAACGACATGGTAGTGTCGTGGATCAAGAATTCAGTCGGTACCCAACTTCGTTTCAATGTAGCATTTGTTCACAATGCTAGTGAAATTTGGAATTAGCTCAGAGATAGTTTCTCTCAACAGAATGGGCCTCGGATCTACGAACTCTAGAAAACCTTGTGGAATTTAAACCAAGAGGATGACCCCGTTAGCGTTTACTACGGTAAGTTGAAAACTCTCTGGGATGAGCTGTCTGTGTATGACCCAATTCCTGAATGTAAATGTGGGACGTCGAAAACTCTGAATGATAGATACCAGTGTGATTGTGTAATCCGATTCCTAATGGGCTTGCATGATTCTTTTGCAAATATAAGAGATCAGATAATGCTCATTGAACCTCTGCCTGCTGTGAATAAAGTATTCTCTTACATACAGCAGCAGGAGAGACAACGACAGATTGTTTCTCATGGGACCGACGTTGATTCTGTTGCCTTGGTTAGCCGTAGAACATCTGGAAATTACAGACCCTTTACTAAACCATCTGTTAACTTCAAGAAAGATAGACCTTATTGCACTCATTGCAAAATTGCTGGACACACCTTTGAGACATGTTTCAAGGCTGGAAATGCAGAGGTTCCACTATGTACTCACTATGATATGTCAGGGCACACGGTAGAAAGGTGTTATAAGTTGCACAGGTACCCTCCTGGTCACAAGCTACACATCAAACAGAAGAATAATGGGATCTCTGCCAATCAAGCCATTGGAAATTTTGGGGTTGATACTGAGGAGAATACTACAGGACCGGTTTCATTGACTAAATGGCAATACCAAAAGCTTATGGCCTTACTCAAGTCTAAGGACTCCTGCACAGCTCCACATTCGGCCAACCAGATTCAATCACTTCCTCCATCTCAATCCATTAATTCACAATCCAATTCAATGTCTGGTATCAAAATCTGTTTCTCAGCTTCTAGATCACACACAAAATCCATCCATAGTTCCATGGATTATTGATACAGGTGATCTGTAGTACCTCTCTTTTTACCTCTATAAAGTTCAGTGAAATTACCAAATGGTGAGGTAGCTGCTGTCACGCACGTAGGCACAGTAAAACTCTCTGATTCCATTATTTGGCAAGATATTCTATGTGTACCTGTTTTAATTTTAACTTGTTTGCTCGAAAATTAGCCACTCAAATGCATTGTTGCCTCATTTTCTTACCTGACCTTTGCTTCATTCAGGACATTTCATCTTGGACAACGATTGGGAAGGGTAAGGTGGAAAGTGGACTCTACACCCTGCTGCAGGTGAAAGTCTCTTCTACGGACCGGTTACCACTCTTTCCAATCATTTTCAGTCACATATTTCCTTTTCTCCCTGCATGGTCAATAGTGCTTCTGCCTTTGATTTATGGCACTATAGGTTAGGACATATTTCAGATTCTAGAATTAAACTCATTGAGGATCCCATTGTAATTTCTGCTTCCAATTCCAAGAATGATATTCCCTGTTACATTTGTCCTTTGGCAAAACAACATCGACATCTAGTGAACATTCTGCCTCTTCACTTTTTGAACTTGTCCATTGTGATTTATGGGGGGTCCCTGTTCAGTCACAGCTCATGATGGCACAAAATATTTTTTGACTATTGTCGAAGATCTTTCTCGTAGCACCTAGGTCTATATGCTCAAACACAAATCAGATGCCAAGACTTGTCTCCAATCATTTTGCGTCTTAGTTAAGACTCAGTTTAACACTCACATCAAGATAATTCGAAGTAACAACGGTATGGAATTTCATCTCCCTGACTTTTACTCTAGAAAGGGTATCATACACCAGAAAACTTGTGTGGAAATACCCCAACAAAATGGGGTGGTTAAGCGAAAACATTAGCACCTTCTTCAAGTAGCTAGAGCATTGCATTTCCACACTGGTCTACCTTTAAGATATTGGAACGAATGCATACTTACAGCTGCCTACCTTATTAACAGAGCACCTACCCCAGTGTTGCAAAATAAAACAGAGCACCTCCACACTCTCCCAAGGGCGTAAAAAGTTTGATCCAAGGAGTAAACAATGTGTCTTTATTGGATACCCTTTTGGAGTTAAGAATTATAAATTTCTTGACCTTGCCTCTCACTCAATTTTTATTTCCTGAGATGTCACCTTCCATGAAGCCATATTTCCTTTCAAAGATCCTCTCACATCCTCTCCTTCCTCATCTAATCCACCAGATTTTGTTTTCACTAACGCACTTCCAGATAACATCACATATCCACCACCTACTCTGGATACATCACTCATTCCTGCTACCTCCCAACACTCTTCTACACCCTCTCTAGCTTCCGTACCTCCACCAGATACATCTGAACCTTCCCTTCCACCTCTTCCAATTCTCCCATCTCCCCCCCGCCCCCTCCCCACTTCACAGGTCAACCAGAACCAAGAAGGCCCTTCAATTCCAATAGGAGTTTCATTGCCAGCAAGTCCTTTCCACTTCACCATCTCCATCTTTGCCCAAGATGCCTTCTTCTAATTCAAGTACACATTTTCCTTTATCCCACACTTTATCTTATCACAAGCTATCTCCCACTTTCAAAGCCTTCACCTCATCTACCTCCTCCAACATAGAACCCAACTCTTATAGTGAGGCTGTTAAGGATCCTAACTGGTGTAAGGCCATGAGCACTGAACTTACAACCCTTGAACTCAGTCGAACTTGGATCCTTACCATTTTACCTCCTGGAAAAGATGCTATAGGATACAAATGAGTTTATAAAATCAAGTATCACTCAGATGGGAGCATCGAACGATACAAAGCGAGGTTGGTTGCCAAAGGGTACTCACAACAAGAAGGGATTGATTACTACGAGACTTTCTCACCGGTAGCCAAACTTGTTATTGTACGATGTCTTCTTGTTGTGGCTACTATCAAAGGCTAGTTCTTGAAACAATTTGATGCTCAAAATTCATTCTTATATGACGATTTGGAGGAGGAAGTTTTTTATGAAAAAGCCTCCGGGTTACAACCAAGGGAACCAACAGCTTGTTTGTAAGTTACTCAAGTCTTTATGGCTTGAAACAAGCTTCGAGACAATGGTATTCTATGCTCTCTAATTCCCTCATTCAGTTTGGCTTCATTCAATCTAAGGCCTTTGATAGTTTATTTACTCGACTTAATGCTCATTCCTTCACTGCACTGTTGGTATATGTTGATGATATTATAGTGGCCAGCTCTAGTCAAGCATCTATTGCATCATTTCAGGTTTTCTTGAGTACTCAGTTCAAGATCAAGCCTCTTGGTGATTTGAAATATTTTTTGGGGCTTGAGGTACCTCCCAAGCTGGACTCCATCTTTGTCAACGCAAATATGCGCTTGACATCTTAGCTGACTCCGGTTCACTTGCTTCTAGACCTGTCAAGTTACCTATGGATCAGAATCTCCAGCTCAGTAAGCACTCAGGTTCCCATCTCTCTGATCCTTCCATCTACCGCAGATTGGTGGGTTGTTTACTCTATTTACCAATCACAAGACCAGACGTAACCTATCCTGTTCATAAGTTTAGTCAGTTTATGGATTGCCCGACTTCTCTTCATCTTAGTGCAGCTTAGAAAGTGTTGCGCTACGTCAAGCTTACACCTGGCCAGGGTCTTTTCTTCTCTACCGCTTCTGCACTCACTTTAAGAGCCTACTGTGATTCTGATTGGGCCTCTTGCCCAGATTCACGTTGCTATGTGACTGGTTATTGTATTTTTCTCGGCATGTCCTTGATTTCTTGGCAGTCAAAGAAGCAAAGTGTTGTTTCCCGTTCCTCTGCTGAGGCGGAGTATTGCGCCATGGCCCGCACCTCTTGTGAATTGACATGGCTGCTCTACATTCTTCAAGCTCTTGGGATTTCGCATCCTCATCTTCAAAGCTCTATTGTGACAATGAAGCTGCCTTTCACATTGCATCCAACCTCGTATTCCATGAGCGCACCAAACACATCGAGTTGGACTGTAATTTAATCTGAGACAAGATTCAAGATGGCTTGTTGATGCCTCTTCTTGTTCGGACTCATCTACAACTTACTGATATATTTACTAAAGCTTTACCCTCACACATATTTTATTCTCATTTGTCCAAGATGGGCATCGAGAATATCTATTCTCCATCTTGTGGGGACTATTATACGTTATTGATGTTACAGCAAGCAAAGGAAAAGAGGCAGCAACACCTGTAACAAATTGTAGCTGACCTGTCATGTAGTTAGAGGGTATTTTAGACATAGCATTATTTCTCTGTATATAACAGCACCGTGTACAGATTCTTTTTACTAGACATACGAATACAAAAGAAAATTCATTCCACCATTGCTGCACCCTTCTTCATCGTGCACCTCTGTTCTTGCGCCGTTTGAACTCTGTTAGGATCGGTAGTCACTGCTGGAATCGCGAGATCGCAGCGGAAATGATCGTTGAATCAGAGCAGTCCAAGTGCTCTGCCTCCTTCAGATCCACGCACACAACTTTGAGAGAAAAGGTTTAGAAAGAGAGTCTAAAGAGAAACTCTCGTGAAATCAAATTTCGTTGAAATGAAAAAATTCTCTTCTCAAATTATTTCGGAGCTATTTATAATGGCTGGCTCAGAACTCAACTGTGCTATAGCGTGAGATCTTTAGGGATCTCAAATTCTCTTCTCAAAAATTATTTTTCATTAAACCCCTTATATTTTTTAATCCGAATTATGGGCTTCTACAAATTGTGATCATTTTCATTAACATATCACAATTGACCCCCGAGATAATGAGATTGTTTTTGTGAAATCCCTTTTGCTAACAATTATACACTTATTTATTCTTCTACCATACTATATTTCACATGTGAGCTAATAGAACCGGAATAATATCACTGATTAACTCTCTAGCTCATATAATTCTTAATTCTCAGTCTGTGCCTAGTTGGACATCCAAATCTTTTCAAAATCATTTTCGCAAATATTTACTTAATATTGAAAATATAAGTGAAACTCGTGAAAACACTTTTCACAAAATGTCGATGCGCAGCATTTTTATGAGTCCAACAATATACAGACATAATGAATATATTGTCTCATCAAGAGACTGGTGGATTCCATATTGACAATTATACAAATTCACTTACTCTGCACAAGGCCCAACATTATCTGGAATATTTGATCTGCGAAGATCATCACCAAAAGACTCAGTCAAAGGACAAGTACACAACAAGCAAAACTGCATAACTCTTTTAGGTCTAAGGACAACATAAACTAATTGTGTTGAATACTGTTCTCTACATCAGTGATCGTTTCCAGAAGGAATTTATATTTGATCCTGTTCAGTGCATGTACTCTCACATTACACTCACTCTTCTGTTTAAGGTCACCACCTCAATGACAGAGTCCATCATTCTATTTTATAGAGTCACAATGAGTGTAGACCTATTTTTACATTATCATGTACCACGGTCTAGAACAAAGTGAGTTAACAAGGATCTGAAAAATCATACTCCCCGCCTCCAATTCATTAATCATTGGTCTGACTTTTCTACAATGTTGCTCAACAATATGACATCTAATGTCATTATAAATACGACATCTTATGTCATTCATTGTATCCAAAATAGTATACAAGTGATTAAACAATAATAATTATCTCATAATTATGCAAAAAAATTAATTTTGAGGGCATACATCTAACAGTCACGATAGCATTGAGGCTGCTAAAGCTGGGGCATGTGAATGTACAAGTTCCATTTTGACGGGAAAGAGTTTCGGTAAGCCACTCGTACGCGATGTGCTTGCTTAGACTGATCAGCACGGAAGGTAACATAACGATGACCGGCCAAACGGGTAGGCCATGATTTTTCTTTTGCCTAAGCGAATGAATGACTACAAGAGCAGCAACGGTGACAAAAGCTCCAGGAACCGGACATGTTGCAAGAAAAAGAGCCGCCTTGACATGAAGTTGACGGTGGCAGGGTCATTGGAGGAGGCGGAGGAGATGAGGTTACTAAGATTGATCATGGTGTTGGTGATAGTTTAGACTGCGGAAAATTAACTTACAAATTCTCCCTTTGTTGATCCCGAGAATTCTTCAATAATCTTCAGGTTCTTGTAGATCTCACAATCTTGAGAATTTCACATTAGCAGCTCAAGTGTTCTGCCTCCTTCCTCTCCACGCTCACAACTGTGTAGGATTTTCACTGAGTCCTGATGGCCAACTCTCAGACTAACAATTAGTCTGATTATTAGGTTAGGTTAGACTATCCCATAGTTATCCTTATAAATATATATTTATATTTATAAGGAATCTCAGATCTCGGCCGTAGGATTACATGGAAAACTCTTTTTCCATTAACTCTCTTATATTCTTTAATACCGAATTTTAGGCTTCTACTAATTGTAATCATGTCCATCAAAATATTACAATTCACCCCCGAGAATTTGAGATAGATTTGTGAAATCCTTTTTGCTAACAATTTTTCGTTTATTTATCCTTCCACCACACTATATTTCATATAACCTAATAGGACCGGAATATTATCATTGATAAAGTCTCTAGCTCATATAATTTTTAATTTTATAATCTGTAACTCATTGGACTCTCGAATTGTTTCCAAAACAATTTCACAAATAAATATATATTTATATATTAATTTAGAAAAATATTTTTTACAAAATTCCTCTGGCCAGAGATTTCTTTTTCTTGAGTCCAACCCTATACAAATATACTTGAATATACTATCTCACAAAGAGACTGGTGGATTCCTTGTTGAGCATTTATACAAACTCACTCATTATGTACAAGACCCAACGTTATCTGGAATATTTAACCTAGAACGATCATCACCAAATGACTCGATCAAAGCACAAATACACAACAAACAAATCCATACAAACCTCTCATGTGTAAGGATACAATAAACCAATTGTGTTGAATATCTTCTCAACATCAATGATCACTTCCAGAAGATATCCATATTTAATCTCATTCAGTGCATGTACTCTTACACCACACTCACTTGTTTGCTTAAGGTCATCACCTCAATGACTGAGTACATCATCCTATTTAATAGAGCCATAGCGAGTGTAAACCTATTGTACATAAGTATGTACCTTGGTCTAGAAGAAAACTTCAAGCGTGCAAGGAACCGAAAAATCATACTCCCTGCCTTTGATTCATATTATCATTGGTATGACTTTTCTACAATGTCACTTAATAATAACTGTGTTACATCTTATGTTACAACATATTAACCAATATGATAAATATAAACACGTGGCATCTAAATAACAATTATTTAGTGAAAGTCTAAATAACAACCCAAGAGGGGGGGTGAATTGGGTTTACAAAAACTTATCACTTTATTGCTAAACAAGCAGATCTGAAATCTACCCCTCTTTAACAAATAATAATGTTGAACTAAATGTGTCTAATGCTATGCCAAATATAAGCAAGGAATGATATAGCATAAAACTCCACAAGTATGAATAAGTACTAAAATGTAATAGAGATAGAGTTAGAGAGATGACACCGTAGTTTTTAGGTGGTTCGCCCAAACACGTGCCTACGTCCACCCCCAAGGCTATTGACTTCCTTGGGCTTCCTCCACTATTCTCCAAATAGCGAATACACCTTAGCTTCCCGGGTGCTAAGGAACCTTTACAAAGTGTTTTCCGAGCTTACACTTTAACTCACTCTCACAAATCCTCCCAACCTAGAGAATTTCTTCTACTCTCACAAGTAGGACCAAGTGTTTTCCCAACACTCAAAGGTTTTACAAATAATGGCTACAAGAAAGGCTCTCTAAGCCAAATGAGCAAATGAGGCACACAAATAAGGAATGACTCTCTAAGCCAAATATACAATTGTAAATCTCACAACATGTGGAATGACTCTCTAAGCCAAATTATCAAATGGAAAGACTTTGTTACTGTCAATATTCTCAACAAGATATATTGATGATACAAAAATTACTAGGTTTCTCTTGTCACATAATTGACCAATACACAAGAGATGATGCTTTAAACCATTAACAAGAAATACATTCTCAAATATGGGATTAGGATATATACCAATGATACCAACACCGAGCATCTTTCATTGGTCATTGTCACCGAAGGTAGCCGAATATTTTCCCTCGAGACAAAAAGATTTAAGCCAACTCTTGTCTCTGATCATGTGCTTGGAGCATCCATAATAAACTTCAAGCACACCAGCAAAAACAATCAACTCTTGGTTTTCGGTATCCAAATCTTTTTGGGTCCATTGATGTTAGAAATCACTTTCTTCACCTTGTCTTTTTGAATCCACACAAACTTAATGCCATGAGTTGATTTCTTTCTAGTTGGACAAGTGTGTGATATATGTCCAGATTTACCACAAAAATTGCACAATGTAAATGATGGAGATGATTTTGTTATCATATAAGAGTAAGATTTTTTATCATTTAAAAAACCATATCCAATGCCACTTTTGTTGAAGCAACATCTTTGAGAGCCAAGTAAAATATCAAGGTTTCTTTTTCCTTGAGTGAATTTTGCAAAATCTTTAGTGAGAGAGTCAACTTCCTTTTTAAATCATTGTTTTCATATTTCAAATCATTTGACTCTTCTTGCAAGACATTTTCATTTTCTTTTGTGACTCTTGCAAGATTCTCTTCAAGAGAAACAACTTGAATTTTCAAAGAATCATTCTCTTTTGCAATACTTTCAAAATTCTTTTTGAGAGAACAATATTTTGAAAATATTCATCTTAGTTCAACGTATTGTTCATCAAATGCATCTTGCAATTCATCAAATGAGAATGAATGAATTAAAGAGTCTTGTACCTCATGTTCATCTTCCTTTGCCATGAAGCATATGTTTGCAACTTCTTCATCACTAGAGCATGAGGCTTTCAAGGCAATGCCTCTTTTTCCTTTTCCTTCATCCTCATCTCTCTTTGCTTGATCCATCTCATGTGTCATAAGTGATCCCATGAGCTCATCCAAATAACGCTTTGTCAAGTCTTTGGCTTCTTCAATGGTGGTGACCTTGGGTTCCCAAGCTTTTGATAGATACCTAAGGATCTTTCTCACCATTTCAATGTTAGTATATTCTTTACCAAGAGATTTAAGACCATTTATAATATCGGTAAAGGAAGTAAACATAGATGAGATAGATTCATTGGATTTCATCTTGAAAAACTCATAATTAAGAACAAGCATGTTAATCTTGTTTTCCTTGACTTGATTCGTACCTTCATGGGCTACTTGAAGTTTATCCCAAATTTGTTTTGCGGTATCATAACCGGAAACACGATTGAATTCATTCGAATCAAGTGCACAATATAAAACATTTATAGCTTTAGCATTTAAAGACATAATTCCAAGAAGACGTTCGGTTACAAAATATTCTCAGGATTTTTTTGAATCCTCACAATACAAAATATTCTACAACCAAACATCATTTTTAACACCCCATAAAAATAACTACAACACGCATACCAATAAAGTTAACATCACCTAAAAATTCTCAAAACACAAAAAATCCTCACAAAACACATTAACCGACCAAGTGTTTTCCCAACACTCAAAGGTTTTACAAATAATGGCTACAAGAAAGGCTCTCTAAGCCGAATGAGCAAATGAGGCACACAAATATGGAATGGCTCTCTAAGCCAAATATACAATTATAAATCTCACAACATGTGGAATGACTCTCTAAGCCAAATTATCAAATGGAAAGCTCAATAGAGTGCAAGAAGATTAGATTCTAAAAGGAAATCTATAGAATGGAAGATATGAGCACAAGCTTTTTTGGTAGATGTGGTTTTCCCTCTTCTTCAAATACCTTTCTCTCTCTAGAAGTTAAGGCAAAGTGAGCTTGCAAGTGGGTTGTCCCTTCTTCAAGAAATCTCTCTCTCTTTGGAGGCTAGGTCGTCAATGATAAGAAATAGAGGAAGATTGAACAATGAGAGCTTTGATCTTGGAAGAATCAGCACGTAATTTCTTTGGATCTAGCTTTCTTTCTCTTTGGAAGGATAGATCTTGAATGATGATGCAACTCTCTCTTCTTCAAGAAATTTCTCTTCCCTTGAAGGCTGGGTTGTCAATGAAGAGCAAGAGAATGAGATTTGACAATAAGAGCTCCGGACTTGAAGAAATCTGCAAATGGATCTTCTTTGGTTTTTGGTTTTTTCTCTCTAGATATTGCGATTTTGATCGAGCTTCTTGTTCTCTCTCTCCATCTCCTTCTTCTTATAGCTTCTAGGTCTTCAACAGTCATAAAGGGTCTTCATGGAAAGATTGAGTGCCGTTGGAGGGGTTTGAAGACATTTGAACCATTTTACAAGGAGCTGGCGTCGTTTCTAAGATTTCTGCAAATTCGCACTATGTGTCAACACATGGTCTTCTATGTGTCGACACCGTGTTATAATTTCTCAGGAGATAGTGCAATGTGTCGACACATGCTTCAATGTGTCGACACATTGAACACTTAGTCTGAAAAATGTTGTCAACAGTGAATTTTGCATTTTGGAGTTGAACTCTCGGGTGTTAGTTCAATGTGTCGACACTATGGTCCAATGTGTCGACACTTCCAACACTTAGACAAAAAATCAAGTCAAATGTCCTGAAATGAAAACTCTCGGGTGTTAGTGCAATGTGTCGACACTTATAAGTGCTGAATAGTTTTTCAGCAACTTTAAAGTGTCCAATTCATTCCAAACTTCTTTTAACACCTACATTATGAAAAATTGATCTTATCAGCTTGTGTAATGGTGTTCAAGTCCACTTAGAAATATTTTAGTGAGTGAAACCTCAATCCTTTTGAAATACAAGTTGGAAATTGTGGATTGACAATGTAAAATCTAAAAGTCTTTAAAGTACTTAGAATTTTCGTTATCATCAAAATCAATTATGGATTGTTTGCAAAACAACCTTGGGCTAACATTTAGCATGATAATTTTTAGGGCATATTTCTTACAATCTCCCACTTGCACTAAAAACATTCATACAAGTATCTCATACCCGTGTATCCCATTTCTATGTAATATGCCTTTTAATGGTAGAGATATTGGTTGTAACAAATTTACAACTTCTCCAACCCATGAACTTTTACACAATGCTCATACACAAATCTAAAATTGATCAACTATCAAATATCCTTGAATTTGTATATCTCTGGACGATCTGCAAATTCTCAACTCCAAACACTATCAAATAGCGTTTAATACTTCTCAAGTACTCAAAAATATGCTTGATCACTGTCCAGCATTAAGGGCCTACATCAGATAAATATTCACTCATAATGCTGACTATATGACTTTTATTTGGCATCCTTAAAAACCATCTCTTGCCAATACTTGTCAATATAGTCCCAAAGACCTATCTTCTTGGTTTCCAAACAATTTGATTCCAAGAACATGGAACACTTCCAAAGATCTTTCATTTGATGGCATCTCCAAGACGTCATTTCCAATGAGTAGTATGTTACTAACATAATGAATTAGAAAGATTACTAAACTCCCACTGACTTCTTGTCAATACAAGGTTAATCCACGTTTTATGAAAAATCAAACAATATGATTATCTCATCAAATTGGATTTCTAGCTAACGCTCTTGAGTTCTGAACTCTTCAGACTCATTATACTCATGAGTTTTGAACTATTCAAACTCATCAGTAGGTTCAATAATGCACATTTTCTATTGATCTTATATGCCCCTTTTATTAGCTTAGCTGACTGTTTCATCAAGAACTGTCGTGCTTTCACTTTCTCTTAGGTTGTACTCTTTTTTAAAATAATATTCTTAATGATAATCACTACTAGTTCATATGACCATATCAATAATATCTAATGAACAAGTGATTCAAACATATGCGTATCTCCCATTGAACAATATCATATAAAGTTCAGTTTCACAATTCTGCAACATCATTGTGCCAAGAGTAACAAGAGTGTGAGTCTCAATAACAACCCAAGAGGGGGGGGTGGATTGGGTTTTTCAAAAACTTAACACTTTTTGAGTAAATATGCAGATCTGAAAACTACCCCTCTTTAACAAATAATAATGTTGATCTAAATGTGTCTAACGTTATGCCAAGTATAATCAATGAATGATAAAACACAAATCTTCAAAAGTATGAATAAGTACTAAAATGTAAGAAAGATAGAGTTAGAGAGATAACACCGTATTTTTAGGTGGTTCGGCTAACACTTGCCTACGTCCACCCCCAAGGCAATTTACTTCCTTGGGCTTCCTTCACTATTGTCCAATAGCAAATACACATTAGCTTCCCGGGTGCTAAGGAACCTTTACAAAGCGTTTTGCGAGCTCACGCTTCAACTCTCACAAATCCTCACAACCTAGAGGATTTCTTCTACTCAACAAGTGTACACTCAACAAGTGTACACACAACACTCAAGTGTTTTTCAAAAGATGGAATTACAATGAATGGCTCTCTAAGCCAAATATGCCAATGAAAAACTCAAACCGTATGGAATGGCTCTCTAAGCCAAATCAGCAAGTGTAAAGCTCAATAAGATGCAATAAGATGAGATTATTAAAGGAAACCTAAAGTTTTGCAGGTGGGAGCACAAGCTCTCTCGGTAGGTGTTGTTTTCCTTCTTCTTCAACAAGCTTTCTCTCTCTAGAAGTTAGGGCAAGATTGATTGCAAGTGGGTTGTCCCTTCTTCAAGAAATCTCTCTTTCTTTGAAGGCTTGGTTGTCAAAGATGAGCAAAAGAAGAAGATTTGACAATAGAGCTCTGTTCTTGAATGATTCAGCAAGTGAAAACTTTGGATCTTGGACTTTCTCTCTCTAGATGCTGCAATATTGGTCTAGCTCTCTCTCTTCTCTCTCCATCTTGTTCTTCTTATAGCCTTAGGTCTTCAACGGTCATTAAGGGTCTTCTTGTAAAGTTAGAGAGCCGTTGGAGGGGTTTAGAAGACATTTGAACTATTTTGGAAAGAGCTAGTGTCACGCCCCGAACGCTAGCCCGAAGGGGGTTAATGACAGCCGCGAACATCCACTCAATGAATGTTCCAGCGTTTTCTCTTATTCTTGCAGCGGAATTTTTTTTTATACATATATAACTGAGAGAGACGGCCAAAGAGATTTACTATAAACTTCAACTTACCCAAAACGACTTCCTCGAAATAGGGTAAGCGTCTTAATGACATTGCATGACTGCACAGCTGAAGTACATGATCTAAGGGATTCCATCAAATCCCCTTTATATTGACCTACTCAGAACATATTTGTAATACATCTTGAATCCTTATACACATAACGTAGACATACACAGGATGCCTGATAACAAGCGTTCTTAGTGCTTCCTATGAACTCTTTAAATCCTGCTTCTGATAACCACGACTAAGATACTTGACATCAAAACCTTGAACTTTACTAGGCCGAATAACCCATGACCACCACACAACGGAGGCTCATGCCGGCTCTTCAAAAATTTACATCTAACCTTTAATGAAACAACAAAGCGAGATGAGGACGTTCCCATCGGTCCCTCTTCTAGATTTTCCCACCTGAATTGTTATCTGGAATGATACAATTTAAAACTGTGAGTCGAAAGACTCAGTAAGGAATTATAATTAAAACATGGACTAGAAATCATGGTTTGGAAATATGAACTCGAAATCGTGAGTTTGAAACCATGAACTTGTTCTTTGAACTCATAATCTTGAACTTGAAATCATAAGCATGCATTTAAAACTTGAAATCATCATGAACTCGATATCATAATGAACTAAAAATCATAAGCATGCACTTGAACTTGTAATCATAAGCATGCACTTAAACTTGAAATCTAAACTTGAAATCATCATGTACTTTAACTTGAAATATCATGTAAACGTATGTAATTCATGCATGATCATGAATTTTGATGCACGTGTATGCCTCATGATTGCATATGCACATGCACTTGCTCTTGAAAACATCACTTATACTTATAAATCTATTGCTTTTGGAAAATCTTTCCAATCCTTATCTTATGGGCTACTTGAGCTCCACTCACCCCTGACATCAGGGTTGTGCGTTCCCATTGGAACTGTCTCCTATTTCCCTTGGAGACCTTACATATGGTCAAGCTAGCACACCTTCTCGCATTCGTCCTTCAGTGGCTAGTCATGACCCTTGGAGGTTCACACCTTCTTGCAAGCATCCTTCAGTGTGATTGCACATACCTCCTGGACTACCCCATCCTTCTTGCAAGCATCCTTCGGTATGGGTGTCCTAGGTGACATCCACCCTTCACGTAAACGTCCTTCAGTATGGATGCACCTTCTTGATTTGGTACGGTACCGACCGACTTGGGTTCATTAACTTACTTGTCATAAAACTTAACATAAAGTAGCATAAAAATGGTACTTTCATTTGCATAATATTTCTCCTTCTTTCTTATGAGAAAAATAGATGCAAATGCAATTGCTCATGACGTGCTCATGTCATACTTGATGATGAGAAATCAACTTATCATAAAATGCTTATCTTTCTCTTTCCTTCTAGAAAATCATGCAAATGCTCTTGACGGGTCATGCTTGATGACAAATATCTCATAAAACTTTCTTGATCTCATAAAACTTTCATGTTTTCATTTGCACAAAACTTCTTTCATGCTTTCATGCAAATACATAAATTATGTCATGCTTGTTGAGAAATAACTTGTCATGCTTGGTTATAAACCTGTTATGCTTGTTCATAAAAGCATGTTGCGTATCATTCCAGTTTTCATAACAAGTAAGTTCTCACTTACGGACGTAAGTTCCACTTACAATTTTCACTTACAAACGTAAGCTCCTCTTACCTTCGCTTGCTTGAGTGTTGAACGTCACGTTACCTACAATGGATCATACTAGTGTTATTCAAAGGCTCACTAGACGTATAGAGTAATCAATCAATTACTCACACTTCATCATACAAAATCGTCCGTAATCTTGACTCCTAGTTGGTCATCTTACAACACAAGGTATTTTCTTAAGGATGCCGAAGCCATAAGAATTGAGTTCTAACTGACCCTGACACTAATTTTCATAGCATATCAAAATTCTAACTAATTTGGAGTTCGTTTGCCACTTGAAACCTTTACCCGAAAATACAACCTGCTGAGGACGTCCAAGCGGGCAGCCCCGACGTCTCCAACTTAAAAAATTTCCTAACTTCAAAACCATGGCTCCAAGGTACATGAAATTTATCTTGAAATATTCATCCTTCATAGGTCTAGATTGGGGGTAAAAGTCACCACAGCAGAATGTGCTATACATTTCATAAACACTTCATAATAAGCAAAAATCCTACAACCACAATATTGTTGTTCCAGCTTGGCCCTCCATTTTCAAAATATCATAACTTATGATTTACACCTCCAAATCACACGACATTCACCTTAAAATGTTCTCCTTTCATAAACTTAAAATTCAAGACTAACCTCGTAAAATTTGGACTTAAAATGATCCCTCAAAAGGGTGCCCAAAATGAGCTGATATTCCGGACGTGCAAGGCTGCTGGCAGCTTGACGTCCGGGCCTCGAACAACGCATATCTCATTCGATAGTTATCGGAATCATCCAAGGTATGACTTAAAATCTTCCCATTTCCTAGGCCTATAATCTAGGATCCTATTAAGATTAAGGGATAAGCTCAATTGCATCAGAATACACTCCCAATTTGAGCCTTAAAATCTGTAGAGGTTAAATTTCAGCAACTTGTCTAACAAGCATTCTCTATAATCCTCTATGATCTTTAACGTAACCGGCCACGCTTATGAATGTTATAGGTTTTCCAATTCCACAACAATAGGTCATATAGAATGGGCCTAACCTCTATAGGTGAAATCAGCAACAAAGAAGTTTCATTTTTCCTATAAGTTTCCTCCCTTTGTAATATAACCTTCTTCATGCAACAACTTCACCCATGATTCTAAATTAAAAGCCTCAGTTTATTTTCCAGCAACAACACTCATTCCCAAAGCTCCTTTGAACTTCAAGGCATTTAGATATGAAAGGACAACACCCAATACCACAACCACTCGGCCATGCATGCTCAAATAGATTCCAGCCCTCTTTTGGGCTTTTTATCAAACACCTAGGGTGCAGCAAGCAACCTCTCTCTCTTGAACATATTTTCTTTTTCATATCTGACCACAACTCTCCATGGTTCCAAATACAACCCATACTACTCTTTAAAGCTTACTAGATCTACATTTTCTTCAAAGAACACACATGAACACAACACATACAAGGAGGAAACCAAACAAACTTCACAACCAACAACCATTAAAGGAAAGGAGAGAAAATGAGAGAAATGGGTGATGGCCTAGTCGGCCAAGAATGGCTGAAATCCCTCACCTCCTTCTCTCTCTTTCTTTCTCTTCTTCTTCCTCTTCTTCTTTTCTCATTTTTCATTTCTTCTTCTCCTCCTTCTTTCTTTCTTCTTCTTCTTCTGTTGTGTGAGTGTGCTAGGGCATTGAGGGTGCTAGGGCATAAGGGAAATGAAAAGGCAGTAGAAAAAGGGGGAAAATGAAATGTTCGGCCAAAGGGGGGAGAGTAATAGGCGTCAAAATGCTTGGGGGAAAAGACAAGGCTGCCCTCCCCCTTTCTTCCCTCCTTCACGTGATTTCCCCGACTTTCGAGTTGTAGTTCAATGTGTCGACACCATCGCTCAATGTGTCGACACTTCATACACTTAGCCAAAATCATTTTGAGTTTCGGAAAATGTAAACTTTCGGGTTGTAGTTTAATGTGTCGACACTAGGCTCCAATGTGTCGACACTATGCTCCAATGTGTCGACACACCATGCTCCAATGTGTCGACACCATGCTCCAATGTGTCGACACTTCCAACACTTCGTCAAAAATCACTTTGGACTCCGGAAAAAGGTAAACTTTCGGGTTTTAGTTAGATGTGTCGACACTTCCAACACTTAGTCAAAAATCACTTGAGTTCCGGAAAAATTGTAAACTTTCGGGTATTAGTTAGATGTGTCGACACTATCACTCAAGGTGTCGACACTTACATCAAAAATCACTCATTTAATCATACATACATTTCTCATTAATACATACTTAAGAGGTCATAAGCAATAAATTGGCAGACTTAAAATCGGGATCTCACAGCTAGCATCGTTTCCAGATTTTCTGCAAAATAGCACAATGTGTCGACACATTGATTGCATGTGCTGACACATTAAACTTGGTCTGGAAATAGACTCTCGGGTGTTAGTTCAATGTGTCGACACTATGGTCCAATGTGTCGACACTTCCAACACTTAGTCAAAAATTCACTTTGAATTGCCTGAAATGTAAACTCTCGGGTGTTAGTTCAATGTGTCGACACTATGGTCCAATGTGTCGACACTTCCAACACTTTGTCAAAAAATCACTTTGAATGCCAGAAAACCAAAACTCTCGGGTAGTAGTTCAATGTGTCGACACTATGGTCCAATGTGTCGACACTTCCAACACTTAGTCAGAAAAATTTGTTCTTTGTCAGCAACTAGTCCAATTTCAACTTTATAGCATCCAAACCATTCCAATACTTCTTTAAACACCTACAACATGAAAATTGATCTTATCAACTTGTGTAATGGTGTTCAAGTCCACTTAAAAATTATTTATGGAATTAACCTCAATCCTTTGAAATATAACCTGGTAATTGTGGATTGACAATGTAAAATCTACAAGTCTTTGAAACTTAGAATATTTTGTTATCATCAAAATCATTTATAGATTATTTGTAAAACAACCTTGGGCTAACAAAGAGAATTAACTGAGATATGATGCTTTCATTTCCAAGATGAGTTCAAAACTTATCTAATTATCTGAGTATCTCGATACTCACTTCCAAGTGGTTTTTCCATTTTACTCTATTATCTCTTGAACTTTTCAAAAATTCAGACTTATAATTCATCAGGTACAGATAACCGTAACTGGAATGACCATCACTAGAAGTGATGAAATAGGAAAAACTGTCATCTGGTTATGTGGTTGAAATCACCACATACATTAGTGTGCACCAACTCTAACAATCATGTTGCTCTAACTATCTTCTACTTTAAAAGAATTCTTGGTCATCTTTTATTACATGCAAAGCAAAGAAAACTAGGTAGGGTTCAAGCTTCACAAGGTTCAAAGACCCATCCTACATTAATGTGTTGATCATATCCAGATTAGCATGACCAAGTGTTAGACGCCACACACAAGTGGGATTCACATCCCTTTTTTCATTTTAGAGTTGCATCATTGACATCAGCATCTTTTCTCAATTCATTCATAGAGTCCACAATATTTTCCAAAAATTATACAAATCATCAATACTAGTACCAAAAGCAATAAACTCTTTGCATTTTAAAATTTTTTAAAAAAAATGAAATCACATTTCTACATAATTTTGGTACATCTAAAGATAATTTTCCAAAAAAAAAGTTTTTATTCTTTTATAGACGCTTATCAATAATACTAACGGCGGTCGTTGCAACAATTGCAGTTATCCCTATCTTCTGCACAATTTATAAGCATACCTTCAGTAGGATTCTTTTTCTTCAGAGAAGCAAGATAAACTTGTCAATTTCTCTTCTAGTGTCCTGGTTTGCCACAATAGAAACAATTTCTTTTATGTTATCTCTCCTGGATTGAGACCCTTTGTTCTTTTTGAACTTTTTCCTTTTAGGTTTAAGTTCAGAACATGTTGACTTGTCCATCACCATAAGAGAACCTTTCTCTTTGTCCATCATCATTGGAGAACATTTCTCCTTTTTGATGAGTTCCTCAGATGACTGCAACATATTGAATAGCTCTGGAAAAGTCACATCCATCTTGTTCATGTTATACTTCAACTCAAACTGGTTGAATGTTTCTGGCAAAGATGCCAGTATAACTCCTATCCTGGTCTCTCCGTCCATATCTGCACCCAGTGTTTCCAGTTCAAAAATGTATGACATCATGTTCAGAACATGATCCCGAACTGAAGTACCCCCACCATTTTGGTGGTCATCAGCAATTTCATAGTCTGCTGGCGTGCAGACTTACTGTGATCCCCAAACATCTCATCAAGAGAATTGATCATATCTTTAGCAAATATCAGGCCCTCACACTGCTTCTACAACATATTAGTCATGGAGGCTAATATATAACACTTGTCATAGGAAACATTTTCCTTTTCTATGGCATCAGATAAGGCTAATTTGGGTTCATCTTTAGTCAAGACATAAGCAATTTTTCATCTGTGAATACAAACAAAAGATTTCATTTCCAATTTACGAAATTTTGTCCATTGAGTTTGTTGTCATCCAAAATTCTTGACAACGGATTAAGGTTCGGCATGACTAATCTGCAATAGACATAGAAAATCAATCCACATGTATATATAACAATAATCCAATATATTCAGGTTTTCGAACAACTAATGGTACCTCCCACTATGACACATCAAACAAATAAAATTCTTGAATATAACAATTATATTTTGTGTCACTAGTAGGTATCAAGAGCTTTTACCTTTTGTAAACTGATCTATTTTAGTAACCATGCAACAACTTGTAAAAGTAAATATAAACTTTCTGTCACGAATCCATCTAATGACTCATACAATATCTATATAAATATTTGTGACTCTTGATTTCCTTTTGGCAATAAACACAATATTCACTATTTTAGAGTACGTGTTTATTTAGTTAAGTGCAACCATTGTCTAAATGATATGTAATTTTGGAATGGGCCAGCATCACTATTTTAGTCAACACCCCCATCACTCATACACCGTTCATTTATCTTCTAAACACATAAATGGACAAACTATAAAATCAAAATATTGGAATCCCCTATTTTAGTTTCTTCCAACACTTAATAAAATAGAATTCCACTTACCAACAATGGGGGGTCATTGGATTAGTTTCCTGTAAACAATACCATTTAGCACTTGCATTTAAAATTTTTTAAAATATATATATTTTTTGAAAAAGTCAACCGGTCAAACCGAGTCAACCCGATTAACCCCGAATTAGTCAACGTTTGACTCACCAGTCCCGGTCCAAACCCAGTCCGATTGTGAGTCATAGTCCGGGTCACACCCGGACCAAATCCCTTGGTCCATAGATCCGGGTCTAACCCTGTCCATAAGCTTGGTTTGGATCATATCCAGCCATGGGTTGGGCCAAGAGGCCCAGCCCGTGTGCATTGGGTTCATTAGGGCTGGCCCAAAATATTACTTAAACCTGAGCAGTCCAACTCTTTTAAACAAAAAACCAATCGGGCTTTCATATTTCAAACATCCATAATGTTTTTAACATTGAACCCGGGCCCCTTTTTAAACATAAGCTCAGTAGCCTTTTTAAAACACACAGCCCATTACGTTTTCTTTAAAAACCCAGTCAACCGTTTTTCATTTAAAAAACAAACAAACGTTTTTTCTTAATTTAACCGGACTTTAACCTTTTAAAAAAAGCACACTGGACTTCTTTAAATCTTCACAGCCCAAACGTTTTAAAAACAGCCCAACAGTTTTAAATAAATTTCAAAGCCTGCCCAACTATTGGGCCTCTCCCTTTAAAACAAAAACTGGGCTCTTTTTTTAACAAAATAAGTTGCTGCAGCCCAATTTTAAAATGAACCCAACATTTTAAGCCCTCAATAACAAAATAAAGGATGAAGCCCAACTATTGGACCGGGTAACCCAGACATCCTATGTCTGGGCACCGTTTGGTGCCTCAAGGGAGAGGGCAGGCGGCTGCCAGCTGGCCGCCCCTACTGGCCAGGTCCGGCAAGCCCTGGACTCGACGCTGGCGAGCCTTACCACCGGCTGCCACAGCGCTGCCTTCCGGCGCGCTGGTGGCCGCCGGTAGGCCACCTACACACCCGTGTATTACACGTGAATACACGGGTGTGTTGCCAACTGGTGTTCCAGGTGCCTCCAAGGCCGCCGGAAGCCACTACGGCTCAGGCAAGGCTGCGCCGATCATATCAAGCGCAGCTCTTGCCATGAGCTCCGGCCAAGTGATGCGGCAGCAGCTCCTCCTTGCTGCCGCCCACTTTCCTCTGTAAGAGACGTTTCTCTCTTGTTTCTCATTTTTCGCAAAACGAAATCAAACAACATCCTTCAATCCGAAACATGAACAAATAAAACGAATTCACGTTGGATCTAAACAAAGCGCGAAAGATGAAAATAGAACTTCCATTCAACCGAGTTCCATAATATTCAGATCTAAAAGAAAACCCTTATTTCTTTTTCGTGGTTTCGAAAAACGGCCAAGAACACAATTTCGAAATCCTAAATGTATAAAAAGGATTTCTCAAATAAACGAACGTTTGATCTCATCAAAACGTAAAAGATGAAAATATAAAATATTATATCAACGTGAATTCACAAACATGAACGACAAAACATTCACAGTAACCAAATCATATAAGTTTCGAAAAATATTCTTCACACGATTTCAAAAACCGTGAAGAACAAAACGATTTATTTGGAAACTATTTTCAAAGCAAATCACATAATCCGATTACCATGAATATTCTTAACAAACTGTGATACAGATCTCAAGAGAATGAGGTTCAACAAACTTGCCCTCTGATAACACTGATAGTTTACAAATTCTCTTTCTGTTGATTCCAAGAATTCTTTAATAATCTTCGGGTTCTTGTCGATCTCACAATCTTGAGAATTTCAAATTAGCAGTTCAAGTGTTCTGCCTCCTTCCTCTCCACGCTCACAACTGTGTAGGATTTTCTCTGAGTCCTGAAGGCCAACTCTCAGACTAACAATTAGTCTGATTATTAGGTTAGGTTAGATTATCTCATAGTTATCCTTATAAATGAAAACTCTAGCTGTGATATGCGTGGGATCGTTAGGGATCTCAGATCTCGGCCGTAGGATTACATGGAAAACTTTTTTTCCATTAACTCTCTTATATTCTTTAATACCGAATTTTAGGCTTCTACTAATTGTAATCATGTCCATCAACATATTACAATTCACTCCGAGAATTTGAGATAGATTTGTGAAATCCTTTTTGCTAACAATTATTCATTTATTTATCCTTCCACCACACTATGTTCCATTTAAGCTAATAGGACCGGAATATTATCATTAATAAAGTCTCTTGCTCATATAATTTTTAATTTTATAATCTATAACTCGTTGGACTCTCGAATTGTGTCCAAAAAAATTTCACAAATAAATCTATATTTACATATTAATTTAGAAAAATATTTTTCACAAAATTCTTTTGGCCAGAGATTTCTTTTTCTCGAGTCCAACCCTATACAGATATACTTGAATATACTATCTCACAAAGAGACTGGTAGATTCCTTGTTGAACATTTATATAAACTCACTCATTATGTACAAGACCCAACGTTATCTGGAATATTTGACCTAGAACGATCATCACCAAATGACTCGATCAAGGTACGAGTACACAACAAACAAATCCATACAAACCTCTCAGGTCTAAGGATACAATATACCAATTGTGTTGAATATCTTCTCAACATCAATGATCACTTCCAGAAGATATTCATATTTAATCTCGTTCAGTGCATGTACTCTTACACTACACTTACTCGTTTGCTTAAGGTCATCACCACAATAACTGAGTACATCATCCTATTTAATAGAGGCACAATGAGTGTAAACCTATTGTACATAAGTATGTATCTTGGTCTAGAACAAAACTTCAGGTGTACAAGGAACCGAAAAATCATACTCCCCGCCATTTGATTCATATTATCATTGGCATGACTTTTCTACAATGTCACTTAATAATAACCGTGTAACATCTTATGTTACAACATATTATCCAATATAATAAATATAAACACGTGGCATCTAAATAACAATTATTTAGAATGATGATTTTTAGGGTATATTTCTTACCGTGAATCCAATCTCTGAGTCGGTCGAGGGTGTAAGAGAATTTAGTTCATCTTCAGTTTCCGATCTGTCCAGAAGCTGACATTTAATTAGCCTTGTGTTAATCGAGTGCCCTTGAGTGCAGGGCATAATCGTCATTACGGGTATCATAGGACGACACAACAGGGCGTCAGATTGTCCAAATGAGGAATAGTATGCGAGGAGCCATCCAAGTTTGTTCCTACTCTGAATAGAGCTATTGTTGGGTCCTAATCTATTGAATTTGACATCGGAATTTAATGTTTCAAAAAAAAAAGACACGTGTGATTTTCGTTTTGTAATGTTTGGTAGGATTCGAATCCTAATTCGTTCATGTCCGGTAAGTAGTAGTTGTAGTTAAGGATGCAGTATAAAACTTTTCAATTATGCCCTGCAGAAATTGATGTTAAATTACTTCGATATCCTCTAGCAAAACGTAAAGAGCAGAAAAATCAAAGCTGCCTTGTCCCCTGCCATGTCCCTTATCTCGTCACCTGTGCCAGCTGCCTTTCGTTGTATTCGTTTATCGTTTTTTTTAAATACCTTTTAAATATTCAATTTTTAATAAAAAAATTAATAAATTCGAAATATAAAAATACAATTTTAAACATCATCATTAATTTTTTTACACCTCAATAACTTCTACACAAACACCAATACAACTCTAACATCACTTAAAAATTCTCAAAGGATTCTAAATCCTACACAAATCTTCAAAACGAACGTAACCACGGGAAAATGGAACCAACCATTGATTATCCCGAGAAAATGTTCGTTTTGAATTGTGAGTTAAATATTAACTATCTATTTCTTAAACTTTCAAAATATAAAAATTTATTTTTTAAAAGTCTTGATTGACTTTGAATCATGCAGCCCAAGATTCCACCTGGAGATTACTTTTCCAGTCCAGCCTAATGAAACTCCAATTTTCTTGATCCTACGTGTGAAAAGTACTTTCCCTTCTAGAAGCTAGATAGACCATCAGCGACTGCAAACCGCCTTAAATTTAGTCACTAATTTCCTGCCCGCATTATCAACTAATGTTTTATATTAATAAAAATAAAGAATATGTCCAGGTAGAGCACTTTTGTATCAGGATTCCCTCTACCTTGATGGTTGAATTAGATGATGTCATTCGATTCTCTTAACTTGATGGTTGACTTAGATAATCTCATTTGGAGATAGATAAACATAAGTGTGGGTAAGGAGGGCTCAGATGGATAAGCATGCAGATGAGGCAATCGCTCATAATTAAGAAAATCCTATATTATAGCCTAGATAATAGAAAACACTTATATAAAATTATAGTTGGAAAAAAGTCCTAATTCTTCTCCGAAACCACTTCTTACAAATTCTTCTCCTAAAACACTTCTCACAAATTCTTCTTCAAAAAACCTAGCACCACAATTGTTTACTTTATTGCTAATTAAGTCAAGTTCTTAAAAAAATTAAATTCTATTAACTTTCCTAAATAATAGACCACTTCCCACTTCTCACAAATTCTTCTCCTAAAACTTAACACCACAACTATCTATTTTATTGTAAATTAACTTAAGCTCAAAAAATTAAATTCTGATAACTTTCCTAAATAATATACCACTTCCCACAAAATTCTTTTCCTAAAAACTAACACGTGAATTGTCAAAAAATTAAAATATCATAACTTTCCTAAATAATATATCACTCTCACTTTCCACTAATTCTTTTCCTAAAAGTTATCACCACACTTGTGAAAAAAAAATTAAATTCTCATAACTTTCCTAAATAATATATCACTACCCATTTCCCACCACTACTTTACAAAACAACCACACAACTCATTTCTTTTGCTAACACATTATACAGTGGCACACCAATGGAATAATTAGTGGATTGTTCTTTTTTGCTAAACAAAGATTAATTAAATATTTAATAATTTTATTTATGAAAATAATTTATTGGCTAAACTTGAATAAAAAGTTTAATTAGTAATTTTGCATCTAAAATAGTAAAAAGTAAAGTTATGGTTTAATTTTAAATTAATTAATTATTATTAGTATTTAAATAAAAAAACCTCATTTTTATAACTTTGCCTAAGGCCCTAAAAAATATTGAGCTTCTGGGAAGGTGGTATGGATTCATTATTTCTTAATTGGATTAGAAAGCAAATTGAGAAATATCCTATCTACCTTCCTAACTAATTCACACCAATGATTCTACTTCATATATTTCGTATCCCACTTTTCGTACTGGTTTTTTAATCCCACTTTTCGTACTTGAATGATTGAAAATAGACAGCACATACGAAAAACGCACTCCCATACTTTTATCCCTGTTGTTTCATTCAGGTGGGCAGATGATACTCCAGCCCAAAGCAAAAAAAGAAAGTGGTCAAGACAAAAGGGGCAGAGGTGGTATGAAAAATTATCAAGGATGGGTAATGTCGTAATACAGCCATACCTTATCTCTTATATGGGCTTGGACTGAAGGAGAGATATGGGAGAACATGGGGCTTCTACCTCTCTCAGCCCATCATTATCCCTACAGCTTTATTGCGTACCATCGGCGGCCTGCCTACGGTAGAGTCCCGGGTCTCTGTGGATTGCTGGGCGTGCTTTCTTGACACCCTCAGGTCACGGGCGGGACCCCAAATCCTTAGCAGTGGTGACTGTAAGTTTAGCGGGCTTGGGGACCTTTCTTTTGTGCCGATTTCCCCGCCCATATGAGAAACATCATTGAGTCTTTTGTTTCGGGAGAAATCGACAAAATCATATTACTGTTGAAAGAGAAATTTACAACACAAAGGGAGTAAGTCATTAAGGTAGAGCAAATTTTATGGAAGAGGTAGTGAGAAGGAATATAGAAGAATACACTTTAATTTCTCAAACTTGCCTTTTTGGCTTGTATTGACTTAACTTGTACAAAATGGTGGGGTCCACCCTTTTATATAGACTTACAAATTCAATCCTACTAGCCACACATTTCATCTAAAATATCTAAATATTTCTATGATGCTTTCTAAAAAGACTGGACATTGATTACATTTTTTTAGATATTTTGCAGCACTTTCTAGAAAAAAACACTTCTATTCATCTCTAAGATATTTTCTCAGAACTTTCTAAAAAGTGATTTAATTATATTTCCTACTTTAGAGATTTATAGAACTCTCTACAAAAGCTATTGCTCTTCCTTTATCTAGAGCTCTTAACTTTCTAGAAAGATAATTTATTTTCCTTTTTCTCTAAGGATTTGTTGAACTTTCTAGAAGAGCTTCAATCTCTATTGGATCAAGACTAAATTTGGAGCACATCTTAGGCCAAATTAAGTTTAACTTTCTAACAATTATATCACAACATAACTGCATTTATATATCCCGCTGCAGAAGTTCAAGCACGCTTCACTATGTCCAATTCTAAACTTGTAAAACGACAATGGTTGTTATAAGTCTCTGTTTATGGTGTTTGTTTCTCAAGATAATAGTAAAGAAAGAATGGCTTAATCCAGCATGCCAATCTCCATGAACATCTCCTGTGTGTATTTTAATATATTTTGCTAACACCTAACTCCTTGGCCCGTATCTGACAACTATCTTGTAAGTACATGGACGCAGTATCTTATTTAGCAATCGTAACAATGGTACACGTACGTAGTTTACAGAAAGAACCGCCCAACGCATCCAGAGAGAGAGAGAGAGAGAGAGAGATGGTGAAGAAGGAGACGGTGAAAAACGCAGAGGGAGAGACATGGCGAGGGCTGAGGAAGGAGACGGTGTGAAATGCAGAGGAGCTCGTGGAGAGAATCACGAAAGAGAAGGATACGTCTCACGACGCAACGCACGTGTGGAGGGTTAGAGACCTCGCTTCACCCTCGCACGCGAGGAAGGTCTCATCTCCAACTCTGAGTCCATGGAGATAGTACACCCTCTCCTTTAACAAGTAACCTTTTAATTGTAGTTATCAATATCGTGTGGTTGAAAGCGTTACCTTTTCGCGATTTTAATCATTTATGTTTGTCTGTATAATGGAAGATTTGAGTTTTGTCTTTCCAATATTTACTGTCCCTTTTTTCTTTTTGTCTTTGATTTCCATTTTCTGATCTATTAGTGTTTACTATCACATGTAGAGATCCATATGAGGAAAAAAATGTTGAGAATTTCCTTGAGCAAGAGTGCATAGAGGAGCACAAGAAGATAAAGATCTGAGTATAAAATGTGAAGAGATAAAAGGCCTAATCCTTTTTTTAAAAAAAGTTTAAGAGATAAAGGCTGAATAATATTTTCGAATTTAAAAGCTAGGATAGAGATCTACTCTTATGTTTAAATCTAAAGATACAAATAAAGATCTAATTCCATGTCCGAATTTAAGAGTTTTATAAGTTGAGGCGATAGAGGTTTATTCTAATGAATTTAAACTCCACAGTTTTTATTCTTTCTTAGCCTTAGATTTAATTTTTGAGATTCTTTTTGTTGAACTGGATTTAAAAGATCTCTTGTGACCACAAAACTTAAACGAAAAAGGCCCAAGCTTTGTTACATGCATTATGTCAACCTATTAAAGACTAAGAAAAACCTAACGCTACGCTAGCATGCTTTGAGCCTTTATTTGCTACCACTACGAAGGATTTGGAAACTCCTTGCTTTCTCTCTACACGCCATACTTTCTAATTTTGAATTTGAAGAAAAGAAGTCTACTATTTTCTATCCATAAAGCCTTTATGTTTTCCTCCTCGGATTACATTGAAATCCAAATCCGGTAAAGCCCCCTCTTTCCTTAACTTGTGATCTTCTATGATTTATTGAATGAAAGTTGATTGCTTTTTTAGTGGAATTGTTAGGTCAAGTTTGCAAAACATTGTAGAGAGTTAAGTAGATATGATCATGCCCTTTTGTTTCTTTCGACTGTTACTTTTTTAAAGGATTTCAAGTTATATGATATATAATGACCCTTTCTTCCAAGATTTTTTTATATGCGCCCTTATATAATATTTTACAAGACCGAGGTATGAAACATTTTAATGTGTGTGCATAATATATGTATTATGAACGGTTTGTACTATAATGGAAGTAACGAAAGCAAAAGAATAAATGTAAGAAGATGAATGAAATGTCATGCAAAGAAAGAATGAAATTATGAATATATAATTGCATGCATATAAATGTTTTTGAATATTTTGGCCTAACAACTGAATGTGTAAAGGTGACATTGTAAAAGTGCGGAGATAGCCATCTAGTATGGTCCATATGATAGATGTACTGCCGAATTTTCAGGCTTTAAAGAGGAGCTTGCTGGGCATGCAAATGTTGAGCTCTATCCAGAATTCAGAATCGGGCAGGATGCAATTGGTAAATTGTTGTTTTCATTGTGCTCTTAATTAAAAAAAAAACAGTATCTTACGGTTTTTTCTAAGATATATGGGTTTATTATTTGTTGTGTTCCTTTTTTTGACCTAATTCAACTTTTTGATAGCATCTTTAGCTACTATTTTATATGAAAGGTCTCTCAATTTCAGGAATTGCTTGTTGCTTTTCTTTTGGTGGAAGTAGAAACATGGTGCTACATGATCCTACCATTCAGCCACGGTTAAATTTAATCAATGAACATTACATGGAGAAGGATGGGCAGACAACTCTGAATCATTTTCACAAAAAGCTTCTCAAGCTGAAGGATTTGATGAAAACCAAGGTAAAACAAATGACTTGAAGCCACCGTGTCAGCATTGCCTGCCCTTCGTTTCTTGTCTTTTTTTTTTTGCTAAATATATGATACCGTTAGGCTTTTCATTGTATATTGTTGAAGCTCACACTGTCCTGGTCACAAAGGAGGCTACGCCACTGCAGAGTCATATGCCACCTCACGTTCACTCCTCACCTGCCACGATAGACATTCCAGAATAGTCTAGAATAGTTTTGTAACAAACTTTCTTTATACGTGTCAGCATTACCGTGACTATAGGATAGAGATTCTTTAACGTTCTGCTTTGTATATATATCCCTGACATTGGTACAGAGGTATATGAGAGGAAACTATTCTAAAATATTCTTTATCTCTACATGTTCGTTCATGGTATCAGAGCCACAGTAAGACTAACGTCTCATGGCTGATTCTGGCTCTGGCGCTACTCCTTCGTCTTTTTCCTCCCCAACATCTCTGTCTTCAACCTCCGTCGTTACCTCCCTTCCTCACTTAGTCACAGTGAAACTCACGCATGAAAACTTTTTGTTGTGGAAAGCCCAGATGGTTCCGTATTTAAAAGGCCAACACCTTTATGGCTACGTGGATGGCACCATTTCAGCACCACCCATCCTTCTTGCTGGAAATGTCAATCCCGCTTATGCAATCTGGTTGCAACAGGATCAGTTGATTCTGAGTGCTCTTATTTCCTCGTTGTCTGAGACATTGATTGCTCAGGTCATTGGTCTGACCTCCTCCCGTGCAGTTTGGCATACTCTTGATACACTGTTTGCATCTAAAACTCAAGCTCGGTTGGTGCAAATCCATTTCCAGCTTGCTACCTTGAAGAAAGGTTCCGAATCCATAACTGACTATTATCACAAGACTAAACTTCTTGTTGACACCATGGCAGCTGCTGGTAAACCTCTCTCTTCAACAGAGTTTACCACTTACCTCCTAGCTGGTCTCGGCTCTGACTTTGATTCCTTGGTCACGTCGGTTACTACTCGACTGGATCCTCCGTCTCCTGAAGAGATTTTCAGTCACCTGCTTACTCATGAAGCCCGGTTATCTCATCACTCCAGTTCAGTCTCCACTCTAGCCGAGATTACTGCCAATGCCTCTACCAAAACAGCTCAGTCCCGTGGCTCCCGTGGTTCTCGTGGGCCTCGAGGCTGAGGCTACCGTGGCAGAGGTCGCAATCGATCTCCTCAGCCTGCCTACTTCTCTGAAGATCGCCCCACTTGTTAAGTGTGTTTCAAACAGGGCCACACCGCTCTTTATTGTCATAATCGTTTTAACCAGTCATACCAAGCCCCTCCTCCATCCTCATTTACTACACACTACTCCTCCATGCCTCACACCTCTGATTCTACTTGGTACCCAGACTCGGCAGCTACCAATCATATGACCCATGATTTTTCCAACCTTACCTTCAACCAATCAGACTATCATGGGGATGACCAAGTATGCATGGGTGACGGTTCTGCTTTGTCGATACACCACACAGGCTCCTCCAACCTCACAACTCCTCATGACAATTTTTTTCTTCACAATCTTCTTCATGTTCCTTTACTTACTAAAAATCTTATATCAGTTCGTCAGTTTTGTGAGGATAATGATGTATATTTTGAGTTTCACTCTGATTGTTTTTGTGTCAAGGATTGTCGCCAAGGGACTCTCCTTCTTCGCGGTCCTACTAAAGCTGGTCTGTACTCCTTTCCTTCCACCAAGTCGCTACCTCCACGTCAACCTCATGCTCTGGTTGGCGAACGCACCACTTCTTCCCACTGGCATCATCGTCTTGGACACCCTTCTCTTCGGATTGCTCGTCAACATCTGCGACAATTTTCTTTGCCTGTGCTGACCGAGACTACTTCTCAGCTGTGCTCTGCTTGCTGTCAAGCCAAATCTCATCAGCTCCCATTCCCTTTGTCTGGCTCGGTCTCCACTCGTCCTTTGCAGCTTTTATTTATGGATGTTTGGGGCCCTGCTCCGTTTTTATCTCGCGAAGGTTTTAGATTTTATTTTTCCATTGTAGACTCCTACACCAGATATACCTGGTTATTTCCTATTCGGTGTAAGTCAGACGTTTATCCTCAGTTTGTTGTGTTTCACAATACTGTCGAAAAATTTTTCAATCTTAAAATTTCTAACGTTCAAACAGACTGGGGCGGTGAGTTTCGCTCTCTCCACACTTATCTCCAATATCAAAGCATCTCTCATCGTCTCAGTTGCCCTCACACCCATCAACAAAATGGGACTATTGAACGCAAGCACCGTCATCTCGTAGAGACTGGGCTTGCACTCATGGCTCATGCGTCTCTCCCTTCCATCTTCTGGGCTGATGCTTTCCAGACCGCTGCCTACTTAATAAATAGACTTCCCAGCCCAGTTACTCACGCTGTCTCTCCTTTTTTTCGTCTTTTTCAAAAACACCCAGATTACCATTTTCTCAAAGTTTTTGGGTCAGCATGTTATCCACACCTACGTCCATATAATCGTCACAAACTTGATCTGCGGTCCTCTCTTTGTGTGTTTATAGGCTACAACTTGAATCATAAAGGCTATTTGTGTTTTCATCGACCAACTTCACGTGTCTACATCTCACGTAATGTTGTTTTTGATGAAACCAGTTTTCCTTTTGCTTCACCTCTTCCCTCATCATCTTTGTCTTCCTCTAAGTCCTCTGCCTCTTTACCGTCCTCCTTGAGTATTCTTGGTCCTCCTCTGGTTCTTCAGCGTTCCCCTAGTTCCCTCCCGACAGTGTCGACTCCACCCAGTCCTATTCCTTCTCCTCTACCCTCTACCGTCTCTTCTCCTGCTCTACCTGTTCCCTCTTCCCCTTCCAGACAGATCACTACTAGATCTCACCACAATATTCATTGCCCAAAAATATTTACAGATGGTACCATAAAATGGCCTCCTCCTCGAGCCCATCACACCACCGCCACTTCAGTTCCATTGGAGCCCACCTGTGTCACCGAGGCTCTAAAATTTCCTGAGTGGCGTCAGACACTTCAGGTTGAATTTCAGGCATTAATGGATACTCATACGTGGACTTTGACTCCACCTCATCCATCTCAGAACATTCTTGGATGTAAATGGATATTCAGAACATGTTGCTGTGGATTACCACTTTGTGCGTGACAGAGTCTCATCCAAGTCTCTTGTGGTTTCTTTTCTCTCCAGCAAAGACCAACTAGCTGATATTTTTACGAAACCACTCTCTGTCACTCGGTTTTCACAACTTCGCGCGAGTCTCGCTGTTCGTTCCTACCAGCTTGGCTCGAGGGGGAATGTTGAAGCTCACACTGTCCTGGTCACAAAGGAGGCTACGCCACTGCAGAGTCATATGCCACCTCACGTTCACTCCTCACCTACCACGATAGAAATTCTAGAATAGTCTAGAATAGTTTTGTAACAAACTTTCTTTATACGTGTTAGCATTACCGTGACTATAGGATAGAGATTCTTTAACGCTCTGCTTTGTATATATATCCCTGACATTGGTATAGAGGTATATGAGAGGAAACTATTCTAAAATATTCTTTATCTCTGCATGTTCGTTCATATATGAATCTATAGTACAAGATATAACACAAATTAAGAAACTATATATTCAAGCAAGAAGGTTGCAAAATAAGACTAGCGGGATCTTAATGGATCGACAGAACACAAATGATCCATGCTGGATAGAGAGAACGGGTGGCATGAAATGATAGACGGTAGTTACCAGAACCAATTAAGCTTTAGCAAGAGAGCTAAGAACATTGACAACCTAGAGTTGACACAACAAAGCCCATAGGGGGCCAGTAAAGCCACCAAGTGGCCAGAAAACCACCCAATACGACGTAAATATAAAAGACAGAGCCTCCCAATGGGCTAAACACAAGCTAAACTATCGAAACAAGAAAAATTAGTGATCCAAGACAAGAAGCAGCCGTAAAAACAAGGCAAGAGGCATGGCGGCGGGTGAAGGCCATGCGCAGCCAGAGGCAAGCTAGACCACTGCAGATCAGTGCGATTAGGGCTGCTGAATCTGTCCAGGGGTATGGTTCCTTCGAAGACCACCAGAAACAACCCGTGCAAGGAGAAAACTACTTGGGAATGTGCGGCATCACGCGGTAGACCACCAGCAATGGACTGGTGCAAAAATACCAGCTGAAGGAGCTGAGACTATTGTGCTAGGGCGTGGCCTCCAGGAGTGAACAAAATATCTGACCTCTTATTCAAGCAAAACTCGATAAAAAATGGCAGATCCCGGTCACAGGGAGGTTGTGCCAGGACAGATGAAGCCGACTCCTCCTGCCGTTGGAAAAACGAAGGGGTGAGTTGTTGGCGAGAGGTCTAAGGGTGTTCTAGAGACTCTTTCTCTAAAACATATTCTATTCGTGAGTTTCTTGTCATTTGTGTGCATCAATGCATTTTTCTTTGTTTTTAGCATGAACGGAATGGTTCGAGTCTTCAGAAATTAATGTATGGCATTTGGCACTAAATTCAGGCTTGGGCAGAAGAGGGCTGAGAGGTGGCACAAATTGATGGAGGAGTTTCTAAACGAGTTCTCTATGAAGAGTGGGACGGGAGAGCTTGAAAGACATGCCCGTTTTGAGTGCTTGTGCTTGGTGCTCTCCAAAGTTATCTTTTACGGCCATTAAAATATTTTTTATACTTAATCTTAAGCACTGAAATCACTTTACCGTAAAGATAAGAAGACTTTTTTTCCCCAAGAATCTTAATTTTATGTGTGTACTGCATCAAAATTGTTCTGATACTCTATTAGAGTCCCATTGCTTTAGCAATGTGATCTATTGAAATGGGAGGCTTATAAATACAACCTCATTTGTAATATTATTTTCACATCAGTGAGTACATAAATATATCCAGTTGAACCATATCACAATAGATGTAAGTCTATCAACCGAACCACTTAAATCTTGTCTCTATCTTTCTTAAGACTTAAATAATTTTTCTCTCTTATTTTAATTTTCAGTGTTTAGAAATTAACATCCATTTCATTATAGATGTGTAAACTTGGAGAATTGTCCTGCTTCCCACATTGTTTATGTCATCTGGATAAAGCTTAGTGGACCAAGGACATTTGATGCAATCATATGGGCGTGAGCTCTTTCCTTTTACCTCCCATAAGGATTCGAGTATGTCATTCACCGTAGAAGATGGGGTTTGTGTGCCGGGAATGGATTGTCTCCAAAGACAATCCGTTTCGGATGTTCGTCGGACATCCTGCGGTTGGGAGCCCGGGAGCAAGTGGATCCTGTTCGGGACCCACACTTGCTCGGGCAGCACGGGTAACACCCTGCCCCGGCTCCCAACTATTGGATGGCCGGATGGACGGCGGTCGTCCGGAGCGGATTGCTGTGCCTGGCTCTATTGGGAAGCAGTAAATTGCAGCTTTAGTTGACGCTGCTGCTTTCATTGATGCAATTAATTCTGTGTTTGTGTTCTGCGCCTCAAAAGTGACTCAAACGTTAGGCCAAAACCATCATACAGAGATCAAAACGAGACTGTTTGTTTTTCGCTCCTCATTTAAGGGCGATTGCTTATTGCAAGAAGAGAAGTGGGCAAAGTGGCCAATCCACCTAGTATTCCTACATTCGGTCCAGAGTAATTGTTAAACACGCAGAAAGCATGAGCACGAAGAGTAATAGTCGGCATTGACTGCGTGAATTGGCCAGAAAAAAGTAGGAAATTGATTCTAACAACTTCCAAGCTCTATTGCCTGAAGGTTCCCTACATTAATTCAAATGGGTTCTAGCAAGCGAATATTAGGTAGTAGTTTGGGTACAGAGGAGTAAGGAGCTGCTTTCCGGCACGTTCATGCATATTGGATATACATCTTTGTTTGTTGCCTTCGTTTTTCCTATGAATAATAAATTTATGATATTAACTAGTTATCAACATCAGATAGCAAAGTGATTGGTCCTTTTGTAGCAGAAATAGATTTCTTAATGCAGGGGCTAGCAGCTGGTTTGGTAGCTTCTGGACGTTGGGGTGGTTTATCCAACTTTTTTCCTATCGGTTTCTTTATAGTTTGTCCTGTTTTCCTTCACGGCAAGCATCATTGAAAATATCTTATTGAAAAAAGGGGTTATTACTTGCCACATCGTGGAAAAAGAATATCTTATTTTCTTTTGGAACAAACAGCTTCGAGGTCAGACCAGTAAAACACAAAATCTAAGTTGTCATAATTTACTGCAACAATACTACAGAAATAAATCACTCCCTTTTGCCTCAGGCAACACATTTTGAAGAAAAATCAAGCTAGTACTTAGACTTGTTAAGGATACAAATTAACCATATGAATAATCCACTCAAAAACCAACAGCGGCTCCATTATTCCCTTAGAATAAAAGCGGGAAAACAAAACCAACTCCGTTATTCAAATGCTTCCCAAACACATAATGACCGAATCCAACCTTCTCCTTCTCTCACGCTACAATACTTGCGTAGGGCAACACTATCCATATTTCTATTTATACAAGACGGCATAGAAGTAGAGAAATGAAAACATAATACTCTGCACTCCATAACACGTTCATAGTTGACTCTTGAGGTAACTTTGAAATTCGGACTCGTCGCGCCTATGAATATTCACCTTCAGTCCGTGCTTCATGTACATCGTCAATGCCAGCTTCGGCTCCACCGGATGATTCTTCACCACCTTGACACGGTATCGATAAATGATAGAGGAGGCAGCGAATTTCATTTGGTAGTAAGCAAAATCTTTTCCCAAGCAAAGGCGAGGGCCACCATTGAAGGCTGTGAACTTGTAGGCCGACTCGCTCATGAACCGGCCGTCTCGTAGCCATCTCTCCGGCTTAAATTCCCTGCAGTCTTTTCCCCATATGTCCTCCATTCTCCCCATTGCGTAGATTGCGTAGATTACTTTTGTTCCTCTTTTGAGTACTGTCCCATCTGGGAATATGTCATCTTCAACAACCTAAACAGAAAATATGTTGAAAGTTCATGTCAGTGAAAAATACCAAAATGAGAGTGATACTTCAGTTCATTTGCTTTTATTAACATCACTTAATATCTAAATGATGATCAACAATTTGAGCAATGCCTTGCTAATTACTACAAAAGCATCTTATATAAGCTTGGGGTTACCGAATTTTGGAAGCAAAAGTCAATTCTAGCTATCGTTTCATTCAAATAGTATTTAAGGGTAAAAAAAAAAATTTTAGAAACCATCCTAGATTGTTGAATAGTAAAATAGGCTGCCTAGAAAAAAAAAAGTAAAATAGGCTACATATGTCCGAAGTTCCTTCTTTTCCCTAGGCAGTTCCCAAGTTTCGTTTGAAAAAGATAAAACCTTTGCTCTCGGGCATAAAGGCAATATAAGGACGCAGATGTTTTGAAGGGAAGAAAAGAAAAGAGTCCCGATTTCTTAACCAGTGTCTGCAAAAGGTTTTGTGACAATAAATTAGCAAATGACTGTTTGGCTAGTTCAAAAAAAAAAACGACTGTTTGGCTGAACGAGAAGAGAGAGACAAGCTGAGGATTCATCTTTCTCAACGAAATTTGACTTTTCCGATTCGGATGACATTAAACCTATATTTAAAACTTCACGGTCGGATTCCACTTGGACTCCTAACTCTGTTTTTCGTTTTCCTTTAACTACTGGCTAGATGTCTTGAATTGTCTCCTACAGTGTTACTTGTTCTTTTCTTTGTAATCGAGGTGTTAGATATATATGTGTTCTTAATTGTGCAGGCCCCACAACAGGAATATGTGTTTTTCTTTTTTTCTCAAGAGAATAACAGGAGTTAGGTTAACCATCATCTGACCAAACGTTTTGGAAACAAGAACGGAGAACCCACGAGAGAACAAGAAAAGATTATCGACCGCAGCACAATAAACAATTACGGTACGAGTACCAACTAAGAAAAAAAAAGGGTCCAAGAGAGTCTATTAACGATATCCCAACAGGAAACCACCAAATCACAGATACTGTTAATGTTAATTTCCCCAATGTTATGAGTAATAGTAAGGTCATGAACTGCTCATTTCTGTGTGTTTGTGATGCCATTTGAAATTGTTACTCAAAAATTAATTAATTACCTCCTTGTGATCCACTGGTACTGAAGGATACAACCTGAGAGCCTCTGAAAGAGCAGCCTGCAAATAATCCATCTTCTTTATCTCCGCCGGCCTAAATATCAATGGACTTCCGCACTCTCCCGTTTTCACCTCCGCTCTTTCACCCACTATGCGGCATATCTCGGCAAGAATTCTCTCCTCCACCGCGGGGTTGTTCTCGAGCAGCCAGAAAAACCAGCTCAGTGCCACTGAAGAAGTGTCTCTCCCAGCGAGTATAAAGTTCACGCAAATGTCCCGTAAGAACTTATCCGAGAATGGTTGTCCCTGCTCATCTTTCAGCCCCATGAACACTGTCAAGAGGTCTGACCTTTGCTTCTTGTCGTCGGATTGCATAGAGAGCTCCTTCTTTCTCGTCCGAATCACATCCTCAGCAAACTCGTCCACTCCTTTTATTGATATCTTGAGCTTCTTCTCCGTTCCCACGTTGAGATACCTCAAGGCCTTCCATATGCATGTCGGCGAGACAAACCGTTGTACCGTGGCTTCGGTCGCGTCTTCAAAGGCTTTAGCAAATGGTATTTCGGGCAAACCAGGGTGTAAGCACCCAGGATCAACCCCAAAAGCTATCATGCATACATTATCAAAAGTTAACCGCAGTAAGACGTCCTGGAGATCAATGGGGAGGGACTGTTCAATCGAGTTCTCCAATACGGGTAAGAGCCTGAAGTGAACAAGTTCAAGCAATGACTCTGTGGTCAATTGCCGGAACTTAGCTGAGTGGAACTCGATACTTGCCGTCTTCCTCTGTCGCTGCCAAGTCTCGTCATCTGCACTAAATATCCCATTGCCCAGAAGATCATCAACCGTGTCCCGGAAAAATGGCCCTTTAGGGAAAATGGGAAACTTGGATTTGAGCAGATGCTCCAAATTACGAGGGTCGGAAGTCACTACACAATTGAGGCTGCTAAACAAAGGGCCTTTGAATCTGAAAGTTCCATTTTGACGGCAAAGAATGTCAGTAAGCCACTCGTACATGTTGGTTCTTAGGCCACCCACCAAGGAAGGTAACATTCCGAGAACCGGCCAAACGGGTAGGCCATGATGCCTCTTTTGCCTTAGCGAATGAATGACTACAAAAACTAAAAGGGCGACGAAAAGCTCAAGAATCTGGATATCTTGGAGGAAAAAGTGCCGCCTGGACATGAAGTTCACGGTGCCAGCAGTGTCATTCGAGGAGGCGGAGGTGAGGTTACAATTGATCATGGTGTTGGAATGATAAGGAATGTGGGTGAATGTACGTAGTTAGTTTAGGGGATGGTGATCATGTATTATAGGAGGTCGTGCTTGTGTTTCTTGGCGTGCATGTTTTAGTCCAAGCGTTATTATTTGGTGAGCTGAAATGTGTAGCCAGCTGCTTTCCTGTGACCAACTGATTTTGTTACTTTTTTGGGCTAGCGTTTTCTGGTACTGTGCACTTTGGGAACAAAGTCTAGGACAAAAGTCGGAATCATGGATCTGTTATTTTCTTGACTGTCAAATTAGCTTGAGGTGCAAAGATGTTGGCACCTTTTGTATGCAAGAGAGTCAAGAGACTATATGTTAAATAGGAGGATGGAAAGTGGGTGCGGCGGATAACCTAAGTGCAACTGTTAAGAAAGTTTTCATTCTTTAAGTTTCCTAATCCACCTTACTATAGCAGTAATGTACCAAAATTAATTATATATGGGGAGGAGGTGACCAACACACGACACGACAAGGCAGCAACCGGAGGGACAAATGGCCTCTAAAACTTTTGAAGCTTTTACGTACCTTGTGTCGGCAGAGCAGCGGAGCCGACCGGCTCCTGCAACGGCCCGAGACGTTCACTTTTCTCTTTTACAATTTCTCTTCCTTTTCTGCGGTAATTTTGAGTTTGTTTGTATTACAACCTCTGTAGTTTGTATCGAGTTCTTTTTAAAAATATTAGGCTTAATTAGTCCACTTGAGTATCCTTTAATCTTAAACTAGTCCTTAAGGTAAGTTCGTCCTAAATTGGTTCGTGTACAATTCTTGTTGTCTTGAGGTGGTCATTTAACTTGTGTAACCCCGCCAATAGAAAAATGGAAAAAAAAGCATAGTTAGCCCTGTATCTATAAAGAAAAATCAATTTCATACCCATAATATCAAAATGACGATTTGAACCTTTATCTTTTGAAAATCATTAATGTAAGCTCCGCCCCAGTCCAAATTAGACGCTAAGTAAGATGAAAAAACAAGAAAAATGACCGAAATTTCTCTCAAAGACAAAATAATAAATAAATAAATAAATAAATAAAAAATTTAAGAAATAAATTAAAAATAAATAGATTATTGAAGGGGTAAAGTCATAGTTAACCCTATAAATATGAACACAAATCAAATTAGTACCCGCTATTTTCAAAACGGTGATTTAAGAACCTTAACTTTTGAAAATTATCAATTCATACCCCTGTCCAAATCAAACGTTAAATCAGAAGGAAAATATGCAAAATAACCAAAATACCCCTCCAAGATAAAGTTACAAAAATATTAAAAAGTTCATTAAAAATAATATTTTAAAAAAATTTGATATATATATTTAAAAAAGTAATATGTTTTAAATAAAACTATTAAAACTCTATTTCAAATAATCTATTTAATTTTAATTTATTTCTTAAATTTTTTATTTTTATTATTTATTTTTTAAAATTTAATATTGGAGAGGCATTTTGGTCATTTTACATGATTTTCCATTTAACTTAACACCTAATTTGGACTGGAGGCGTGAATTGATGATTTTCAAAAGTTAAGGATCTCGAATCGCCTTTTTGATAGTTGCGGGTACCAATTTCAATTTTGCTCATATTTACTAGGCTAATTATGACTTTACCCCATTATTGAAATAGAGTTTTAATAGTTTTATTTAAAAAATATTAAATTTTTTAAATGTTAATTTTTATTTTTAATGAAGTTTTTAATATTTTTTGTAATTTTGTCTTGAAGGGGCATTTTGGTCATTTTACATGTTTTCTGTCTGACTTAATGCCTGATTTGGACAAGAAGCGTATATTGATGATTTTCAAAAGATAAAGAGCTCAAATCGCTATTTTAATAATAGCGGGTGCGAAATTTATTTTCTCTTGTAGGTACTGGGTTAACTATGACTTTTTCCTGAGAAAAAATCTCACATGGCTCACGGGGACACATGTTAACCGATTTTCAATAACTACGTGTCTCCCTTAATTTCCAAATCACCCAACATACCACCTATGACTGAATCCCATTAATTCTACTTCAAATTCTCCTTTAAATATTGAGTTAGTCTTGCTTGACAGAAAGAATTTGAGGTGGAATTAAAATTAACGAAGATTAGTCATACATGGCATGTAGAGTGATTTGAAAATTAATGGGGATACGTGATTTATTGACAAATGGTTCTAACACGTGTCTCCGTTAGCCTTGTTAGATTTTTTCATTTACGGAGTTATTCGAATTGAAAAAATGACCTCCTAAAGACACAAAAATTTTCACAGGGACCAACTTAGGACGAAATTTACCCTAAGAACCAATTTGACATTAAGCAATACATCAGGGATTAGTGGACTAATTAAGCCTAAATATGAAGCCAAATGTAGTCAAGGGCATCAAATCAAATCACACGCGTATTAGTTCCATTATAGATGGGAATTCAGGTTATCAAGTAAGGAAAGTTCTGGTTTGCATAAGAATTCTTATACGCAAAGAAAAGTGGTCAAGTCTTGATCATTTATACTGTGTATAGGTGACTGTATAAATGACTTAGTAGCTGCACTTGAAGGCATCATCTTGCCTAATTCATGAATTGACAACTTCGTGAACTATACCCGACAAGTGTATTACATTGGCCGTTAAGCAATCCCATCAACATTACAAGGAGCTGCTTTAATTATTTGTTTGTCTTCGCGATGTGGTGGAGGAAGAATCACGAACGTCTTGGTTAAGGATTGGACCGCTGTGAACAATTTTGACACTTCTTTTGTTTTTGATTTTTTTTAAACCAGATATATTATATATTGAAACGACAAGACTACAACAAATTACAAAAGCAAAAAAAAAATAATAAGAAACGAAAATAAACAAAAAAGAAGAAATGAGACTAAGGTGTAACTCCATTATACTTCCACAGATCGTGATTAGGAAGAAAAGAGACAGGAACATCTCTAGTGAAGGAGTGGGCAGCTGCCCTGGCTACTAATGATTGAGCCTCTAAGTTGTTGGCTCGGAGAATCTTAGAATGATGAAATAAAGCGGAGAATCTTAGAATGATGAAATAAAGGGATAGAGAGAAGAAATGGATAGAGATTGAGAAGGAGAGATGCAATTTTCTAGAGGAAAAATTTGCAAGCAGAAGATCCTTGAAGCTGGAAAAGGAGAATGCATTCCATCACTAATGCAGAGTCGCCTTGAAAGAGTAAATTTGAGAGCTTCAAATGGGCCGCTTTGACAAGGCCAGATATGCTGATACTGCTTCACCAATTAAAGGATCAGTAGCTTTGGATCTTTGAGTCCAAGCGCGTAGAATGTTACCGTTAGAATGGAAGAGAATAGCCGCGCTCATAGAAAAAGAAGGGCGAATCACAACATCAGATGTCATACGGTAATAGTTTTCGGGAAGAAATGAGTTGCGTGGAACTCTATGAAGAAGTGGTGAAATACTCCATGCAGCTAAGTGCTCCTGCTGAGTGTGTAATATTTGCTGCAGAAGAGCTATAGGTTCAAAAAGAATGTGGTCATGTAGCAGCTTGTTTCTTGCCATCCACAGAAAATCCAACAGTAGAATAAGAGCATAAGAAAAGAAGATGATTAATGGATTCTAAGCTATCTCCACAAAGTAGGCAAGAGGGGTCCCCCTGGAATGAAGATTGCAACTTCTGAGCAATTTTATGACGTGTAGTTAAGATATCCCAAGCCACTGTCCATTAAAGGAGCTTCAAACGTTCGTGCATATTAAGCCTCCATAATTCATTCGAAACTGTTGAAAAATCCCATGACACATGGGAGCATCCACATGTGAGTTTAAATTTAAAAGCTGAAGTTTGAATTATAGTTAGACTGAAGATCTTATGTAGATCTCTATTTGAATTCAAACTTAGCTGATTTCTCTCCTAGGGATTCTCTATGTGAGATTCCTATGTACGTTTATTTAAGAAAATAAACTTAGAGAGAAAAATCGATCGACAAATTCTAAACAGTCTCACAGAGAAGAACTTTATCTCAAGGCATCAAGCTTCCATCTTTTAGCCTTGGATCTGAAAGGTGAAATTCACAATGAGACTCTGGTAGCCTCCTGAACGACTTGAGAGCAGTGTTCGTGATTCGTGGATCGTTGATTGTGGGGCTGTAAGACGAGCGACCAATATTCCAGCAAACCGGCGATTCCGCACAAGGTATTTCGGATACCCACTCCGTTTGAGTAAGATCTAACATTTGTATCAGAGGTAGGTAGCTTGTTTTCGCCCTGTATAATATGTTTTTTTATTTAATCTATGATGATTGAATAACATGTTTGTTTTATTTCGGTTTAATTTGTTTAATATTGAAATATATGTGAGCATGTTAAAACTATGAATACATGATTTAAAATTCATGTTTTAAATCTTTATCTTATACATGAATTTTTTTTTTCACCAAGTATTTGTTTTAACATGAAATTGTTGTGAGCATGTTTAATTTTTTTTTATGAATTCTGTGTATGATATATGACGAGTTCAACATGCAAATATGTCATGAAAATTTGTTTTACATATTCTGAATCGAGATTGCAAATCAGAATGATGATCAAACTCTTTGAATTTTTTGAAATTCAGATGTGTTTTTTTTGGTTCTGCGAAAGCGAAACCCAAAGATAAAAGGAAGAGGTGGTCGGCGGCATGGTGGGTTGCCGCCTCCCACCGACCAGTGCTGTTGGCCGGAGGGTGCCTGGTATGACCGGCGCTGCTCCTGCCAACGGCAGATATGAGGAGGTCTCGGCCTTGGAGGCGGAGACACCTCTAGATGCGTCACACCTGTGTAACACACGGGTGTGAGGGCTGCCAACCGGCGGCCACCAGCGCGCTGGAAGGCAGCGCAGTGGCCGACGGTCGACTGCCAAGCCACCATCTGGCCTAGGCTGGCCGGACGTGGCTGCCGCTAGCCTCCTCCCATCGAAGGGTGCCAAATGGCACCCAGGGCATAAGTTGCCCTGGGTTAGCCGCTTGGGCCTAACGGGTAGGGAAAAAATGCCCTACTCCGCCTATTAGTTGGGCTGTATTTTTAATAAGGGCTCAATTCGTTTGGGCAAGCCTTTTTTTTAATGTTTGGGCTGCTTTTTGTTAAAGGCTCAGAAAGAAAAAGCCCAATACGTTTCAGCTGTAAAAAAAAGGAAGATGAAAAGTTTTTGGGCGCACAGTGGTTCGAAACCCACACGCAAGGCACATAAGGTTATGCGCCTACCACTGAGCCATAGTGAATCATTTTGTTAGGTTAATATTTTTTTGTCTTAATATGGTTGGTAATTTCTGTAAATATGTTTTTAATATTTACTGTTTTGTTTAATTTGTTTAAATAAATGACCATATATTGAGTGCATATCCATATTTTTTTTAAATTATGGATTTTATTCAATGTGCATGTTATAAATTTATTATATTATGTGTATAATTATTTCTAGCATGATTGTGAATATGATTTGTTATTTATTCATAATAAATTGTTATGCAATTGAATTAAATTTGTTTATTTCGTGAATTTTATTTAAAAGTCAATTGAATATTTCTTTCTAACTTACATAGTGGGAGATGATTACTAGCATAGCGAAATTTTCGATCTCATTATGTAGGAAAGAATTTAATGGTCCAGTTAGGATTTTGGAATAAATTTTTTAATTTGTGCTAATGTCAAAATTGTGCATTGAATGTAGTGAAATGACCACAAAAAGTGTAGTTGCTGACCTGACCAAGGGAGAGAAATTGGACGGTACTAATTATGACATGTGGCACAGAAAGATACAATACCTGCTGAATGAACATGAAGTTTTGGAAAATCTGACCTCAAGTATGTCCCAACCTGAAGATGGGAACACTGCCTAACATCGTCGGGACATTGAGGCTCACAAAGCCTGGGCTAAAAAGGATAGGTGCGCTCATTTTACTATGTTAAGCAGCATGCACAACGATTTGATTGGAGAGTTTGAAAACTACTCAACTGCCCAGGAAATGTGGATCCAACTGAAAGCTGCTTATTAGGGTACATCTGCAACTAGGTTGCGTGCTCTTACCTTGAGGTTTGAGCAGTACGTTATGGACCCAAAGCATACCATGACAGTCCATATGAGAAACATGTCTGCCTTGATTCGTGATCTAAAGGCTGCATGTGTTAATCTCACCGATGAGCAGCAAGTTCAAGCTGTGATACGTTCACTGCCAGAGTCCGAATGGGGGTAAATGAAACTTGTGTTGGCTCATAGTGAGAATATCAAGACATTTGTTGATATTTCTCGCCATTTAGAGCTGGAGGCGGAGCGCCTGGGTGCGAACCGTCGACCGCACTTGTTGCCCAAGGTGGGCAACATATGGCATTTAGGGCTAAGCCAAAGCGGCTGAGAAATTAACTGGTACAACAAAGGGTCTTGGGCCTAAATGAAATGTACCATCTGAACCCAAGATGAAATGTTATAACTGTGGTCAGAAGGGTCACTTTGCTCGTGAGTGCACTGAGCCGAAGAAGGTACCATCTGAACCCAACTCTCTCCTTACTTTTGTTTGTTCACATGTATACGTTGCTCACTCGATCCCTGAATGGATTGTAGATACAAGAGCAACCAAACATGTAGCGAGAGATCGAGTTGGATTTGTAGATTACAGAAAACTACCAGCAGACAACCAGTACGTTATTTTGGGTAACTGAACGAGAGAAGAAATATTACGAGTTGGAATTTTTCAACTCAAAATGCGTCTAGGACGTACGTTACTTCTTCATGATGTCCTCTATGCACCTGGTGCTAAATGTAATATTTTTTGAGTTATTTCTATGTTAGACCTTGGTTTCAATTTTCATTTTTATGGGCCACAGATGGATTTTTATTTGAATAAGGCTTTGTATGGACAAAATTTTTTAAATAATGGTTTCTTTATGTTGGATTTAGAACGTTCCTCTATTTCTTACATTGCTGATAATGATGATGTTATTTCTAACTCTGTGAAATGGAATGCTAGACTAGGACACATAGGAAAAGATAGAATGGCTAGACTAGCTAGAGAAGACCTAATGGGGCCTCTCGCTAATGTAAGCCTACTTGTGTGTGAGCCATGTTTAGCCGGTAAAGCATGTAGGAAACCTTTTGGTAAGGCACATAGGGCATCTCATCTTCTAGAATTAATCCATTCAGATATTTGCGGACCTATGAACGTAAAGACACACCATGGCGCATCTTATTTCCTCACCATGATAGATAATTATTTCCGTTTCAGTTACGTTTATTTGATCTCCCATCGCTATGAAGCATTGGATTGCTTCAAGCGTTTTTTGGCAGAGGTTGAGAATCAGAAAGACAGGAATTTAAAAATTCTTCGAATTGATAGGGTTGGGAATATCTATCCACTCAGTTTCAGCAACTGTGTGAGGAAAAAGGTATATGCAGGTAATTAACGATTGCTGGAACTCCGCAACAAAATAGTGTTGTATTAGAAATGGTTAGATCGATGATGGCGCAGGCCAACCTCTCAATATCTTTCTGGGGGGATGCTCTTCTGACTGTTTCCTACATCTTCAACCGAGTACCTTAGAAGTTAGTTCCTAACACCCCATATGAATCCTGGAATGACGCAAAAACTATTTTGGAGCATTTGCGGCCTTGGGGTTCTACAGGATTTGTTCACAGCACTTCCCATAAGTTCGGGAAACTAGGCCCTTGAGCTAACAAACATATCTTTATAAGATACTCTGAAAGCTCGAAGGGATACGTGATGTTTGGTGAACATCCCAAGGGAGGAATGACTGAGATAGAGTCGCGTGATGTCACATTCATTGAGAGTGATTTTCCAGATATCAGTGAAGCAAAGAAAAGTCTTGAACTCTTTGAGTTACAAGATTTTGAAGAGGGTCACATCATCTTCTGGTGCAGGTGGGGATTTTGTATCTCAGCCTGAAATCACCAGAGAGATTTGTAGTGACTTAGATCCTAGTGGGAGTGTACCAGTCAGTGGGAGTGTACCACTAGAGAGTGACTCACAAGGGTTTCAGATACGTAGAAGCGAACATGGAACTATTCCCCATCGTCGATTTAAGATTGAAGGGGAATCTTTCATGTGTGCTCCGTATGACCCTGATGAACCTGATTCGTATAAGGAAGCATTAGCTTCACCTATCTCAAATGAATGGTTGGTTGCTATGTGGGACGAGATAAGTTCAATGGCAAAGAACCAAGTGTAGGAATCAGTTGATCTTCCGCCTGGGCGTAAGACCATTGGAAACAAATGGGTCTTAAAAATTAAGCGCAAGGCAGATGGATCGATTGATAAGTATAAGGCCCGTCTTGTGGTGAAAAGTTATACCCAGAAAGAAGGTTTAGACTATGAAGAGACATTCTCTCTAGTGGTGATAATTGCTTCTATTTGCCTCATTCTAGCTATTGTTGCATCCTTAGATTTGGAACTTTTCCAAATGGATGTGAAAACAACATTTCTCAATGGAGAACTTGTCGAAGAGATCTACATGGATCAACCTGTAGGCTTTGAGGCCCAGGGAAAAGAACGCAAAGTATGCCGGCTCAAACGCTCCATATATGGTCTTAAACAGTCGTCTAGACAGTGGTACTTCAAATTTCATGAGGCCATCACTTTGTTTGGCTTTGAAATGTTGGAAGAGGACCATTGTGTGTATGTCAAGCATACAGGAAAGAGTTTTGTGCTCCTGTCGTTGTATGTAGATGACATTTTGTTAGCTGAAAATGATTTAGACATGATTGTCGCCACCAAAGGGTGGTTGTCCTCTACTTTTGAGATGAAGGACATGGGTGAGACAAATTTTGTGCTTGGAGTCAAGATCTTTAGAGATTGATCTAGGAAGCTTCTTGGATTGTCTAAGGAGACATATGTCAAGAGGATTCTAGAACGTTTCCATATGCATAATTCGAAACCCGTAGGCACTCCAATCGAGAAGGATATACATTGAGCCTTGATAATTGTCCTAAGAGTGATGAGGAAAAGATTAAAATGGCTAGGGTTCCCTATGCAAATGTAGTTGGAAGTCTGATGTACGCTATGATGTGTACTCGACCAGACATTTGTTTTGCAGTACGTTTGGTAAGTCGTTATCAATGTAACCCTGGACCTGTTCATTGGCAAGCGGTTAAGAGGATCTTTCGATATTTGGGTGGGACTTCGGATCTCGTTCTTTGCTGTCAGGGTGGAGATATGAGATTGAGAGGTTATTGTGATGCTGATTGGGCTAGCGACAGAGATGAGCGTAAATCCACTACGGGTTACGCATTCCTAGTTAGTGCAGGAACCATCTCTTGGTACAGCAAGAAACAATCATGTATAGCTTTCTCCACGATGGAGTCTGAGTATTTTGCTTGCTCAGCAGCAGTACAAGAGGCTCTTTGGTTGAGGAGATTATTTCAGCACCTATCTGTTACGGCTCTCGCAGATGAAGGCGTTAAGAGATATAGTGATAGTATGGCGGCTTTAACATATACTAAGGATCCCAAATACCATGGAAAGACCAAACACATTGACATTCGTTATCACTACATTCGTGACATTGTTGCGCGTGGAAAGGTGATCTTACAACATATTTCCACTAGCAAGATGATAGTCGACCCGCTTACGAAGGCTATGCTAGAGATATTTTTCAGACTCATGTTAGGAGTTTAGGACTTCTTAGGATTTGATATATGTTGTTTATAGATATCTCATTTGATATTTTGTAATAAGAGGTATCTTTTGTATTAATGATATTGTTCATTTTTCCATACACATTGTGTTTTAATTGATACTTTGTAGCACACATTGTTGATGTGTCACCGGGTTATAATCGATCCACTCACATGGATGATCACCCCAGCGCTTGGATAGCGAGTGGGATGAGACAAAGTTATTACTTTGGCGCTTAGAAAACGAGCAAGTAATTCTCTTGACGTTTCAGTAACCTGCAAGATTATTTTAAAGAATGTCACCTTAGCTGGGCTAAGATAAGACTTATCAAAGTCGCACATGAAGGATACACGAAACTTCATGAAACCTGAATAAAGCCGAATGTGAGATCTTATACAGGCGCTTGAAGAGCGACTGTAGTAAAAAACTCATATTAGTGCGCCTTCGTGGCGACTAGATCAAGAGTGTGAGTGTGACAAGCCCATTTGAGTGGGATCTCTGCCGTAGCATACATTTCATATTGTATGTGCTATTGCCGACCAATTGAGGGAGTGATGGATGAATCCCTGTTCCATCATTTTGTGAGCCCTTATAGACCTATTGATGGTCTACTCTATGCCCCCCGAACCTGGAACTATGTCATGAAGTGGATACTCGATGACGTTACTTTAGCAAGTTTTCTTAGGACCACGATATATATGGTCTCGCGGAGCATGTCTAGGAAAGTGGTCAAGTAGAAACGAATTGGCTTGATTGTCTGGGGAAGAATATTTTGGATACACACCTTTATTTTATGGCTCATTGTCCTGACGATTATGTCATTTTGTGTTGACACAATCATGAGCATATTATATGATGTGAGATCGAGTGTTGCTTTAAGTTTTGATGCTTATAAGGGATTAAAGGGACTCAATCTAGTGTGATCAAATAGTCTGGGGCATGGAGGAGATATTTTTGAGTGAGGTGCTATGTTGGTTAGATGGTAACTTGATATAGCCCTCCTATCCTATGCTTTCTCGTCCGGTCGCACACTTCATTTCCAGTATGTAAGGATGAAGAGATAAGAGTTCAAATGGAGACAATTTGTAGGGATGACAGTAATGTGGATGAGTGAGAGATGTTGGAAAATCCCATGACACATGGGAGCATCCACATGCGAGTTTAAATTTAAAAGCTGGAGTTTGAATTATAGTTAAACTGAAGATCTTATGTAGATCTCTATTTGAATTCAAACTTAGCTGATTTCTCTCCTAGGGATTCTCTGTGTGAGATTCCTATGTACGTTTATTTAAGAAAATAAACTTAGAGAGAAAAATCAATCGACAAATTCTAAACAGTCTCACAGAGAAGAACGTTATCTCAAGGCATTAGGCTTCCATCTTTTAGCCTTGGATCTAAAGGGTGGAATTCATAAGGAGATTCTAGTAGCCTCCTGAACGACTTGAGAGCAGTGTTCGTGATTCGTGGATCTTTGATCGTGGGGCTGTAAGACGAACGACCAATATTCCTACAACGCAGAGATTCCGCACATGGTATTTTGGATACCCACTCCGTTTGAGTAAGATCTAATAGAAACAATGATGGACCAGTTCCCAAAGTGGATGAACGTCCTGAGGATATTTGCGTATAAGCTGATTTGACCGTAAAGATACCTTTCGTATCAGGAGTCTGCACCAGTTTATCTACAACACCATGAGGTGGTATATGGATTTGGAGAATACTATCAACTGAGGGACTATCAAAAGTGTTATTCAAAAGATTGACATCCCATGTTCGACAAGTAGGGATGATGAAGTGACTAACCATTGAAGCAGAAAATTTAGGCGATGTGACCCACCCCTGGGATGGGGTAGAAAAGATGGAAGGTTTGGAATCCAAGGATCCACCCAAGTTCGAATGGTTGCCCCTGTGCCTATCGAGAAGCAGCACCCTTGAGAAATGCAGGGACACGACTTGAGGATCCCTTTCCAAATCCAAGAGAAGGAAGCTTTACGCTCCACTTGCATAAATTCTGATTTTTTAAGATATTTGACACTTAAACATTTAACACATGTTCTTGGGTTTGGAGAGAGCATTTCCCATCCCATATTTGAGAGATGTGCTATCTTTTTGATCCCCATACCTCCTTCCAACCTAGCAGTGCAAATTCTATTCAAAGAGAATCAATATTTTTGCAAATTGATTGAGGAATTAAGCACGATGACATGCCATAGATGGGAACAGAAGAAGTCATGAACTTTATCAGCATAGCTCCACCAACTTGAGACAAAAGCTTATACCTTTCCAATTTTGACACTTCACTTCTTTTTCTCGCTCTCTTTTTCAGTGGTTTCTGCGTACTTCCGATTAATTATTCAGTGTTTTCTGAGTACTTAATTTGATGAATAAATAACCAAATATTCATGTTACAAATTATTTTAGCATTCGTGGGGTGCTACTCAGATAAATATAGTGCTAAAGCGGGAACCCCTTTTCAAATTCTCCCTGAATCCCCCCTCCTCCCCGCTTCTACTGCGTGTTGCCCACCCAATGTAATATCCCTTAATTTCCGATTAAATATAATTTTATTATACTTTATGAGTAAATTGAAAGATTACATATTGATTATACTTTAGCCCAAGTGTGAGGCCTAACCCCGAACACCGAAGATAAAGGCACAAAGGCCAAAAGCTCACAAAGGAGACCAATTTGATAAATATTCAGAAGATATAAGAGATGTCCTACAATGGGTGCCTTAGGGAGGTTTTATACACCTCCTAAGGGCTTGGGAAGCTAGGCCTTTCCTATACCCTTTCCTTGTAAAGGAAATGTCTAATTGTCATGTGACCAAATCAACCAAGATCTTATTAAGGTTAAAAAGGTAAGATCTTGTAAAAATCCTTCATTCTTCTCCAAACTTTCCAAAGAGAGAACGAATCAATCAAAGGATTGATTTCCCCTTAATTCAGCAACATATAACCGGCCATAAGCTTCCATATAGGGAGCCCTAAACCCTAATTGCCAAATGAGAAATCTCTAATGTGAATCAAGGGTCCAATCTTCCAAAATAGGACCAAGATTGTTTGCTTAATTGACTCACACATATGGAAATGTCTTGACTCAAAAGAAAATAACATAACACCTTTAAATTAGGGGGATTCGACCATATAGGGATCCCACATGCGGTTTACCCTATATGGCCCCTTGTTGCTTCTTTTTGTGGCCACCACATCTCCATCTTGTGGGTTGGTGACATCAAAAGGATCCTTAAGACCTCCCAACTCTATTGGAACAAATCTCCCATATGCTCCACCATGTGTCGATGTATCCAATGGTCATGTGGTGGTGCTACCAAACTTCTCTACTATGCCTTGAGAGCCTTCTCTTATCAACTCTCCATGCAATTTTGCTTTCGCCGTCGTGGCCGATTGCCATGTGGTGGTGTCACCATTGTGCTTTTCCAACCATCTCGAGTCTTTAGGCATCAACTCCTCATATGCCCAACCTATGTCATGCCGAGGCTCGTGGCCTTGGTTGGTGATGGACATGGGCATTTGCCATGCCAAGTTGCCCCTAGGCGTGCCAAGAGCAAACCTTTCCTCTCCTAAGGCATTGTCATGTATGCCTGCAAACCTTGATATTTGGGGTCCTCTAGTGGGGTACTTGTCAAAAACACTGCAATCGACAATACCAACCTCAATTAGGGTCTGTAGTGGCGTTTGTGACCGCTGGGGTAGATGAAACTTTCCCCAGTGTATGAGATAAATGTCACTAAAACCCTACCTCAAAGTGCATATCACGACGTTTGTAAATACCGCTAAAAAAACCTCTGGTGAAAACTTAGAAGCATTTTTTTGGCCTGTACCAGCATTTTTCAACTACCCCTATAGCTTGGTTTTATAATGGCTTGCTGTAATACCTATTGACTCGAAGCTAATGAGTAGAGTTCACCCTCCAAATGTTCTAAGTGATGGTCGAGTGACGGGTTTATGAATGGGTAGTGCACAATGATCGTCCTTACATAATCATCTACAATGCTAATTTTTATAGAATACTTTGAGGGATCATAAGCCTCCTTGAGTTGGTTTATCTCGAGAAAAACCATAACTCCTAATTAACACAAGGTTGAAGATAAAAACTTATTAGATTATCTTTATTCATGGCCTCAAGCTATTAAATAGACTAACAGCCCTAGCAAAATAGGCAACATCTTCTTCTTAGGGAAAAGTAAAATACATGTGCATAATTTAAGCTATAATTTATAAGGAAAACAACAACAAATCTGCAAAATTAAATATAGCTAACTAGTGGGGTAGTGTTGTTCAACCCCGGTGTAGGTGCCAACCTACACCGGATAGACCGGTTTTCAAAAAATTGTCACCTACTCCTACACCACTAAGGGCAAAAACCATCCCCTAGCGGTGACGGTTTCCGGTTAACCTACATTCATATTGAGCCATTTCTTAGCATTTTACGCACTTGGCCCAATGTTTTTTTTTTCTTTTGGTCTTTTGATCACATATCAATAAAATCTAAACTAATGAATCCAAAATTAGTAAAATTAAAATCATCTTAAAATATAAGATAAGAATCTAAAGTCCAAACTAAGAAAAAACAAACGTACAAATGAATTATAAAAGTTACAAACGTACTAATGCATTCAAATGAATTAAAAAAAATTACAAACGTCATGAATTCGATACTTTGGATGTCAAACAAAACCTCTCTACAAGAACCTATTATATAACAAAGCAACAAATATTAGTGTTCATTCATAAGCACCTCCATCAGAGATTCCTAAAACCATCAACTATTAAATTCAAAAGACCTAACAAAAAATTTAACCTAACACTCTGCTATACCGGACCATGCATTTCAAATACCAAACAGTGTATTAACATTTATTTCCAAACAAAGATAAAAGGAATTGAGTTTAAAGATACTTATAATGTAAGACCCCGAAGAAACCCGTGTCTACTTCATTACTAGATGAAGGATTCCATGGCCTATTCTGTATTAAAAGAAACCTTGCTTGGTCAAGGCATGATTTTATGTTAAGAAAATGTATATGTAATTATTTTTGATATTCTAATATGTGATGTTATGATTTAAATGTCATGGATGGAATTTAAATTATATAGTAGCCGATTTCATGTTGCTAGATTAATTGTATATTTTCCTTCAATATTCTTGATTTTAAATTTCTAAGGATTTTCTTATGAATGATTCTGGATTATTAAGATTTGCATGTTGGGCTTAGAAACCTCAAATAATGGGCTGATATTGGGCTACCCATTTATGGACGGTTATTGGATGTAATTGGGCCTTGAAGTTGTGTTTTATGGGCTGCCCAATTACATGTGATGATGGGCCCTTGAAGTGTGATGTTGGGCTGCCATGAGGCTTATAACATTTGGGGTATATTGGGCTTATAATGGCATGCTAATGGGTTGCCAAAATAATCATGGAGATGGGCTTTGGAAAGCATGATATTGGGCTGCCATGAAGCCCATGGCAATGGGCCTTGAAATGGTGTTATTGGGCCTTAAGGAAGTTGGACATTGGGCCTAAGCCCTTAGGCTTATGAATTGGGCTTTAGGATATGATGATGGGCCTTGAATTAAGGGCTTAATGGACTGCCCAATGGGCCATGAAAATTAGATTAATAAAGTTAGATTAGTGGAACTAATCCTATTTAAGTTTCCTAAGCAACTAGATTAGGATAAGTAAACTAGGTAGTTAGAATTCAACCAAATGAACTAATTGGTGGAACAAGCCTTTAAATAAGAGTTGGAATTATGTGGTGGGGGGAGGTACACGTGAAAGACAAAGAAGGATTGAATTTTGTGGTGGGGAGAGTTATACGTGAAAGGCAATAGAGACAAGAGGGAGACAAGGGATGAAAAAGCTGAAAAGTGACATGGAAGAGGAAAAACACCCTTGGCCGAATAGCATGGCTAAGTGCATGCCATTGTCTTACACGCCTATCACCTTTTTTTCCCTTCATTTGTGTTCAATTGGGGTACCTTAGTCGACCAACACATAGCATATAGAGAGAAACACAAGCCAAAGCAAACCAAAGAGAAAGAGAGTAGAACCGAAAGCCAAAGGAGAGAAATCAAGGAGAGGCCAAAACCTTTGAACCAAAAGGCTGAGGTTTGAGCTGCTGTCAAGGGGATTTGTGTAAAGGGAAGAAGGAGGACAAGGAAGAAGAAGAAAGGAGAAGAAGGAAGTGAAGTAAAAGAGGTGTTGTGTAAAGGAAAAAGAGAAAAGAAACAAAGGAGCACTAAGGTAAAAATCGGATCTTGTTCTTCTCTTGATGGCCGAACTCTCTTGTGTATAGATCTTAGAGTTTGAATTGTTTCATGCTTGGATATGGTGAGATCTGGAATGATTAAGAACCTTAGGTTGTTTAGTAGGTGAAAGAGAGGAGAAGCTTGCAAAGGAACAAAGAGAAGGAAGAAGGAACAACAAGGTAAAATATGGATCTCACATTTTTCCTTGCTGACCGAACCCTTTAAGTATTGGGATCTTGGGTTTTTATGTTTTATTTTGATTGGATTTTGATCATGGTTATGTGCAAGTGTTAGATCTGGATATACATGCTTTAGATCTAAGGTTGAATGTTGGAAAATGTAAGAAATGGACAATGAATGTTAGATGAAGTTAGATCTAAACCTATGTTAGGTTTTGTTGGATGTAAGTTGGATATTTCCTTAAATCTAGGGTTGTTGAGGTGTCTAAAGTGTAGATCTGGTCATGTGGTTATGAATAATGAAGATATGAAGTTGATACATGCAAGATAGGTGATAAAATGCAAAGGATATGCATGTTGTGATTTTGGGTATGAAAAATGTGATGTTTAGGTGTATGGCCGAACCATGTGTGCCCTAAATCTTCGAGAATGATTTTATATATGCTTGGATCTGTTGGTTGACCATACTATGTGTAAGTTTAGTAATTTATTGCATGAAAATCAACCTTGAAATGTGAAGAATGCATGCAAAGCAAAAGAATCGAAGAAAACCTAGTAGTGTTGTGATATTTTGGTGTTGGCCGAATAATGCTATGAGTGATAACTTGTGTTGTCTTTCCCTTACTGAGTCTTTTTGACTCACGTTTTTAAAATTGTGTCATTCCAGATGCCACAGGTGAAGAGAGTCAGGAGGACTACCTGACTTAGAAGGACCCAGATGATGTTCTTATTTTTGATTATGGTGACCTGATCGATGAGATCCGTCACTAGTTGGATTTTAAAATATTATATATGTTTTGTATGCAAACTTAATGAGAACCCTGATTATGTAAGATTTAGCTCGAATCCCTCGCGATCTTGTATGTTTCCGCCGTAAGCACGTAAGTAAGTAAGTAAGAATGCTGGAGCTATCCGGAGAATAGCTCGCGGCTGTCACGGTCCCTGTGGGGTGCCGTTCGGGGCGTGACATATAAGGCAATAAAGCTTGGAGATAATAATGGACAACAGGGGAATTATGTGCCAAATGATACTTATAAGGTAATAAAATGGGTAATCGCCACTCAAGTAATCAATAGGTCAAGGAATCGTTTCTGATAGAAGTGTAGAACCAAAATTAGTTATCCGTTTGAGCACTACTTGGAGCAAAACGACGACCTGTATAACTAAAATCAAAGAGAAACATAAAGAATACTCTTTGGACCTCTATAAACATATGTGATAAGACGTACCCTATATATGAATATTCCTTTTATTTGTCACAACCCAGATCCTTCTCCGATACTTCTTTTTCCATTTGGATTTTCAAGTGATTCCACCATACGTGGAGTTTTTACGCTGCCATTCAGAACAATATCATGCAACAATTAACCCTAGGAGAGTATGAAATGGAGCGACGAAAAGCCTTTGACTCGATGCAAACCAGACGCTAAATGCACCCAATTAAAATCTCTCTTACTCATGCCGTGCATTAAGCTCAGTTTTTGGGTGACCAACGGACCCCTTTTCAATGCACATTAAGAAAAATGGTGGATTCACAAAAAAGATCTCATTTTGCCTATGCAAAGACATCAAAATGAACCCCTGAAGGGAGGTTCAAAAATTAAAATTAATAAATGGGGGAACCGGGAATACCCCAGGTTTTTACTAAAATACAATCAGCACCGTACTACAAGAAAAAACACTTTGGGTGACAAAAAAAATTGTCACCCAAAGTACAAATTTCGTCACCTAAGGTTTTGGGTGACAAAACCGGGTTGTCACCCGGTTTGTCACCTAAAGCCTGTCAGCAAAGGTTTTGGGTGATGATTTTCGTGTTTTTTCACGCAAAACCGTTCGAACGGTTTATACCTCGTCCGAACGTTTTGGTGCCATACTGACAAAATTCAAAATCGTCATGCCCAGTACAGTCCAAACCCTTCACATGAGCTGGGCGAACGTTCTCTCTGAATGTTCGCACAGCTCATGTGAACGATTCATCCAATGCGGCGAAAATACATTTTTTCATGCAATAAACGTCTGCACCGTTGTATATTAACATCCGAACGCTTATGTGAATATGTCCGGACGTGTTCATGAAGACGTCCGCACCGTAGTTTCATTATGAAGAAATTTATTTTGTCATCTGAAAACGTGGTTCTAACCTTTACGTATACAGTTCGGACTCGTTGTACGTTGCGCACGTTCGAACGTTTTGGTGTATCGTGCGCACGGTTTCTTATTTTAAGAACGTGTGGACGTTATATACACCGTTCGGACTATATAATTTAAAGCAAAGTGTTCGAAATTCAAGTTATGCGTGCGCACGCTACAACGGTTTTCTATATATTTGGATTAATTTAATTAAAATTTATGGAATAATATAAATATGAATATATTTACTGCTCATAATATAATAAAATTATCTACAAGTATGCAATCGTTATTAAAAGTAAATAAAATATATAATGGATAGGTACTGATAAAATAGTTAAATATATAAATTTACCAAAATTTTCATTTGGGTGTCGAACGAGATTGCATTTGTCTCATCTGCTCCATCAGCTGCTCACTCATCTGCTCCGCCATTACTTGCATCTGTAAATTCAAGTTATCCTCCGTTCTTGTTGTTCCACTAGGTTCTTTTGTTGCTCCTGCATCATCTTTTGGTGCTCTTCGTCTTTTTCCGTTGCTGCTCCGCCATCATCTTCATCAGCTCTTCGTCTTTCTTCCGTTGCTGCTCCTCCATCATCTGCAGATGCTCTCGTATCGTCTGCTCCATATCTGACTGCTTAACCAGAAGCGCTCCATATTCCAGCTGTCTAGCCCTCATATCCTCAATCTGTAATCTGGCCTCCTCCAATCTTCGGGACAAATCAACAGACGATGCTGATGAAGATGATCCAACAGACAGTACTAAACGGCCTAAACCTCGCACGTAACCCGCTTTTGTTCCCAACACCTCAGTGAAGATCTCCAATTCGGTGTATGACTTTCCCTCTGACTCGTGCTGCAACTGTAACACCTCTATTTTTTCTTGGAAAAATAGAAAAGTAGATAAAAATAGTACATATGAAACATAAACGCATACGAATGCATCATTAAAACTAACTTAACAACTTACAAAATTTTCTCGTGCATCTTCTGAAGTCCACATGCCATCCTTAGTAGTATGCGTCTTTTTATTAAGCAACGAAGGACTAATTTCATCAGATTCTGGATTTTTCTATATACCAAAAGAAATATAGAACATGCATATAAAAATATCTAAGTCATTTATTTAAATGATAAAAAATAAAAACGTAAATTTATTACTTACTAACAACGCTCTAGCGCATTGAAAGGACCTCGCTCCTGATGTGTGTACAATCTTCAGCTTAGCTCTATTCTACTTGTTGATTGCACTCCTCATCTGCATTGTACATTTACAATTGGTAACACAATTAAACATATGGCTAAAATAAACGTTCAGATCGGAAAGAAAATCTTTTACCTGAAATTCCTCGCTCGCGAATAAATTACAAACACGAGTCCATTCTTCCTTGTTCATATCGGGATACGGGTGCTCCAACCCCTCTTCTTTGGAATTGAACACCGAGTAATGCTGGAACATTCTATTTTTGTGCATCCTATAAGTTGTGTTCATCTTTGACGTCACAGTGATGCGATCTTCGGCTCGGTCGTAATCTAGTTGGAAGTCATCCTTAACATATATAACAGTTAGAAACGTAAAAAACATTCAACAATTAAAATTTCATAAATTATACTTACCAACACTCGGTTCATCACATACGATTTAACCTCGTCGGGGACCTCCTTCCACTTACTCTTCTCAAATGGGACATGTTGTCGAATGAGCGCACCAATATGGCTTGAGAGCATTGAGGACGCCTTGTCATCACCCCCAGCACTTCCATTAGGATATGTACGGTCAGCTTTCCTCTGGTGCGAGCCTTGAGTAAGGCAATCCCGCGCGTACTACCTCGAACGTGTCTAATTCCGGACGTCGCTACAAATGATGAACAATAAATTTAAAATTCAATTAAGCATAGAGATTTAAAAGTCATAATATTTATTTAAAGATTGACGGGGTAAGATACTTACATGCACAACTACTCTGGGTGCCTATTAGACTGGCTGTGGTAGGGGACGGTTGTGAGACCCCGTTTATTTCTTTTGTCATTTTCTATGTATTAGCTTTAATTTAAATTATGGGGACCATATTTTTTTGCCAATGTATGACCTAAGCTTTATGTTAAGGTACATTAACTAATATGAGATTTTATTTCATAAATTTTTCCTTAAATAATTTTCTTTTCATTATGGAAGTTTTGTGCAAATTTAATTTTATTTCCCTAAGAGCCGAAACATACAAGGTAAGTTTCTCTTATGGATTTATATTTTTCATTTGCTTAGTATATTTCATAATCCATGAAATTAAATTATGATTAAAGATTTATATATATTGGCCGAAAATAATTAAATAGAAAAATCATGAATTTCCTTTAAGTATTTAAATATTTTTGTGTGTCTTTAATAGGTAGCATATATCATCATCATGTGGCCTTAAATAGTAGTTTTGAATTATCATTAGAAATATTAGATGATAAGTTACTAGGCATATGATAAGTTTTAAGAGAGTTTAAATTGATAAGTGCACTTGCTTATCATAGTGATAAGCTAGCATAAAGATAAGCTAGGGAACTTTTTATATAATAGGTTGTTGTGGCTATCGTATAGATAGTCTAGAACCATTATCTTGAGATAAGTTGTCATGCTTATAAGATGATAAACTATGTAATTGAACTAGATAAGCTAGAAAGATTATAGGAGATAAGTTAGGTGACAAAAGCAACTAAGTTGAAAGTTAGGTGAGAAAGTAACTAAGTTAGTTGTATTTTAACCAAACAACATAAATGAACTTAGTGTCAAGGCCATTCACGTGAAGATGCAAGGGGGAATGAAAAGCCATAAAGCTTGTAGACCATGTGGAGAGTAAAGAAGAGAGAAGGTGAGTAATTAAGTGACAAGACAATACAAAGGAAGAGAAATGAGAGAAAAGCAAAGGGAGAAGGAGGAATTCACGTGGGATAGCAAGCATGAGGGGACAAAGTGATGTTGTGAGAGAAAGTGAGAAGAAAAAGGTGAGAAAAGGCCATGCAATGGTCGGCTAAATGCATCCCAATTTCACCCCCCTCTTTCCTTCTTTCTCTCTTGTCATTTTCAACATCACTTGTCATTTTCATTTTCATAATTTCACCTTGGGAGACTCAATTGCTTCATGTGAACTCACCCTCACACTTAGCATTTCAAACTTCACATTTCAATTGCTTTGGCCGAATATCACAACCCTCTCTCCCTCTCTTTTCCTCTCTTGGCCGAATCTTCCCTTTGACAAGGAAATTTAGACAAGGAATCCTTAAAGTGAAACATGGCCGAATGACCTAATAAGTGGAACCCTAATAGCAACCCCATAAATAAGATTATATTTATTTGTGACAAATAATTATAATTAGGGTTATGGCCAAATGGGTTAGAAGATTTAAGCTCAATCATAAAACACGTCATATTAGTAAGAGAAAAACATAGATAATAGGCTTAAAGATTCGGGTTAAAAGAATTAGCAAAACTTTGTGGTGTTAAGTATAGATTGAGGATTTAACTAGGTTGGCCGAAACTTAGGATGGACAAATAAAGCTTATATTTTCGGGTTGCATAGAGATTTAATGTTAAGCTAAGGATTAAGTATAATTAGGGTTAGTAATTGGTGAACTTAAAGACCTAGTTAAATGTATGTAATAAAAGAAAGATTAGGATTTGATTATAGTGCAATTAGCTTGCTAATTAGAAAACTAAGTAAGAATAATTAATAAGAATTTCTATATAAAACCTTGAGAATAATATTATATTTTCAGAAATATATCTTTGGGAAATAACCGATTAAAATACAAATATTTAACTTGCATGAGTATGTACTTAATTCTTAGTACTAATAAGTGTTTGAATCGCTTGTAGGCGATCTCCGTACCTTTATACATTATCAAGGAGACCGAGGTAAGTGGATTGTAAGTGGAACTCGTAAGTGAATCTTACACTTTTATGAAAACTAGAATGACACACTGCATCGATTCATGAACAAGCATGATATTTCGAGCAAGCATGACATGGCATGAGCATTGAATGATTTTTCTAAAGAGAATTTTTATGCAATGATTTATGGAAAGTTTACGAAAAGATAAGTTAAGTCAATGGGCTCTGGTCGGTACCGTACCATCATGGTGGACACCCATACCGAAGGACGAATGCGAGAAGGATGGGTGAATCCTAAGAGGCAGTGCAACCACACTGAAGGACAAGAGAAGGTGTGAGCGTCGTGTCTAGCCATCAGGCCTGGGGCAACTACGGGTCAGCTCGACCAACCCCACTGAAGGACAATGAGAAGGTGTGGGCTTCCAAGGGTCATGTCTAGCCATCAGGACTGGGGCAACTACGGGCTAGCTCGACCAAATGGAAAGTCTCCAAGGGTAAGGTAGACGGTTCCGATGGGAACGCACAACCCAGACTCCAGGGGTTAAATGGAGCGTAAGTAGCCCACAAATTATGAATGAATGATTTTCAAGGGCCTGGGGCCAATTTCAAGAACGAGTTTATGTCTTTACAAGTAAGAGCATATGCATACCCTTGACATGCATGTGCATCATGAATTATGTTTTTTCCATGACAGGCAAGTACAAGTCAAGAGCATGTTTTAAAGTTACGTATTTTCCTTACTGAGTCTTTTTGACTCACGTTTTTAAAATTGTGTCATTCCAGATGCCTCAGGTGGAGAAAGTCAGGAGGACTACCTGACTTAGAAGGAAAAAGATTATGTTCATGTTTTGTTGATTGTGACTTGAAAGATTAGATCCGTCACTTGATAAGTGTTGAACATGTTATGTATATATAAAGTTGCAAGTTTATTGAGAACTTAAATTATGTTATGAGTTGGCTCGAGTCTCTCGTGATCCTGTACGTTTCCTCCATAAGTATGTAAGAATGTATGTAAGAACGCTGGAGCTATCCTGGGGATTGCTCGCGGCTGTCACGGTCCCTGCGGGATGCCGTTCGGGGCGTGACAGTTAAGGTTGTATCCGAGGATCTGAGAGTAGAGCCATGAAACATAGGGAACGAATTAGAACCCTAAACCCTTGAGTATAAGATCTATGTTGAGGGTCAGTTACGTTAAAATTTTAAGTTGAAGTTCTCCTAAGCTGAACGATAACCTTGAAGTGCAGGATGACACCTAGAAGACCATCGAGAGGTCCGGAACCCGAGGCTCAAGGTGTTACCATCGAGGATGTATTAAGGCACATGGCTCAGCTTATTGCCAAGCAGGTGCAACCGGGTGCCAATGTCGAAGGGGCCCGAGGTCGCCCTGAGGGGTGTACGTTTGATCAATTTAATCGCCAGCACCCGCCAGAGTACAACGGCAAAGGTGATACCATTCTAGCAAAAAACTGGCTGGTGGAAATTAAAGAATTGCTCGAGGTCTTGGGGTGTATTAAGGCCCAAAAGTTGAGTTATGCTACTTTTAAACTGCAAGGCGATGCCAAAAGGTGGTGGTAGTCCGAGAAAGTGTTACTGAGTCAGGAGCTGGGACAACAGCCCATAACCTGGGAAAGGTTCCAGCAAGAATTTTTAGACCGTTATTTCCCAAGAACAACTCGGGAGGCGAAAGCAAGGGAGTTTGCTACCCTAACTCAAGGTGCCATGACGGTGGAGCAGTATGCAGGCCGATTCATGGAGCTGGTGCGGTTTGCCCCGTACTTGGTGCCAGATGAAGATAGAAAGGCCAGAAAGTTCGAAGGACTTCACCCACGGGTCTATAGTCATAACCTTAAGACCCTGGCCGAGGTGATAGAACGGGCGGTGATCGTGGAGAGAGGACTGCAGAGAATAGCGGCTTATCATGAGCAGCAGAAAAGGAAGGCTCCTTCCAACCCAACAACGCCGCAGATGCCCTGGAAGAGAAGTAAGCTAGAGTCATCACAGAGACAGCCTCAGAGGCCGAACCAGAGGCCGAATCAAAAGGCCTAGTGGAGCTCAGAATGTCGGAGGGAACCAATTTCCCCTGTGTAACAAGTGCAATAGGAGACACCCGGGGGAGTGCAGGCAGGGCGTATGCTTCCAGTGTGGAAAGCCTGGTCACTTCGCCAAAGATTGCAAAAGTGTCAGCGGCTCAAACCAAGCACCCCGACCCCGCAGCAGAACAATGTAAGGAGGCAAGGAGGCCCAACACAAGTGAGGTTATATGCATTGACTCCGGAGGATGCGGAGAATCAGAACCGAGTGGTGGCAGGTAAGTTGCCTTTGCCCCAGGGGGAAGCCCTAGTTCTGTTTGATTCAGGGGTCACGCATTCATTCATTGCATCAGCATATTGCAAGACACATGCCTTACCCAGTGAGCTGTTAGATTGTGATGTCCTTGTGTCGAGGCCCATTGGGGGAAGAGTCGAATGTAGCAGGATGGTGAAGGACTATCCGATAGAAGTAGAAGGGCAGGTCATGTTGGCCGACTTGATAGTCATGGAGATGGGAGGATTCGATGTCATCCTAGGCATGGATTGGTTGTCGAAAGATGGTGCCAATATTCGGTGCTATGAGAAGAAGGTCTTGTTCCAAAAAGATGGGAGACCGGAGTGTTGTTTTACCGGTATGAAGAAAATGGAACGAAGGCCAGCAATTATTTCGGCCTTGCTAGCTAAGAGATTGTTGCAAGGAGGGCATGAGGGAATCTTAGTCTGGGCAAGTGATACGCTGAATGATACGCAGAATGAGGTTCCTGCGTTTGATCAAACCCCCATAGTGAGTGAGTTTCCGAAAGTATTCCCGGAAGACTTAACGGGGTTACCGCCAGGTAGGGAGGTGGAATTCAATATTGAATTGGACCCTGGGACAGTCCCAATTTCCAAAGTGTCGTATCGAATGGCTCCAGCAGAGTTGAAGGAGCTGAAAGTCCAATTAGAAGATCTCTTGGAGAAGGGATTTATACGGCCAAGTGTGTCGCCTTGGGGAGCACCGATCCTGTTTGTAAAGAAGAAGGACGGAAGTCTCCGGATGTGCATCGACTATAGGGAGCTGAATAAGGTGACCGTAAAGAATAGGTACCCGCTGCCTCGCATTGATGATTTGTTCGATCAATTGCAAGGGGCGCAAGTGTTTTCAAGGATCGATTTGAGATCGGGTTACCACCAGTTGAAAGTTAAGGAGGGAGATATACCCAAGACGGCCTTCCGAACCCGATATGGTCACTATGAATTTTTGGTGATGTCATTTGGGTTAACAAATGCCCCGGCCGCATTCATGGACTTGATGAACAGAGTATTTAGGGAGTTCCTGGATAAGTTTGTGGTGGTGTTCATAGATGATATACTGATCTATTCTCGGAACCAGGAGGAACATGAGGAGCATCTCAGGATTATTTTGCAGATCCTAAGGGAGAAGAAGTTGTATGCTAAATTCTCCAAGTGTGAATTTTGGTTGCAACAAGTCCGATTTTTGGGACATGTAGTGTCGGGAGAAGGGATTGCTGTGGATCCCGGTAAAGTTGATGCGACATTCAAATGGCCAAGGCCTACAAATGTTAAGGAGTTTCCTGGGGTTGGCAGGATACTATCGAAGGTTTATCAAGGGGTTTTCAAAGATAGCCATGCCAATGACCTCGTTGACCAAGAAGAACGTTAAGTTCGAATGGACAGACGAGTGTGAACAGAGTTTCCAGACGTTAAAGGCTCATCTAGTTACTGCCCCGGTGTTAGCATTGCCCTCAGAGCATGGGGAGTACGAGATCTATACGGACGCCTCGAAACAAGGTCTTGGGTGTGTTTTGATGCAAGACAAGAGGGTCATAGCCTATGCATCTAGGCAATTGAGGCCCCATGAGGTGAATTACCCCACTCACGACTTGGAGTTAGCTGCAGTCGTGCATGCTCTGAAGATATGGAGGCATTATCTCTACGGAGTTAAATACGAAATATTCACAGATCACAAGAGCCTCAAATACTTCAACACTCAAAAGGAGCTGAACATGAAGCAACGACGCTGGTTAGAGTTGATTAAGGACTATGATTGCACCATTAGCTACCATCCTGGAAAAGCTAACGTGGTGGCTGATGCCCTAAGCCGTAAGTCGGCTGAAGCAAGTGTCGTGGAAGTGGTAGCGAAAGAGATTATGAAGGATCTAAAAAGGGAGGAGATTACACTTGTGTTGGCAGATCAGTATGTTTCCATCGTTGGGTTCTCATTGCAACCATCGTTGGAGGAGCGAATTTGCGAAGCCCAGAAAAGCGATGCGGTGATAGCAGGAATTAGGGAAAGGATTGAGAAGAAGAATAATCCTGACTTTGAAGATAGGGATGGAGTGTTGAGGTACCGGAACAGAATTTGTGTCCCTAGTGCTGGGGGAATCAAGGATTTGATCTTAGCAGAGGCGCATACTACGCCCTATACCATCCACCCAGGAGGAACAAAGATGTACCGGGACATCAAGAAAATTTATTGGTGGCCGAATATGAAGAGGGAGATTGCGGAGTATGTCGCTCGATGTCTGACCTGTCAGAGAGTGAAGGCAGAGCACCAGAGGCCAGCAGGGACGTTGAAGCCTCTAGAGATCCCGGAGTGGAAGTGGGAAGGAATAGCCATGGATTTTGTTGTAGGGCTACCACGAACGACAGCTGGCTACGATGCAATATGGGTAGTTGTGGACCGATTGACCAAGTCAGCCCACTTTCTGCCCATTAGGGTGAAGTTCACCCCAGAGAGGAGCTGAAGTTTACCTCCAAGAAATTGTGAACTCCATGGTATACCGAAGAGTATAGTGTCGGACAGGGATCCAAGATTTACTTCGAGATTTTGGAGAAGACTACAGGAATCCCTGGGCACTGAATTGAACTTTAGTACAGCTTTCCACCTGCAGACGGACGGCCAGTCTGAGCGAACCATTCAAATTTTTAAAGACATGCTTCGAGCATGTGTCATTGATTTCAAAGGCAGCTGGGCTCAGTATCTGCCATTAGCAGAGTTGGCATACAACAACAGTTTCCAATCGAGTATTGGCATGGCACCATACAAAGCCTTATACGGGCGGAAGTGTTGGTCGCCATTGTATTGGGACGAAGTAGGAGAAGGAAGACTATTGGGGGGCCAGAGATAATCTTGCAGACTAAGGAAAAGATTCGGTTGATCAAAGAAAGACTTATTACGGCCCAAAGTCGACAAAAGAGTTATGCGGACAATCGAAGAAGGGAGTTGACCTTTGAAGAGGGAAGTAAAGTGTTTTTAAAGATTTCTCCAACGAAGGGGGTAGCACGATTCGGAAAGAAGGGGAAGCTTCAACCCAGGTTTATAGGACCCTTCGAGATCCTGGAGCGCGTTGGACCGGTGGCGTATAGATTGGCAATACCGCCATCCATTACAGGAGTCCATGGTGTATTCCATGTGTCGCTCCTACGCAAGTATGTATCTGACCCCACTCATGTTTTGGAATATGAACCTTTGCAGATTAAGGAGAACCTTACCTATGTTGAAGAGCCAGTAAGGATTCTCGATAGAAAGGAGCAACATTTACGGACGAAAGTAATACGACTTGTAAAGGTTCTGTGGAGAAACCATGGGGTAGAGGAGGCATCCTAGGAGTTGGAAAGCGATATGTATGAAAAGTACCCCCAGTTGAGAGGAGATTGATAATTGAATATAGCTTCCCTTTTTCTTGAATTGACTGCTATGGATTGATTGTGCGATGTCTACTATTTATGATTGATTCCTTTGCATAAAGAATTGTTAATTCTTTGTGATATATGTTGATATTTTATATATGCACATGACTGACCATTATATTATGATGTCAGATGCCACCGAGTAGTCGACCCCCACGTTCCCAGCAGTCGGGCACCCCTTCTCAGAGAAGGATGACGGCACGCGAGTACCGCAATTTGTTCCGAGTCAACCCTAGATCTCAGGGTTCGACGAGACCGTCAGAAAGCCATGTGGCTCCGACTCACGCATCACATGAAATCGATAGAGGAGACCCGAGGAGAGCATACCAGACTCATGTACCCTATTGGCAAGAAGGTATGGCGGGGACATGCCAGCCCCCGCCACCTCCGGCAGCAGACCAACCTGGACCCTCCAGGTGGGGTCAACCCTTATCCCCAGATTGCTCTGGATACCTGGAAAACATTTATTGGCCGGAGTCGCCAATAAATGACATTACTTTGAGAACGGTTTTACCATAAAATTTTGAGGATCCAGAGGAGGATCCCGAGGAGGAACCTATGGAACAGAATCCAATGCCTAATGAAACAAGAGAACGACCTCAGGAAGACCCTAGGCGACATAACCCGAGACATGAGTGTACCCCTAGGCGATGTTCTGAGAGAAGACATCGTAGAAGAGTTAGAGCTCAGGATGCTACATCTGAGACCTATCTTTCCTCACAAGAAGTTGAATCTAGACCTAGGTATCGTGGACCACCCGAGAACATAATCCATGACCCTAGTGTAGATGAATTGAACCAAAGAGCTAGATCACAATCTTGGACGGGGAGTAATTCCCCAGATCACATTTATCAGGGGGAAATTAGTAGTGGGGCAAGCACGAATGTTCGCCCCTACCCCTATGGTCCTGCACCTTCGCAGTCAGGACAAAACTATTGGTGGTAAGGAAATTCCGAGGTCGGAATTTTTATAAGGAGGGGAGGATGTGAGACCCCGATTATTTCTTTTGTTATTTTCTATGTATTAGCTTTAATTTTAAATATGAGGCCATATTTTTGGCCAATGTATGACCTAAGTTGTATGTTAAGGTACATTAATATGAGATTTTATTCCATAAATTTTTCCTTAAATAATTTTCTTAGTTGTGACATAAGCACACTTGCTTATCATAGTGATAAGCTAGCATAATGATAAGCTAGAGAACTTTTTATGTAATAAGTTATTGTGGCTATCGTAGAGATAGGCTAGAACCATTATCTTAAGATAAGTTGTCATGCTTATGAGATTATAAGCTGTGTAATTGAACTAGATAAGCTAGAGTGCTTATAGGAGATAAGTTAGGTGACATAAGTAACTAAATTGAAAGTTAGTTGTGAGAGTAACTAGAAAGTTAGTTGTGAGAGTAACTAAGTTGGTTGAAATGTAACCAAACAAAATAAATGAGCTTGTGTCAAGGTCATTCACGTGAAGAGCATGGAGATTTGAAGAGTTAAAAGCTTGTGGACCAAGTGAGTTGTAAAGAAGTGATAAGAGAGCAATTAATTGACAAGACAATACAAAGAAAGAGAAATGAGAGAAAAAGCAAAGGGAGATAAAGCTATGGATGGTGAAGTTCACGTGAAGATTTAATGAGAAAGGAGAGAAAATCAAATGCAAAGGCATGGCTTGAGGGGACAAGAAATGATGTGAGAGTAAGTGAGAAGAGAAAAAGGTGAGAAGACCATGCTATGGTCGGCTAAGTCCATCCCCCATTCACCCTCTTTTTCTTCCTTCTCTCTTGTCATTTTCAACATGTCATTGTCCTTGTCATTGCAATAAATCACCTTGGGAGACTAAATTGCTTCATACGAATTCACTTCACCCTTTGGCATTTCAAAACTTCACACTTCAATTGTCTTGGCCGAATACCCCATTCCATTCCAACTCTCTCTCTTTTCCTCTCTTGGCCGAACCTCTCCCTTAAGATCAAGTCTTGCTCTTTTCTTCTTGCAACCAAGTCATTCCTCTAAAGTCTTAGTTTGTTTCCTTTCCTTGAGGTGACCAAATCTTCCCCTTGTGCAACTCAATTCTTCTCTTAGAAATTTCTACTCACTTAGCCACTTTTTCCTTGTTGGGATTTAACTCACTTCCTTGGAGCTAAATCATTTCAAGTTTACCTTGTTTCTCCCCACCATAAAAACCTAACTTAGCACCTTATAATCAAGCTTGGAACCATTCCAAAAGGGTGAACAAAAAGTTTGGGTGAAGGAAGGATCTTGGTGAAAATTTGGTGATTAGTGGAAGGTAGAGGTAGGCTTGATTTTACATAATGTTTTTGCTTACATTCTTTATAAGTTCTAACCTAAGGTATTCTATTGTGCTAGGTACTCAAGATTGTGTTTAATCATCAAGGTAAGGCCAAAAATGTGGTCGTTAGTTCTAAGATTGATGTTGGCCGAATATCTCTTGGTTGGATTTGAGTTGATACCTTGATTTTGTTAGATCTTGAGTTTATGAGACCAACCCTAAGTTATAATGTTAGATCTATCTATATGAGCATGAGATCTGTACTTAAATGTTAGAAAGATATTAAAGGATGAACAATGCATGCTAGTATGGTCTTAAAATGCAAAAGGTATGCATGATGCAAGTTTTGACATGAAGGGTTGTTTTGGATGGTGTTGGCCGAATCTCACATGAGTAGGATCTCCAAATTTAGTTTTGTTAAATATCAATTTGATGAATGGCCATGATATGGGTAAAGTTTGGTGAACACATGCATATAGGCTAGTCTTGAAATGTAGTAGGATGCATGCAAATCGAAAAGCCTAATCATTCTATGAACATGTGTGTTGGCCGAATATGATATTGTGCTAGATCTAGAAATTGTTTTGTGATTGGTAGATCCTAGGTTGTGAATCTGAAAATGGAGGATGAGATCACCATTGGAGAAGAAAATTTAGACAATGAATGCTTAAAGTGGAACATGGCCGAATGACCTAATAAGTGGAACCCTAATAGCAACCCCATAAATAAGATTATATTTATTTGTGATAGATAATTATAATTAGGGTTATGGCCAAATGGGTTAGAAGATTTAAGCTCAATCATAAAACACGTCATATTAGTAAGAGAAAAACATAGATAATAGGCTTAAAGATTCGGGTTAAAAGAATTAGCAAAACTTTGTGGTGTTAAGTATAGATTGAGGATTTAACTAGGTTGGCCGAAACTTAGGATGGACAAATAAAGCTTATATTTTCGGGTTGCATAGAGATTTAATGTTAAGCTAAGGATTAAGTATAATTAGGGTTAGTAATTGGTGAACTTAAAGACCTAGTTAAATGTATGTAATAAAAGAAAGATTAGGATTTGATCATAGTGCAATTAGCTTGCTAATTAGAAAACTAAGTAAGAATAATTAATAAGAATTTCTATATAAAACCTTGAGAATAATATTATATTTTCAGAAATATATCTTTGGGAAATAACCGATTAAAATACAAATATTTAACTTTCATGAGTATGTACTTAATTCTTAGTACTAAGAAGTATTTGAATTTGCTTGTAGGCGATCTCCGTACCTTTATACATTATCAAGGAGACCGAGGTAAGTGGATTGTAAGTGAATCTTACATTTTTATGAAAACTGGAATGACACACTGCATTGATTCATGAACAAGCATGATATTTCCAGCATGGCATAGCATGAGCATTGCATGATTTTTCTAAAGATAATTTTTATGCAATGTCGTATGGAAAGTTTATGGAAAGATAAGTTAAGTTAAGGGGCTCTGGTCGGTACCGTACCATCATGATGGACACCCACACCGAAGGACGAATGCGAGAAGGATGGGTGAATCCTAAGAGGCAGTGCAACCACACTGAAGGACAAGAGAAGGTGTGGGTGTCGTGTCTAGCCATCAGGCCTGGGGCAACTACGGGCTAGCTCGACCAAATGGAAAGTCTCCAAGGGTAAGGTAGACGGTTCCGATGGGAACGCACAACCCAGACTCTAGGGGTTAAATGAAGCGTAAGTAGCCTGCAAATTATGAATGAATGATTTTCAAGGGCCTGGGGCCAATTTCAAGAACAAATTATGAATGAATGATTTTCAAGGGCCTGGGGCCAATTTCAAGAACAAGTTTATGTCTTTACAATTAAGAGCATATGCATACCCATGACATGCATGTGCATCATGAATTATGTTTTTTCCATGACAGGCAAGTACAAGTCAAGAGCATGTTTTAAAGTTACGTATTTCCCTTACTAAGTCTTTTTTACTCACGTTTTTAAAATTGTAGCATTCCAGATGCCTCAGGTGGAGAAATTCAGGAGGACTACCTGACTTAGAAGGAAAAAGATTATGTTCATGTTTTGTTGATTGTAACTTGAACGATTAGATTCGTCACTTGATAAGTGTTGAACATGTTATGTATATACAAAGTTGCAAGTTTATTGAGAACTTAAATTATGTTATGAGTTGGCTCGAGTCTCTCGTGATCCTGTACGTTTCCTCCGTAAGTATGTAAGAACGCTGGAGCTATCCTGGGGATTGCTCGCGGCTGTCACGGTCCCTGTGGGATGCCGTTTGGGGCGTGTAAAAATCACTCCTCTAAAGTTCTAAGTTTGTTTCTCTTCTTTAGGTGACCAAATCCCCCCTTTGTGCAACTCATTTCTCCTCATGGAAATTTCTATTCACCTAGCCATTTTCCCTTAATGAAATCTAGCTCACTTTCTTATAACTAAATCATTTCAAGTTTCAAGCATTGCCTTGTTTTTATTTTCCCCACCATAAAACCCCCATGTTAGCACCTTGAAGACACATATCTCACCCTCTTGGAATCATTCCCAAAAGGTGGAACCGAAAGTTGGAGTTAAAGAAGGATTTGTGAAAACCGGGTGTTCTAAGTGAAAGGTAGAGTTAGATGTGATATTCACATGTTATATGTTGTTTAAGTTCCTTATAGTTCTGACCTAAGATGTTTGACTATGCTAGGTACACTCCTTTTGTCAAGGCTTGTGTTCAATCGTCAAGGTGAGGCTAAAAATTGTTGTTAGTGCTAAGTATTGATGGTTGGCCGAATGTATCTTGGTTGGATCTTGAGTTGGTGCTTTGATTTTGTTAGATCTTGAGTTTAGAAGACCAACCCTAAGTTATGATGTTAGATCTAGCTATATAAGCATGAGATCCGGACTTGAAAGTTAGAAAAAATGTAAAGGAATGCATGTTGCAAAGTTTTGGCATGAAGGGTTGTGTTGGTTGGTGTTGGCCGAATCTTATATGTATTGGATCTTCAAATATAATTTTCTTAAGTGTCAATTTGATGAATGACCATGATATGTGTAAAGTTTAGTAAACATATGCATATAGGCTAGTCTTGAAATGTAGTAGGTTGCATGCAAATCGAAAGAACTAAGGAAAACCTAATTATTCCATGAAAATGGGTGTTGGCCGAATATGATGTTGTGCTAGATCTTGAAGTTGTTTTGTGATTTGTAGATCCTAGGTTGTGAATCTGAAAATGGAGGTTGGGATCACCATTGGAGAAGGAATTGTAGACAAGGAACACTTACATTGAGGCATGGCCGAATGATGTAGTGAAGGAAACTCAAATGGCCAAACGATTAGCAATTTAAAATGCAATTTCATGTGATGTATAAGTAAAATTAATATTATGGCTAAATGAATTAGAGGTTAAAACGATTATCAAGGCCTTGTAATGTTAAGCATGGATTAAGGATTCAATTAGAATGATTTAGTGTTGGCCGAATCCTATTTAGGGCAAAGTGAAATGTAATTGTAATGAGATGAATATCAAAGCTAAGGATTAGAGAAGCATTGATCATATGAAGAGAGAAAATGAAATAGGAGAATGCCAATATGTCAAACATGCATGGAAGAGGTGTTAAAGAAAAAGATATGAAAACTTAATCACATGATATTAAGATCTATGGCTCGGGTTGGATAGAACTTGGAGATCAAGCCACGATTTAGCCATGATTAGGGTTGGAAAATGATGAACTAGTAAGCTATTAAAGACTGGTCTTGATACATGAAATAAAGAATATGTGAAGCTTGAATCAAAGCATGAATTAGCTTGTTGTATGGAGTCTTGAATAAGATATGAAAAAGGATTTGAATTAAGCCATGTAATTTGGTTAATAATTAGGGCTCTGGTCAGTAGCTTTAACTTAAAAGAATTGATGAGAATTGAACATGAATAAAAGGTTCAGATGCAAGTAAGGTAAAATGGCCATGAATTAGTCAAAAGATGTTGGTTAATTGGATAGGTCAGCGAGTGTAGGGCCCTAATACCAAATTAGATTCATTAAGAAAAATGTTATCTAACTCAAGTGAAATAAGTCATGTGGTATCAGGATGCTCTTATAGCATGAATTGGGGTACATTGATGCTTATGTGAACTCGAAGGAGCATGACATTAGGTTGAATCCTATAGATCTTGGCAGCACCTCTATAGTGCATCTTTTGAGGTTTGATTGATGAATATGATGATCATTAGTCCATGTAAAATAAGATCGTAAGTGTAGAGCAAGAATTCAGCGATAAAGGTTGTTGTTTTGGATCATTGGTAAGGTTGAAGCATTAAAGATCCGATTTTGGATATCGAGGTTATTAAGAAGATGTTAGAAAAATCGAGTCAAGCTACCTAGAAGTTCACCTACCTTGGAGTTGGTTGAGATGTATGATGTTTGTTATATACAAATTGATTTATGAAAGTTAAAATACTTACAAGAATGGGAAGTCAAATGTTGCAAGAATTTCATGTATAATTTCACGTAAAGTTTCGGATATGAACTTTGAAACTAAGATAATGCATGATACGTTTGTATGCCTTGTTGAATGTTGATAACTAAGCATTGGAGTATCGCTTGTAGGCGAAGACCGAACTAAGTGCAATAAGTGCAAGGAGTACAATAAGTGGAACTTGTAAGTGAATCTTACCCGATTTTGAAAACTGGAATGATACATTGCATGTTTTATTGTGCATGACAAGATGTTTTTAATACAAGTGACATGTATTGTGCATAAAGAATGTTTCAAGTACGCATGATGTTTCGAACATGTCATAGCATGATCATTTGCATGAACGCATGAGAGACGTTTTGATGCAAATGAAATTACGATGTTTTCAAGTGTGGCATGTCATGTTCATTGCATAGAAACATGAAAGGTTGTTTTATGCGAATGAAAAGAGTACGTATGTTATGAGACTTGATTTGGGGCTTTGGTCGGATCCGTACCAAGTTAAGTGAGGTTCATCATCCATACCGAGGAACGTTGATCGAGAAGGATGGATGGATGGAACCTAGGACGCCCATGCCGAAGGACGAATGCGAGAAGGATGGGTTAGTCCTTGAGGTATGTGCAACCACACTGAAGGACAATGAGAAGGTGTGGGCCTCCAAGGGTCGTGTCTAGCCATCAGGCCTGGGCAACTACGGGCTATCTCGACCAGATGAAATGTCTCTAAGGGTAAGGGAGACGGTTCCGATGGGAACACACAACCCTGACTTCATGGGGTCAAATGGAGCGAGCCCACAGTAAGAGATGAAATGTATTTGAAAAGGCCAAGAGTGGCAAGAGATTATGAATGTAATTGAAAAGGCCAAGAGTGGCAAGAGATTATGAAATGCATTTGAAAAGGCCAAGAGTGGCAAGAGATTTTGGCGCATGACATGGGCATCACGGAGCATGCATATGCATCATGGTTTTATGCACTATCTCACGATTTACAGTTATGCATTTCTTCTCTTGACTCTACAGTGCATCAAAGTAAGTATGTTTTAAAGCCATAATTTATCAAAGTTCATGTTTTAAACTGTTGTTCCTTACCGAGTCTTTCGAGTCATAGTTTTTTAATCGTATCATTCCAGATCCACAAGAAAAATCGGGGAGCAGAGGATTGTCTCACGTAGAAATCCTAGAAGTTCGGGAGTTGGAGTCGGAACTGGTGAACTCCAAGTTAGCACTAGTGAGTGCTGGTTTGATTTGAGTGGCAGTATGTTGCCCTATCACGTTTTGTATAAGTTTGCGAACAAGATGCAATGTAAAGACTTTTCTGAAGGGGTTATGTTCATTGAGCTTGTATCTCAGCCAACATGTGGTTCCTGAGTGAGTCTTCCGATGTGTATAGAAAAAAAAAATTCCGCTCTAAGAGTTAGTGTAAGCGCTGGAGTGTTCCCGGGGAATGCTCGCGGCTGTCACTAACCCCTTCCAGATAGAGTCGGGGCGTGACAACGGTAATTCATTTCTATCCCTAAGCAAAGGACCCGACACTGCTAGTGTACCCAGACTACTCTCAGCTCGAACTGATGAATCGCACCGCAAACGTTTCCCTCCCGCTGGCATGACATCGACCTGTGACCAAATAAATCAATATTAGAGAAAAAATACACAATGAATTATGTTACTCAAAATGAATAAACAATAAAAATGCAAAAATATGATCGCAAATTTAAATGAAACGATAAATTTACTTTAGTCCTCGGAGTAATATTCTTCAGAATCACTACAATCTTCTTCTACTTTACGGTGTTGTGGACCCCTCTCATCGGTTACCAGCAGATAAGCCTCGATGTGATTTCTAGTCAACGGGATCATGTCAGATGAGCTAAAGTCCATAAAAAGCTCAATAGACTCATTCTCCTGGTATGCTTCACGGTTTGACGGTCCTTCTCCATCTTCACTAGCTTCTTCTTTAATAGGTGGAATATCATACGTGTTTCTAAGGGTAATCTTTTGAACAATCTTCCAGTGGCCGCCCAACTTCATATCATCGATATAAAACACTTGATTCCCCTGAGAAGCTAGCACGAACGGCTCATCTTTGTACCACTTTCGGGATGTGTTAATACTAACAAACCGACAACTTTTATCAAGACCTAAATTTTGAGTACTCAAGTCAAACCAGTCACATTTTAGTAAATAAACTAAATCCCCCCGCAAATAACGTGGCCGTAAAAATCAACATCTTCCCCATCATGGTCCCCCGGAACAACCACACCACTATTCTGAGTGTTACGAAACTGTTCACGAAAGACCGTGTGAAACCTAACCCCTTTCACTACACACCCAGAGTAACAAAGTGTCCGCTGATCCGAACCGGATGCTAATGCATACAAGTCTTCAGAGATCGAGCCCGGATTTTCGTTGCGCATAGTTTGAATCTAAAATAGTAAACGCGTGTTAAGTATTAATCTAACACATAATGACCGATTAAAATTAAACATGTAATAGTCTATACTCCAGTTACTTCTTCAGGCGCTACTCTATACTCTTTTTTCCCGTCAAATATGTCGACATCATACCTCCACCCATGCGTAGCGGACAAATACCGGCGATGTCCCAAAAAACAATGTTTGCCCCCATGTTTCAACCAAAATGACATTGTGTTCGCATTGCAATTAGGGAATGCTAACCGTCCTTTCGTACTCCAACCCGAGAGATTACCATAAGCCGGAAAGTCATTTATTGTCCAAAGCAAAGCAGCATGTAACTTGAATGAACTTGATACGGCCGCGTTGTCACGCCCCGAACGCTAGCTAAACGAGGCTAATGACAGTCGCGAGCATTCCCAACAAGGAACGCTTAAGCGTACTCACTAAACATCTTGCAGCGGAATGTCATAACGCCTCAATATTTAAAAGAAGCCTTAGTCGCTAGCTCTTAACATATATACGAACATTAGAACATGATTCCCATTGATAACTTAAAGTAGTAATAACATGGTCTCGCAATAACAACCAGTTGAAAACCTTAACCTATTAAGCCGAATAACCCATGACCACCACACCACGGAGGCTCATGCCGACTCTTACAAAAATTATCTAAACCATTACTAAAGTAAGCAAAAAGGAAGAGACATTTTCGCCAATCCTTCTCCTAGGGTTCAAGGTCCCCCTTCTTAAGATTCCTCCCCTGAAACATTATCTGGAATGATACAGTTTAAAACTGTGAGTCGAAAGACTCAGTAAGAAGTCAAAGCTAAAACATGGATTTGAAATCACAGTTTGGAAGCATGAACTTGAAACCGAAAGCATGCACTTGAACTTAAATTCATACGCATGTGGACATAAGGTAATTCATGTATGATCATTAATTGTAATGCACATGTATGCTTCATGTTTGCATATGCACATGCACTTTCTCTCGAAACCGACACTTATTCTTGTAACTTTTACTTTTGGAAAATCATTCCAATTATTAACTGATGGGCTACTTGCCCGCTATTTACCCCTGACATCAGGGTTGTGCGTTCGCGTTGGAACCGTCCCCTATTTCCCTTGGGGACCCTACATATGGTCGAGCTAGCACACCTTCTCGCATTCGTCCTTCAGTGGCTAGACACGATCCTCGGAGGTTCACACCTTCTTGCAAGCATCCTTCAGTGTGATTGCACAACCTCCTGGGCTACCCATCCTTCTTGCAAGCATCCTTCGGTATGGGTGACCTAGGTGACATCCACCCTTCACGTAAACGTCCTTCAGTATGGATGCACCTTCTTAACTTGGTACGGTACCGACCGACTTGGGTTCATTAACTAACTTGTCATAAAAATTGTCGTAAAGTATCATAAAAATGGTACTTTCATTTGCATAAAATTTCTCCTTTCTCATGAGGAAAATGAATGCAAATGATCATGATGTGTTCATGTCGTGCTTGATAATGTCATGCTTGGTATGCTTATTCATAAATACTTTCGTGCCGTGTATCATTCCATTTTTGAAAAGCGTAAGTTTCTACTTACTATTTTCACTTACCTCTGATCCCTTGAGCGCTTGACTGCACTTTGCCTACAATTGGGTCATACTTGTGTTATTCAAGGGTTCACTAAACGTATGGAGTAAACATTCAATAGCTCATACTTCGTCATACAAAAATATCAATAGTCTTGACCTCTAGTTGGTCATCTTACACCACAAGGCATTTTCTTAAGTGAAAAACCTAATAGGGTCTCCTAATAGGTCAATGGGAAACTTAGAAACTTAGGAAAAATTTTATGAAATCCAAAGAAGCCGCTCGAGCGCCGGTCGAGCGCTCGTCGAGCGCTAAGCCTCTGTATAAAAATGTTAAGGGACGCTCGAGCGCTGGTCGAGCGTCGGTCGAGCGCTAAGCCTCTGTGAAAATGTTCGAAGTACGCTCGAGCGCTGGTTGAGCGTCGGTCGAGCGTAAACTTACTGCACAAAAATTTCTTGAAGAGTGCTGGAGCGCCTGACGAGCACCAGTCCATAATTCAGACACAACACACACAGAATACATCCAACACACACGAAATTTTCCCCCAAATGCTCTCCTCATATAACCTCATTTCCAGACTTCTATTTTACACATACAACTCAAAACTTCCAACCAAAACCATGATCTCATCCTACAACCAAAAGCCATTGCATCTATTCCACTTCTTTTGATCCTATTATCAAACACCTAGTATGCAAGTTGGTTTTTCCTTTGTACATAGATCTCCAGATCTGGCCACATTTCCATGGTTTCCTATACAACCCATACTACTCTTACACTATCTTTAAGAAAGCATGTATAGATCTACATTATACTCTCATGGACACAAGGAGAAACAACCTAGACAAACTACCATCACAACAACAACCAACCATCAAAAATGAAAACAAGAAGAGGGTGAGAGAGAGATGGCTTGGCCGGCCAACTACTCACATTTTCTCTCTTCTCCTTCTTTCTTCTTCTTTCTTTCTTTCTTTCTTTCTTCTTCTTCTTCTTCTTCTTCTTCTTCTTCTCCTTCTTCGGTGGGTGCTAGGGCATTTTGATTTTGGGGGGAGGGGGAGAAGCTTATACGGGAAGGGGGTTAGGGGAAAAGGGAAAAGGCAAAAATGCCCTTTTCCCCCCTAACTTCCCTTTTTAACCCTCAACTTTCCCCCTACTTCCTTTTCTGCCCCTAAAGAACACCTATTTTACTTTTCCTGCCACTCCACAATTCTAACTTTAATATATCTCCTCATTTCTTGATCCAAGGGTCCACATATTGTCACACATAAATCAAAATCAAAGCCTATATAAATTCCTCCAATTATTGTAACTCAAGGACATATTCAATTAATATAACACTTCAAGCTAATAAATCTCAACTGCTAAATTTAACAAGGACACAATCAATATATCAATTAAACTTCTAGCTTAAAACTCATAAAATGCTAGGAAGAAATTCCATCTAGACATAACTTTAGATAAATAAAATCATTCATACATTTCTCCATAATACACCTTAATTAAAGTAATACATACTTAAAATCTCATAAGCAATAAATTGATAGACTTAAATTCGGGGTCTCACATCCTCCCCTCCTTACAGAAATTCCGTCCTCGGAATTCGATCTCCCTTACCAGAAATTTTGTCCTGGTGGTGGAGGTCTAGGTCCGTACGGGTGTGGGCGAACACTCGAACTAGCCCCACTACTAACATCATCATAAATAACATGGTCAGGGGAGTTACTACCCGCCCAAGAGTGGGACATGGTTCCGTAACTCTGACTTGCATTACTGGGGTCTTGGACTATATCACCCGAAGGTTCATGGTGTCTAGGAACAAAGTTCACTTCCTCAGATGGGTCCTCAGAAGAATCATCTAGAATACTTTTTCCTCTACCCAACTCTCTTTCAATGTATTCCCATGAATCTTTTTCCCATGTCAAATCTTTTTCTTTGCTTTCATTTCTTATTATCCTAAGTGAAGGGTCCTCCTCCATTGGATTCTCTCTTGGGTCCTCTTCCGGATCCTCCTCCGAATCTTCTTCTGGATCCTCCTCCGGATCCTCTTCTGGATCCTCCTCCGGATCTTCCTCCGGATCCTCTTCCGGATCTTCTTCCGGATCTTCTTCCGGTTCTGAAGAGTCAGTACGCCACATTCTGTGTCCAGGAAAAGTGGGGTAACTCCGCCTAACAGGAATGGGTCGAATATTCCTTTGAGAGGGCGGGGGCTCCTGAGTCCCCTCCCTAACCTCTGGCAACTGCGGTTGCTGAGGCGGTATTACGCTAAGACGTCTAGGGTTCACACGGAACAGACTGCGGTATTCCCGTGCGGTCATTCTTCTACGCGGGGGAGAGTGTGGGGAAGAGACTGACTGAGAGCGCGGGGGTCGGCGACTCGATGACATCTGATACATGGTAAACAGTTAGTCTCAATTCCCACATTAAATCATGAACACATATATGTATATATCTATACTACAACATAACAATAGAGCTCATATGTGTAGTTAGACAACATAAAGGTACAATCAATGAAGAGAAACAAACGGTCAGGCAAGACATATCAAAATTCTATCACAAAAAGAGAATCGATAGAACATTATCCTTCTTAACTTTGTCCTTCCCGCAAGTGTGGGTATTTCGAGTACATTTCACTTTCTAACTCCCATGAGGCCTCTTCTACTCCGTGGTTTCTCCACAAAATCTTAACAAGAGGTATGGTTTTGGTCCTTAGTTGTTGTTCCTTCCTATCCAAAACTCTTATAGGTTCTTCCACATATGTAAGGTTTTCTCTAACCTGCAAGGGCTCATAATCTAATACATGGGCAGGGTCAGTTACATACTTCCTTAGGAGCGATACATGAAACACATTGTGGACTCCCTCTAAACAAGGCGGTAGGGCCAACCTGTACGCCACGGGCCCAATTCTATCTAAGATCTCAAAGGGTCCTATGAATCTGGGTTGGAGCTTTCCTTTCTTCCCAAATCTCGCTATCCCCTTCTTCGGAGAAATCTTCAAAAATACCTTGCTCCCAGCCTCAAATTCAAGTTCTCTTCTTCGGTTATCAGCATAGCTCTTCTGCCTGCTTTGGGCTGTCACAAGCCTATCCTTGATTACTTGGATCTTTTCCCGTGTTTCTGAAAATATTTCTGGCCCTAACATCCTTCTTTCGCCTACCTCATCCCAATACAAAGGTGATCTACACCTCCTCCCATACAAGGCTTCATAGGGTGTCATACCAATACTTGCTTGAAAACTGTTATTGTACGCGAATTCTGCTAAAGGCAAGTATTGTGCCCAACTTCCTTTGAAATCCATAACGCAAGCCCTAAGCATATCTTCCAAAGTCTGTATAGTCCGCTCTGATTGCCCGTCCGTCTGTGGATGAAAGGCGGTACTAAAGTTCGACCGAGTACCTAATGATTCTTCCAATCGTTTCCAAAATCTTGAAGTGAATCTCGGATCTCTATCCGATACTATGCTCTTGGGCACTCCATGTAATCCGACAATCTCTTGAAGATAAATCTCCGCTAACTTCTCCGGGACATACTTCACCTTAATGGGTAAGAAGTGTGCCGACTTGGTCAATCGGTCCACGATCACCCATATAGCATCGTAACCCGAAGTAGTTCGAGGCAACCCTACTACAAAATCCATGGCTATCCCTTCCCACTTCCATTCAGGGATCTCTAGAGGCTTTACTGTTCCTGTTGGCCTCTGGTGCTCTGCTTTCACCTTTTGGCAAGTCAAACATCGAGCCACATACTCGGCTATCTCCCGCTTCATATTAGGCCACCAAAAGGCCTTCTTAATATCTTGATACATCTTCGTGCCTCCTGGATGGATGGTATAAGGCGTAGAATGAGCCTCTGCTAGAATCAAGTCTTTAATCTCCCTTGTACTTGGCACACAAACTCTGCCTCGATATCGTAATAACCCATCCTTATCTCCAAAATCAGGGTCTTCCTTTTTCCCAATTCGCTCTCTAATCCCTTCAATTACCTTATCCTTCTTCTGGGCCTCCCGAATCCGTTCCTCCAGGGTAGGTTGCAACGAGAGCCCTGCTATTGAGACAAACTGATCGGCAATGATAAGCGCGATTTCTTCCCTTTCTAAGTCTCTCTTGATTCCCTCGGGCACCACTTCCATTGAACTCGTCTCTGCTGACTTCCTACTTAGCGCGTCGGCCACCACATTGGTCTTTCCGGGGTGATAGCTAATTGTGCAGTCATAATCCTTAATCAGTTCTAACCATCGACGTTGCCTCATATTCAGTTCTTTCTGGGTGTTAAAATACTTGAGGCTTTTATGATCTGTGAATATCTCGCATTTAACCCCATACAAATAATGTCTCCATATTTTCAACGCATAGACTACCGCAGCTAACTCCAAGTCATGCGTGGGGTAATTAATCTCGTGAGGCCTCAACTGCCTAGATGCATAAGCTATTACCCTTTTGTCTTGCATCAAAACACAACCTAAACCTTGCTTCGATGCGTCGCTGTAGATTTCATACTCTCCATATTCCGAGGGTAGTGCTAATACTGGAGCAGTAACTAAATTGGCCTTTAACTCTTGGAAGCTCCATTCACACTCATGTGTCTATTCAAATTTGACATTCTTCTTTGTTAGAGAAGTTAGAGGCTTGGCCATCTTTGAGAATCCCTTGATAAATCTCCGATAGTACCCTGCTAATCCCAGAAAACTCCTTATTTCCTTCACATTTGTAGGCTTCGACCACTTGGATACAACATCTACCTTCCCGGGATCCACTGCAATCCCTTCACCGGACACCACGTGCCCCAAAAATCGAACTTGCTCCAACCAGAACTCACACTTGGAGAACTTGGCATACAACTTCTTTTCCCTAAGAATCTGTAAAACGACCCTCAGATGCTTCTCATGTTCCTCCTTACTTAGAGAGTAAACCAGTATGTCATCAATAAAGTCAACCACAAACTTATCTAAAAATTCCCGAAACACCCTATTCATCAAATCCATAAATGCGGCTGGAGCGTTGGTTAGCCCAAAAGGCATCACCAAGAATTCATAGTGGCCATACCGCGTTCGAAATGCTGTTTTCGGAATATCTCCTTCCTTCACCTTTAATTGGTGATATCCTGATCGCAAGTCGATCTTTGAGAATGCCTGTGCCCCCTGCAATTGATCAAATAGATCATCAATGCGAGGCAACGGGTAACTGTTCTTGATAGTCACCTTATTTAACTCTCTATAGTCAATGCACATCCGGAGACTTCCGTCCTTTTTCTTGACAAACAGAATCGGTGCTCCCCAAGGTGACACACTTGGTCGTATAAACCCTTTCTCCAATAATTCCTCCAGTTGAATCTTCAATTCCTCCAGTTCTGCTGGTGGCATCCTATACGGTGCTTTAGAAATTGGAGTCGTCCCTGGTTCCAACTCGATACCAAACTCCATTTCTCTATCTGGGGGTAACCCAGGTAATTCTTCTGGGAATACGTCGGGAAATTCGTTCACTACGGGGGTTTGCTCTACTGTAGCAGTCTCCCTTTGTATGTCATTCGCCCAAACCAAAAACCTCTCATGTCCTCCTTGCAACAATTTCTTGGCTTGTATGGCCGAAATAATCACCGATCTCTGCTCCATTTTTCTCATACCTACAAAGCAACAATCTGGTCTCCCCTCCTTTTGGAACATGATCTTCTTCTCATAACACTTTATGCTGGCACCATGCGTTGCCAACCAATCCATACCTAATATAAGGTCAAATCCCCCCATCTCCATTACTATCTGGTTAGGCAACATTAATTGCCCCTCTACTTCTACGGGACAATTTTTCACTATTCGATCACAATTGATCTTTCCACCAGTGGGTGTCGTCACTACTACGTGATACTCTAGTGGTTCATGTTTTATATCTCTTGCCTTGCAGTATGCTGATGCAATGAATGAGTGAGTGGCCCCTGAATCGAATAAAACAAGGGCTTCCCCCTGAGGCAAGGGTAATTTACCTGTCACTACATTTGTTCTCTTCTCCGCATCCTTCGGGGTGAGAGCGTACAACCTTGCTTGGGCTGGACCACCTGGCTTCCTTGAATTATTCTGTTGGGATGGTAGAAAAGCTTGGGTCGAGTTGCTAGTTACCCTACTTTGTTGAGAGGGTTGAGGTGCTTGCATCGAATTACCGGTCACCCTACAATCTCTTGCAATGTGACCTGGCTTCCCACACCAAAAGCACACTCCCTGTCTACATTTCCCAGGGTGTTTCTTGCCACATCTGTTGCATATTGGGAATTAAGTCCCTCCGGTATTCTGAACCCCACCAGACCTCTGTTTCTGGGCTCCGTTAGGTCTCTGATCTTGGCCCTGTGATAAACCTTGCTTGCTTTTCTTCCAGGGTGCCTGTGACGTTTCCAGCTTGGGAAGAGCCTTCCTCTTTTGCTGGTCATAATATGCTGCTGTCCTCTGCAGCCCTCTCTCCACAATCACTGCCCGTTCAATGACTTCTGCCAACGTCTTCAAGTTATGAGCCATGACTCTGTCAAAGATTCGGGGATGTAGTCCCTCCTCGAATTTCCTAGCTTTTCTTTCTTCATTTGGCACTAGATACGGGGCAAACCTCACCAATTCCATGAATCGACCTGAATATTGATCAACAGTCATTGATCCCTGGGTCAAGTTGGCAAATTCCCTCGCTTTTGCCTCCCGCGTCGTCCTTGGAAAATAGCGGTCCAAGAACTCTTGTTGAAACCTCTCCCAGATTATGGTTTGTTCTCCCAATTCTTGGCTCAGCAGGAGCTTCTTGGATAGCCACCACCTCTTGGCATCTCCCTGTAGCTTGAAGGTAGCAAAGTTCACTCGCTGGGCGTCTGTACACCCCATGACTTCCAGCAACTCTTTAATCTCTAGGAGCCAGTTTTCTGCTAGAATGGCATCTCCTTTACCGTTATATATCGGTGGGTGTTGGCGGTTAAACTGGTCAAAGGTGCATCCTTCAGGGCGACTTCGTACTCCCTCTCCATTGGTCCCCTGTTGCACCTGCTCAGCAATAAGCTGAGCCATATGCCTCAAAACGTCGTCAGTAGTGACACCCGTTTCTTCGCGTCCCCCATTCGTGCTTTGGTCTCCGGGTTGTCGTCTAGGTGGCATCCTGCACTAATACGTCATCACTACGTAAATATTCTAACGATAAGATAAGGGGTACGAATTTCTAGCATACTCGAAATCCAAGAGACGAGTAGCAAGTCCTAAGTTCATGAAACCCTCCAAACTCCCTCTGATACCACTTTCTGTCACGCCCCGAAGGCTAGCTAAACGAGGCTAATGACAGCCGCGAGCATCCCCAACAAGGAACGCTTAAGCGTACTCACTAAACATCTTGCAGCGGAATGTCATAACGCCTCAATATTTAAAAGAAGCCGTAGTCGCTAGCTCTTAACACATATACGAACATTAGAACATGATTCCCATCGATAACTTAAAGTAGTAATAACATGGTCTCGCAATAACAACCAGTTGAAAACCTTAACCTACTAAGTCGAATAACCCATGACCACCACACCACGGAGGCTCATGCCGGCTCTTACAAAAATTATCTAAACCATTACTAAAGTAAGCAAAAAGGAAGAGACATTTTCGCCAATCCTTCTCCTAGGGTTCAAGGTCCCCCTTCTTAAGATTCCTCCCCTGAAACATTATCTGGAATGATACAGTTTAAAACTGTGAGTCGAAAGACTCAGTAAGAAGTCAAAGTTAAAACATGGATTTGAAATCACAGTTTGGAAGCATGAACTTGAAACCGAAAGCATGCACTTGAACTTAAATTCATACGCATGTGGACATAAGGTAATTCATGTATGATCATTAATTGTAATGCACATGTATGCTTCATGTTTGCATATGCACATGCACTTTCTCTCGAAACCGACACTTATTCTTGTAACTTTTACTTTTGGAAAATCATTCCAATTATTAACTGATGGGCTACTTGCCCGCTATTTACCCCTGACATCAAGGTTGTGCGTTCGCGTTGGAACCGTCCCCTATTTCCCTTGGGGACCCTACATATGGTCGAGCTAGCACACCTTCTCGCATTCGTCCTTCAGTGGCTAGACACGATCCTCGGAGGTTCACACCTTCTTGCAAGCATCCTTCAGTGTGATTGCACAACCTCCTGGGCTACCCATCCTTCTTGCAAGCATCCTTCGGTATGGGTGCCCTAGGTGACATCCACCCTTCACGTAAACGTCCTTCAGTATGGATGCACCTTCTTAACTTGGTACGGTACCGACCGACTTGGGTTCATTAACTAACTTGTCATAAAACTTGTCGTAAAGTATCATAAAAATGGTACTTTCATTTGCATAAAATTTCTCCTTTCTCATGAGAAAAATGAATGCAAATGATCATGATGTGTTCATGTCGTGCTTGATAATGTCATGCTTGGTATGCTTATTCATAAATACTTTCGTGCTGTGTATCATTCCATTTTTGAAAAGCGTAAGTTTCTACTTACTATTTTCACTTACCTCTGTTCCCTTGAGCGCTTGACTGCACTTTGCCTACAATTGGGTCATACTTGTGTTATTCAAGGGTTCACTAGACGTATGGAGTAAACATTCAATAGCTCATACTTCGTCATACAAAAATATCAATAGTCTTGACCTCTAGTTGGTCATCTTACACCACAAGGCATTTTCTTAAGTGAAAAACCTAATAGGGTCTCCTAATAGGTCAATGGGAAACTTAGAAACTTAGGAAAAATTTTGTGAAATCCAAAGAAGCCGCTCGAGCGCCGGTCGAGCGCTCGTCGAGCGCTAAGCCTCTGTATAAAAATGTTAAGGGACGCTCGAGCGCTGGTCGAGCGTCGGTCGAGCGTGAACTTACTGCACAAAAATTTCTTGAAGAGTGCTCGAGCGCCTGTCGAGCGCCTGTCGAGCACCAGTCCATAATTCAGACACAACACACACAGAATACATCCAACACACACGAAATTTTCCCCCAAATGCTCTCCTCATATAACCTCATTTCCAGACTTCTATTTTACACATACAACTCAAAACTTCCAACCAAAACCATGATCTCATCCTACAACCAAAAGCCATTGCATCTATTCCACTTCTTTTGATCCTATTATCAAACACCTAGTATGCAAGTTGGTTTTTCCTTTGTACATAGATCTCCAGATCTGGCCACATTTCCATGGTTTCCTATACAACCCATACTACTCTTTAAAGCTTGCTAGATCTACACTATCTTTAAGAAAGCATGTATAGATCTACATTATACTCTCATGGACACAAGGAGAAACAACCTAGACAAACTACCATCACAACAACAACCAACCATCAAAAATGAAAACAAGAAGAGGGTGAGAGAGAGATGGCTTGGCCGGCCAACTACTCACCTTTTCTCTCTTCTCCTTCTTTCTTCTTCTTTCTTTCTTTCTTTCTTTCTTCTTCTTCTTCTTCTTCTTCTTCTTCTTCTTCTCCTTCTTCGGTGGGTGCTAGGGCATTTTGATTTTGGGGGGAGGGGGAGAAGCTTATACGGGAAGGGGGTTAGGGGAAAAGGGAAAAGGCAAAAATGCCCTTTTCCCCCCTAACTTCCTTTTTTAACCCTCAACTTTCCCCCTACTTCCTTTTCTGCCCCTAAAGAACACCTATTTTACTTTTCCTGCCACTCCACAATTCTAACTTTAATATATCTCCTCATTTCTTCATCCAAGGGTCCACATATTGTCACACATAAATCAAAATCAAAGCCTATATAAATTCCTCCAATTATTGTAACTCAAGGACATATTCAATTAATATAACACTTCAAGCTAATAAATCTCAACTGCTAAATTTAACAAGGACACAATCAATATATCAATTAAACTTCTAGCTTAAAACTCATAAAATGCTAGGAAGAAATTCCATCTAGACATAACTTTAGATAAATAAAATCATTCATACATTTCTCCATAATACACCTTAATTAAAGTAATACATACTTAAAATCTCATAAGCAATAAATTGATAGACTTAAATTCGGGGTCTCACACGCGTCGTACGTCTGCACTCCATTTTCCCACAAGTCCATTCAACTCATCTAATAATGGCTGCAAGTAGACGTCGATATCATTTCCGACGGTTGACAACAAGTTCGGACGTCGTGAAACTACGTCCGAACGTGATTCGACGAACACTACCCAAACAGACTAATTTCATAAAATAAAACACCATAACAAACTAAACAATCTAACAATCGACGTTATTTAATCGAAATACATAAATAAAACAACATAACAAACGTTTTACCTGAAGTTCTTTGAGAAATTTGGAATGGAGAGTGAAAACCGAGAGAAAAGTTTGAGAGTGAGTTTGAGATTTTGACAAATTCTGTCGGTTTAATGTGGCCAGTAACCTTCCGGACGTGTAATACTAGCGTTCGGACGGGTTTCAACGGTTATAGTGACACGTGGCCCTTTCAAATTTAACGTCATTATATATGCCCGATTCGAAATGGTTCTAGAACTTATACAGTCTGCACGCTCTTTCTTTGTCCGGACTGTATCGATGTCACGTGTCTGAAGTTTTGCAACGTGGAAGCACACGATTCGAGGAAGATGCATTTATAATTGTGCGGACCTTTTTTTATACCGTCCGGACTTGGGTATTTTTTCCGTTAGAACGTGGTTTATGACGTCCGGACTGAATTGAGTATTCCTGACGATTTTTAATTTGTCACTCTTGCCTGACGATTACTATTCGTTAGGTAATATCCGTTTCGGACTGTGTATCAACGGAGTCCGGACAAGAGTGTAAAATTGTGACGATTCTAATTGTCACTCAGTTATGACGATGTGGAATTTGTCACCCTGCATCGAGTCCGAACGGGTATCTTGAGAGTCCGGACGTTATATTTTTTTTTGTGAGACGGTTTTTTTCTTCACTCATTCGCGACACGTGTATATCGTCACACCAGCAATACGTCCGAACGGGGTTGTGATAGGTCCGGACGGATTTGGAGTTCCTGAATGGTTTTGGGTGACGAAATTAATATTGTCATGGAAAATTGACTTTAGGTGATAAAATTTGGTTTGACACCCAAAATTTTGTCACCTAAACCATAATTTCTTGTAGTGCCGGCTCCGGTTAAGCCCGGTGTCGGTGTCAGTGCCACCGGATTTTTCCGGTGGCACCAAACAGCCCTACCAGTCGGAACGTTAAAGTTCTTCCTCTAGTCTCCACGTATGGCCAGGTTCATTTGGTCCATAACATTATCCAATTTGAATACAATTAAGGTCCATTTCATATCCAAACACAGTAGTTACAGAATGGGGCATGGTTTGTCTGCGATTTTGTTTCCACACATCCGAAAAGCCTTAAAAAATCAAACTAAATATTCCATGGAAATCAAAGTGAATCAAACCGAGTACTTTTCAAACTTACCTGGTTCGAATTCAGTTTTGCAGAGTTCAAAATTGGCATCGCCTTTCTCCATCATGGTGATTGTGGTGCACAATTATCTGAGTAACTAGTTCGAACCCCATCCTATATGCGTCATAGTAATTACATGTGACAAGAGTGTAGTTACCAATTGGATAAAATTAATTCTGATTCAGACTAAATACTTACGGCATTTTTCTTGGATTAGTTCGAAACGACGACAAAAGTTCAACCATGTCTGTTTAGTGATTTTAAAAACTTTCTTTATTTTAGACTTTTTTCCAATCGAAACATGCATGATTTTTTTCAAATTTTAATAAAAAAATTTATCTAATCATTGGCCTCAATTTCTCTGTGGAAACAAAACACAAAAACTTTTAGAAAAATCCATAAAAATTAGGCTCATAAAAATTCGTATCCGAATATACTTTTCACTTTCATATTATTCAAGGGAATAAATTTAAAAAACTTATTGTTTTCAATCATTATTTTTATGGATCCCACTATTCTCACAAACATTTTAAAAAATATATTTCAAAAAAATTTCATAATTACTGAAATAAAATATTTTTAAAACCAAACCAAATATAGCAAAAGTGTCCATACGTTGTACCCTCACCTAACCCAACTTGTGCCTTTCCAGCTAGTGCCCGTTAGAATACAGACGAAGTGCTTTGATCAGTAAGGAGCGTTATGGAAGTGGTGCCCCGAACTCTCAAATTAAAGCATACGTTTGCTCTGTTCCTTTATTTTTTTCCTTTCTTATCTGTAATCATACATAAACGTGCATGATCCAGTTTCAAATCAACTTTAGATACAAAAAGACAGAAAAAAGCGCAGGGGACAACCTTTTTTTTTCGGTTGTGTACATGTAGGGCAAATTAAACTTCTTTACTGGTAATGTTCTACACATTCAAAAGGTAAAAGGCACATGTCTCGATTGAGCTGGGGAATCTTGGTATGATGACAAGTGAAATATATCTTATACAGTTCAAAACGTATTGTCCCCACTTTTAAGAGCGTTTTGAAATTTTGTAACCGATTGAGATAGTGTGTTAGAGGTCACCTAAGATATATGAGCTTGGTTTACCGTTTACCATGTCCCCACTTACATAAATTGACGAGTCGCTCTTCCACTCTTCTTAAATTTTCCGTCTCTTGCTCACGAGGAAAATACTGAGTACGGGGCTTTCTCTATATCAGTGTGTTGCATTCTCCATCAATGGAAGTTGTCTGGAAATTGCTTTTCTGCTGTCTAGTCTCCACTCTCGTTGTCCAGACAGTAGCCAGTAGGAAAGAAATTCAGGACGAAGAAGCGCAGCGAGAGGCCGACAGAGTCACCGACTTTCCCGGACAACCGGCGGTGACGTTCAGACACTACGCGGGCTACGTCAAACTCCGTCCCAAAGATCAAAAGGCTCTGTTCTACTGGTTCTTTGAAGCTCAAGACGCTCCGTCTCTCAAGCCTCTTGTCCTTTGGCTCAACGGAGGTCTCTTCCACTCCCTCTCCTTCTATCCTCATCCCCTTCTACTGATTTTAAAGCAATAATCAAAAGTTACAACATTCCGAGAAGATTACAGCATCGTACACTGGTCAAACACGGGATTTGCCTTTTCTTTTTAAACTTCCTTTGCCTTTAATTTCCTAAAACCCATACCAAAAGTGTTTTTCTTTTTTCCGAGCACCCGCAGAGTTTCACATAAGAATTTTCTTTGCATCTTCTGGGGGTTAGATACGTTATGAAGATATTGTCTAGGACTAATTGAGCGACTGCCGGACAAGAAATGACAGTAATCTTGACCAGAGTAAACTATAGTATTTCTCTTATCTCCAAGTTTCAACCATGTTCGAGAAAGAATTAACAAAAGAGTCCATGAGAAGTAATTAATGGCCGTTGTCTTTGACGGCAGCGGCCAGAATCCTTTGCCCGACCCCTCAGGGCTCAGGGCACGAGATTGCAACTCCAGGTTCACTGCCCGACAAAGGACTGAGAAAGGCCAGTCTTTTTTCACACACAAGAATATTCCCTGCCGTTATCTTAAACGGTTTCTGAAGCGCACCACCCCGTGTATCTCATGACCAAAAAGTTGTGGGTACTGGGTAATGGGAATCCCCCACTCTGTCCACCCCGGCCCAGTCTCTGACGTTGGTTTTCTAGTGGATATGTATTGGCAACATTCTCTTACAGTGAACTCTTAAATTTCTTGGTTACCAAACACGGCGAACTTGAGGTAGGAAGACGATGCCGATTGTGACATGATAGCTGGAGTATAGGCTGTCAAGCACTTGGGGTCAACCCCACGTCGTGTTTTTCCTGTTGTCTCCAATTTTTTTCCTTGGTTCCATCCTGTGATGTTGTTGCTTTTCACGCTTTTGTTTGAAAAACGGTTTCCTAATCCCTTCGCGGTCCTTGTCAGTAGGCTTTGCCCATACAGAACGGGCGGTGGGTCCTCACTTGTTTGTAGTGGCTAATTTTTTGGTCATAATATCCTCCAATCCAGAAAAAGTAGCAAAAGACTTTTAGAAGACTAGCATGTGAACCAACGCTAAGTTTGTCGAACTAGTCGGCTAAGGAAAAAAATTTCCTGATGGGTAGAACTATATATTGAGGAGTGGCATTTGATGTCACTAATAAATAACATTTATTTTCTAAAGTTTACGATGTATATATACGAAGGCGCACATCTCTACTCTACTTTCCGTGTTTCAACCTTTTTCAATTTGGAACCGATTAAAAGAACAGCATATATTAAATATGGAGCTCAACACGAGATGATAAGTTTTGTGTGTATGATTAGGACCTGGCTGCTCATCCATAGCATATGGAGCTGCACAAGAACTCGGCCCATTTCTTGTGGGGAACAAAGGAACCCAACTCCATCTTAACCAATTCTCCTGGAATAAAGGTAATCCAGTTTACACTTTATATAAAGGTCACTTTGGTTGTTAATTAGTTTGATGTTTTTATAAAATATTTTGCTCTATTATGTCCTTTTCTTTTCCCTAATGTTTCGAGTATACAATTGACGCTTGCTGAAAGCAGCTGCAAATATGTTGTTCCTGGAGGCACCTGTTGGAGTGGGATTTTCCTATACAAACAACTCAAAAGACTTGCATATGCTTGGTGATCGAGTTACGGCTGAGGACTCTTATGCCTTCCTGGTTGGATGGTTTAAAAGGTTTCCTAGTTTCAAATCCCATGATTTCTATCTGGCTGGAGAGAGCTATGCTGGTAGTCTATCTTTCCTTCACAACAGAAAACGAAACCCTTTGTTCTCCTTATTTTTTTGCAATCTTAGGAACCAAACACCATATTATGTCTCCAGTTGTTTATCTATCCCTATAACCGCGAAATGTCATTCACCTTTGGCTTCCCAAAAGACTTGTTTGATCTCCAACAAGTTTAGGGGAACTCGTCATGTCGTCTGAATTTAACTCATTTGGCTCAGATGATTAATTGAAAAAATAATAACTAGCCAGTACATATCCTACGTCTTGTGTCTCGGTTGATAATTAATGCTTCTATATATCATTCATCGCCTCTAAATTTCCTTAAGTCTTCCCAATATCAGCAGCTTGTCATGAAGAATCAAAATTGATCTCACTCTAATTCAAAACCTTGCATTGGTGGCTTTCACGCTATTATATTTTAAAAGGCTTTTTATTTTTTTTTTACAAGCCTTATTTTTTTTAAGCCCTGGTATTAGGTAGTCTTTTTCAAAGCACACAAGTATTTTTCTTGTTTTTTTTACTTTCCTTTTTTTTCGTTCTATCTGCACTTCTACATATTCTTTCGGGATAAATACACTTTGCACCCTCTCACTTTAGAGGTCTTGACACTTTGCACTCTGATCTATTATTTTTGTCACATTACACCCACCAACTATTAATTTTAGACACTTTGCACCTTATATTAAAATTTTCCTTCAATTTGGACGGAAATTTATTTTTTGGTCCCCAAAAATTACAATTTTATCCTTATAAAATGGTCACTGCAAAAAAAGTATGGGGACAAAATTGTTATTTCGCACGTCAAAAAATATTTTTCGTCTAAATTAACTGAAAATTTTAAAGGAGGGTGCAAAGTGTCTAAAATCAATAGTTGATAGGTGCAATGTAACAAAAATAACATATCGGAGTGCAAAGTGTCAAGACCCCAATGTTTGAGGGTGCATAGTGTATTAACCCTATTCTTTTTTTAAGCCATTAAGATATGGTTCATTAGAGTTCTCCATTAGTTGTCACATTGGACCTGACTAAGTGAAATAGTAATGCAACTAGGTATTAAATAACTTCTATGTTGAGCACAAATCAAAACATTAAGCTTTAATGTAATCCGTACTCCAACAATCATGTCTCAAGCATAGAATTTTGAAACAAATATTATGCGCTTCAGTTAAGCATTTTCTACCCCCAACTTAAAGTGAGCATTTTCCTCAATGATTAAAAGATGACATATGAAACTCAAGAGAGCAAAAAGGAAAGGGAAAGAGACATACCTGAGCGAAGGGGAAAAGCACAGCAAGTGAAGAGTAACCAAGAAAAACATAAAGAAATAGAAGGAAAAAAACCTACAGAAAATAGAAACAACACAAAACGAAACTAGTAGAAGGTGAAAGCTAAGTAAGTACAGGAGAGCCAGGGTCGAGCAAATGAATGGTGGAAGCTTCAGGTGAAAAATTGGTAAGGAAGGGTTTGAGCTACTGACCATTAACCTTCAAAACATTTCCATTTTGCGGGTTAAGGATTTTGACAGCACCATGGGGGAACATAGTTTGAACAATATATGGACCATTCCACTGAGATCTCAACTTGCCAGGGAACAAATGGAGCCAAGAATTATACAACAAAACCTGCTGATTTGGCTCAAAACTTTTCCTTTGAATGTGTGTCGTGCAATATTTTCCAGCGCTATTTTGACAACTTGTAATTGTCCTAAGCATCTCGCCGCAACTCTTCCAATTCAGATATCTGCAATTTTCTCAAAGAACCAACTTGATTCATGTCAAAATTAAACTTTTTGATTGCCCAATATGCTTTTTGTTCAAGCTCAACTGGTAAGTGACACGCATTGCCATAAACCGACCGATAAGTGGACACGTTAAGGGAGGTCTTACAAGCTGTACGATCCCATGAAGCATCTGTCAGATGTAGAGACCAATATTTTCTAGTGGGGTTGACGGTTTTTTTCCAAAATATGCTTAATCTCCCTATTTGCCAACTCGGCTTGGCCATTTGTTTGGGGATGATATGGGGTGGAGATCTTGTGATGAATTCCACATTTTCTCATTAATGCATCAAAAGGTTTATAGCAGAAATGAGTGCCATAGTCACTGATAATAGCTCAATGCATACCAAATCTAGCACAGATGTGTTCCTTTAAAAATTTAAGCACGACTTGGTCATCATTTGTTTTGCATGGGATAGCTTCTATCCATTTGGAAACATAATCGACAGCCACTAAAATATATAAATAGCCAAAGGATGAAGGAAATAGTCCCATGAAATCAATTCCCCAACAATCAAATATTTCAATCACCAAAACAGGTTGCAAAGACATCATATTTATCTTGGTAATGCCACCTAATTTTTGGCATGGCGCACAAGCATTGCAAAAATTATGAGCATCTTTGATCATGTGGGGCCAATAAAAACCAAATTGTAAAATTTTAGAAACAGTTTTATTGGTAGAAAAATGTCCACCACATGCTTCAATATGGCAAAAAGATAAAACATCATAGATTTCATCATTTGACACACATTTTCTAATTATTTGTTCAGAACAATATTTAAATAAGTAAGGATCATCATAGAAGAAATACTTCACTTCAGATCTGAACCTTTTGATGTCCTGAGGAGCCCAATGTGAGGGACTTGTCCTGTAACCAAAAAATTGAAAATATCAGCATACCAGGGTAGAGTCTCAACTAGACAAAGTTTCACATCAGGAAATGAGTCAGATATAGGTGAAGATCATAGAGGTTCAGTGAATGTGAGTCGAGAGAGGTGATCAGCAACAACATTTTCTACCCCCTTTTTGTCTTTGATTGTGATGTCAAATTATTGGAGGAGAAGAATCCATCTAATTAATCGTGGTTTGGCATCTTTTTTTGTTAAGAGATACTTCAATGCTGCATAATCAGTAAAAATTACCACATGAGATCCAAGAATATAGGCTCAAAATTTTTCTAAGGAAAACACAACATCAAGTAACTCTTTCTTTGTAGTGGAATAATTTTTTTGAGCTCCATTTAGAGTTTTGCTAGGATAATTAATGATAAAAGGGAGTTTATTCTTCCGTTGTCCAAGCATAGCTCCGGTAACATAATCACTTGCATCGCACAAAATTTCAAATGGGAGTGCCCAATCAGGGGCTGCATGATAGGGGTTGTGGTGAGTAAGGTTTTCAACTTGTTGAAAACAATTTGTTGGGATGGATTCCATTTGAAAATTGTATCCTGAGTAGCTAATTTAAAGGTTTAGAGATAGAACTAAAGTCCTTAAAAACATCCTATAGAAGCTAGCATGATCTAACATCCTTTACTGTATTGGGCCCATAAAGTTTAGAAATCAAGTCTATTTTGGCCCTATCAACCTCCATGCCACTAGATGAGATAATGTGTCCAAGAACTATACCTATGGCTTACCAAAAGACTTGTTTGATCTCCAACAAGTTTAGGGGAACTCGTCATGTTGTCTTAATTTAACTCATTTGGCTCAGATGATTAATTGAACAAATAATAACTAGCCAGTACATATCCTATGTCTTGTGCCTCGATTGAAAATTGCTTCTATATATCGTTCATCTCCTCTATAAAAGTCTCTTGATCCTTGTTTTTTCTTCACATATTTGCTTTCCCTCCTTAACGGGACCATTATCAAATTCGCAAGCACGTACCATGATAATCAGAACTAAGACTATATTTACTACTAAAGTTTTGACCTTTAGTGAGGATATTCTCGAAATTTTGTCACTAAAAGTCATCTTTTTGTGAAGATTTTTTTTTCGTCACTAAAAGTATTATTAGTGACGGAAATTGATTTCGTCATCAGTTTTGTCATAATAGTCTTTATTGATGCGAAATTTGAATTTTATCATGAAAAGTCAATTTATTGTGATGGAAGTTTCGTCACAAAAAGAATTAAAAAAAATTGGTGACTAATATTCAATCGTTTAAACTAGCGATCAATTGCAATTATTTTGAAATGAAAAAAATATTAACTGACGAAATCTTCTATCACGAGGAACATACGTCTTTTGTGATGAAACATTTCGTTACCCTTATAATGGATTGTCTATTAGTGACAACCAATAGTGGTGAGGCACTAGATCGCCATTAAAGCGTTCCTTCCTACTGCTACCAACGATCGATCGTTCCAGTACACGATTGATCGTTTACGAATTGACACGTGGCACACAATTGACCATACGATCGTCTTATGGTAATTGATACTTTTTCGAGAGGTTGTTCAATCGTCATACATAGACAATCAATAAATATGGATGTAAACCAAGCGAATTGAAGGTTGACACATGTTTATATTAGCGATCGATCGATGATTAGGAAGATAGAACAAGTCAGACACATGGTGCAAAATGAGAAGGCGTGCGTATTTTCGTAACTATCACTTTTTCAAAGGGTCTTCGATCGTCCGGTATAGCTGATCAATCAGAGAGGTAATTAAAACAATGATTTGAAGGTTGCCACATGTATGACCTAGTGATCGATTGATTCGTTGTCGATCGAACGACTCGAGGATAGTTATGAATAAAATTGAAAGCCATTTTCAAGTGGTTATGTCCCTCACTCTAAAAAATGCTCTCAACTCACCAATTTTTGTTATTGTCCTCAGAATCACGTAGAAACGTTCCAGAATTGCTCTTCACTCTCGTCCAAGTTAAAGGCATGCAATTTTCTAACTTTCGTAAAGGTTTTTAATAGTTTCTGAGTTTAGTTTTCAATTTTGATGTTTATTTTAGTGTTAATGCTTGTTTTAGAAGATTATAAGTGTTTTGGGGTCATTTTGGGTGTATTTTGGGCTATATACGTTTCTGTGTTTTCTGTCGTCGTCCCCGTGCCGATCCATCATCCTAGTTGGACGCTCAATCTTAACTAAAACACATCATTTGCTTGTTGCATGTGATGATTGATCGGTTGTCAAATAGTGTGTTTTGATGTTGTTACTTAAGAAACCTTAATATAATATTTAAACGTGTCATTTCACTTTCGAATCGATTGATCCTATAATACCTGATTGAGCGCAGAACTTTACGGTTCATTTTAATTGATTTACCGATCGATCAAGTTTGTGTGATGATCAATTGACATTATCATAGCAATCGAACGTATATTGTATATTGAAACTGTGCATTTATCTTTATAAGCAATCTATCGTGAAGTAATTGATCGATCGTCATACTTCATGTGAGACCCCGATTATTTCTTATGTTAATTCTTATGTATTAGCTTTTAATTTTATTATGGAGCCATATTTTTGGACAATGTATGGCCTAAGCTTTATAATAAGGTACATTAATTAATATAAGATTTTATTTCATCAAATTTTTCTATTACATTATTTTCCTTTCATTATGAAAGTTTTGTGCAAGGTTTAATTATATTCTCCTAAGAGCCGAAACTTGCAAGATAAGTTTCTCTCATGTATTTATATTTTTCATTTGCCTAATATATTTCATAATCCATAAAATTAAATTATGATTAAAGATTTTTATATATAGGCCGAAAATAATTAAATGGAAAATCATGAATTTCCTTTAGAGTATTGAATATTTTTGTGTGTCATTAATAGGTGGCACATAGTATTATCATGTGGCCTAAATTAATAGTTGAATTATCATTAGAATATTAGGTGATAAGCTACTAGACATATGAGAAGTTCAAGAGAGTTTTAAGTGATAAGCACACTTGCTTATCATAGTGATAAGCTAGGAAACTTTTCATGCAATAAGTTGATGTGGCTATCGTAGAGATAGGCTAGAGCCATTATCCTATGATAAGTTGTTGTGTTTATGAGGTGATAAGCTCTGTAATTGAACTAGATAAGCAAGAGAGCTTATAGGAGATAAGTTAGGTGAAAAGTAACTAAGTTGGAAGCTAGTTGTGAGAGTAACTAGAAAGTTAGTTGTGATGGTAACTAAGTTAGTTGTATTTTAACCAAACATCATGAATGAACTAAAAAACAAAAAAGGCAAACCAAAAGGTGACAAAGCCATTTACGTGAAGGACATGAGGAGAATGAAAAAGCCATAAAGTGATTTACCCATGTGAGTTGTAAAGAAGTGATGAGATGGCAATTAATTGACAAGACAATTCAATGGAAGAGAAATAAGAGAAAAAGCAAAGGAGAAAGAGTGAATCACGTATGGATCAAGAGGGAAAGAGGAGAGAGAAATCAATGCAAGGTCATGCTTTAAGAGACAAGAATTGATGTTGGGAAAAAGGTGAAATGAAATGAGAGAAGGAAAAAATGTAATCTTGGTCGACCAAGGCCCCATTCCTCCCCTTTTCCCCTTCAAACTTCTCTCTTGTCATTTTCACTTTGTCCTTGTCGTTTGTCAAAACATTAACTCTCCTTGGGAGATTCAATTGCCTCAATTCACACTTAGCATTTCACTTCACTCCCCATTTTCCCCCACTTCATCTAAGCTCAAAGTTTGCTCTTTTCTTCTTGCATTCTAACTCACATTCCAAAAGCTCAAGTCTAGACCTCTCCTTGTGGTGACCGAAATCTCTCCTTGTCCAACCTCATTTTCTTCTTTTGAAAACCCTACTCATTAGTCTTCTTTCTCTTGAAGAAGTTAGTTCATTTCCATCAAAACTAATCATTCAAGTTCACCATATTTTTCCCCCACCATAAAAACACATCTTAGCACCTCAAGTCAAGCTTGGATCTACTCTAAGGAGGGTGAACCGAAACTTGGAAGAAGGAAGAGTTTTGGGTAAAAGTTTGGTGAAGGTAGAGGTAGGCTTGATTTTATTTAGTGTTCTTGCTTAAAGTTTTTCATAAGTTCTAACTTAGGGCATTTTATTGTGCTAGGTACTCAAGCTTGTGATAACCATCAAGGTAAGGCCAAAAATGTGTTGTTGTTGGTTAAGTTTAGTGATGGCCGAATTATATGCTTAGATCTTGTGTTGTTGGTCTTTCTAATATTAGATCTAAGTGTTTAACTATGGTCTTGATGATGTAAAAACAATGTACATATGAAAGAGGTTCGGATCTATGGAGTTAATGCATGCAAATAGGTCATAAATACAAAAGGAGAACAATGTATGTTAGATAAGTTTAGATCTAGACTTATGATATGTTTGGCCGAATGTAAGATGAATATTCCCTTAGATCTATTGTTGTTGAAGTTCCTAAAGTGTAGATCTAATATTGATGGGAGTATTTGATGGAGATATGAAGTTGATGCATGCTAGTTAGGTCACAAATGCAAAGGATATGCATGTTATAAGTTTTAGCATGAAAAATGTGACATTTTGAGGTATGGCCGAATATGATATGCTTAGGTCTTCATGTATAATTTTGTACATGTTTAGATCTGGACCTTGGCCATGATATGTGCAAGATTTATGACTTAATGAATGGTAGATAATTATGTTAGGTAAAGGATGCATGCAAATTGAAGGAAACAAAAGAAAACCTAATTATTTGGATGAAAACATGTGTTGGCCGAATGGTATAAGCATGATATATTGTGTTGGTGTTTGGATTCTTAGATCCTAGGTTGTGAAATTGTTGAATGGAGGATGAGATCACCATTGGAGTTGAAGTTGTGATTAAAGGATGCATAAAACTAGTGTTGGCCGAATGGTTAAAGTAAAAGAACCCTAATGGTAAATTATGATAAATAGGTTATAATTGTTGTGTTGGGGATTTGGCTAATTGGAATAATATTGAGGAACCATAAACATGAAATGAAAATATTATTCGGAACCCTAGTTAGGGTTAGTATTTCGGATTAACTGAGGGTTAAGGTCCAAATCAAGATTTAATCATGATTAAAGCTATTGAAGGTTTAATGTAAGGTTTAGGGGAGCACATGAAATAATGGGAGACTTAGGTTTAATCCTAAATCCATTAGTGTCGATTAAACCCTAATCGAGACATGTATATGTTTATATATATTATATTGCAATAAAATATTAAATGATTAAATAACCTAAGTTTTGAATATTAATTAAAGAAAAGAGTAAATAAAATATTTAAATGATTAAAAGAATTAAAGTGATATATATATCACATGAAATAATGATATCGAAGAAATATAATATAATTGCTATTCGGATATATTCCGAAGGACGGGAAGTACGAAGGTAAGGGATGATCAGGAAGTTCAAATTGGATTAAGAGAAATCCGGCAACTATATTATACCGTTAAATTAAGTTAAGTGCTTAATTATCACTATTCGTTCCTTAGTGGATTTCAAGATAGGTTTCTTCGAATAGTTCATAGAACCGAAGCGTGTTGATATAATTTCACGTATACTCAGCATATTGAGAATCTAACCTATTCCTTGTAGGCAGAGAGCCAAGTGAGAACCGAGAAGGTTGCAAGGAGTACTGTAAGTGAATCTTACCCGATTTGGAAAACTGGAATGATACACTGCATGTTTTATTGTGCATGGCAAGATGTTTTTAATACATATGAAATGTATTGCATGAAGAATGTTTCAAGTATGCATGGTATTTCGAACATGTCATAGCATGATCATTTGCATGAACGCATGAGAGAGACGTTTTGATGCAAATGAAATTACAATGTTTTCAAGAGTGGCATGTCATGTTCATTTCGTAGAAACATGAAAAGTTGTTTTATGCAAATGAAAGAGAATTTATGTTATGATTAAGCCCGGAGGTTTTGGTTGAACCCGTACCAAGTTAAGTGAGGTTCGACATCCATGCCGAGGGACGTTGTTCGTGAAGGATGGATGGATGGACGCCCATACCGAGGGACGTTGTTCGTGAAGGATGGGTTAGTCCGTGAGGTATGTGCAACCACACCGAGGAACGTTGCTCGAGAAGGTGTGGCACCTCCAAAGGTCATGTCTAGGCACTGAAGGACGAATGCGAGAAGGTGTGCTAGCTTGACCGTATTTCAAGGGCCTGGGGCCAATTTCGAGATTTGAAATGCATTTGAAAAGGCCAAGAGTGGCAAGAGATTTTAGTGCATGGCATGTGCATCACGGAGCATGCATATGCATCATGGTTTTTATGCACTATCTCATGACTCACAGTTATGCATTTCTTTTGTTAACTCTACAGTGTATTGAAGCAAGTAAGTTTTAAAGTCATGTTTATCAAAGCTCATGTTTCAAATTGCTATTCCTTACTGAGTCTTTCGACTCATAGTTTTTAAATCGTATCATTCCAGATCCGCAAGATAACTGGGGAGCAGAGGAGTATCTCACGTAGAAATCCTGGAAGTTTGGGAATTGGAGCCGGAGTTGGTGAACTCCGAGGTAGCACTAGTGAGTGCTGGTTTTGATTGAGTGGCAGTATGTTGGCCTAGTACGTTTTGTATAAGTTTGCAAACAAGATGCAATGTAAAGACTTTTATGAGTCGTAATTCGTTTACCGAGGGGTTATGTTCATTAAGCTTGTATCTCAGCCAACATGTGGATCCTGGGTGAGCCATCCTATGTGTATAAAAATAAATAAAATTCACTGTAAGAGTTAGTGTAAGCGCTGGAGTGTTCCCGCGGAATGCTTGCGGCTGTCACGGTCCCTGCGGGATGGCGTTCGGGGCGTGACTGTTAAATGGTATCAGAGGGAAAGATCTAAGTACTAGGAATTGAACCCTAGTAGGAAGCTATACATTGAAGTTGGCTGAGTACATAGATAGAAGCTCGTACTTGAACTAGGTCAGACATCTTTAGACCTAGGAGTGGATGTTGAGGATCTAGACTAAGTGCTCAGGTTATGATGTTTCCTTGCGTATATCTTATAATCTAATATGAAGTGTTGAAGTGCAGAATGGCACACCGAAGGCAAGGAGGCAGGGGTCGAGGGCCCGAGGGGCCGGTCGTCTCAACTGAGGATGTATTACGTCGCATGGCTCAGTTGGTGGCTGAGCAAGTACAAGGTGGACGTGGGGAGGAGGTTAGAGGTCGCCCCACTGGTTGCACCTTTGCTCAATTTAATCGACAACACCCGCTAGGATATAGCGGGAAGGGAGATGGAATCATTGCGGAGAATTGGCTCCTGGAGATTAAAGAACTCTTTGAAGTTCTGGAGTGTACCGACGCTCAGCGCGTCAGCTTCGCCGCCTTTAAGTTACAAGGCGATGCGAAGAGGTGGTGGCAATCGACGAAATTATTACTGGCTCAGGAGTTGGGTCAGCAAGCGATTACTTGGGAGCGGTTCCAACAGGAATTTTTGGACCGATATTTCCCACGGACAGCACGGGAAGCAAAGGCGAGGGAGGGAGTTCGCTACTCTCGCCCAGGGTACGATGACAATAGAGCAGTACGCTGCTCGTTTCATGGAATTGGTGAGGTTCGCCCCTTACCTAGTGCCTGATGAAGAGGAGGAAGGCACGAAAATTCGAGGAAGGATTATATCCTCGTATCTACGATCGAGTTTACAGTCACAACCTGAGGACTCTAGCAGAGGTGGTTGAGAGGGCCATTATTGTAGAGAGGGGGTTGCAGCGGACAAAAGCTTACTATGAGCAACAGAAGAGGAAGGCACCTTCCCAACCCTCAGTGCCCCAGAAACCCTGGAAGAAGAATAGACAAGAGCCACCTCAAGGGCAGAATCAAGGATCTGGGGAAGTCCCGAACAATGAGGGAAACCAATTCCCACTATGTAATAGATGTGGGAAGAGGCACCTTGGAGGCTGCAGACAGGGAGTATGCTTCCAATGTGGGAAGCCGGGCCATATAGCAAGGTACTGTCAAGTTGGGGGGGACTCAAACGCAGCACCCCGACCCGTGCAGCAGAATAACGTCAGGAGGCCAGGGGGGCCGACACAAGCAAGGCTGTATGCCCTAACTCCGGAAGATGCCGAGGATCGAACGAATGTGGTGGCAGGTAAGTTACCTTTGTCCCAGGAAGAAGTGTTAGTCCTATTTGATTTGGGGGCCACGCATTCATTCATTGCATCTGCATATGTAAGGCGAGGGATATGAGGCATGAATCACGAGAATATACTCTAATGGTGTTATTGCCTATTAGTGGCAGAGTCAATTGAGATCGAATATTGAAGAATAGTCCGATAGAAGTTGAAAGGAAAATGATGATTCCTGATTTGATTATAATGGAAACAGGGGGATAAGATTTATTCTAGGCATGGATTGGTGGGCAGTGCTCGGTGTTAGTATAAAGTGAGACGAAGGTCATATCCTAAAAGGAGGGGAGACCGAATTGTTATTTGGCACATTGTGATGGATTTTTAGTTTGACTAAAGCCCCTACGATAGAAGAAATCTCTGCAGTGAAGGAGTTTCTCGAGTATGTTTTGAGGCATTACTTGGTTTACCTCCAGTTAGAGAAATGGAGATTGGTATCAATTTAGAACCAAGGTCAGCTCCAATAATCGAAAGTTCTATATAGAATGGCACTAGTATGTCGCCTTGGGGAGCACCAGTTTGAAAATATGGATCGAGGGCAGAGTGCAATTGTGGCCATGCCTTGATGATGCTAATTAGGTATTGATTTACTAATACTTGTGCGAGCTTTGGAGATTTCGAGTTGAGGAACTAGAAACTTTGTGCTACCTTGGCTTAGATCCGGAATAAGAAGAAAAGCAAAAATATGCAGCAGAATTAGCTTGGAGATTTGATTGTTAAATTCTCTACATAAGTCAGCTTGATGCTTGTGGATAAAGGATTAGTAGTGTGCTGAAAGAAAAGAAGTAATAATCAAGGAGGGAGTTGGGATGACCAAAAGTTAGCAGAAGAGGTATGCAAATGCTTAAGGCATTATGTGAATGATTGAAGAAAGCTCGAACTTGAGGTTGGAGCAATAAGTAAGAACTAAACTCTCTCTTTTAGATAAAGAAGTTAATTATACTTTTGTATGTTACTAATTTTTCTCAATTTAGTTCATTATATTTATGAATTTCTTCTGCCTTATTTTCGAGCTATTAACCATATTTTAAGAGGTATCTCAGTATGATACCAAAACTTTTAAAGCCAAAGGAAATTCCGGGGGCGGAATTTTTGTAAGGAGGGGAGAATGTGAGACCCCGATTATTTCTTATGTTAATTCTTATGTATTAGCTTTTAATTTTATTATGGAGCCATATTTTTGGCCAATGTATGGTCTAAGCTTTATAATAAGGTACATTAATTAATATGAGATTTTATTTCATGAAATTTTTCTATTACATTATTTTCCTTTCATTATGAAAGTTTTGTGCAAGGTTTAATTATATTCTCCTAAGAGCCGAAACTTGCAAGGTAAGTTTCTCTCATGTATTTATATTTTTCATTTGCCTAATATATTTCATAATCCATAAAATTAAATTATGATTAAAGATTTTTATATATAGGCCGAAAATAATTAAATGGAAAATCATGAATTTCCTTTAGAGTATTGAATATTTTTGTGTGACATTAATAGGTGGCACATAGTATTATCATGTGGCCTAAATTAATAGTTGAATTATCATTAGAATATTAGGTGATAAGCTACTAGACATATGATAAGTTTAAGAGAGTTTTAAGTGATAAGCACACTTGCTTATCATAGTGATAAGCTAGGAAACTTTTCATGCAATAAGTTGATGTGGCTATAGTAGAGATAGGCTAGAGCCATTCTCCTATGATAAGTTGTTGTGTTTATGAGGTGATAAGCTATGTAATTGAACTAGATAAACTAGAGACCTTATAGGAGATAAGTTAGGTGAAAAGTAACTAAGTTGGAAGCTAGTTGTGAGAGTAACTAGAAAGTTAGTTGTATTTTAACCAAACATCATGAATGAACTAAACAAAAAAAAAAAGGCAAACCAAAAGGTGACAAAGCCATTTACGTGAAGGACATGAGGAGAATGAAAAAGCCATAAAGTGATTTACCGATGTGAGTTGTAAAGAAGTGATGAGATGGCAATTAATTGACAAGACAATTCAATGGAAGAGAAATAAGAGAAAAAGCAAAGGAGAAAGAGTGAATCTCGTATGGATCAAGAGGAGAGAGAAATCAATGCAAGGTCATGCTTTAAGAGACAAGAATTGATGTTGGGAAAAAGGTGAAAAAAAATGAGAGAAGGAAAAAATGCAAGCTTGGTCGACCAAGGCCCCATTCCTCCCCTTTTCCCCTTCAAACTTCTCTCTTGTCATTTTCACTTTGTCCTTGTCATTTGTCATAGCATTAACTCTCCTTGGGAGATTCAATTGCCTCAATTCACACTTTGCATTTCACTTCACTCCCCATTTTCCCTCACTTGGCCGAATACACCATTTCCTCTCAACCCTCTCATTTTTCTCTCTTGACCGAACCCCTCATCTAAGCTCAAAGTTTGCTCTCTTCTTCTTGCATTCTAAATCACATTCCAAAAGCTCAAGTCTAGACCTCTCCTTGTGGTGACCGAAATCTCTCCTTGTGCAACCTCATTTTCTTCTTTTGAAAACCCTACTCATTAGTCTTCTTTCTCTTGAAGAAGTTAGTTCATTTCCATCAAAACTAATCATTCAAGTTCACCATATTTTTCCCCCACCATAAAAACACATCTTAGCACCTCAAGTCAAGCTTGGATCTACTCTAAGGAGGGTGAACCGAAACTTGGAAGAAGGGAGAGTTTTGGGTAAAAGTTTGGTGAAGGTAGAGGTAGGCTTGATTTTATTTAGTGTTCTTGCTTAAAGTTTTTCATAAGTTCTAACTTAGGGCATTTTATTGTGCTAGGTACTCAAGCTTGTGATAACCATCAAGGTAAGGCCAAAAATGTGTTGTTGTTGGTTAAGTATAGTGATGGCCGAATTATATGCTTAGATCTTGTGTTGTTGGTCTTTCTAATATTAGATCTAAGTGTTTAACTATGGTCTTGATGATGTAAAAACAATGTACATATGAAAGAGGTTCGGATCTATGGAGTTAATGCATGCAAATAGGTCATAAATACAAAAGGAGAACAATGTATGTTAGATAAGTTTAGATCTAGACTTATGATATGTTTGGCCGAATGTAAGATGAATATTCCCTTAGATCTATTGTTGTTGAAGTTCCTAAAGTGTAGATCTAATATTGATGGGAGTATTTGATGGAGAAATGAAGTTGATGCATGCTAGTTAGGTCACAAATGCAAAGGATATGCATGTTATAAGTTTTAGCATGAAAAATGTGACATTTTGAGGTATGGCCGAATATGATATGCTTAGGTCTTCATGTATAATTTTGTACATGTTTAGATCTGGACCTTGGCCATGATATGTGCAAGATTTATGATTTAATGAATGGTAGATAATTATGTTAGGTAAAGGATGCATGCAAATTGAAGGAAACAAAAGAAAACCTAATTATTTGGATGAAAACATGTGTTGGCCGAATGGTATAAGCATGATATATTGTGTTGGTGTTTGGATTCTTAGATCCTAGGTTGTGAAATTGTTGAATGGAGGATGGGATCACCATTGGAGTTGAAGTTGTGATTAAAGGATGCATAAAACTAGTGTTGGCCGAATGGTTAAAGTAAAAGAACCCTAATGGTAAATTATGATAAATAGGTTATAATTGTTGTGTTGGGGATTTGGCTAATTGGAATAATATTGAGGAACCATAAACATGTAATGAAAATATTATTCGGAACCCTAGTTAGGGTTAGTATTTCGGATTAACTGAGGGTTAAGGTCCAAATCAAGATTTAATCATGATTAAAGCTATTGAAGGTTTAATGTAAGGTTTAGGGGAGCACATGAAATAATGGGAGACTTAGGTTTAATCCTAAATCCATTAGTGTCGATTAAACCCTAATCGAGACATTTATATGTTTATATATATTATATTGCAATAAAATATTAAATGATTAAATAACCTAAGTTTTGAATATTAGTTAAAGAAAAGAGTAAATAAAATATTTAAATGATTAAAAGAATTAAACCGATATATATATATATATATATATCACGTGAAATAATGATATCGAAGAAATATAATATAATTGCTATTCGGATATATTCCGAAGGACGGGAAGTACGAAGGTAAGGGATGATCAGGAAGTTCAAATTGGATTAAGAGAAATCCGGCAACTATATTATACCGTTAAATTAAGTTAAGTGCTTATTTTTCTCTATTCGTTCCTTAGTGGATTTCAAGATAGGTTTCTTCGAATAGTTCATAGAACCGAAGCGTGTTGATATAATTTCACGTATACTCAGCATATTGAGAATCGAACCTATTCCTTGTAGGAAGAGAGCCAAGTGAGAACCGAGAAGGTTGCAAGGAGTACTGTAAGTGAATCTTACCCGATTTGGAAAACTGGAATGATACACTGCATGTTTTATTGTGCATGGCAAGATGTTTTTAATACATATGAAATGTATTGCATGAAGAATGTTTCAAGTACGCATGGTATTTCGAACATGTCATAGCATGATCATTTGCATGAACGCATGAGAGAGACGTTTTGATGCAAATGAAATTACAATGTTTTCAAGAGTGGCATGTCATGTTCATTTCGTAGAAACATGAAAAGTTGTTTTATGCAAATGAAAGAGAATTTATGTTATGATTAAGCCCGGAGGTTTTGGTTGAACCCGTACCAAGTTAAGTGAGGTTCGACATCCATGCCGAGGGACGTTGTTCGTGAAGGATGGATGGATGGACGCCCATACCGAGGGACGTTGTTCGTGAAGGATGGGTTAGTCCGTGAGGTATGTGCAACCACACCGAGGAACGTTGCTCGAGAAGGTGTGGCACCTCCAAAGGTCATGTCTAGGCACTGAAGGACGAATGCGAGAAGGTGTGCTAGCTTGACCGTATGTAAGGTCTCCAAGGGAAATAGGGGACAGTTCCGATGGGAACAGCACAACCCTGACTTCAGGGGGTTAAATGGAGCGAGTAAGCCCACAAGTATGAATAAGTGATTTTCAAGGGACAGGGGCCAATTTCAAGTACAAGTTATGAAAGAAATATTTTCAAGGGCCTGGGGCCAATTTCGAGATTTGAAATGCATTTGAAAAGGCCAAGAGTGGCAAGAGATTTTAGTGCATGGCATGTGCATCACGGAGCATGCATATGCATCATGGTTTTTATGCACTATCTCATGACTCACAGTTATGCATTTCTTTTGTTAACTCTACAGTGTATTGAAGCAAGTAAGTTTTAAAGTCATGTTTATCAAAGCTCATGTTTCAAATTGCTATTCCTTACTGAGTCTTTCGACTCATAGTTTTTAAATCGTATCATTCCAGATCCGCAAGATAACTGGGGAGCAGAGGAGTATCTCACGTAGAAATCCTGGAAGTTTGGGAATTGGAGCCGGAGTTGGTGAACTCCGAGGTAGCACTAGTGAGTGCTGGTTTTGATTGAGTGGCAGTATGTTGGCCTAGTACGTTTTGTATAAGTTTGCAAACAAGATGCAATGTAAAGACTTTTATGAGTCGTAATTCGTTTACCGAGGGGTTATGTTCATTAAGCTTGTATCTCAGCCAACATGTGGATCCTGAGTGAGCCATCCTATGTGTGAGACCCCAACTTTTTCTATCCTTGTAAAAGAATTATGACTCCTTAAGATGTGTCCTAATTATGGAGAAAGGTAGGTATAGGGGAATTAATCTAAGGATATGTCTAGGTGAATATTTCCCCTAGCACTTTGTGCATCTATATTGTAATTGAATTGATATGTTGTTGTAATTTTAACAATATTGAAATTGAGTATTTGGGGACTTAGTTGAAATAATTGGAGGATCACAATTAGGGTGTTGGAATAAGAAGATTTTTCTTATCACCCTGTTTTTAGGTGACATTGCGCTCGACCAGCGGGCAACAGGCGCTCGAGCGGCCCTAAGGAAATATGATGGACAGTGCCTTGACGTTTGACCAACGCTCGACAGGTGCTCGAGCGGCCCTTGGGAATTCTACGCAGTGAAATAGACAGTAAGTTGGCGCTCGACCGGTGCTCGACTGGCGCTCGAGCGGGACCAGTTAAAATTCCATATATGATGAATTTGGAGTTCCAATGGAAGACTTGTGAACCCTAACATTGAGGAAAGTTGTATAAGCTTAGTTAAGAAATTTATTGAGGTTAAGACGGTGGGAAGTCGATAGACATTAGCCCAGACATGGTATGATGTAAAGTATTGAGTAAGGGATAGTGTAAGGATTATTTTGAGGATGTATGTATGGATAATTAATTTCAAGTTGTGTTTACGGGGATTTTTCCCCTAACGTTTTACGAGTTTTAAGCTAAGATCTGACTGTGTTATTAATTGCCATTAGATTTGAGCAATTGAGATTGATGAAATTGTTTTATTAATGGAAATTGTCCCTAAGTTACAAGATTTGGAAATATTTTAATTAGGGGCTTTAGCCTTGGAAATATGAGAATCCTTGGAACAAAGATGAGGAGACATATTAGAGTTAATTGTGGGAGTGGCAGAAAAGAGAAATGAATTTTCGTGAGGGGCAGAAATGGAAAAGAAAGAAGAAATGAAGGGCAGAAAGGGAAAGAAGGGGGAAAGGGCAATTTTGCCTTTTTCCCTTCCCCCAAGCTCTCCCGTATAAGCAGCCCCCCCCCCCAAATTGAAAGCCATTTGCCCTAGCTCCCACTGAAGAAGAGAAGAGAAGAGAAGAAAGAAAGAAGAAGAAGAAGAGAAGAGAAGAAAGAAAGGAGAAAAGAAGAAGAAGAAAGGAAGAAGAGAAAGAAAGAAAGAGAGAAGAGGTGAGTGGTTTGGCCGGCCAAGCCATCCCCACTTTCACCATTTTCTCTTTTTCTTTTGTTTGGTTGTGTGTTGTTAGATTTTCTCCTTGAGATTCATGTGTTTTCTTTGAAGAAAATGTAGATCTAGTGAGTTTTAGAGAGTTGTATGGATTGTGCACAAAGCCATGGAGAATATGGTTAGATCTGGAAATTTATAAACCCAAGAGAAACCAACTTGCATACTAGGTGTTTGATAAAAGACCAAAGGGAGCGAAATAGATGCAATAACATTTGTTCTAGTGATGAAATCATTGTTTTTGGTTGGAAGTTTTGAGTTGTATGTGTAAAATAGAAGCCTGGAAATGAGGTTATATGAGGAGAGCATTTGGGGCAAAATTTCGTGGGTGTTGGATGTATTATATGTGTTTTGTGTCTGAAATATGGACTGGTGCTCGACAGGCGCTCGACAGGCGCTCGAGCACCCTTCATGAATTATTCGTGCAGTAAGTTCACGCTCGACCGACGCTCGACCAGCGCTCGAGCGTCCTTCGAACATTTTTATACAGAGGCTTAACGCTCGACAAGCGCTCGACCGGCTTCTTTGAATTTCACGAAATTTTTCCTAAATTTCTAAGTTTCCTATTGACCTATTAGAAGACCCTACTAGGTTTTTCACTTAAGAAAATACCTTGTGGTGTAAGACCACCAATTAGAAGTCAAGGATATGGATGATTTTGTATGACGAAGTATGAGTTATTGAATGAGGAATAAGGACGATTTTGTATGATGAAGCGTGAGTAATTGATTGATTACTCTATACGTCTAGTAAACCTATGAATAACAATAATATGATCCAATTGTAGGTAAAGGGACATTCAACCCACAAGCAAGCGAAGTAAGAGGAGTTTACGTTTGTAAGTGAAAATTGTAAGTGAAAACTTACTTATTACGAAAACTGGAATGATACGCAACATGTTTTTATGAACAAGCATAACATGTTTATAACCAAGCATGACAAGTTATTTCTCAACAAGCATGACACAGTATACGTATTTGCATGAAAGCATGAAAGAAGTTTATGTGCAAATGAAAACATGAAAGTTTTATGAGATAAAGAAAGTTTTATGAGATATTTGTCATCAAGCATGACACGTCATGAGCATTTGCATGATTCTCTTAAAGAAAAAGAAAGTTTTGTGCAAATGAAAATATGAGAAGCATTTTATGATAAGTTGATTACTCATCATCAAGCACGACATGAATACATCATGATCATTTGCATTCATTTTTCTCATAAGAAAGGAGAAATTTTATGCAAATGAAAGTACCATTTTTATGCTACTTTATGACAAGTTAGTTAATGAACCCAAGTCGGTCGGTACTGTACCAAGTCAAGAAGGTGCATCCATTCCGAAGGACGTTTACGTGAAGGATGGATGTCACCTAAGGCACCCATACCGAAGGATGCTTGCAAGAAGGATGGATAGCCCAGGAGGTTGTGCAATCACACTGAAGGATGCTTGCAAGAAGGTGTGAACCTCCGAGGATCGTGTCTAGCCACTGAAGGACGAATGCGAGAAGGTGTGCTAGCTCGACCATATGTAGGGTCCCCAAGGGAAATAGGGGACAGTTCCAACGGGAACGCACAACCCTGATGTCAGGGGTAAATAGCGGGCAAGTAGCCCATCAGTTAATAATTGGAATGATTTTCCAAAAGTAAGAGATTTTTAAGTATAAGTGATGTTTTCAAGAGCAAGTGCATGTGCATATGCAATCATGAAGCATACACGTGCATCAAAATTCATGATCATGCATGAATTGCATAAGTTTACATGATATTTCAAGATCAAGTGCATGCTATGATTTTAAGTTCATTATGATTTCAAGTTCATGATGATTTCAAGTTTAAGTGCATGCTTATAATTTCAAGTTTAAGTGAATGCTTATGATTTCAAGTTCAAGTGCATGCTTACGATTTTAAGTTCATAATTATGAGTTCAAGAACAAGTTCATGGTTTCAAACTCACGATTTCAAGTTCATGTTTCTAAACCATGATTTCAAGTCCATGATGTAATTATAATTCCTTACTGAGTCTTTCGACTCACAATTTTAAATTGTATTACTCCAGATAACGTTTCAGGAGGGGAAATCTAGAAGAGGAACCGACGGGAATGACCTCTTGTCTTTTGTTGTTCATTAGAGGATTCAAGATGTATTATAAAGATGTTATGAGTAGGTCAATGTGAAGAGGATTTGATGGAATCCCTTAGATCATGTACTTCATCTGTGCAGTCATGCGATGTCATTAAGACGCTTGCTCTATTTCGAGGAAGTCGTTTTGGGTAAGTTGAAGTCATAGTAAATCTCTTGGGCCCGTCTCTCTCAGTTGTTTGTATAAAAAAAAAAAAAAATTCCGCTGGAAGATTAAGAGTAAACGCTGAAACATTCATTGAGTGGATGTTCGCAGCTGTCATTAACCCCCCTTCGGGCTAGCGTTCGGGGCGTGACACTATGTGTATAAAAAAAAAAAAAAAATTCCGCTGTAAGAGTTAGTGTAAGCGCTGGAGTGTTCCCGGGGAATGCTTGCGGCTGTCACGGTCCCTGCGGGATGGCGTTCGGGGCGTGACACTTCAACTGTGCATTTTATTGACCAATCCGATAGTTCATAACAAATCTACGTTCGGATGGTATTTGACGATCCATCGTCATTTCGAGACGATCGATTGTGATGTAACTGATCGATCGTCGTACTTCAATTGTGTGTTTTATTGACCAATCATATCAATTGTAACAAATCTACGTTCGGACGGTATTTGACGATCCATTGTCATTTCGAGATGATCGATCGTACAACTGATGAAACGCACAGTTAAAATATGGCTATCGATCGTCCATTTTAATAGGTCGAACTTGAATTCTACCGATCGAACATATATTGATATGGACGATGGATTGCCATTTTATTACAACTTCCAAATTTTAGTTATTTTTTATTTTTTTTTTATTAACAGATTTTTGCGTACAATTATTGCAGTGTATATAAAATGTCTAGAGTTAAGCATTCTCGTAGTTCGAGGGCATGGACTTCGTCCTCCCAAGAGCAGTTATCTGAAATTAGCCTTGAGTTGTGGCAAATGAAAATTTGGATGTGGCCTATGGTTAAAGAGCCTCTAGTGACAGTTGTCGGACTTTGATGAGCTGTTGTATGAGGAGCACACTATGTTATAGTTGTTTGAGTACCAGCAGTGGTTGCATCAGCTCTCTTAGGAGGGCGACATCAAGGAAGGCCTGGTCCGAGACTTTTACTGTGCGGTCGTGGCATCTAGTATAGGAGATGAGATGCAGCTGACAATTTGAGACCACCAGGTGGCATTCTCCCTAGATCTGACTGTGAAAGGGAGGAGAGATCCTCTTTGGATTACGTTACGAATCAACTATTGTTAAGGGTCTACCCTTATTAAAACTTGTCACAAAAAGGCACGAGGTATGTTAAATAGTGTGATTAAGGTTGCAGTTTTTGTAATTGGAAAATGTAAATCACCAGGCAATGTCCATTAGTTTAAAACATACAGCTTAAATCAGGTTTAACATCAGATGCAAATGGAGATGTTATAGCACAAACCACAATTTCAACTGTTTCAACACAATGTCTTCCATGATTATACCGTCCTGAGCAAAGCATCACAAGGCAGAGTACCCAACCAACGGAAAAACTACTGAAGAAGACATCCGTTTCTTGATACTTATTCCGATGATGTTATTCTAAAAGGGGGAGAAGCCTTCTCCTTCAGTAGCAGACTTCCTTTTTCCTAAAGTTAGCTGGACTCACGTAACCTGTTAAAACTAATCATGACACGCATGGAATTAAGGGAATCGGAATTACTCATTGACGAATACTTCCGCAGCGAGTCTTTGACTTGATTAATACTTTTAAGTGGTAAAGTCGGTTCAAATATCAAGATTTGTCTGGGCGTTAAGAAGTCGTAATGAGTCCAAGTCGGGTTAAGTCTGTAAGGGCACCCAGGGATTTTGGCATTACCTAAAGACAGAAAAGTTTGAAGGATTTCCTAATGTCTTAAAGTTGGGTGGCTGATTGAGAAAATCGAAGTTGCTTGCAGGTAGCAATTATTCATGATAAACAAATAATTAAAAAATATTGCTTATCAACGCGCTTTTGGTTTTGAATTCAGATTAGACCATTCAGTTTTATTTATCTGAAAACATTGTTAACAGGGGGAGAAATAAAATATATTGCAACTATTCCATTGACTTTCACGCCCACTTGCACAATATTTCCGACCCTTAGCGTATAACTTTTGGCAACTAATTGCCTTGTATAACTTGTAGATTCTGGATCTTGAATAGTATTTGTCATCTAACTTGAATCTTTTTTCATTCGTCGCATTTGCATAAGTAATATTTTTAAAAACATGCAAGTGATAAATACTTGAATTAAATTAGCTACATTCTTCTTAAGGAGTTTTGTCTTGCACACTTTTTGTGGGACATCTATTTGATAAATACACTGCTGCACGCAACTGCTTCAGTCCAAAATTCTTTTAACAAACTTTTACTCTCAACATACTCCGGGTAACGTTGAGAATGTTGACAATGTACAGATGTTGTCAATTTTTTGAGTTTTGGTTTTCAATTTTTTGGTTGTCAACATTCCGGGCTCTGTGTTTTTTCTTCCGCTACATCCGTCACTTTTTGTTGACAATGTAGAGATGCTGTCAATTTTAATATCAATCTCCACAGCTAGCGTAATCTGAGGAGATAACTTAACAATATATATATATTGTTTGTAAGTCTGTACTCATACTGCTTACCTATCTAAATTATTAATTAAAACTAACTAACTTGTTTTTAATTATGTAAAAGAGATGATGAAATTAGGACAAGAAGAGATCATCCCCTCTTTTTATGCACAAAGTCGATCTTTGGTAAGCTCTCTTATTTTTATTTTTATTGTTGTGCGAGACGCCATTGTTGCAGGTCGTAAGCTCTCGCTATTGTTCTTCACCCAAAACACCTTTTTACAAGGAGAAACTTTCTATATGTGCAATACATTTATTCTGATGTGGCGATGAAGGCCGATGTGGAATCAGTTCCGTCAAATAAGTTAATAGAATGAGAAGGAAGGACTAACGGCAAACAAATGTGAGATCATAGGAACTAAATTTATACTTTTAATATCACGGAAACTAAATTAATTTTCGCATATAACACAAGGACCAATTTTATATTTATCTCTTGATTTTAAGAACTGTACGTGGAATGGTAAGGACATGGGAATAAAAGGCATAATATTAGAACCTCATACATTCGATTGAGCTCGTAGTTCGAGGGTAGGGACTTTGTCCTCCCCACAGCAGTCAGCTGAAATTAGCTGCCTTTAGTTACGGTAGGTGAAAATTCGGATGTGGCCTGTGGTTAAAGAGCGTCTTTGTCGTGCCCATCCGTATTGACCTTTAAGCTCTCTTTCAAATAACAGAATGCCATTTAGAAAAAAAAAAATAACAGAATGCTAATTAGGCAAGGTTACAATAAGTAAGCTCTCCTAAGTATTTGAATGACCAAAATGTCCTTCCTAAATTAATGTGGAAAATTCAACAAAAAAAAGTGGTTTAGGCATAGAACGTTGTAGAGAAGTTTCAAATGTGAAAGATATAATTTAATTAGAGAATAGAAATAAATTTACTAAAAAAATTAAAACTATAGACTACTAATAAAAATATTAGCCCACGCTCTTTTTCTTAAAAAAACAAGCTACGAAGTATAAACATATATAGCTAGCTACTCAAAGCCAAATAGCTATCATGTCGAAAAAATATATTCGGATAGTTTTAAGCTGAACATTACACAATTATGCACAAGTATAAGTGTTATCACCATAATCAGTATTTCATAATATTTTAATATAAGAAAATGAATTCTCCTACACCACATATCCATCAACAAGGTATGACAGACTACCCGACCATGCAGAATACACACTTATACTTGCCCCTTGATATATCTATACAATGCTAAGCTTATAGATAGTCCGCAACTGAGTCCCATGGGTAAAAGTCTATTTGATCTCATGAGTCCTCGTAATATGTTAATAATTAGACAAAGTACAAGGACAAGAATAGAAAGGGGTGACTCTTAAAGACTCAATATGGTCGAGGAAGGGGAATATGGCACATATAATCAGAATCATATAACATAAAACGATTTAAAGATTAACATAATCAACGTCCTTTTTGTGGGGAGAGAGTTTAGAATCGTTTAAGAGTAAGCCCAAAACTCAAAATCATTGATTTTTTAACCAATTGAACATTGAGAAATTTGAGCGAAATTTTCTGACATTTTGGTGGGGATTGTGTGTTTTGTTGTAGATTTAGTGCAAGATGTATGTTACTTAACCTATGATCTCTATTTGGGAATGATTTGGTTGGTTTTGTGATGATTTATTTTATTTGGGTTAGATTTGGGTATTTGTGGGTGTGGTTATGATTTTGTGATTATTGAAGGTTATTATTGCGTTTTTTATATTTACATTGGAATAGGTTTTGTTTGTTCTTGATTTAGGAGTGTTTTGGGCGAAAATTTGAGGGTGTGGGTGGTTAAATACGATCGATCGTCATTTTGGCCGATCAATTGGTTTGGGGATGGAAGAGACGATCGATCGTCGTTTTGGCCGATCAATTGGTTTCGGGATGGAAGAGAGACGATCGATCATCATTTATGGCGTCCGATTTTCTTTCTTTAGAATCGATCAGTACATTTACTGATCGATCTATAGTTTATGCAAAAATTGAATTATGTTTTAATTGATGTGTGTTTGTAATTGCATATGTAGTACATAATTGTTATTAATTGCATATGTTTTACATAATTGTTCATATAATGACTTGATTGATGTGGAGTAAATGTTTGGACTAGAATGTGTGTACCTTAGACCCGTTCAAGGGTTAGGGCGCGAAAAATAAACGTTTATCGCGTAATAACCCTTGAATTGTCCAAAATGTGGACAGCTTGAAATTGTGCATTTGGCATTGGACGAGCTCGGTACTTGTGTCCTTAGAGAAAGTTTGGTATCATCTAGCGTTTGTCTTCCTGGTATACTAATGACATTGGTGTATAACATCATACAATTATTGTTGATGGTGTCTGGCCCCAACGCTCGTGCGTGTACTTGGGGACTAGAGTGAGATGCTGCCGAATTTTTTTCTAGGTATGGATGAACACAAGTCATACTGATGTTTAACTCCGAATGCACAATATTGAATGAGATGGACCTATTAGTTGGGCACCAAGTCAAGTTTCAATGAAGCAGTATTTATGAGTTTTTAATATCGTGTATTATTTTAGATTGGTGGTGATGGATAAGAGTTGGATTTACGAGAAAAATCAGTTTGGTGATAAGTATGCCGAGGGGGTCCGTAGGTTTGTCGGTATGACTTCTGGTTGTGTAGACTCTCGGAGCCAGATAAGATGTCTGTGTCAGAAATGCAAAAATGTAGTGTTTCAATTGTTAGATAAAATGGAAGATCATATATACATTAATGAGTTTAATAAAAGTTATAAGTTATGAGTGTTTTACGGGGAGGGTATTCAACTCTCTACAAATCTAACTCAAAATTTCACTGTGAGCTTACCACATAGTGATGATGATTTAAAGGAAGACAGGTGCACGCAGAGCCAAAGTTGCATAGCACTATAAATGGATGTTGTCTCAAGAGATACACGTCACGCGACGTGAAGTTTTTATGTAAAAGATGCATCCCAATTCCACCAAAACTGACAATTTGGCGAACTACATAATGTTCTCTGCGAGGCATGCATATTTAACTAGGAAAGCGAACATTTTTACCAATTCAAACAGTCGAGAGTACTCGGAAAGAATGTGAAAATCTTCTTAAAACATGAAGAGAGGCTTTGTATCGAAGACAAAATCATATTCTGAAGCATCAAACACTTACCATGACACTATAGCAAGCATAATATCCTAAAAACCCTTATAAACTTGGCGAAAACAGAGGCCTGAATCCCTCATATAAAGTCAATCCGAAAGAGCAGAGTTCTAGACACCAATATCGGTCAATGGCGCACTATTGTTAACGTGAATTGAATGAAGCTAGGAATTGAATTGCTGGTTTAGACCTCAATAGAAAGAAACAAGCTCTACAATAACAAATGTCTGAATGTCATCATTTGTTAAATGATGCCAATGAATCTTTTATTTTATTTTATTTTATTTTTTGAGATTTTGTGTTGATTTTTCATCCTATTATTGGATTAAAAAACAATTGCAAAAAATTGTCAATCCCTTGCAACAGTTGCTACTCCGAGAAAATGGGTATAATGAAAAACATAAGAATAGAGAACATCCTTTCTTCATCTTAAGCTTTAATCAGATAACAACTTCTCAAGTTCGGTTGCAGCTTCATATTTGAAATGAAATATATGATTGCCACTTAAACCATTAAGTAAGCATACCCCAGGGTAAGGAATCCAATGCAACTACGGCTAAATGCCTTCACTTATTTAGCCCCATCTCCTTCGATCCTCCTCTTCATCCACAGGATTATACCATGCTGGCCGTCTCTTTGAGTTTCTCAACCTATAGTTTAAGAAGAGTTCTTCATCACAAAGTGTCCTAGTAGCCACCAGAACAAGAGTCTTCAAAACAGGAACATCTGACTCAGCTTTCTCCGAACGCCCTAATTTGAACCAAAAGCTGCCAAATCTTTTCATCTTTACTTCTTCAGTATCTCCAAACACTATATTTGGGATATAGGTTCTTATGTCCTTCTCAGTCAATGGGAAATCATAAGGGCAAATCATGACATTTGGGACCATACCCTTTGCTGGGTGGTTAGCAAAATGAGCAAAAGCTAATGGGTTTCTCCGCTCCAATACAACATCACTCATTCCCACTTGAGTACCTTCTAAAGGAGTACTGAGCACTTTCCAGAACCGCTCTGAACCCTTCATAACACCTTGCACCTCTGGCTTAGATTGTGCCACCCGTAGCCCATCCCAAACTTCACGAGTTTCACCGCCCAAACCCCAAGGTTGGGCATTGATTACAGTTCCATCATACCTTGTGATCAGATATGGGTTTTGTGTATCAACTTTTGGGTATCCAGGAATGTAACGGTAGTAAGCGGGGAAGTATATTACACCAGGGTAAAAGGCTACCACAGCACCAACATCAGCTTCACCATCCAAATATATACCTTGGCCAGCTTCCTCCTGGACGATTTTAGATGATTTGATATCAAGCTTGTAGCCAATAATTTCCTTTAATCTTTCTGAGACTTCAGCTTGTTTTAGTGGCCTTGTTTCAGGTACAACTGCGCTGAAAAACCATCAATAATCAGCATCTATAGGGGAGAACAGGAGCACATGAACACGTGCACACACATGAACATAAGTAGATGGAACCAAGGGACTGAGGTTTCAACATAATCAACTCAGGCTTCTCCTTCTCTACAGAAACAGAAGATCAGTATCGAAGTACCAAATAATGAAGTCCGGTCAAAATCGCATACACAATGCCTATAATCCCTTCTCTTTTATTTTTCTTTCTTTCCATTTTTTTCTGAGTGCCTGAAAATTGCATTCTGGATTCAATTAAACTCCAACAATTTTGGCTGTAAACGGACATTTCCCAGCCATATTAATAGCGGAATAAGAAAAACCAGGTAGTAGTCCACAATCTGATGAAAACTGATAATGAAAAAATAAAAACATACAAAGTACAAACAGGCCCATTTGAAGTATTTGAAACGCAACCTCAGATGAAAAAAGATTAAATGGAAGTGTCAGATGACAGAAATGCCAACAGAGCCTCTGCAACACAAGATGCAGAAGAGACTGATATACATTATGGTGTTTCCAACTAGTCCTGAACCTATTTCTTCGTTTTCTCGAGGACTTGCTTTTAGGCTAAGTGAAAGCAACACTGCACGGGAGGGGCCAACATCCACCCTACGAGGCCCTCCCCCCCCACCTTGCGATGGCCCCAGAGAGCAACAACAAATAACATGCATGCCCTCATCCAAATGTCTTTGGCCACATGTGTCCAAAGACTCAATTCTTCGCAAGAATGTATTACTCATCAAATATAGCCTTTCCTTCAAAAAATGCACCAGATAAAAGGACACTCGTCAAATTTCTCAGTTGTCACTCTTGGATGAGCTAGCTAGTAGACAATAATGATACTGATTTCAAGATTTTGTATATACGTACATGTACATGTACATGTACACAAGTACTTTGAATATATCTGATTGTCATGCAGTCAGATCTGGGAACAGAATTACTTACTAATTTGATCCCAGTTTCGCATAATAAGATTCAGTTACAGACTAACAGCCCAGTTGAATCAGTTCTGTTACCATCAAACAAACAGGGCATCTATGTGTTGCTGAAATGGCACCAGTGCGAAAGCCTCTGTCCAAAATCTGTTGTGGCAAGGTTTGAAATGACAGTATGGGACAATATATCTGGGAAGGGAGAAAAAAGTTCGAGATGTTGCTCAAATAATTGAAAAAGCCCAATAAATTCCTGCCACATAAGGAGATGGAACAGGAGGGCTTCAGCCCAGGTTGGAAGCCATCCTAGTACTTCTACAGATTGATCCAACTTTTCCTAGTTGTCTGTATATTTCTAGTAGTTTATCTTTAATCATCAAATACAGATCTGTGCATTTGTCACAAAATATTAAATGATTACACTAGATGTGCTCCATCTGAATATTAAATGAAAATTGGACCCGGCCAAGGAGTTCTTACAAAAATTAAATGTTCAGCATAATTTGCTTTACAAGTACCGATCCAATTAATAACATGCTCTAGATCACAAACTGGTTACAGAATCTTCTTGATTTGCTGCAAGAAGAATGGGTGGCGAAGCAAGGCACACCTACTGTTACGAGAGTTTTAAACTCTTTGAAAAGACACTAAGAGATATCTTTACATGGCCTTAATTACTCTTCCTAGCCAAACAACTAGAAGACAAAATATGTGTTCACAGTGAATCTAAATATCCAAAAAGGTCAGAAAGAATAGAACTACCCACAATTCGACCACAACCGCAACGGGTTTCACAAAACAATATAGAAGCTACTGACGATGGATGGAGTATTAGATACACCACCAGAATCCCTCTAGATGAACAGGAGATAGTGAACATATACTAATGCATGCATTAAACTTAATATATATATTCTCAAGCATCTTCCGCTCTGTCCCTCAGCCTACCTCCCCTATCCACTTTGCCTGCCAAATGGCAGATGCCACTTCGGTTAGAAAATGCCTGAATCCTGACTTGGATTCCATTGATTTAGATAAATCTATGCTCTCTTTATAACACAATGTGTTTAAGAAACTGTTAAAGAAGTTCAGGTCATTTACCAAATAAACCAAAAGATCATTGCTCAGAACCGAGATAACCCCATTATGCCAAACATGAAAAGAATGAGGCAGGATAACAACCAATGGATTCCGATCTCCCAAGGTACGTCATGCAAGCAATACTCAGCTCTTCCAACTTAGTCAAAGATCTTGTGGACTGCAAATGGAATCTTACCAGGCTGGTATGCAGATTGGTCATTCCCCCCCCCCCCCAATGGCAAAACTGAGGCCACAACGACGTTGAGCAGCGGTTGATGGTGGAGGCAATTTGGGTGCCTCATCTATGTTTTCAGTATCAGAAAGAAGAATTTCATCCATAGACATGCAAAAGCTTTTAATTTGAGAATGGATGTTTTCTTGGACTTGCTTCTGTTGATCAGCAATGGAGGCTTTATTAGCCATATCAATAATTTCCTCTATATCTGCCTCATCAGCACTCCTTCCCAATCGATAATAGCTGGATGTTTAAATATTTCATGAGCAAGAATTAGAGATTTAGACCACAACCAATGCAACATGGACACAGAATAACAAAGGTAGAATCAATTCGCATGAAGCCAATTGGTAAAACAGAGAACCAACATATAACATCTACGCAAAAAACAACATATGTGCACTTTTTAAAAAAACACGTTTAGCTTACAACAACCTAATAGAAATTCAAGTTCATTAAGTATTTCACATATACAGATAAGATCAAACAAGCTATTGCAATGCATAGAAATTAGGTGAACTTTGAATCACTTCTATTAAGAAATATGATGGATGCCATATTGGGTCCATCATTCACAGGGATGAAGAGCATTTGAAATTAACAGTTCTGAAACATAGATTCCATTGCCAGATTTTGTAGAATCTATTCTGACGGTGGTCCAGTTCAATGCATTTGAAATTCATAAACATATTAACCAAAACTCTCTACTGGTGATCAAGAAAACCATCTTAGTCACCATTTTATTATCTTCGCAGATAAAATGCTTGCTTTTATCTGACCTCTCGCGATATTCAACTCACCTAAATCACGACTACTATAATTGAAGATTGCAATTCATCTTTTGAATTGTTAATGACCAAACACGATGAATCTCCAAATAAAATCGTTTATACTGAATAAATGTAAAGTTTTACATTGGTTTTACGTACTGAATATGAAAAATTTACTCAATATTAAAATGCAAACAAATCTCATAATTTCATAACAAATTGAAATGATCATGGTTATTGAAAATGAGGTATCCTCAAATTTTTGAGGCTACACATTCTTTCAGCATAAAAAAATACAAATAACCTAGAAGTGTACTGTAATTCCACTGGGGCTCAGAAGTTGAAACTATATGAGATAGAACTTTGTGGAAGCCATTGGTAAAGTCAGCCACTTCATGAAAAAAATGTTGAAGGATAGGAGGACTATGTCCAAGAAGCCAAGATGCTGCTTATATGAGACTACCACTGGATACCGAGTCTACAGACCCTTTGACAAGATTCGTTAACAAGATCTTAAAGACAATAACACTGCAAAATGATTGGCCTAAGAATTAACAGGGTTAATATAGATGTTAAAGACTAGAATGCTTCAAAATGATTAGCCTAACTGGACTTTAGTATCTAATTGTATAAAGATAGAGAATATATCCAACATTGGACCAATTTGATCGAAGGACAATCAAATATTTGTACTTACAAGCCATGTTATAATCATTGAAGAACAACCCATCAGCAGACCATGAAATTTCAATCTCTAAATGCATACTCTCAAAAAGCAGCAATAAGAACCCATCTTTCCTTTCTTACATTTTTTGGAATTTTAGAACAAAAAAAGATAAAAGAGTGCCTCAACCAGAGGCAGGTCATGGCATACTATGAAACAACGATGTTCATCTAGAGACATAGCATAGACTAAAATTGTGTTTCTCCACAACTTAGACAAAGATGCAGCAAATTTCAGTGTTGAACACTTGTAATATTACGTATAAACTTAAGGGATTGGCTTTAAGATACCTTTGAAGACCAAACATACCTTACAGAGAAATTTGTTCGGGAATCAAGTCATACATCTTCATAAAGTGATTACAGCTTAATAGGATTTCAGTTGTTGCGGCAAATAGCTAGAAAGAAAGTATGCAATGACAAAACAAGTGTTATGCAGCAGATTCTAACTCGTTGTCACAATGAGTTGACCAATCTCTCCGAGTCATAATATTGATACTGATTGATAGGAGTTGGAACCACAGCTTTATTTAATAATGTATCGTACTACAAAAGGAAGCATGCTTTATCAATAGTATAGGGAAAGGATTCATCCAAGAGATTAATCAACGATTCAGAAGGTCTGCACCACTAATTTGGGGTCTATATTTGCATATGACTTCAAACAGCAGTATGATGGGGAATTACAGCCCATGTTCACAGTCAACAAATGATAACTCGGATAACAAAGTGAGAAACCTGGTATAAAGAAATAGCCGATTTATGTCCGCCTCAAATTTTAGGTATCTTGGATTCCTAGCAAGCATGGGACTTTTTGCGAGAGTTTTCACAGCCTGGGAATATCAATTTCAAATGAAAAAACATTATTCGTTTAGTATATGACTTACTGCATCATTGGCAAATATATGCAGCATAAAATTCCAGGATGAACTGAAGCTGCAGGCAATATCTTCTCTCCCAAGGAAATGAAATGCTTTGATCTATAAGGTTATTGATTGGATAAATAACTAAAAAAGTAATCCCTTTGCTCAACATGTGTATGCAAGCATGCTTAGGAAATTGACTTACAAGCCTATCGAATAAATCATTTTCAAACTCTTAATCAAGCAAATATCTAGTTCATTTAAAGAGTGGAGAAACAGAAATACAACTATTGGTGAAATGACACTAGCAATGCAAGAAAAAAGAAAGAGAAAAGGCTAATCCGACAGAAGACAATGTGATAAAATGCAACTCATCTACTATTCGGAGCACAGAGTTCTTACCAAACGATGGTGTCCTACAACGCTAATCCGACATATTATAGTATAACATTAACTTTACCTAAGCAGATGTTAGCAAAGAAGGTTTGATTCATACAACTTCTAATTTTACATGAGCCATCCACTATTTTCACTTTGTAACCAGTTTATCGTGCCCAATACTCTGTCCACAATTTTAGAAATTTATGATAGATAGCTTCCAAAGGTCGAAGCATGACCTCAAGTTCTTCTTCACATCTTTGCTGGTTCCCCAGATACAAGCTGAGAATTGTATTCTATTGACTCCGCAAATTAATCCTACCTAAAATCCTGGTCCTATCCTGAAACGTCCGCTAATATATTAGTGATAAAGTAAGCAATTTTAGTAAAACCAACTTATGGACCAGCAAGGGCATCTTTGTGAATCTCGTAAACCCTCGTCTCCCGCCAAATTTTGAAGACGACTGCCCCTAGTTTTTCTCTTTTATAAAAGCCAAACAAAAAAAAGAAAAACAATGGAAGGTTAACCTTGTTCTGTATTTGCACATCACAATCCAACTCGATTAGCTCCATAATACGCATTGTTTAGGCTGTCATTTTCTTTATATTTTCGATTGAAGAGTAGATGAGGCTCAGCTGAGTTCAGCTTCTCAGTTTGATGAGGTCCAACAAATGGATAATCCAAATCCAAAAGATTTACTAAGATTCTCTTCTTCACTTCCATGCGTATATAGGCAAAAAAATGGCCCCGTGGTAGTGAATTTTGCAAGGAAATCCTTGAGAAATGAAGACTGAGCCAAAGAGTGAAAACTAAAACCTCGTTCTATAGAGAGGGGGGGAGAGAGATACCTCTTGGAATTTTTGGAATAGAAAAGCCATTGGTCAATGAGTTCCAGAATGCACTGTAGTCACCTTGACGGCTCGGAGCGCGGTTGATCCGAATTTGGCAAATGAACAGAAATGGACTCTTGAGCAATAAGCAGGCTAGACTGCCTTGGAACAAGACGAAAGAGAACAAAAGAAGACCCAAAATACAAGAACGGACTGGCAAACCATGCCACATGACATTAGCACATGTGAGAGAGACTTCGATACTTTCATTTTTTGTTTTCGGTAATTGACTTCTTTTTTTTTTCTAGGCTTCAGTAATTGACTGATACTTTCAGGGGAAAATTGGTCATGCTTGGGTATCATTTTAATTTCAGTTTTTTTTTCTGGAGAATAAATTCCGATACGAGTCTTTTCTGGGGTTTGAGAAAGTACGTAGGTAGAATGAAAAATGATTTTGATACGTTTATAAAATTTATAGGGTGTTGGGAGGTTTTTTTTTTTCTAAACAACGAAGTTTTATTCCAATCTTAAAGAAATCACGTCTTAAGGAAGATCATAATACCAACCCTGTCTTAACAGAAAAGCAGGTAAAAAGTCCAGAGTAATACATCCAAAAAACGATTTAGCTACAGTCCATTTAGCCAAGAAATCAACATGGTGATTTGCTTGACAGGAAACTTCTAAAAAGTTCCACAGTGGTCTCTGCGACGCCATTTCTCTAATGGCTTCAACAATACATCCAGCTTCCTCTTCCACTAGAAATGAAGGATCACCAATACCCGAACTGATAACAAAGAATCATTCTCAAACACCACTTCCAACAAACCTTTGGACCAAGCTTTCCCTGCTGCCATCCTAATAGCCAGAAGCTCTGCCAATAGAGGAGACATCCTGGGACAATCTCAGATCTAGCCCAAACAGCAACACCCTGATGGTTAAAACAAATACACACTAAAGCAACAAAAGATGATCTAACAGCAACATCTATATTGATCTTCAAAACCCCAATAGGCGATGTTGTTCAAACTTTAAGCTCTGGTCAAGCTTTTTATCACCCGATGACATCTTTGAATACTTTGCAACAAGATCTGAGGAATAACAGGGGTACGGTTGTGACTTTTTTTTTGTTTCTAGCAAACCAGTTCATATGGATAGCAATCACCACATAAAGAACAAACACATGCTCATCAAGCGGATTCATATGAAGCTTCTTGATAGGATTAAGCAGTGGCAAAACCAGGATTGAAATTTATGGGCGTCGAACTTTAAAGGCAAAATGACAAGAAATTTGTTTTGTCTTTCGTAATGCAAAAAATTGTCTTTGAGATACAACGTCGAAAATTAAGGACTAAAATCATTAAAAATATTAGAATACATGTACCGTACTATGTACTGCAATTGAAATGTGACAATTGTATCCTACGATTTTGCATCTTCTGAAAATGTTGCAAAATGATTACGTTCTCAATAGTTTTAAAAACTTCTTGCTCGATGTATACTACCATGCAATCATTTATCCAATTATCTCTTATCCTATTACGCAAATCACTCTTGATAATCTTCATCGCATAAAACACTCTTCAACGGTTGCAGTGGCAACTGGTAATACCAATGACAACTCAATAAGTCGATAAACTAATAGAAACAAAGTATTATTTTTGGTCTTAACCATCTTCACAGCAAGACCTCCAATATCTTGAAGCCCAAAAAAAACATCATTTCTTCTAACATCTCTAATATAGGTATTAAGCTGATTTTTAAGTATCAATTTATAACCCGTTAATTTCTTGTTTACCATTGTAATCAATTTAATTAACTATCTTGTGAGGAACTTGGTAGCACTGATCAAGAAGAAATTCACAGGCAATATGAACAAAAAAAAAACATCAATTCACCAAGAAAACGTCCTGGTGAAAACATTCACAACAAAATAATATATTAGCAGACTGCAGATAAAGTGAAATTACAGACTCATCAACCAAATTCCAATAACTCATCAACCAAATCCTAATAACCCAATAAAAATTACAAAAAATATATTTCACATTGCCTAAAATCCTAAACTAATAAAACAAAATAACCGAAAAAGGGAAAGAACGAAAACTCACCAATCCGGCAATCCGAGACCGAGAGACTATCTTCGATTCTTCGATCAAAGGGTATTGTGCCCAAGCCAACTAATGAAAAATAAAAATAAAAATTACACATAAAATTTTCTTTTGGGCGGAGGAATGGGTATCGACCGCCCTGGTCGCTACCCATCTCCTTTTGCCGCTGGGATTAAATAGGATGACTTTTTATTGAGTGACATTGTAGAAAAGTCATATCAATGGTTAATGAATCAAAGGCGGGGGAGTATGACTTGTCGGTTCGTCGTACACTTGATGTTTCATTCTATGGTACATATTTATGTACGATAGGTATATACTCGTTGTGTCTCTATTAAATAGGATGATGTACTCAGTCATCGGGGTAGAAACCTTAAGCAAATGAGTAGGTGCACTGTAAGAGTACATGCATTGAACGAGATCAAATATGGATACCTTTTGGAAGTGATCATTGATGTTGAGAAGGTATTCAACACAATTGTTTATGATATCATTAGACCTGAGAGGTTTGTACAAATTTGTTTAGTGTGTACTTGTACTCTGACCGAGTCAATTGGTGATGATCTTTATAAGTCAAATATTCTAGACAACTCGGGTCTTTTGCATGATGATTGAATTTGTATAAATGCTCAATAAGGAATCCATCAGTCTCCTCGAGAGATAGTATATTCAACTATATTTGTATAGGGTTAGACTCAAGAAAAAGAAAACTTTGACCAGAGGAATTTTGTTAAATTTTTTTCGAAATTAATATATTATATATATTTATTTGAGAAATTTTTTTGGAAACAATTTCCGGTCATATTAGCTCGAGGCCGGTTATTGTGTGAGTGAAGCTATTGTGTGAGTGTGTGAGTGGACGGGTGAGATTAGAAGTTGAAAAATCTAACGGCTGACAAAATGACACGTCAATTAATGAAATCGGGTCGGTTTCGTGGGTCGGATTCATTAATTGACGTGGCATTTTGTCAGCCGTTAGATTTTTCAACTTCTAATCTCACCCGTCCACTCACACACTCACACAATAGCTTTACTTGCACAATAACTTTTTCCTATTAATTCATATGGAATATAGCATGGTGGAAGGATAAATAACCTATTATAATTGTTAGCAAAAATGATTTCACAAATCAATCTCAAATTCTCGAGGGTGAATTGCAATATGTTGATAGACATGATTACAATTAGTAGAAGCCTAAAATTCGGAATAAAGAAATATAAGGGAGTTAATGGAAAAAGAGTTTTTTCATGTGATCCTACCGCCAAGATCTGAGATCCCTAACAATCTCACGCACTATCACAGCTAGAGTTTTCATATATAAGGATAGCTATGAGATAGTCTACCCTAATTGTTAGTTTCAGAGTTGGCCATCAGAATTCAAAAAACCCTACAACAGTTGTGAGCGTGGAGAGGAAGGAGGCAGAACATTTGGGCTGCTATTGTGTAATTCTCAAGATTGTGAGATCGACAAAAACCTGGATATTATTAAAGAATTCTCGAAATCAACAAAGAGAATTGGTAAGTTAATTTTTCGCAGTTGTAACTTTCACTAACATCATCACAAATATTCTTAATAAGCTCTTCATTCGAAGTCAAATGCTCCTCACTTCATAATTCCCTGACCTTAATACTTCTCACACCATCATCCTTCAGTATCCAAGGAACTGGTTTAAAATTCTCCAAGCTAGGCAACCATGGATCCTTCTAGCAATGTGTCTTAGTATTCAAACCCACCTTAAAGCAAAGTCCTGTCTCCAAATGAGGAAGTGTTCTCTGGATTCCTTGCCACAGCCAAGAACAAGCTCCAGACATACCCGAAATACCAATCTCATCTTCATTATAATATTTTGCACGTAACACTCGAACCCACAATTTCTCCTTTTGACAACACAGATGCCATCCCAGTTTTGATACCAAGGCATGGTTGTAATCAGAAAATAAACAAAACCCCAAAACTTCTATTTTTCTCTTAGGAAATCCCCACCAAAAATTCCTCATAATTGAATCCAGCTCAAGGCAACATTGATTAGGCAACATAAAATTTGACAAAAAGTAGGTCAGCATAGCAGACACTACTGATTTAATCAAACATGACGTCCCCTACTTGAGACAATAATTTGGATTTCCAACCATTAACCCATTTTAGAATCTTCTCTTTTTATCTCCATATGTGCTTGACATTTAGACCGAGGGAGAATAAGTGGTTATCCTAGATATTTCCCCGGCTGCACATTATGAACAATACCAAGTATACCCGTCAAAGTATCAATAGAAGGTTGATGGACATTCTTGCTGAATGATAAAAATTATTTCGTATGATTCAAGGAATGCCCTGACCACCCAGCATAAGTATTAAAAATATTCACCACAGCAGATGCTTGGTAGCATTAGCACGAACATCAACCATCGTATCATCTGCAAACAACAAATGTGATATAGTAGGAGCCATTCTACTAACTTTAATCCCATGTATGGTACTCATCTCTCAGCCTGCAATATCATCCTTAATAATACTTATTTGCAAAAGATAGACAACAAAGGAGACAATGGTCCCCCTTGTCTCAGTCCTCTCGTCGTTTAGTTAACCCATATGGTGAACGTTTCAAAAGAATAGATTATGAAACTGAGGAAATACATTGATTAATGATTTGCCCCCAACTTTCTTAAAATTCAAACAACACAACACAGTCAATAAAAAACTGCACTCCATTTTATCATAAAGCACACTCCATATCCTCCTTAATCGTCATTAAACCTATACCCCTTCTTCTAGAGCACATTGTATGAAATACTTCATAGGCCAAAGTAGAATTTTCCTGTATTGTTCTTCCTGGCACAAATGCTGTCTAATAAGGCGAAATTAATTGCGACAGTAAACCCTTCAGTCGATTGGACTAATTTTTTTATAGTATTTTATATGACACATTGCATAGAGCTATTGGCCAATAGTGTGTCACCATATTCAGATTCTCTACCTTTGGTATAAGAGTTATATTGGTGTGGTTTAACTCATTGAAAGGGAAACCTGTTTGGAGCACATTTGGAACCATCCCAATAACTTTCTGCTTCACATCAACCCAATATTGTTTATAAAACAAGGCAGTTAACCCATTGGGTACATATGCTTTTCGTGAACCAATATGTTTCACTGCCAACCAAACTTCCTGGGCACTCGGTATTTGACACAAGTTTTGATTTTCTTCTTCTGAAATCACAGGAGCAATTAGACCAATTTGGGTGTTGGGAGGTTAATTTTACTGTTAAAAGAATTTTTCGTTCTTGAATTTTGGAGAATTTTAAAAATGGATGTTGTTCTTTTCAACTGATCACACTGAAAGTTTGTTTGCAGAATAATTCTTAAAGATTTTCTTCGATCTTCAAGGAAATCTTGTCGTCTAAACAATCTTCGAATTCTTCAAATCTTGTTTAGCTCACTACCTGAAAATTTGTTAGATCTCACAACTTTATCAGCCCAATTGTTCTGCCTCCTTCATTTCCACCCCTCACAGCCGTCACAGGATTTCTCAAAGTCATAATGACCAACTGTCTAGAAAAAACTATCTTATAGTCTTTTTCTGAACCTTAGCTGTGATATGGCGTGGGACTCTCACATTATTTCCTAAAAAATTTATTAATTACATTGGCCAGTGATTTTCCAGAGTTCAATCCTATACAGGTTTAATGAATATACTATCTTTTTAAGAGACTTGTGGATTTTTTATTGAGCATTTATACAAAACTATTTATTATATACAAGACTCAACTTCATCTGGAATATTTAATCCATAAGGATCACCACCATATAACTCAGTTAATGCACAAGTACAAAACAAATAATTATGTACAAACTTCTCAGGTCTAAAGATACCATATGTCAATTGTGTTGAATATTACTCTCACTGTCAGTGATCACTTCTAGAAGATATTCATATTTGATCTCACTCAGTGCATGTACTCTTACAGTGCACCAATTCGTTTGCTTAAGATTACTACCTCAATGATAGAGTACATCATCCTATTTAATAGAGACAGAACGAGTGATAGACCTATTTACATAAACATGTATCTTGGTCTAGAACAAACATCAAGTAAACAATGACCTGAAAAATCATACTCTCTGCCTTTGATTCATTAATCATTGGCATGACTTTTCTATAATGTCACTTAACAATAAAACTGTGTGACATCTTATGTCACAACATAATACCCATAAATAAATAAACACATGTTATAAAAATAAAAGAAATAATTATCTTATAATCATTCTTAAATAAATTGGGTTTTAGGGCATATATCTTACACATACCTAGTCTTCGGATTTTGTTAAATTATCAAAAAAATCCTTCGATTAATTGTGGATCCAAAATTTAAAGGACTTGTAAGTCATGACCAATAAAATTATGCCACATGTTCTGACCGCATTTGGGCTCCGCTATCCTTTGCGGGGCAGAGCTTAGAGCCCCTGCAACCCAGGCTATGTCGCTTCACTGGAGAGTAGCTTTTTTTTAGGCGACTCTAATTTTTTGTTTTAATTTTTGTTTTGTCTTTTGTAGCCATATATTAGGTTTCTGAAACTATATAACATATGCGAGGGCGTTTCTTATGACACCCCCTCCCTTTTTGAAGCTCTTAAATATGTTTAAATTGGTTAATAGAGATAGTTTTTTTGGTAAATTGAATTTTTATTAGCTAGTTTTTTCTTTTCTCCTTCGATGCATTTACATGCTCATTAGTGTATAGCAGCATGTAAATGCATTCTCCTTATTATTGTATGACCTATATCCAAAAATTTAGTATTAATGTCATATAATCAGATTTTAGATTTGATCATCATTAGTTCAAATGCTCCCCTTTATTAAACCTTCACATTATTTTTACTTCTCTCTTGACTAAGATTGATTTCTATTTTTACTCCCCACTTGACTAAACGTGATTAATTGACTTGGTAATTAATTTCATTATTAATTCGATTATTTTACCTTGCTTTTACTGAGAATTGTATATGGGTAAATAGTGAACATATAACAATTGACACTCGAAATAGTGAGACTATTTTCGTGAAATCCTTTTTGCTAACAATTATTTACTTATTTATCATTTCCCCATGCTATATTCCAAATGAGCCAATATGATCGAAATAATATTATTGATTAAATCCACAGCTCATATAATTCTTAATTCACAATTTGTAACCCACTCTCGTGTTTCCAAAACAATTGTCATAAATAAATATATATTATATATTAATTTTGAAAAACATTTTCACAAAATTCCTCTAGCCATAGATTTCTTTTGGAGTCCAACTCTATACAGATATATTGAATATATTGTCCCACAAGAGGCTGGTGGAATCCTTGTTGAGTTTATATAAACTCATTTATCATGCACAAGACCCAACGTTGTCTGAAATATTTGACCTTGAAAAATCATCACCAAATGACTCAGTCAAAGCATAAGTACACAAAAAACAGATCTGCATAAAACTCAGATCTAAAGATATCATAAGCTAATTGTGTTGAATACCATTATCGCTATCAGTGATCATTTCCAGAAGGTATCCACATTTGTTCTTGTTCAGTGCATGTACTTTTACAGTGCATCCACTTGTCTGCTTAAGGTCTGTACCTCAATGACATAGTTCATCATCCTATTTAATAGAAGCACAACGAGTGCATACCTTTTTGTACATAAATATGTACCTCGGTCTATAATAAGTATCAAGTGAATAAAGAACTGAAAAATCATACTCTTCCTCCTTTTCATTCAATAATCATTGGCATTACTTTTCTATAATTTCACTTAATATAACTGTGTAACATCTTATATTACAACATTATACCCAACAAGTATTAATTACATGTGAAAATAAAAAATAAATAACAATCTCTTAATTATTCTAAATAATTATTTTCTAGGGCATATTTCTAACAGATTTATCTGTATTATATTTTTACTACTTGATGTATTGCTTATATTCGACTCATTTTTATTTTTGTTTTAAATGTCCAAATTTGGAGTTAGATGGGTCTAAGGGCCAAAGCATTTTTTCCAAACTGCCTTAGAATAATTATTTTAAAGTGATTAATTTTTCTTGCAAATTTTGTATGATTATGTATGTAATAGCATGACTTTTTCAACTCTATTCGGGGATGGGGTGCTATATGATCACAATTTGTAGAAGCTCATAAATTCAGAATACAAAATATAAGAAAGTTAATAAAAAATAAATTTTTATAAGTATCATACAACCGAGATTTGAGATTTCTAAGGATTCCACACACTAGCACAGTTGAAGTTTTGAGTGAGCCATTATAAAATCTCAAACCGGTCATTTGAAAAAGTGAGGTTGGGCTTTAGAAAATTTCGGGAATTTAGCAGTTTAGTCCTTGAGTTTTACCTCATTTTATTTTTAGTCCTTAGGTTTAATTTTTTTCAAATATTAGTCTTTGGGTTTACATTTTTTAACAAAATGGTCCTTCCGTCAGGGATCCATTTGTTTCCCTAACAGAAGGGTCACATTAGCTGACAACTCAACAGCTGATGTGGAAAAGGAAATTGACATTTTAGTCCTTTGGTTTTATGTCGTTTTAGTTTTTAGTCCTTAGGTTTAATTTTTTCACATTTTACTCCTTGAATTTACATTTTTTGACGAAATAACCCTTCCATCAATAATTACTGTTCAAATTTTGAAATACAAATTTTGGCCTTGAATATTTAATAATAACTTGTCATTTTTAGTTTTGACAATTTTAATAACACATTTAATAGGACTAAAAAAATTCAAAATTCAATTTAAATCCTCAAAAATCAACAATTTTCATTAAAACTTTATCTCTTGAATAGTAAAAAGTTCTAAAAGTTAAAAATGTATTTATTTTTTTAAAAAGAGAATACGAGTGTTTTCTCATCTTTTAGTCTTTCAAATTCTTTATTGTCTATATATACTTTGTATTATCTCTACAACGTCTAGTGTTTGTATACTCAATTTTTAACAACTATAAATGCGTGTTATATATTCTTAAGTAAAAAAAATTGACAATTTTTTTCAGAATTTTAATTGCATTTATATAAAAAATTAAATAATATACAAAAATAGATATAATAATAATAATATAATACGATCTATGAATTAGGCCTTGTAGGTCCTTGATTTTCTTTGTAAAATACGTTCTTACTTCTATACCATAGGGGCAGGTGCGAGGATCAAACTAATCAAAGAATTTTATATTATTATTATAATATTTATTTTTATATATTATTTACTTTTTTATATAAATGCAATTAAAATTCTGTAAAATATTTTCAATTTTTTTACTTAAGAATATATAACACGCATTTATAGTTGTTAAAAATTGAGTATGCAGACAATAGATATTGTAGAAATAATACAAAGTATATATAGATACGGAAGAATTTGAAAATACTAAAAGAGGAGAAAACACTAATATTTTTTTAAAAAAATAAATCTATTTTTAACTTTTAGAACTTTTTATTATTCAAGAGTTAGAGTTTTAATAAAAAAATGTAAATTTTTTAGGATTTAAATTGAATTTCGAATTTTTTTAGTTCTATTAAATGTGTTATTAAAATTGTCAAAACTAAAAATGACAAGTTATTATTAAATATTCAAGGCCAAAATTTGTATTTCAATATTTGAACAATAATTCTTGATGGAAGGGTCATTTCGTCAAAAAAATGTAAACTCAATTACTAAAATTTGAAAAATTAAACCTAAAGACTAAAAAATAAAACGACGTAAAACCTAAGGACTAAAATGTTAATTTCCCTTACCACATCAGCTACTGAGTTGTCAACTGATGTGACACTTCTGTTAGGGAAACAAATAGATCCCTGATGGAAGGACCATTTTGTAAAAAAATGTAAACCTAAGGACTAAAAAATGAAATGAGGTAAACTCAAGGACTAAACAGCTAAATTTCCAAAAAGCTAACATAACTTTTTCTCTCTAGAAACTCTCTCAAAAATTGTGCGCTTGAATCCGAATGAGGTAGCACGCTTGGACTGCTTTGATTTCAACAATCATCACGATCTCGCTGTCGTTGCTATTGGATCTTCATCTATCAAATTGACCTTAAAATTCTTTAGGCTTCCATGTGAAATTGAAGCATTTTCACTTGGGCAAGCTCCAGTCATGTGAACGCGAAAAGTTTCTCCGTTCAAAAGCTTTCCCCAAATTTGACCTGCCAAATGTCTCTAGACACGATCAAATTAGATCTGGTGAGCGATTCATCCACCAAAACTCAACTGATGGAAGCTACCCACCAGAGAGAGAGAGAGAGAGATGGAGATTTCGGGAGGGAGGCTAGGAGAGACGGAGGCCGGTGGAGGGGCTATCGCTAGTTGCTAGGAAGTGAAATTAGCCTTAGGGCTGGGTGAGAATTTGTTTTGAGAGGGTAAGAAGATTCACGAAATGAGAAAATGGCTGGGTTTGAATGAGAAAAGGGTAAGAAGATTAACGAAGAAGACAGAGTCACGTTTGTCACTTTGTCTTTTATCTTTTGTCTTCTTTTTTTTTAAAAAAATTAAGGCTCAAAGTGAAACGACCCTGAATTATTATTATTTTTTAATTTCGGAATTGAGAATTTCCGATTTTGATATTTCATTCAAATAGGTTCCGGTTCTGATACCAAAATAGGCCGGTATCAGTACCGGCCGCCGAAACAAATTCTTACCCTTAGCCACCCGTAAGGAACTTCATTAGAGTTTGGGTCCTGCTTTGAGGACCAGAAAAAGAAACGGGCCAAGTGGATCCATTGGCATTCAACAGCCCAAATACCAGACTGGCCCAGCAGCGGAGAAATTAGCAGACAAAGGAAAAATGAAGAAAGCAAGAAAAAGAAAATGCAATTAGTCAGTAGCCAATGGTTGTGTTTGTTTGTGGAAATATTGGGGTTTTGGAAATTTTGGGTATTGGGGTTTGTGAAAAAGTATAGTATTTTAAGAAAAATTGAGGAGAGAGAAGATTTAATTAAATAGTATAATATTATTTTATAATTTAATGAGGAGAGAGGTATTATTTTATGATTGTTTGAAAACGTTGAGGATTGGAAAAATCGAGAAACAAACGCCCCGAATGTGTCGTGCGTCAGAAAAAGAATCTGATTATTTACTTATTCGGCTTCCGACTTTTCTATTCTCTAGTTTTCACCCCGTTCCCATTTATGTTCGAAAGGTTGACCGGTCCAAGGATAAATGTCTTGGTCCACAGCGTAGAGCATTCCCATTTTGTACTCTATAAACGGTAGCGCGCAGCCGTCTTTCTGCAGTATATTACGTGCTGAGGTAAGCAAGTATGCAAGAAAGATTTTTTGCTTTATAAAAGATATGTTGCAGTTGACGGATCTTGGTGCTTCTTCTCCAATTCTATCTTCAAACCACCACTCACCCCCCAATTTCCGATTTTTTTTTCTACGCCCAATTTCCGATTTATTGATCAGATTAACGCTATATCAACAGGCATCTAGGCTTCTCGGCCAAGTAACCTCTGAGATCGCAGCTCTGTAAGAAGGCATCAAACCCAGAAGAGCCAACCATCTGAAAAATCACAACACAACCTGTTTGAGGAACCGCAGCACCAAGAATATAGTAATGGCCGAAGAAGTATTGTTGTTTGGCACGTGGGGGAGCCCTCTTAGTGGCAGAATAGAGGTAGCTTTGAAACTGAAAGGAATCCAATAAAAGTATGCTGAGGAAGACATGACCAACAAGAGTCCTGCCCTTCTCCAATACAATCTCGTTCACAAGAAGATTCTTGTGCTCGTACACAATGAAAAGTCTATCGCAGAGTCTCAGGTCACTCTTGAATACATTGATGAGACCTGAGTCTATCGCAGAGTACATTCATGATCATATACTCCTCTGATACCCCCTTCCCGATTAATTAAGCTTTATTTATTAATATTTCAAGGATAAATGATAAGATAACGTGTTAAAATAGATTATTTTGAGACTAATAAAAATAGTAATAAACAAATAAATTTATGATTAATGTCTTCTCCTATTTATTTTATGATTTATTAAATAATTAAATAGGATTAGTAAGGTATTAGAAACGTGTTTATTATTTTTTGCGGATGACTACAACAAAAATTTACTTGTCAAAAAATTTAAAATCGAGTTATCACCCGATTTGTCACCTAAAGCCTGTCAGCAAAGGTTTTAGGTGACAATTTCCGTATTTTATCACTCGAAACCTTTCGGATGAGACATTATCATGTTCAAACGGTTTTCTGTTATACTGATGAAAATCAAAATCGTTATGCCCAGTACACTTTATCCGTTCGCATGAGAGGTGTAAACGTTTGGTCCAATGTGACGAAATGCATTTTGTCAAGGAAAATACGTGTGCACAGTAATATACAACCGTCTGCACGATAACATAAAAACGTGGATGACAACATAAAGATGTCCGCACCATTGTTTCATGTATGACGAAATAGTTTTTTGTTACCTCAGAAACCAATCGAACACGTACATTGACAGTGCATACACTTATTCTGTTGAACACGTTAGAGCATGTTTTCTTCCCATTCGAACGGTTGTTTAATTAAAGAACCGTGTGCAAGGAAAAATAACCCTGCGGACGAACTCTATTTCATGCGAAGTGTGCGGACGGATTATTAAACGTGCGCACGTCTTAACTACAAAAACTGCTCGGACGGTTTTGTTACCGTCCGAACCCTTTGTTGAGAATTTAAATTAATTTAATTAAAATTTTAAAAATAATTTGCAAATAATACAATAGAAAGATATTCAATGCTCATAATAATAATAAAATGTCTATAAATATGCAATATTCATTAAAAGTAACTAAAATACATATTCGATAAGTACTAATCAAGTAGTGAAAATACATAATCTACTCGTGAATGTTTACATGCGGAAAATTATACTTGATCACAACTGAGCATCCCAAATGTTCTGTCTCTTTTCTCTACACGCCTCACAGCCGTCACAGGGTTTCTCAAAGTCATAATGGCTAACTGTCTAGAAAAATCTATCTTATAGTCTTTTTCTGAACCCTAGTTAGGGATCTCATATCTCGGCCTTAGGATCACATGAAAAAACTCATTTTCTATTAACTCCATTATATTCTTTTATTCCAAATTTTAGGCTAATAATAATTATGATCATGTCCATTAACATTTTACAATTAACTCCCGAGTATTTGAGATTGATTTGTGAAATTCATTCTACTAACAATTATTCGTTTATTTATCCTTCCGTCATTCTATATTCCACATGAGTCAATAGGACCATAATCATATCATCAATTAAGTCCCTAACTTATATAATCCGCAACTTACGATCTGTAACTTGCTGGACTATCGATTGTTTCCAAAATAATTTCATAAATAAATATAAATATAATATATATTAATTTCAAAAAATATTTTCACAAAATACCATTGGCCAATGGATTCCTTTCTAGTCCAACCCTATCCATATATATTGAATATACTGCCCCATCAAGACACTACTGGATTCCTTATTGAGCATTTATACAAACTCACTTATTATATACAAGACTCAACATTATCTGGAATCTTTGACCTAGAAAGATCATCACCAAATGACTCGGTCAAATCACAAGTATATAACAAATAGATCTATATAAACCTCTCAGGTCTAAGGATATAATAAACTAATTGTGTTGAATACCTACTCAATATTAGTGATCACTTTAAGAAAATATTCATATTTGATTTCGTTCAATCCATGTACTCTTACATTGCACTCACTCGTTTGCTGAAGGTCACTACCTCAATGACGAAGTCCATAATCCTATTAAATAGAGGCACAACGAGTGTAGGCTTATCGTACATCAATATGTACCTTTGTCTAGAACAAAACATCAAGTCGCCAAGGAAGTGAAGAGTCGTACTTTCCACCTATGATTCATTAATCATTGGCATGAATTTTCTACAATATCACTCAATAATATTTATGTAATATCTTATGTCAAATCATATTACGCAATAAATAAATAGAAACATATCTAGGGGCCAGGGAGGCTGACGCCAAATACAGTGAATCAATGGGCAATATAAAAACAAAGGCTCCAACGTGTTCGCATCACTTTCACAAAGAGGACATAGAGAAAACTCCAAAGGAGCATTTTGAACAACCCTTCTCAGATTGGTCCTGGTAGGAAGAGCATTCCAAACAATACGCCATAGAAAAGCTTGATGCGATACAACATTTTAAGGCGCCAAAATGACTTCCGTTCATTGCGGGATAAAATTTCCAGAGGCAGATTTCAAGCCCGACTAACCTCCATAAACATACACTTCATCAAAAACACTTTATAAGGAGATAGCAACACCACAAATATTCTTAATAAGCCCTCATTCCAAGCCGAATGCTCCTCACTCCATAATTCCCCGACCTTGATTCTTCTCACACCATCATCCTCCAGTATCCGAGGTATTGGTTTAAAATTATCCAAACCAGGTAACCATCGATCCTTCCAGCAATGTATATCAGAATTCAAACCCACCTTAAAGTAAAGTCCTTTCTCCAAATGAGGAAGTGTTCTCTGGATTCGTTGCCACAACCAAGAACAAGCTCCAGACATACCCGAAATACCAACCTCATCTTCATTACAATATTTTGCATGTAACACCCAAACCCACAATTTCTCCTTTTGACAATACAGATACCATTCCTGCTTTGATACCAAGGCATGGTTGTAATCAGAAAATAAATGAAACCCCAAACCTCCTAAATCTTTTGGCCAACATAGAGAAGACCACACATGAGGCACAAAACTTCGATTTTTCTCCTGAGGAATCCCACCAAAACATCCTCATAACTAAATCAAGCACAAGGCAATATCGATTAGGCAACAAAAAAATTGACATAAAGTAGGTCGGCATAGCAGACACTACTGATTTAATCAAACATGCCCTCCCCTGCTTGAGACAATAATTTGGATTTTCAGCCATTAACCCGTTTTAGAATCTTCTCTATTAGCTCCATATGTGCTTGACGTTAAGACTGAGGGACAATAAGTGGTAATCCTAGACATTTCCCCGGTTGCACACTATGAACAATACCAAGTATACCCGTCAAAGTATCAATAGAAGGCTGATGGACATTCTTCCCAAATGTTACAAATGATTTCCTATGATTCAAGGACTACCCCGACCATTCAACATAAGTATTAAGAATATTCACTATAGTAGATGCTCAGTGGCACTAGCACAGACAACAACCATCATATCATCTGCAAACAACAGATGTAAAATAGTCAGTGGCAGAACCAATATTAAAATTTAAGGGTGACGAACTTTAAAGGGGAAATGACAAAAAAAATTCTTTTCATCTGCAAACAACAGATGTAAAATAGTCAGTGGCAGAACCAATATTAAAATCTAAGGGTGACGAACTTTAAAGGCGAAATGACAAAAAATTGTCTTAGAGTTACAATGTCAAAATTTGGCCTTAAAAGTACCTTAGCCATATAATTTTTAGAAGTCTGTTTCTAAACAATTATAAACCGGAATTTTTATAGTATTTCACATGACACATTGCATAGAGCTATTGGTCAATAGTGTGTCACCATATTCGGATTCTCTACCTTTGGTATAAGAGCTATATTGGTGTGGTTTAACTCATTGAGAGGGAAACTTGTCCGAAACACATTCTATACCATCCTAATAACTTCATGCTCACATCAGCCCAATATTGTTTATAAAACAAGACAACTAACCCATCAGCTCCAGGCGCCTTTAGTGAACCAATCTGTTTCACTACCAACCAAACTTCTTGGCCACTCGGAATTTGACATAAGTTTTGATTTTATTCTTCTGAAATCACAGGAGCAATAAGACCAATCGGGGTGTTGGGAGGTTAATTTTACTATTAAAAGAAATTTTCGTTCTTGAATTTTCGAGCTATTTTAAAAATGGATGTTGTTTTTTTTCCCAACTGACCATACCTAGTTTTCGGATTTTGTTAAATTATCAAAAAGTCCGTCGATTAATAGTGGATCCAAAATTTTAAGGACTTATAACTCATGACCAGTAAAATTATGTCACATGTTCGATCAATCACATAATATATGCCACGTCAACTAAAATATGAAAGTAAAACATCAAAACAAACGAAATAATAAAGTTAAGATAATTAAATTTCAAAAAATTAAAACAAAAATTAAGTTCAAAATGAGATTAAAAAATAAATCAGAAAAATTTAAGAAAAGTTGTAAACAGTCCAAAAACAAATATATAAAAAAACAATAAAAAAATTACTGTTTGAAAAACCCAACCCACTGGGGTGAATGAGGTCCTTTTAGGGATGGTCGCGGGTTGGAGCCTCATGGTCTGGGCTGGCCATGAGCCACCAATGCAACAACTGGAGGGGTTTCCTCTTCTTTTGTGGATGGATCGTGGCGAAAACCCCCGTGGCCACCTCGTCAAAGGGCAAACCCCTAGGGGCTTCCAACCTCATTTGGACCCCGCCATCCTTTGCGGGGTGGAGCTTAGGGCCCCTGCAACCCAGGCTATGTCACTTCACTAGAGAGTAGCTTTTTTTTTTTTTCAGGCTACTCTTATTTTTTTGTTTGTCTTTTTAGGGTTTCTGAAACTATATAAAATAAGCGAGGGCAGTTCTTGTGACACCCCTCCCTTTTTGAACCTCTTAAATATGTTTAAGTTGGTTAATGGATATAATTTTTTTGCTAAATTGAATTTTTATTAGCTATGTTTTTTTTTTGTATTTTCTCTTTCGATGCATTTACATGCCTATTAGTGCATTAGCATTCTCCTTATTCTTTTTATAACCTATATCAGAAAATTTAGTATTAATATCATATAATCAAATTTTAGATTTCATCATCATTAGTTCAAATGCTCTCCTTGATTAAATCTTCTCATTCTGACTAAGATTGATTTCTATTTTTACTCCCTACTTGACTAAATGTGATTAATTGACTTGGTAATTAATTTCATTGTTAATTCGATTATTTTACTTTGTTTTACCTTAAGAACCTTAGGCTAGCATCTTGGATTTGTTGGATCTCATAGGGCCGAACCTAGGATAAATTGGGCTTGAAATTCATGGGCTTGGAAGCCCACAAAACCAAGCCCAACAGCAAGAGCATATCCGGCCCTTTTAGAACAGAAATCTCCATCAATCTAGACCTAATTATGGCTGGCAGAAGATAAGGAAAACTTTTGTGACACTTGGCCACATTACTCTACTCGAATATCCCCTCCCCAATAGAGGTACAAGTCCGGTCCGGGCTCCGGCGGAGCTCTAGCTTCGTTTCCGTTACCGATTCTGGAAAGCTGAGGTCCGCTCCTTCCAGGAACCAAAATCGGAAGTGGATTTGAAGGCTTCTTGGAAGCGGAACCGGAAGCAGTATTTACCGCCGGTTCAACAGAAAACCAATTCTGTTAGTTTTTTATATTTTTTAACTAAATATTAAAATGACATCGTTCTGATTTAAATAGAACGACGTCGTTTAGTTGTTTTAGAATGTATATATATATATATATATATTACCGTGGATCAAAATGGTGTTGTTTTGATCCAAGGTGAAACTGAAAAAAACCCTGCCCCCCTCCTGCTTCAAGTTCGTGACCCTTAGCCCCACTCCTCACTCTCTCTTGCTCTGTTCTTCTGCGATTTCGCTCTCTCTCCCTCTCTCTTTCTCTCTCCCTCCCTACTGAGTCGTTGAGTGCTGAGTGTTGAGGGCACTTCTCTCTTGCTGCTTCTCTCTCTTTGTAAGTGGTAAGTTGGTAACTTGTAGGCCGTAACCTATGTTTGTTTTTTTTTCTCTCTCTCTCTTTTGTTTTTATTTCTGATTTTGGGTTTCTTTCTCTATAGGATCGGAGCCCATTTTCCCAGTTGACGAGGGAAAGTCCTGCTGGTCTTCGGCAACGAGTTCAATATTTGATTTCGGAATCTGTTATATTATAATATGTTTTCAGGTGATTTCCCCTTTCTTGGATTGTCATCGTATTTTTCACTATGGGCTGTTAGTTAATGTAATGTTTTTTCCCCTACAGTAGATATACCATTTTTCGCAAGAACGTAGTATTTTCTATAATTTCACGCCTTTGAATTAAGATCCTGTTAGTTTATGTAATGTTTTTTTTTGCATGTTGTACCTTTATTTGGATTGCTGAGTAATGAGGTGGAGAAATATAAATTATGTCTTATGTGGATTTGTTTCTAGATAATGAGCAATATAGTCGAATGGTTGTGTCAGGCAGATTGAACAAATTAGTTTGTAGCTTTTGTTTAATTGCTAAACCCAATGTATTTAATAGAGTAGGTTGTTGTCTGTTTGTTGGTCTATGTATAGTTTGTAGCTTCTGTTTGTTGGATTGCGAAGGTCTCTGAATTTGTTTAGTTGTTTTAAATTTTGCATCTTGTGTTCATTTTTTTGTCTTTAATTTGCGCTAAGTTGGTAGAATGAGTTATCTTAGGGCTTTGCATTGTGTCTTTCTTTCAGATGGATCATCAAACTCCAATTGCAACTTCGCAATCCACAACCCCCAATTTACCTACCCCTGCCTCTACGACTGCACCTACAATTTGTGAGATACCAATTATAGATGTAGAGACACAACAAACTGAGACGTTTGGTTATGTTTTTAATTTCTTATTTCTAACTTCTAAGTTTGTATTGTAATATTCTTGTATTTTGAGTTATGTAAGGATACACTATGTTTTTCGGTTATTGTTTCTGTCGAGTCTTGACCACTTTTATTATTAAGCCCATAATATTTCTTTAGCTATTTAGGAATTGTGATGGTGTCTAGGTGACTTTGTGAATATGGGATTATCAATTTTGTGAATTACATATTGTTTTGAGATTTATTGAATATGAATTTTGTGAATTGCATGTTTTTAGAGTTATTTTTACACTTATTTGTGAATTGCATGTTTTAGAATTTTGTTGTGAATCTGGATTTTATGTTAAGAGTTTATGTTATTGTTGTTTTTTATTTTTAAAATAGGTTGCTAGGATGTTGTTTTCGGTTTTCAAAAGATCAACAATGAGTTGTTCGTTTTTAAATATTATGGCCTAAATAAAATGGTCATCAAAACTAAAATGATCATAATATGATATGGTTGTATTAGTTTGAACTTTAAAGGATGACCAACATTTTACTCCAAAATTCAACTCTAATCACTTGGTGTCATGGTGAGTTGATGACTTGAAGTGCTGCAAGTGCAATGTAAATTCTTAATTTTTATTTTTATACTTGTTGTGTTCATTTATATAATTAAGATCTTTGTAATGAATTGAGAAATGTTCTTATGAAGATTGGGTTGTATATTTCAATTTTTTGATATATCAGTGATATTTGTATTTGTGAATTGTGATAAATGAATAATATTTTTATTTTTTGTAAAAAATGCATAAATGGGCCAAAAAATATGGACCAAAATATTGTCGGAATTCCGTTATCCACTTCCGCTAAGTCCACTAAGAGTCGAAAGCGGAAGAGTACTTCATTCAACTTACGACTAGTCCGCTAATCAACCCTACTCCCCATTGGCTATTTTTGTTTCACCTTGTTAACTTGTTCTTCATCATTGTAAATCTTGGAATTTTGCAAATAGCTCCCTAACCTATTAACTTAGCAATCATGATTTGGGCCTGATATAAAAGCCTTTCACCTTAAACACATGCACACACTACACTTGAGAGAGAGAAGAAAGGGTAATGTTGGAGAGGAAGAAGAGAAGAAGGAGAATCGGAGAGGAAGAAGAGTGAAGAGAGAAAGAAAAAGAAAAGAGAATGAGAGGAAGGGAGAAGAAAGAAAGAAAAATAAAAGAGAAAGAGAGAATAGTGACGGAGAGGGAGGGAGAAGAGAGAAAGAAAAGGAAAAGAGAAGGAGAATCGAAAAAAAAGAAAAGAAAAAAAGGGAGGAGAAGAGAAGATAGGTAAGGCCTTGAACCATTCGGCCATGGAAGAAAATTTCTCCCATGGGCCATCTCTTCATTTTTGTAGGATTCTACATATTGTGATCATGTGCATTAACATATCACAATTGACCCTCGAGATAGGGAGACTATTTTCGAGAAATCCATTTTGCTAATAGTTATTTACTTATTTATCCTTCTACTATGCTATATTCCAACTTAGTCAATAGGCACTACAAGAAATTTGGGCTTTAGTAACGAATTGAATTTCGTCATTAAAAGTCCATTATTAGTGACGAAATGCTATTTTCGTCACTAAAAATGGATTATTTGTGACAAAAATATTTTCCATCACACATTTCGTCACTAAAGCTCTTATTGGTGACATAATGATTATTTCCTCACAAAAAGTAAATTTTTTGTTACGGAAATATTCGCCACCAAGCCGATCGATAGCACTTTTTGTGATGAAATGCTTCATCATGAACTTCATAGCGCCTTAGCTATTGAACGTTAATAATGACGACCGATCGGTCCAATGCAGTTAGGACACACCGATCGATCGATAAAGAATACCAATCGCTCAAGAAAGTTTGGGCATGTGGCACACATAGAGCATAGCAGGTAAGTGTCACATCATCGTTTATCACGCAACAAATGATATACAAACCCATGTCCACACAAGCCGATCGATCGGTATTACATTAACTATCGATCGGGTAGCGTAATCGTCAGGATTTTGAACTATCAATTGATCGGGATTAATAACAGATCGATCGATATGTCATGGAATGAAAGTGAACCACGTGTTAAAAAAAATAGGTGGTCGAACGAGTGTAAACATCACTTATTTGAATACTCGTTTGATCAGTGGATTCAGAGATCGATCGGTCCGTCAACGAATGGTAGATCGCAACGTGTTAAAAAACGGTCGATCGTCGCCTATCGATCGGCGCGAGGGATGATATGAAAAACGTCAAAGGCCATTTTTCTCCGGTTTCCTCTCTTACAATATCAAAAACCTTCTCATCCTTTAATCAGCCATTTCACAGTGTATTGTCCTCCAAAGTGTGTAGAAACTTCCCCCATTGTCATCTACACAAAGGTACGTATTTATGTTGTGTTTTAGTGGCTTTAAATAGGTTTTTAGTTTATTTTGTTTAATTTCCTATATAATCGATTTAGCTCAGTAAAAATTAATTTTTTATTGTTAATATTTATTTTGGGACTTTAGGATTGTTTAGTGATCAATTTGGGACATGTTTTGTGGTAATATAGGTTCTGAGATTTTTGTTCCCATTGTCCCTGTGCTGATCAATCGCAATTTCATACTGATAGATCGACATGTAGCTGATGAGATAAGAGATCAATAAATAGGTAGGTAGTTTAGGAGGACGATCGATTGGTGCTGAAACGATGTGTTATGTTTTTCTTTCGATCGAGCAGCTTATGTAGCCAAAACTAAGATCGGGGTAGGATCATCGTCCTAGGAGCAGCAGGAGCCGGAGCTGTTCATAGAGATGTGGATGAGTTTCGAAGGATGCGGCTGGTGGCCAGAGCTGTTTGTAGAGACGTGAATGGAGTTCCAGAGGATGCAGTCGCTGGTCTCTGATTTTGATAACCTGCTATACAAGGATAACACCATGTTCTAGCTTTTTGATTACCGGGGATTCTTTCGTCAGCTATCTTGGATGACCGGTTTCTATGTGGACAACCTGGTATAGGATTTCTACTGTGTCGTTGTCGCTGTGGAGAATGGAGATGAGCTACAGCTGACATTGCAAGATGTCAAAATCTCATTCTCGCCTGATGTCATTGTTGCTTTTTTGGTTCCTGACTTAGTTTTTGAATGCTCGAGGTGTCATGATTAGTGACGGCGAGTCACGTAACGCAGTCACCAGGGCATTGAACAAGGCCACTTGTCGAGGAGTAAGAGGCAGGAAGGAGCTATTGTTTGACAGTTCACTCGTAGAGCAACAGCAGGCCCAAATATGATAGCGGAGCCATCGACTGACACCAAAACGCCTCGATCAGAGGAACCAATCGACATGAGAGAGCCTGTAGAGCCTCCTCTTTGGGTGGCCAAGCTCTTTGGGGACCTCTCCTCCTGTGTCAGTGTGGTTGTCAAGAATGCTCCAGAAAAAACTTGAGAATGAGCGCAGTATTGCGATGCTGCGTAACAAGGTGGTTGTTGGAAACATGGAAGATGTCTGGAATAACTTCGATGAAATCTGGAAGACCCTCAATGAGTTCAAGATAGAGGTTGATCCGCACAAGATTCTCGGGTCCGTTCCTGCAGATGTGACGGATTTTGGTCTTGATGTTTAGATTCTTATTTTTACTATGTTTTTTGTGTTTTCATTTATGTATTTGGGACATATGTTTTTATTTTGGATATGTACTGATTATGATTACAATTTATGAGTTAGTTTAAATTTTTTATTTTCTTCTGACGTTTAGATATATAAATTGACCGATATACCCTTTCGAAGACAAAATTACCGAAAATTGCAAAGTTAGTTGGTTAAATAAAATACGTATTTAAATAAAATATAAGTACATACATATACATAAACAATTAAAAAGGTCAATCAAATAAAAAATATAAGAATATATATAAAATATAATTGTACATGTATATATCTCTAAGTACATTTATATTTTTAAATAAAAATAAAATAACAATTCATTATGGAAAGCTTGTTTAGCTTATATATATTGTATCATAGAAATATATTTTAAAAGTTTAAATATACATAGTATAAACTTGTGATTTAATCTTTATTTAGCACTTGATTATATGTTATTAGTATGATGCATTTATCTAGATTGCGTCATTAGTAAAAAAATTCATAATTAAGTCATTTTTTAGTTCAAAAATCAATTTTTTAATAATTAAGATAATCGATCGATCGTCAAATTACCAATCGCTCGGTTACAAACGATGTCATTTAGGCCTATCCAACTGATCAATCATCTAAACATGCAGATCGATCAGTCAAGACGCCTTCGTTTTGGTGTGCCCAAATTGTTCGATCGTTATGTGTAATCAAAATAATGATGGATTTACACGATCGATTGATTCGCAATTATTTTCTGATCGATCATATATTTCGATCGATCGGCTGGTATGACGTCGTTTTAATGGCACATCCAATCGAGTAGTCGTTTTGGCTAATCGATCGACAAACTTAATCGTATATCTAAGTACAAATAAAATAAATAATGGTTGACCAAATAAACTATTAATGTACACAATATAAGAATTTAATAAAAAGTATGTATTATGGTAAGATAAATAACAATTGAAACAATAAAACACAATTTAAGAATTATATAAAATATTTACGTACATATATAAATTAACAATCCAATACAGATAGTTGATCGACATGAGAATTGTAATCTAATTACATATACGTAATGAGTGGTTGAGAATTAGTGATTGAACATTTTGTGTTTAAATGTTTGCACACACAAATTATACATAAACAAAGTATGTTAGGATATATTTAGATTACATAAAAACATATCAAGTACACATGATTAATCTTTAGGAAAATATGTTTATGTTGTACATGTTGCATCATAGAAACATAGTGTAAGAGTTAGTTTATATATACATGCTATAAACTATTGATATAATCTTTATTTAGCACTTGATTATAATTTATTAGTATGAGGCACGTATTAAGATGACATTAATCAAATAATAAAGCAAGAACATTATAAAAATCATTTTTAAATAATTAAGATAATTGAACGATCGTCCAATTACTGATTGATAGATAACAAATGGTGTCTTTTAGGTGTATCACACCGATCAAATGCTTAAACAACCCGATCGATCGAGCCGGACGTCGTTGTTTTTTTGTTTGAGGACCAATCGATTGTGCCAAATTTGACCGCCAAACAATTTTGGTCAGTCTAAGTTTTTAAAGTCAAAATTTCCAAACCAATCGATCGTTGTAATCTGTCGTCGTTTTGAGGTCTTAAAACAATCAATCTGGCTTTTGTACTGATCGATCTCCAAGGGCGGCATCGTTTTAAATGCACTTAACAATCGATCGCTTATGTTGTGTCGATTGATCGGTCCAAAAACATAGCAGAAATTTTAAAACTGGCATGGTGATCGATCGACTGTGTCACCAATTGATCGGGAGTTATTGAGCTTCAAGAGCCAAAATGCTTTAAGGTCGTGGGTGAAGTGCAAAAATAAACCCTTGGCAAGGAGAAGACGGCGCACCCACGACAAAGAGCTATTTCTCCTCAAACCTTTGCCCAAACACCATACTTTTTGGATGAGATAGTGTTTAGAATCGTTTAAGAGTAAGCCCAAGCTCAAATTCATTGTTTTTTTTATTAGGTGAATATTAAGAAATTTGAGCAAAATGAAGTTTTGGTGTGAATTTCGTGAAATAGGTATGTTACTAGACCTACACTACGATTTAGGAATGATTTAGTTGGTTATTTGGTAATTTATTTGATTTGGGTATTTGAGTATTTGTGGGGATTTTGTGTTGTGATGATTGGAGCTTATTATGGTATTTTTAATATGTATATTGGAATAGGTATTGCATTAGGATGATTTGGGAGTGTTTTGAGAGAAGATTTGAGAGTGTAGGGGTGGTTTGTGCATTTTTGCATTCTGGGTTAAACACAATCGATCGTTCAATCGCCTGTTAGATGGAAGATAGATGGTTGATTGTCTATATTAACCGATCGATCATCAATAATATCGATCGATCGGCATTTAAATAAGATATTGATTATTGATGTGTAGCGTTTATACTATTTAGATGTTTGATTATTGAAGTGCTTGAGTTTTGAAAATGAATCATGAAGTTTGAGAAAAATGGAGGATGCTTATATGAGTGTTTTTGACCTGTTTTGTTTGGGTTTAATTTTGGGCTATAATATGTGTAACCTTAGACCCGTTCAAGGGTTAGGACGCGATAAATATGCCTTTATCGCTTAATAACTATTGAATTGTCCAAAATTTGCGCAGTTTGAGATTGTGTACTCAAGGTTGAGTGAGTTTGGTACGTGTCCTGTTCAGTCTAGGAGAAAGTTTGGTATCATCTACCTTTTATATTCTAGGTATACTAAGAGCATTGGTGTATGACGTCATACAGCTATCGTTGATTTCGTCTGCTCACAATGTTGATATCAGGTATGGATAGACACAAGTTGAACCGACGTTCAACTCCAAATAAGGTAGCACGCTTGAACTACTTTGATTTCAACAATCAACACGATCTGGCTTCCGTTGCCATTGGATCTTCTTTCAAGTTGACCGTGAAATTCTTTAGGCTACCACGAGAAATGGAAGCATTTTCACTTGGGCAATCTCCGGCCATGTGAACGCGAAAAATTTCTCCGTTCAAAAGCGTTCCCCAAATTTGACCTGCTAATGCCGAGCCGAGCATAAATAGAAAGAATTTTTTTCCTCATTTAACAGCTATGATGGGCTTACCGGGAGAGCCTGCTTTTGTATGGTAAACCCATTTCGAGCCCTCAAGCCATGATATCGAAGCCTTGATGCTATGGAAAATAGCCGGACTTGCAAAATTGCTAGGCCCACTTTCAGCAGGCTTGAAGTTTAGAACCAACCGTAAGGAACTTCAGTAGAGTTTGGGTCTCGTTTTGAAGTCCAGAAAAAGAAACGGGCCATGTGGATGCATTGGCATTCAATAGCCCAAGATACTAGACTGGCCCAGCAGCGGAGAAATTAACAGACCAAGGAAAAATGAAGAAAGCAAGAAAAAGAAAATGCCATTAGTCAGTAGCCAATGTATCGTGTGTCAGAAAAAGAATCTGATTATTTACTTATTCGGCTTCCGACTTTTCTATTCCCTAGTTTTCACCCGTTCCCATTTATGGTTCAAAAGGTTGACCGGTGCAAGCATAAATGTCTTGGTACACAGCATAGAGCATTCCCATTTTGTACTCTATATACGGTAGCGCGCAGCGTCTTTTTGCAGTAAATTACGTGCTGAGGTAAGCAAGTATGCAAGAAAGATTTTCTGCTTTATAAAAGATATATAGCAGTTGACGGATGTTGATGCTTCTTCTCCAATTCTATCGTCAAACCACCACCCACCCCAAATTTCCAATTTATTGGTCATGTTCGGGTATCATTTTAATTTCAGTTTTTTTTTTCTGGATAATAAATTCGTAGACGAGTCTTTTCTGGGGTTTGTGATAGTATCTAGGTAGAATGAAAAATTATTTTGATACATTTATAAATTTTATATGGTGTTAGGATTTTTTTTTTCTAAACAACAAAGTTTTATTCCAATTTTAAAGAAATCACGTCTGAGGATCAAAATACCAACCATGTCTTAGCAGAAAAGCAAGTAAAAAGTCAAAAGGAATACATTCAAAAAACGATGTAGCTGCAACCCATTTTGACAAAGAATCAACATTTACTTTACAGAAAACTTTTAAAAAGTTCCAAAATGGTCTCTCGGGCGCCATTTCTCTAATGGCTTCAACAGTACATCTCGGTTCCTCTACGACTAGAAAGGAAGGATCACCGATACCCAAAATTGCTAGCAAATAATCACTCTCAAACACCACTCCAAACAAAACTAGAAATTTTTTATGCTAGCAAATAATCACTCTCAAACACAACTGGCCGCTGGCCATTTCGGCTGGCTACGTCAGGCCAGCCCTAGGCCGGACGTTGCTGGCCTTTCAATCTGCAGCCACAACGATGATGTGTGGCGCGCTGGTGGCTGCCGGTAGGCTACCACACACCCGTGTATTACACGGGTGTGTATTACTTCGGTGGTGCCCGCAGCCTCCAAGGTAGTCGGACGCCACCATGGTTCCAGGCAGGTGCGACTTCAGTCCTACTAGACGCGGCTCCGGCCAGTGGCGTGGCGGCAACCATCTTATGGCCGCCGGCCACACTTTTGAAGAAAAGATTTTTTTTAACTTTTTACTGTTCATAACTCTTTATTAAAAAAAAAAACGTGAACAGTAAATCCAGTTTTAATAAAAATATGCACGGTTTGTAATAGCTGTGAACAGTACCGAAAAGTTCTTGGCTTTTGATTCTAATTCAAAATTCTTCAAGATCCATGTAATCCAACAATTGCAATCATGTGAACCTAACTCTCTCGTACCACTGATAGTTTATGCGGAATTAAACTATAAACCTACAACATGTTTTCAACAAAAGATCAACCAGGATTTACTATTTCGGATCCTTCGGTTCGCATCTATACTTATGGCGTTATTTGTGTTCCCTTGTCCCTTTTATTTGGTTCTGTTATCTTCTCGCTTTAATGTGTTGGTTTTTTAAAATGTTTGTGCCTTTGTTTATTCATATTGTGGACCCAACGATGTGCTGACTTCGATTTGTTTAGCCTCTATTCAATTTGCTGAACGTGATAGGTGTTTGGGTCAATGCTTAAATTCAATAATAAAATTGTTAACTAACGCACTTCCTCAGCAACCAGTAAAAAGTATCTAACAAGAAAATTAGTTGCTTGATTTGAAGTTCTCACCGATCCATAGGTGTACATTGGACAATCAAAAAATTGACGTCCCGAATTTCCTTCCGTCATTGACGTTCTCACCCATGCCTGGAAGTTGCATCCACAAACTGGAGCCTCATGAAGTTCATTCAACATTCCCGCATGTGGCCAAAACATGTTCCTCCTTGGTGGGACGATGAGTACAATACAGAAGACCTAGATTGCCAATGGGGTAAGGTTGCAAAGAATGGGGGCTGGTGACAGAGCTGAAGATTGGGGTGAGGTTTTTCAGGAGCTCAAGATTGGGGATTTTCTGGTTGGCATCTGCAGGATAGGGGGTGGGGTTAAATCGAGAGGGTGTTGGGATTTTCTGGTTGGCTTCAACGGGAGGGGATGAGGTTTTTTTTTTCTAAGCAAAGATTCATTCAAAACCAAAAGACAGCTCAGGGGGTGGGGGGATTATCAGCATTCAATACATCAGTAGGAATACAATGGATAGGAATGGTCCCTACTAAATTCTCCCTAGCTGCCCAATTGGCCAGGCTATGAGCTACACCATTAGCAAGTCGACCAACATGATGAAAATGACATCCACTCTGGGTACATAAAAGGGTTTTGGCATCCAAGATGTAGGAAGAGATAGACCAGTCAGATTGGAAATCCGCCAAACGTAAAGCATTGCACACTTGCAGATTGTCCCTTTCGAACTCAATAAGAGGATAGTTAAGAAAAGTAGCCTCCTGAACAGCAAATAAAGCTGCTTTGGCCTCTCCCACTAAAGGAGTACCAGACGGAGCTCTATTTGTCCAAGCAAAGAGTATTTGTCCTTCACTATTACGGCAAACTGATGCTAGAAATGAAAATTCACTCCGGATGGTAGCATCAAAGTTAATTTTCAACATATTACCTGTAGGCGGAACCCATCGAACAAGCTTAGGCGGTCGAGCAGTGGCCCATGCCTGAGAGTGCTCTGCAAATAATCTTTGGATTCTTCGGATAGTAGCCCATACATCTTCCCTGAGGCCATGGTGCACCAACTGATTTCTGGAAAACCAGATAACATCCCACAAAATGGCAGCAAACCTGATGAAATTAATAATAGACTGATCCTCTGGTAGAACATGAGTAATATGGGGCTCTAAAATAAGGGACACCCACTCATGGATAGTACAGTCCCTTATATTAGTCGACTGAAATCCCCAAGGAGATTCACGCCACGCTATTTGAGCTAAAGGGCAGTAAAAAAATAAATGAGTCAAAGACTTCTCTGCCTCAGCACAAAAGGGACATAAATTATCAGATAACACAATGTTAAGAGAGTTTTGCAAATTACATTTACAAGGTAGGAGATTCCAAGCAACTTTCCAAATTAGCAAGTTAAGCCTATCCTGAAGACTGAGAGACCAGATCTTTGCCCATAAGTGAGGAGAAACGGGAGATGATGGGGCAGGTAAAGTTAGAGAAAAAATGGGATAGGTAGACTTTAAAGAAAATCTACCTTTAGAATCAAGAATCCAGAGGAGGGAGTCAGACCTTGGTGCAGTAGATAAAGGAATAGAGAGAATATGCTCTATGTCCTCATCTCTAAAAAATTGTCGCAGCTTCCCTTCATCCCCATCTTCTAGCTGGCTGATCAATCAGCTCCTCAACACAAGAATCCGCCTCAATTACAACATGGGAATTCCTTGGAGAGGGAATGAAGGTCGGCAATGAAGGAACCCAAGGATCAATCCAAGTTCGCACTGCAGACCCAACAGAGATTTGGTAGCAACAACCCAGTTTAAGATAAGTTGCCACTTTAGAGATTCCTTTCCAAAACCAAGAAGCATTAACATTGGGTTGATGATCCCAAGTGAAATGAGCAACAAAATATGCAACTTGGGCTGCACATGGTTGGACTGGGGGAGAGTCAACATGTATCTGCGGATGGGCTACACACACGACATCTTGACTGTGAAGAGTATCACTCACAAGAGGCGGTTTGCCCTTAACACACAGAGTGTAACACCCGGACCCAAAAGTCTAAACGGATAGCATACCGCTTGAAAATATCATCCCAATCAAGAAAAATAAATTCATAAAAATCTATATTCCATCTTCAATAGTCAAAATGAACAACCCTCGCGTGCAGTCCTACTTCCTCCTGTGGCCTCAGCCAGTCTAACAATGATCCGATTTGACACCGCATCTACATCGTCCTCACTAGGAGTAACAGACCTTTCGTTCGAGGCAGACCTTTCATTACGGCTTCACTCTTCTTCCTCTAAACTTTCGTTCACAGCTATCCTTCTTGGTCTTGCACCCCTAGGCGGCATCTTCTTCATAAAATTTGTTTGGCTCAACAAAAATTAGTAAAAGATAACCACCTCAAAGGCCAAATGCAAGGAATAAAAATCTAAAATCCTGAACTCAACATATAACAACAAAAATACAGAATCCAAAAATCGCTTTTTAAGATCAAAACCTATCGTAAATCAATATCAAGTCCTAGTTCAAGTTCCAATATTTCTCAAATACGCCAACAGATTCAACTTTAACCCTCAAATCCTATGCTCTGACTTTCATCAAAATCTTCCTAATAGTCTACAGAATCATATACCTATGCTCTTGTGAGTCTAAATAACAACCCAAGAGGGGGCTGAATTGCGTTTTACAAAAACTTACCCCTTTTTCGATTAAAATACAGATCTGGAAAAAGCTATTTCTCTAAGGATATAAATACATATCTGAATACACTAAATGATAAGCTAAATATAAGCAATGAATCATGAATCATAAAGCATCACAAATACGGATATGAAACAAATAATAAGCAAGATAGAGTTAGAGAGATAACACCGTATTTTTAGGTGGTTCGGCCAACACTTGCCTACGTCCACCCCCAAGGCTATTGACTTCCTTGGGCTTCCTCCACTATTCTCCATATAGCGAATATACCTTAGCTTTCTCTCTAGAAGTTAGGGCAAGATTGATTGCATGTGTGTTGTCCCTTCTTCAAGAAATCTCTCTCTTCCTTTGAATGCTGGGTTGTCAAAGATGAGCAAGAGAAGAAGATTTGACAATGAAGCTTTGTTCTTGAATGATTCAGCAAGTGAAAACTTTGATTCTTGGACTTTCTCTCTCTAGATGTTGCAATATTGGTCGAGCTCTTCCTTCTATTTCTCCATCTTCTTCTTTTTATAGCCCTAAGGTCTTCAACAGTCATTAAGGGTCTTCTCGGAAAGATTGAGTGCCGTTGGAGGTCATTTGTGACAATTGAAGAAGTTTTGAAATGTTGACGACATTTCCAGAAAATCTGCAAAATAACACAATGGGTCGACACATAGGTTGTATGTGCGGACACATTAAACTAGATCTGAAAATAAAGTCTCGGGTGTTAGTTCAATGTGTCGACACCTTCAACACTTAGTCAAAAATCAACTTGAATGCTAGAAAATGCAAACTCTCGGGTGTTAGTTCAATGTGTCGACACTATGGTCCAATGTGTCGACACTTCCAACACTTAGCCAAAAAATTATTTCAAATGGTCTGAAAAGCAAACTCTTGGATGTTAGTGCAATGTGTCGACACCATCACTCAATGTGTCGACACTTATAAGTTCTGAAGAGTTTTTCAACAACTTTAAAGTGTCCAAATCATTCCAAACTTCTTTTAACACCTAGATTATGAAAAATTGTTCTTATCAACTTGTGTAATGGTGTTCAAGTGCACTTAGAATTATTTTATTGAGTGAAACCTCAATCCTTTTAAAATATAAATTGGAAATTGTGGATTGACAATGTAAAATCTAAAAGTCTTCAAAGTACTTAGAATTTTTGTTATCATCAAAATCAATTATGGATTGTTTGCAAAACAACCTTGGGCTAACAATCTCCCCCTTTTTGATGATGACAAAACCATTTTAAAAAACAACAATTTGCTAACAAATAGAAAAGCTCCCCCTGAGAACAAGCATGAGTTTTTCATGACATTTTTAGCAAAAAAGACTTTACGATTTTACAATAAATTTTGCTAGAGTTTCCTTTGTAGATGGAGGTTTCCCAAAATTTAAAAACATAAAAGAACACTTCTATAACTTCCTCCAAACTTCTCAAACTTCCAATAGACCAACAGAACACAAGACTTCAAATATTTGAGAATTGAAAATTAGGAATACTACCTTTGAAGCAAGTATCACAAGTCTCCAAAATTAAGCATTGAGTGCACGGAGATAGACACTTCTCAAATTACTTTATAATCACAATTAGATAACCAATAGAAATGAGCAATTATATAATCCAAATGAGACAAAAAAGTACTAGAGATATTCATAGATAATGCAAGTAAGTGTTCAACCAACTTTAACAACTACAAAACAGAGATTAATACAAAATGAATGTCCTTACTAAGAGCTGGGAAGTCAACATAATACTTATAAACTTCTCCCACTTCTCCTCATAGTTCTTCTAATTTCTCCCCCTTTGGCATCATCAAAAATAGGATAAGGGGAGGGTAAGAGCAGTTGGCTATTTAGGTGGAGTCTATGTAGTGGAGGTGGAAGGTTTGGATTTCTTGATAGTATGAGGATACTCAATATCAAATTTCTTCAGTCATTCCATCCAAGTTGTGGAGAACAATAAGTCTATTTCAGTACATGAGGCCGAAGAGTTCTAACAGCTGCCATTTGCACCTCTGTTGCTTTGACCACATCCTCAGCTAATGATTTTACAAATACCTGAAGCTCTGCACATAAGTGGAGGCAAGCTCATCAACAATATACTGAATTACATTTCTAGTCACATGGAGGCTGTTGTTGACTTGATGCTTGAGACCTCATTTTCTTATCAAGTGCTCCAAAACCCTTTGTTTGAACACCAAATAGTTCCTGTATATCTTCAAATCATGTCTTCATGATGGTGTCCATTTCTCCATATTTTTACCCAATCTTTTCGGTTCCTTCTCGATTACAGCAATTGAATCCTCAAGTTTATTAAGGTGAGGCTCACGAGAACTAGAAGCAAAAAATATGAAGATGATCCAATGTGCAGTGAGGGAAAGGAAATAGGTGTTTGCTTACCCAAAGAAGTCCTATTTCCCTTGGAAATCCTTTCAGTTTCAGCCTTTTCCTCAAAATCTGAATCCTCTTGCTTAGGTGTCACAACATTTTTCTTCACCCATTTTCCATCATCATTTTGAACAAACCCCAATACTCGAAGGATTTTCTTGTTTTCCATGGAATGTGTGGATTTTCCTCTTACTTCCCCAATCATATCAATCTCAAGGATCTGAAATATATGCATGAAAAGCATCCCATAGACATCTCCAAGAATATGATGTATTCGGATTTTCCAATTCTTGGTAATATGATATTACAAACCATATGATGCAATAATCATCTATAAACAGTCAATCTACTGACAGTAGGTTTAATAACCTCATGAAGGGTTGGATTATCCAATACAACCCTAAATATCAAGTAGTTCTACCTCTGATAACCCCATCCAACCAAATGCATCAAAGAATCTTTTTCACCATTAGGAGCAGAAATCAGGGAGTTTAATGAAGCAATTGATATGTCTAATATCTCCCCATTTTCACAACTATTGACATTCTCAGATGTTGAAATTTGAAGGTTTGCATAAACTAACTTAACCAAATTTATACAAGCAATCCACCTTCAAATTCACAAGCAAATCTTATCCTTGAAATTCAAACATCTCTTTAAAAACAAAAGCATTCTCACTAAACCACTTAAAATCAGCCCAATGACCAGCAGTCACTTTCCTATTCCAAAAACCTTGCACAAAACGATTCTTGCAAAGCCCTGACCTGAAAATGTAGGTCTCTATAGAAGGAGCAGGTTCCTCAGTGCTTTTCCTTTTTTTTTCGTGCCCTAGAAGTGGCAGATAATGGCATCTGATGAGAGGATCGCTTGGGGCGACTGTAAGACATCTCGGCAGGAGAGGCGGTAGGCGATGAAGATTTTCTAGGAGGGCAGCAGGTAAATGGAATTTGTGAGGGAGAGTGGATGATGCTTGCCGTTTGGGAGAGAAAAGAGGGTCTGTGAGATGAAGAAGTAAAGTGTTGACCCCTTTGCCATAAAGAGTATAAATATAACATGAATGCCCCTCATTTTAAAAATATTGTACTCGTTATAAGTGTCGACACATTGGCTCAATGTGTTGACACATTTCACATGTTCCCGAATACATTTTAAAGAGGCTCTTGGGCATGAAGCTTATGTGATGACACATACTTCCTTAGTAAAAACATCCATGAAAACCAGAAGTGTTGACACTTGTTTTACCAAGTGTTGACACATGCAATGTAAAAAGAATGCATTCGAAAATTTCTCAAAGAATAAACATGATTTTAATAGGAAATAAATAGAGAGCAACTTAACACGCATATTAGAACATGTCCAAAGCAATCAACAACATAATCAACATGACAAATCAAGTACATATCACCAATTTAATCCAAAAGAAATCTCATTCCATAAAGATATCTGAAAATTCTTTTAACCACGAGTAATGAGATTCCTTAGGACAAGATTGGAAACTAGCACACATGCATACACTTAAACATTATTTTAGGTTTACTCATAGTAAGGTAAAGAAAAGATTCAATCATACCTCGATACCTCGTGTGTACAACCTCTTTACCTTTTTCATCATTTCCATTTGGGTTGATGGACTCATTAGTGTATCCATTGGATTTGAGTTGTCCATCCCAAATCTTTTGAGTAGATCTCTTGTGTATTTCGGCTTGGTTAATGAAGATGCCCTCGTGATATTGTTTGATTTGAAGCCCGAGAAGATAATTCACTTCTCCCATGAGGCTCTTCTCGAATTCACCTTTCATGACTATGGAAAATTCTTCACAAAGAGACTCATTAGTAGAACAAAAAATGATATCATATATTTGAGCAATAAGCACATCATTTTCCTTTTCCTTAGTAAAGAGAGTGATATCGATCATACCTCGTGAAAATCTATTTTCAATAAGGAAAGAACTTAACCGTTCATACCATGCTTGAGATGTTTGCTTCAAGCCATATAGTGCTTTTGTGAGCTTGAACATATGGTGTGGTAGATTTTCATCTACAAGTCTAGGAGCTTGTTCTACACACTTTCTCAAAAAGGTAATTATTAAGAAATGCACATATCACAACCAAATGAAATAATTGAGACATGCAAAGGCAAGCAACATGCGAAAAGATTATAATCTAGTAGCAAATGCGAAGGTCTCATCAAAATCAATTCTCTCTTCTTGATTATAACCTTGGGCTACTAACCTTGCCTTGTTTCTTACCACATCCCTAGATACATCCATTTTGTTTTGAAAATCTCATTGAGTACTAATAACTAGATGATCTTAGAGTCTAGGAACTATATGTCATACCATATTTTTCTAAAACTTGTTTTACTTCATCATCCATGGCATGAATCCAATTTTATCAACTTTTGCCTCATAAATATTATTTGGCTCAATTTGAGAAAGTAAGGCAAAATTACTAGCTTGATTATAAGAGGGTAAATACTTACACCTTTCTCCACATTACCAATGACTTGATCAATATGATGATTTCTAACAAACTTCCAAGCCTTTGGTAGATCATTGTTGCTTTGAGGTGTTTCTCTTTCAAGGTCTTTTACATCTTGCTCTTGTGGATGAGAAACTTTCTTTTCTTCGCTTGTAGATGGTTTCTCAACATATTTTTCAAGATCTACAAATTCATTTCCATCTCTTCTCATAGAAAAGTTAGATTCATAAAATACCACTTGAAAAGACTCTTCAACAACTAGGGTATGTTTATTGAAAACATGATAGACTCTACTAGAAGTTGAATAACCAAGAAGAATACCTTTCATCCACTTTTGCCTCGAACTTACCCAAATCATCCTTCTTGTTGATAGACACAAAACATTGGCATTCCAAAATATGGAAGTAACCAATGATGAGTTTTCTATCATGCCATAGCTCATATGTAGTTTCCTTAAGAGAGGACTAGTCATGCAACGGTTCATAATATGACAACTTGTACTAATGGCTTCAGCCCATAAGTAATCAAGCAAGTTGTTTTCACATAGCAAAGCTTTAACCATTTCTTCAACAGTCTTATTCTTCCTCTTGTTAAGAAGTTCTAGGAGCTGAAAAGTTATGAATAATACCGTTTTCACAACAAAACTTTTCTACGGAGGAATTTTCAAAAATCTTTTCCATAACCATTCCTCATGCTTGAAGTGACAAAACCTTTTTCATTTTGAATTCTCTTGCTAAGTTTTTCAAAAGCATGAAAAACGTCATCTTTATGAGCTAGGAATAGAACACATGAGAATCTATTGAAATCATCAATAAGAAGAATATTCTCAAAAATGGGATTAGGAAATATATACCAATGATACCAACACCGTGTATCTTTCCTTTGTTATTGTCATCAAAGGTAACCAGACATTTTCCCTTGAGATAAAGAGATTTTAACCAACTCTTGTCTCCGGTCATGTGCTTGGAGCATTCACATTGGACTTCAAGCACATCTGCAAAATCAATCAACTCTTGGTTTTTGGTACCCAAATCATTTTGGGTCCTTTGATGTTAGAAACAGTTTCCTTCACCTTGTCCTTTGGAATCCAAACAAATTTAATGCCATGAGTGAATTTCTTTCTAGTTGGACAAGTGTGTGATATATGTCCAGATTTACCAGTAAAATTGCATTAAATAAATGATGGAGATGATTTTGTTATCATATAAGAGTAAGATTTTTGATCATTTAAAAAATCATATCCAATGTCACTTTTGTTGAAGCAACATCTTTGATAACCAAGTAAAATACCAAGGTTTCTTTTTCCTTGAGTGAATTTTGCAAGATCTTTAGTGAGAGAGTCAACTTTCCTTTTTAAATCATTGTTTTCGTATTTCAAATCATTTGACTCTTCTTGCAAGACATTTTCATTTTCTTTTGTGACTCTTGCAAGATTCTCTTCAAGAGAAACAACTTGAATTTTCAAAGAATCATTCTCTTTTGCAATACTTTCAAAATTCTTTTTGAGAGAACAATATTTTGAAAATATTCTTATTAGTTCAACGTATTTTTCATCAAATGCATCTTGCAACTCATCAAATGAGAATGAATGAATTAAAGAGTCTTGTACCTCATCTTCATTTTCCTTTGCCATGAGGCATAGGTTTGCAACTTCTTCATCACTAGAGCATGAGGCTTTCAAGGCAATGCCTCTTTTTCCTTTTCCTTCATCCTCATCTCTCTTTATTTGATCCATCTCATGTGTCATGAGATATCCCATGAGCTCATCTAAAGAAAACTTTGTCAAGTCTTTGGCTTCTTGAATGACGGTGACCTTGGGTTCCCAAGCTTTTGATAGACACCTAAGGATCTTTCTAACCATTTCAATGTTAGTATATTCTTTACCAAGAGATTTAAGACCATTTATAATATTGGTAAAGCGAGTAAACATAGATGAGATAGATTCATCGGATTTCATCTTGAAAAGCTCATAATTATGAACAAGCATGTTAATCTTGTTTTCCTTGACTTGATTCGTACCTTTATGGGCTACTTGAAGTTTATCCCAAATTTGTTTCGCGGTATCACAACCGGAAACACTATTGAATTCATTCGAATCAAGTGCACAATATAAAACATTTATAGCTTTAAAGACATAATTCTAAGATCAACATCATCCCATTCATTTTCACCTTTCAACTCTCCTTCCTTATCTCTTGGAAATGTAGGACCATTTCAGATAACTCTCCATAGATCATAGTCCACGGCTTGGATGTAAATCCTCATCCTAGCCATCCAATAATTGTAACAAGTTCCATTGAATAAGGGAGGTCTATTTGTGGATTGACCTTCAGTTAAGGAGGTATTAATAAGGGTTGTCATAGATAGAGATATTAAACCTCAGCTCTGTTATCAATTGTGAGTCTAAATAACAACCCAAGAGGGGGGTGAATTGGGTTTTAAAAAAACTTACCCATTTTTTGATTAAAACACAGATCTGGAAAAAATTATTTCTCTAAGGATATAAATACATATCTGAATACACTAAATGATAAGCTAAATATAAGCAATGAATCATGAATCATAAAGCATCACAAATACGGATATGAAACGAATAATAAGCGAGATAGAGTTAGAGAGATAACACTGTATTTTTAGGTGCTTCGGCCAACATTTGCCTACGTCCACCCCAATGCTATTGACTTCATTGGGCTTCCTCCACTATTCTCCAAATAGCGAATACGCTTCCCGGGTGCTAAGGAACCTTTACAAAGTGTTTTCCGAGCTTACACTTTAACTCTCACAAATCCTCACAACCTAGAGGATTTCTTCTACTCTCATAAGTAGGACCAAGTGTTTTCCCAACACTTAACAAGTGTTCCCACAACACTCAAAAGTTTTACAAAGAAAGAGTACATAGGTGAATAGCTCTCTTAGCCAAATAACCCAATGAAAAGCTCAAATTTTATGGAATGGCTCTCTAAGCCAAATCAGCAAATATAAAGCTCAATAAGATGCAATAAGATGAGATTATTGAAGGAAACCTAAAGTTTTGCAGGTGGGAGCACAAGCTCTCTCTGTAAGTGTTGTTTTCCCTCTTCTTCAACAAGCTTTCTCTCTCTAGAAGTTAGGACAAGATTGATTGCAAGTGTGTTGTCCCTTCTTCAAGAAATCTCTCTCTTCCTTTGAAGGCTAGGTTGTCAAAGATGAGCAAGAGAAGAAGATTTGACAATGAAGCTTTGTTCTTGAATGATTCAGCAAGTGAAAACTTTGATTCTTGGACTTTCTCTCTCTAGATGTTGCAATATTGGTCGAGCTCTTCCTTCTTTTTCTCCATCTTCTTCTTTTTATAGCCCTAAGGTCTTCAACTGTCATTAAGGGTCTTTTCGGAAAGATTGAGTGCCGTTGGAGGTCATTTGAGACAATTTGAAGAAGTTTTGAAATGTTGACGACATTTCTAGAAAATCTGCAAAATAACACAATGTGTCGACACATAGGTTGTATGTGCTGACACATTAAACTAGATCTAAAAATAGAGTCTCGGGTGTTAGTTCAATTTGTCGAAACCATGGTCCAATGTGTTGACACCTTCAACACCTAGTCAAAAATCAACTTGAATGCCAGAAAATGCAAACTCTCGGGTGTTAGTTCAATGTGTCGATACTATGGTCCAATGTGTCGACACTTCCAACACTTAGCCAAAAAATTATTTCAAATGGCCTGAAAAGCAAACTCTCTGATGTTAGTGCAATGTGTCGACACCATCAGTCAATGTGTCGACACTTATAAGTGATGAAGAGTTTTTCAACAACTTTGAAGTGTCCAAATCATTCCAAACTTCTTTTAACACCTAGATTATGAAAAATTGATCTTATCAACTTGTGTAATGGTGTTCAAGTGCACTAAGAATTATTTTATTGAGTGACACCTCAATCCTTTTAAAATATAAATTGGAAATTGTGGATTGACAATGTAAAATCTAAAAGTCTTCAAAGTACTTAGAATTTTTGTTATCATCAAAATCAATTATGGATTGTTTGCAAAACAACCTTGGGCTACACCTCTGATACCACCTGTAACACCCCGACCCAAAAGTCTAAACGGATAGCATACCGCTTGAAAATATCATCCCAATCAAGAAAAAGAAATTCATAAAAATCTATATTCCATCTTCAATAGTCAAAATGAATCCCAACATTTAGTCAGAGCACTACTAAAAATATAAATCCTTAAATACTTCTCTTAACAAGAGTCTCAATAAACAATAAAACTACTAAAGTCTTTGAAATAAAACAATTATTACTAGAGTCTCCAGATGACTCTTTATTCAAATATTCTACATCTTGCAATTACTCTCAGAGATTTCAACTCACAATCTTTCTATCACCCGCTGCCACCAACCTCTAAACTTGAAAGATAGAAAATAAGTGGTGAGCTACAACTAGCTCAGTAAGTAGCAAGTCAATGAGGGGAAAAAGATAATTTATCACAATAACCGAAATCCAGAAATAAAACACTGTGAGTCATACCGAATCCAAAAAATATCAATTTCTAGCAAAAATTATCCAAGGCCGCGCAATATAGGGAAATAACCAATGGTCACACAGACCTCCAGGCCACAAAGACCTCCAAATATTAGGCCACACAGACCTCTAGGCCACAAAGACCTCCAAATATTAGGTCACACAAACCGCAGAGATATATTGCTAGCGCAAAGACAATTTTCAAAGTATACTCACAAAATAAATATATTCCAACAATCCAACATTTCAAGTTTGATATTTCAAACAAATTCATGAAATTTAAACCATTTCATCTTTATCAAAAATTTGTACATTTTCCCCATATAATGAATCAAACTATATAAAAATAGTGCACGTTTTAAAAATATATTTCACCAATGACAAGAGATTTAATCTCGCACAAAGAAATATTTTTAAATCAATTTCATCTCACAGAATAATTAAACATTTCGTGCACTTAGATTCCACAAAAGTTTAGAGGAATAAGATCTCATTGATAAGCCACTTACCTCGATGCTTAACTGAAGTTTAAGATTTCACAAAGAATTGCTGGAAAGTCAATCAACACCTAAAATTCATTTGAACAACAGTCAACCTTTCATCTAAAACCTCACACATCCCCAATGTAATTTAATAATAGAATTCCAACACCAAACACACCTAAACTGCAATAACTGTCTATTCCCAAAATCGCGAAATTCCTCAAAATCGCCTTTAATTACCCTACAGAAAACCAAAAACTAATATGAAAAATCTAGAATATTCAGATCTAAAACTCCATTGAAAGTCAGAACTTAAAGAAAAGCTCACCCAATTGCGCCGACGAAGTTGAAGAAAAATCGCCTAATACGTGAAGAAGGGCTCTCCAACGTCGTCTATAAAACGGCATAACCCAAATCAATCAAAAGAAATACCTCTCTAAACCAAGATTAATCAACCATACCTTCAAAAATACTCAGCCCCTACAAATTTTGTCTCCAAAGGTAAGAGAAAATGAGGTTTCGTTGTAGAGAGAGAGGAGAAAGAGAGAGCTTCAAAAGAGATAAAACCTCAATATTGAATGGAAATTTTTGCAAATAACCTAAATCCATCTTAAAGATCTCTAAATCAGCTTGAAAAAGGGCGAAACCCTTTCAAAAATCGTTCAAAATTTGAAGAGAAATCAAATTTTGAAGATTTAAACAATTCGGCGTTTGAAAATTGAACGTTTTCAAGTTCAGTTTTCAAAAGAGTGATGCGGAAGGGATAATGACTTATCCCTCCGCACCGTTTCAACTTTTGAGTTTTTTTTAGTATTACACAGAGGGCCCGTAAGATCCAGAGCACCCTTCTCAGCAAGGCCAGGCCGAGGGAACGGTAACGAAGGTGACAAAGAAACAAAATACCTCGTGGCCCCAGAATGAGTACCACGAGGCCCACCCAATTTCTTCTTCGAAATCTTCTGCTCTGGTTGCGTTAATAAGGCAGGACTGGAAAAAGTAAAATCACACCTAGCAGTACCCTTGGGATGAGAGGCGGGAGCTTTTGCATGGGAAATAGTACTCGAAGGCGCCTCCAAATTGCCTCCCTCGATAGAGAGTAATAAATCATTGCAACTGGAATGACCTGTACCTGACAAGTCATCCTGGGAAACCCAAAAATCTGTTGAAGAAACCATACCACATGCCTTTGGGGAAAGCAACGGTTCACTTTGCGGAAGAGCCGACGAACCAGACTCTGCAGGCTCCTTGGGGATTACCCAACGGTCCAGAACTAAATCCAGGGGTTTGTGAACTTCACCTCGTCCATCAGAAACCAAAGAAGGACTACCAGCAGGCAGGGCCGACTGAAGGGGTAGGCAGCTTGGGCGGCTGCCTAAGGCCCCTACCTTTATGTATAAAGGCCTCAAAAATTGTTTGTGCTCAAAATTCATGGGTAGCTGTATTTTGTGAAAAAACTTATTTAATTTTTATCACATACACAAGAGCATTTTAAAGTAAGTATATATTTAAAATATATTTTTTATTATATTCAAAAATTAAAAGGCTTCGCTTTTAATCTCTGCTTTAGGCCTCTATTTTCATTGAGCCGGCCCTGCCAGCAGGACCACCTTCTCCCGTCGACTTTGGAACAAGTTGCACCACCCGCATAATGGGAGCTTTCTTGAGGCTAGTAGGTGCTGTTCATAACTTGTGATCAAACTGGGGTTTGCTGCCATGGAGTTCTGCCTCTCTACATGAGCTCTGAGTGTGCCCAATACAACCACAAACATAGCAGAAATCAGCAAGTTTTTCATAGTGAAATTGCACCCACGCCGTAGTCGAACCATGTCGCGAGATCGGGAAACCTGCCATCAAAGGCTTAGAGAGGTCCATCTCCACTCTAAGGCATAAAAAGCTACGCTTGGAAACATCCAGATAGTAATGAGCATCTAGATCCAAAAGTTTGCCCAGCTTCAAGCCAATAAGCCTAATATTCACTTCGCGCATTCTATTACGAGGCATGCCGTGAACTTGCACCCAGAAAGGGGCAGTGGCAAAAGAAACTTCTTGAAGCACCATATCCGCCTCCCATTTCTTAAAAACCATAAGCCGTCCACGAACATTCCAGGGAGCTTGGCGAAGAACAAAAGATCGGTCATCTTCATTAAGGAAATGAAATAAGAACATATTAGGCGCCATTTCCTCAACAAAAAATTCCTTGATACATGTCCAAGCATTTTTTAAAGAAGCTTGAACCACTGAGGCAGGAATAAAGCGATTAGAAACCACCTTAACCACCAAAGACAAAAGAAGGCGCTGTTCATCCTCCGGGGAAACAGGTTCAAGAATGGAATGAAAATCCTCCCAACGCATGTCATGGATCCGTTGGGTCAGGCTATCCATATCCTGATGAAAGTGTGACATGCATAACACAAGCCAGAGAGGGCAAGGGAAGAGAATAAGGAGAGGTATAGGAGAGAGCAGGGCAGAAATTAAAAGGAGATCAGGAGGATGGCAAGAGGGAGAGGGAAAAACAGGGATGAGCACCCCAAACCACAGGGAAGAACCCCAGAAGACTCCACAAGGGAGGAGACGACTGGGGAGGGGATGAGGTTAAATCAGTAGGGGTGGAGAATTTCTGGTTGGCTTCAACTCACAGTTTTAATGACTCGTGTTATTTTTTAAATGATGGTTAAATGCACCCAATACCTCTCATACTCCTATGGTATGCGAAAGTTGTAGATACGCACATCTGGTCCAAAAAGTTGGTTTAATACCGGCATCATGTGTCTTTTGGACCCACTTTCACCACGTCATTTAAAAAAATCAAAACCATTTTTTCCTTTCTCCCGCTTCTCCCCGGATTCTCCTTAGCCATTTTCCCCTCGAGCTCAATTTCGAGCCCTTCCACTTTTCTTCCTGGTAATACCCCACCAATTATCATCTGTTGGGTGAAAACGAAATCCCGGTGGCAGTGATGCCCCTCCTGTTGGAAATATGCCCTCAAAATCAATTATTAGAATAATTATGAGATAATTATTTATTTTATCTACACATATTTATTATTTATTGGGTATAATGTTGTGACATGAGATGTTACACAGATATATTGGTAAGTGAAATTGTAGAAAAGTCATGCCGATGATTAATGAATCAAAGGCGGGGAGTATGGCTTTTCAGTTCCTTGTTCACTTGACCGTTGTTCTAGACCGAGGTACATGTTTATGTACAAATAGGTCTACACTCGTTGTGCCTCTATTAAATAGGATGATGTACTCCGTCATTGGGGTAGTGACCTTAAGCAGACGAGTGGGTGCACTGTAAGAGTACATGCACTGAACGGGATCGCATATGAATACCTTCTGGAAGTGATCACTGATGTAGAGAAGGTATTCAGCACAGTTAGTTTATTGTATCCTTAGACCTGAGAGGTTTATGCAGGTTTGTTTGTTGTGTACTTGTGCTTTGACTGAGTCATTTGGTGATGATCTTTCGCAGATCAAATATTCCAGACAACGTTGGGTCTTGTATATGATGGATGAGCTTGTGTAAATGCTCAACAAGGAATCCACCAGTCTCTTTGTGAGACAGTATATTCAGCATATCTGTATAGGGTTGGACTTGAAAAGAAATCACTGGCCAGTGGATGTTTGCGAAAATGTTTTTCGAAATTAATATATATATTATATATTTATTTATGAAATTGTTTTAGAAACAATTTGAGAGTCCAACGAGTTACAGATTGTGAATTAAGAATTATATGAGCTAGGGACTTAATCAGTGATATTATTCCGGTCCTATTAGCTCATGTGAAATATAGTATGGTGGAAGGATAAATAAACGAATAATTGTTAGCAAAAGGGATTTCATGAAAAATAGTCTCACTATCTCGGGGGTCAATTGTGATATGTTAATGGACATGATCACAATTTGTAGAAGCCCATAAATTCGGAATACAGAATATAAGGGAATTAATGAAAAAAGAGTTTTTCATAGTGATCCTACGGCCGAGATTTGAGATCCCTAAAGATCCCACGCATATGCACAGGAGAAGTTCTGAGGGAGCCATTATAAATAGCTCAGAACTTCATTTGAGGAGAAAGGAGATGATTAATGAGAAATGAGATTTCTCTCTCTAGTTTCTTTCTCTATATGATTCTATCTCTCTCAACCAGTATGCGGGGATCCGAAGGAGAAAAGCTTGGACTGCTCTGATTTCAACGTTCCTACGCCTTCCGCTGCGCCGATCCCGAGATCCCTACAACTGGTATCGGAGCGAGGTTTGTGAAATCTCACAGTTCCAGGTTAGTTTCTCTCTCTAACTTCCGTATGAAAATTTTCGTGTTCTTCGCGTTCAAATGAGATTTGAAATGAAGGAATGCGATTATTGTTGATTAAGCGTTAATCCATACGGTATAGCATGTTTATTTATGCTTGGATCTGCTTTTGTTTGAGAGAAAATGAGAATCGGACCACTTTTCCCGTGATGCTTTTGGGTTTCGGTTTTGTGCCTGTGTGCTCTCTTCAATCTTCACACGGCTTAAGAGTTAAGCTTAATGGCAAATCGGCTTATGTTTTTTGTTAGACAAAAGCATACCCGTGCTATATGCGTATACTGGAAGAGAGAGGGGTTTGAAGCTTTCAAGCTCTTACCGTGGGTTTGCTCTTTTGGAAAGAGAAAAGTGTTTTGTGAAAAACCCTTACCCGTGGGTCTCTGGAAATTGGTTGGTCTTTGCGATTTTGTTGAGATCTGTTGCATTAGAGGTAAGATCTCATGTTATCTTTGTGAAAGATTGTGTTTGGGCTGTTTGTGGTTGTGATTTTTTGGTTGAAAAATCTTGTTGCCCGATGAAGAAAATCGCAAGAGGGAGAGAGAGTTGTTTCTCTCCATCCGGCCACCACCCGCCGCCGGTGATGGCTAAGCTGGACGGAGGACTGCCTAGTAGGACTGGGGCAACCTCCGACCGGAGATGGGAGGAGAGCCGGCGGCCATAGGGCCGCGGCAAGCTTCTCACACACTCGTGTGAGACACGGGTGTGGATGGCTTGGAAGGGTTGAGGCCATTCGGCCTCCCCACCACCACCCACGGCCAACTCAGGCCGAGAGGAGTCCGGCCAAAGGTTGGCCGGCGTCTCACCGGCCTGAGGGTGGCGGGGCGCAGCCAGGAGTGGCTGGCTGCGCCGCTGGGCGCCAGCCCTTCCCTTTTGGGGCCAAACGGCGCCCAGGGCATGAGATGCCCCGGGTCGCCCGTTCGGGCCTCGGGTAGGGCAATGGTTGCCCTACCCGGCCCACGGCCCAATGGCCCAGCCCAATAGTTGGGCTGGGTCCATTCAAAAAAAACAAAAAAAGAAAAAAAAAAAGAAAAAGAAAGGGAAGGTGATAGTGGCGCACGGGCTGGGCCCTGTTGGGCTGACCCGCAGCCCATGGCCCATGGCCGGATGGGATCCGGGCGATGAAGCCCGTATTGTGTGTGGGCTTGGGCCACGGGTTTGACCCGGGCCCGTATCCCAGCAAATGTCCGGGTTGGACCCGGTCCATAACCCAGATCCGGTCCGGGTATGACCCGGACCGCAACCCACTACCGACCGGGTTGGACACGGACCGGTGGGTCAACGGGTCAAACCGGTTGGACCGGTTGACCGTTGACCAACCCGGTTTGACCGGGTTGACCCGGTTTGACCGTATTTAAAAAAAAAAAAAAAAAAAAACCTATTTTTTTAACAGTTTAATACAAGTGTTAAATGGGATTGTTTTACAAGAAAATTAATCCCATGGCCTTCCATTGTTGGTATTTGGGAATTTTATTTGATTGATGATTGGTTCAAACTAAAACAGTCACTGTCCAATTGTTGATTTTATAATTTCTCCTGGATACTTCTTGGGAAGATAAGTGAAGGTATGAGTCGTGGGAAGTGTTGACTAAAATAGCAACGCCGACCCATTACAAAATTACATGTCACTTAGACGATGGTTGCACTTAACCAAATAAACACGTCCACTAAAATAGTAAAGACTGTGTTTGTATTGGTGGCCAAAAGAAAATCAAGGGTCATGAATATTTGTATACACATAGTATACGACATGAGATGGATTCGTGATGAGTAGTTGCTATTCGCTTTTACAAGGTGTTGCATGGTTACTAAAATAGGATCATGTTTACATAAGGTAGAAGTTCTTGATGCCCACTGCAAACACTGAATATAAAAGTTATATTCTGCATTTTCTTTGGTTGTTGTGATTCAGTGGGAGGTATCATTAGTTATTAAAAACCCTATACTAATGGAAATTATAAATACATGTGATTTTCTTTCTTGATATGTGCAGATTATTATGTCGAACCCATTGTCTAGAATTTTAGATGATAACAAGCTAACTGGGCCAAACTTCCTTGATTGGAAGAGGAATCTCATGATAGTACTCACAGTTGAAAAAGTTGCTCATGTCCTGAAGGATGAGATCCCTCAGATTGTTTTAGCTGATGCCACGCAAGAGCAAAGAGTTGTTTATGATAAGTGGCATGAGGCAGATGAACTTGCTCGATGTTATATGTTGGCCTCGATGACCAATATATTACAGAAGCAATGTGAAGGCCTAGCTACTGCAAAAGACATGCTTTCTTATCTCCAAGAATTATTTGGAGAGCATAGTCGATCTGCACGCCAGCAAGTTATGAAATTGCTGATGACCACTACAATGGTGGAGGGTGCTCCAGTTCGAGATCATGTGTTGAAGATGATATCGTTCATCACTGAACTGGAAACACTAGGTGCAATGATTGACAGTGAGACAAAGGTTGGAGCGATATTGGCATCTTTGCCTGAATCGTTCAACCAGTTCATATTAAACTATAATATGAACAAGATGACGGTGACTTTGTCAGAGCTGCTCAATATGTTGCAAGCAGCTGAGGAACTTATCATTCATGAGAAAGGTTCTCTAATGGTAATGGACAAGTCAGCCAGTCATGAACTTAAGCCCAAGGGGAAGAAGTTCAAGAGGAAAATGTCTCAGTCTAAGAAAGAGGACACGAGCGACTCAGAGAAGCAAGATAAGGGAAATTGTTTCCACTGTGGCAAGCCAGGTCACTGGAAAAGGAATTGCCCTACATATCTAGCTTCACTAAAGAAAACTGATCCTTCTGAAGGTATGCTTATCAATTGATTTAATGGAGTGTCCATTGAATTTAATGTGTCAATTGTTGACACAACCTCTCACTTATGCAATATGATTGCAGGGGTTTAAGGAAACCCAGGAACATGGTGATGAGGAAACTGATGGAAACGAGTGCAAGTGTTGCAGCGAACCCCATTAGAGCTTTTCACTCGAGTCCATGAAAGTTTAAGTTGTAAATTTGGAAGACTATCTTTATGTTCCAGACCTTTTGTTTTGACTTTTGTTGTTTTGAAAGATTGTCTTTCTTGTAACTCTGGTATTATTGATAGTCTATGTTTTGAAAAGTGAATTGTGGACTCTATGAATGGTTAAAATAAATGCTGAACTTTATATGATATTGTTCAGTGGGAGATAAACATATATTTTACCTGCATACTTTTGGGATTATGCCTTGGAGGCAGCTGTTTATGTAGTGAACAGGATACCTACACAATTAATACCTAAAACTCCTTATGAATCATAGATTGGTGAGACCAAGTCTAAATCATTTGAGAGTATGTGTTGATGTCTAGCCACGCATCAAAGAGTTTGATGAGAAGAAGCTGGAATCAAAGGTTATTTGTAGGTGACCCAAAAATGGTTCGTTGGGTATTATTTGATAAACCCAAGTGAACAGAAGGTAATATTAGAAGGACAATTATATTTTTTTAAAAGGAGTACGGCCTAAGTGAAGGCGAAAGCGTGACAGTTCTTGATGAAACAGTCAGCTGAGCCAATACTAAAGGCAGATGAGATCAATAGAAAAGAGATGTTACTAAACCTACTGAAGAGTTTAGAACTCTGGAGCGTTAGCTGAGAATCCATGTAGATGAGATGATCAAATCGTTTGATTTCTCACGAAATATGGATTAGCCTTGTGTGGGCAAGAAGTCAGTGGGAGTTTAGTGATGTTTCTACTTATTTATGTCAGTAATATGCTACTTATGAGAATGATGTCGGGAGGATGTCATCCATGAAAAAGATGGTTGGTGAACCATAATTTTTCAAGTCAAAGACCTTTGGAAGTGTTCCACATTCTTGGACCCAAATTGTTTGAAAAACGAGAGAAGAGGTTTTTGGGACTACATGGACAAATATTGGCAATGCTTTACAGAATACCGAAGAAGGATTGTATCCTTTGGGTATAAGATTCTTCTTTCCAAGAGGAGAAAGATAAGGCCAGATATTAGTCACGCAGTTAGCATTGTAAGTAGATATTATTTTGACATGGGCCCTGTAGCTGGACAGTGGTTAAACATATTCTCAAATACTTGAGAAGTACTGAACACTATTTTCTGGTGTTGAAGGTTGAGAATTTGTGGACTGTCCAGAGATGCACAAGTTCAGTTAATGATACTTGATCATTTTTGAACTTGTGTGTATACATTGGGTAACTGTGCATGGAGTTGCAAGAGTTGTAAGCGTAACTGTGCATGGAGTTGCAAGAGTTGTAAGCAGAATACCACTGCTGACTCCAGCACTGAAGGCAAAGCACATAGAAAGAAAATACAAGATATGGTGAATTGAAAGGATATCATGATAGCTGGTGTTTTATTGACCTAGCACATTGCGGATCCATTTTCACCAGATTGTTGACTCAAAATGCCTGAGACACATTTAGAGTCTGTCTGGGTATGAGATACCTAGATGAATGGTTTTGAGTGCAAGTGGGAGATTGTTGGAAATATGCCCTCAAAATCAATTATTAGAATAATTATGAGATAATTATTTATTTTATCTACACATATTTATTATTTATTGGGTATAATGTTGTGACATGAGATGTTACACAGATATATTGGTAAGTGAAATTGTAGAAAAGTCATGCCGATGATTAATGAATCAAAGGCGGGGAGTATGGCTTTTCAGTTCCTTGTTCACTTGACCGTTGTTCTAGACCGAGGTACATGTTTATGTACAAATAGGTCTACACTCGTTGTGCCTCTATTAAATAGGATGATGTACTCCGTCATTGGGGTAGTGACCTTAAGCAGACGAGTGGGTGCACTGTAAGAGTACATGCACTGAACGGGATCGCATATGAATACCTTCTGGAAGTGATCACTGATGTAGAGAAGGTATTCAGCACAATTAGTTTATTGTATCCTTAGACCTGAGAGGTTTATGCAGGTTTGTTTGTTGTGTACTTGTGCTTTGACTGAGTCATTTGGTGATGATCTTTTGCAGATCAAATATTCCAGACAACGTTGGGTCTTGTATATGATGGATGAGCTTGTGTAAATGCTCAACAAGGAATCCACCAGTCTCTTTGTGAGACAGTATATTCAGCATATCTGTATAGGGTTGGACTTGAAAAGAAATCACTGGCCAGTGGATGTTTGCGAAAATGTTTTTCGAAATTAATATATATATTATATATTTATTTATGAAATTGTTTTAGAAACAATTTGAGAGTCCAACGAGTTACAGATTGTGAATTAAGAATTATATGAGCTAGGGACTTAATCAGTGATATTATTCCGGTCCTATTAGCTCATGTGAAATATAGTATGGTGGAAGGATAAATAAACGAATAATTGTTAGCAAAAGGGATTTCATGAAAAATAGTCTCACTATTTCGGGGGTCAATTGTGATATGTTAATGGACATGATCACAATTTGTAGAAGCCCATAAATTTGGAATACAGAATATAAGGGAATTAATGAAAAAAGAGTTTTTCATAGTGATCCTACGGCCGAGATTTGAGATCCCTAAAGATCCCACGCATATGCACAGGAGAAGTTCTGAGGGAGCCATTATAAATAGCTCAGAACTTCATTTGAGGAGAAAGGAGATGATTAATGAGAAATGAGATTTCTCTCTCTAGTTTCTCTCTCTATATGATTCTATCTCTCTCAACCTGTGTGCGGGGATCCGAAGGAGAAAAGCTTGGACTGCTCTGATTTCAACGTTCCTACGCCTTCCGCTGCGCCGATCCCGAGATCCCTACAACTCCCGTATTCATGCTTCTCTAGACTATCTAATTCTTCATAAACAGCCACGGAAAAAAGACAACAGATGTAAAGCCTGAGAATTCAGGCACACAAAGCTCAAAACTTGCCGTAAGTGCCTAAATTGTACCTATTAAAGATCTAGAAGAACCAAATATAGAAGCTTTTATCGACAATAAACTTTTGTTCGAAGATGGAGTATAACTTCCATAAAATGCATCCGTTGTGAAACATAATCATTGTCTCGAAGATTAAAGCTTTTGGTATGTCGAACATGTTCCCCCAACCCCATACAAATTTTACTCCCCAATAAGTAAGTTGAACTGAACTGAAAATTTAACTCGAAGAAATAACAAGAAGCTGGAACCGGTTAAATTCTACAAAACCCAGAGTTTTAAGACCGAAAATGATCAACAACTTCTACAAAAACTAGTCAGAACTTCCAAAATTGGAACATGTTGAAAAACCCAGAAGATAAAACAATTCGGAATAACAGTAAAATAAGTTACTTTCAACGACGAAGACTTGACGAAATTGATAAAAGATCAGCGATTAGCGGCAATGGAGAAGGATGGAGAAGGAGAAGAGGAAGAAGAGTAAAGTAAAAACGAGAGCTGCATGGAGTGTGCTTAATTATCCCAAGTCGGGGATGCTAAGGAGAATCAGGGGAGAAATGTGCTGTTCAGCTTATCTTGAAAATGGTTTTGATTTTTACAAAAAAGAGAAATTCGTGGCATTTGAGTTGACTGGGCATCTACGTTACGTTTACTGGGCATATGACGTGGCGAAAGTGGGCCCACAGGACACATGACGCGTTTTTATTCGTGCATCCCTGTTGTGGTGAGCCATGTCATCACCTCAAGGGTATTAGTCTAATTTTTTGTACCAGATGGGTATATCTACAACTTTCGCATACTACATGGGTATGTGGTGCATTTAACCCCTTAAAAGACACTGCTGGTATAGAACGTAGGTGGATGAGGCCATATGATTGGGTTTCCAACACGACGTCGTGGTGGACGAGTTATACAAGTATCGTTCGGTTATTGATGAAATACACTTAAGCTTTTGTTGTTTAGTAGGACGACGGAAATGATACGAGATATCTTTTTGTTATATGATGCTTATCATAAGGATCAGCTTGTACAAACGTATACCACAAGGACTAATTTGTCAAAACATCATACCACATGGACTCTTTGTATAATTACGAATATTCAAATTGGCACAAAGACCGCCATGTACGTGTAAGAGTTCCACTTCGTCGAAAGGTTCTAAAGCCGCATGGTGAGCGAACTCCCATTTTATTACTTGTAGACCAGCTTAGTGTGTGTTTCTTAAAATTATAATGCACGATCATATACTCCTCTAATACCCCTTCCCGATTAAGCTTTCTTTATTAATCTTTTAAGGATAAATTAGAAGATTCGTGTTAAGTTAGATGATTTTCAAATTAATAAAAACAGAAATAAATATATAAATTTTATGATTAATGCCTTCTCCTATTTATGAACTCAATGTTTATTTTATGATTTCTTATATGATTAAATAGGATTAGCAAGGTATTAAAAACGTGTTTATTAATTTTTACCGTTGATACTAATTTAATTTATTAAAGGTGGCATTTCTAGAGAAACTCTAGGCCTGTAATTGTTGTGGATCCCCCCCTTTTTGTTTTTATCTAGATAATCGCATTATATCGTTACTTTAATGGATGAAATGGGACTAAATTTTCATTGAAGTTGGGGCGCTAAGAAGGGTATTCAAGTTTAATTATTTTTTTATTCTGAAAAAAAAAGTTTAATTATTTTAGGCCTTCCAGTTAATGGGCTTGATGGACCTTGGCAGAGGCTTGTTAGTGGGCTGAATGGTATGAGCTTGAAGTGGGCTTCGAGTAGGCTTAAATGGGCTTAGTCTTAGGCTTGAAAATCCGGCCCAATAGCAAAGAGGTCACCGATTGATTTTGGGAAGATTTAGTAGGAGAATAATCATCTGCCACCAAATTGCCCTTTTCCAGGGTGGTAATTTATCAAACAATCATAATTTTTAATCAATTTTAATCATCTCTGCTGCCTCATATTCAGCTCTTTCTTATTGAAAAAGTACTTCAAGCTTTTATGGTCCATGTAAGTCTTGCATTTCACCCCGTAAAGGTATTTTCTCCATTTTTTCAGAGCAAATACTACAGCTGCCAACTCCAAATTAGGGGTGGTGAAGTTAACTTCGTGAGGTTTCAACGACCATGACAACCATGACTCATAAGCAATCACCTTTTCATCTTGCATCAAGACACAACCTAAACCCTTTTTGAACCGATCATTATAGATTACAAAATTTTCCAAAAAGCATTTTACGAACTTCTGAAAGTATCCTTTCAAGCCCAAGAAACTCTGAATTTCATGCACATGAGTAGGTCTTGGCAACTGATTATAGCCTCAATTTTGCTAGGATCCACAAAGATTCCTTCACTAGACACTACATTCCAAAAAATGATAATTGCATCAACCAAAAATCGCACTTAAGAAAATTTAGAATACAACTTTGCTCGATGCAACCCTTGTAACACGATCCTAAAATGTTCCTCGTGTTCCCACCGAGTCTTATATGAAATAAGAATATCATTGATGAAAACCACTACAAGCGGGTGTAGGAACTCTAAAAACACTCTATTCATTAGGTCCATACAAGATACAGGGGCGTTAGTCAACCCAAAAAAAGGCATCACCAAAATTTCAAAATGACCATATCTAGTGTGGAAAGCTAATTTTATACCCTCTGCCTTCATCCTCAATTGGTGATATCCTGACTGCAAATCTATCTTAGAAAACACTCCAGCTCCCTTCAACTGATCAAATAAATTGTCTATTCGGGGTAGAGGCCAGGTACTTATTCTTCACAGTTACCGGGTTCAATTCTCTATAATCCATGCACATCCTCAAAGATACTTCATTTTTCTTCACAAATAGGACATGAGCTCCCCAAGTTGAAACACTAGTCCTAATAAAACCCCGATAGAACATATCTTGCAACTGTTCCTCAACACTTTCAGGTCAGTTGGAGCCATACGGTAAGGTGCCTTAGATATTGGAGTTGTTCAAGGTAATGCCTCAATTTCAAATTCTATTTCTCTATCTGGGGTAGGTTAGATAATTATTCCGAAAAACCGTTGGGGAACTCTCTTACTACGGGTATTGACTCTAATCATTTACTCTTAGCTTCACTATTGATTAGAGAACTATGGAACCCTCAGGCTCCATTCGCCAAATACTTAACGCGCCTGAATTGTTGATATTAAACAAGGGAGGGGCTTCCCCATAGTATTTTTATATCTATACTCCTATTTGCCTGGGATATCGAAAATAATCTCATTAAAAAGCCCACATAGGCATGATAAGTGAAAAATCAATCCATTCCTAAAATTATGTAGAATAATCTCTCACCATCTGGTCACACGGCTTAGACGGTCCTACTGGGGTAGCTACTGATATCATAACATCCAAAGGCTCCGCCTTGATCCAACACAAAAAGCAATAATGTGATGCCACTCACCTTTTGTGGTGCTTTTATGATACTTGTTTTAAATATTTTATGAAAATGTGCACTTTGGTATTAGACTCATTTTCCTTGGTTTTTAAATTCATTTTTTTAGCACTTAGGTTTACATTTTTGCTTAATTAAATTCCTTATGTGATTATTCCCTTAACTTTTAAATTATTACATTATTTCATTTCATTTCATGTGCTTAAACTATTTAATTGATTTGAGTTTTCTTTCCTTAAATTTTTAGATTAAATTGGATAAATTTTGACTAGGGCAGAAATACATTCTTCTTGGTTAATATTTTATTTTCAGTTCTTGTTTTTAATAATTATTCTTTACTTATATTAATGAAAATATTTCTTATCCCATTTGAATTTATTATTTCATGCACTGTATTTTATTCAAACTTAATTATTTTAAAATGACTTTTAATTTAATTTAGATTGTATTGGGCCTAGGGTAGTTAAAATTGGACTTGGGCCTATAGAACAAGGGTGGGCTGAAGCCCATTAGTGTGAGAGAGCCCAACAGTCACCAAGCACATCTCAACTACCCCTATGGTCGGCTTGATAGGGACCCCGGCCTAGACCCCTCACCAATGTCTATCCCCCTCACAACTAAGAACTTGTGAGTACTTGAGTTTAGCCCTCGCCTATGGTTGATACCCCTTGGCCGACCCAGTGTTTGGAAATGTATCCTAAGTATTGGATCAAAAAGAAAAAAAAAAGATATTTTTGAAATTTATTATTTATCGAAAGGATAAATTAAAAGAAGGATATGCAAGTCTAAGCTCGAATGGGCTGACATCACTAGACGAACTTAGAACCCGATTATGGAACAACACTGGATTAACCAAAATATGAACCTCTTACAAAGAATCAGAGATGTTAGGCCTAACCCCTAGCACCAAGCCTCCTCTGCTAGCCCAAGCTTCCAACATAACCCCAGTCGGCGATTGCCCATAACATGACCGACCTAACCTAGTGCAAGCCAGGTCTAACCCCAAACACTATAGCACACATGCTAGCCCAAGTATCAGGCTTAAACTCCAAATACCGAAAGATAATGGCATAAAGGCCAAAAGCTCTCTTGGAGACTTCTATTCAATAATAATTTGGATGCTTACAAATGGTGACATGGAGGGGTATATATAGTACCTCCATGAGCTTTGGCGGCAAAGGGATTTCCTTTCAAAGGGAAAATTTTGATTGCCACACAATCAATCCTCCAGGAACCTATTTAGGTTTAAAATGAAAGATCTTGTAGTAATCTTGCCTTTTTCCTCAAGACTAGCCCACCAAAAATAGGTACGTGGGCGGCCACAAGCTTCCATATAGCGATAAAGGGAATTAGCGACATGCCTAAAAGCCTGCTAACTTCAATCAAGGAATAATTTTTCCAAAATGTGACCGAGATTATTTCCTTAATGGAATAAAGCAAACATGACAATGTTTTGATACCAAAGAAATAAAGATAAGACTCCCAATAAAGGGTGATTCAAGTATATAGGGATCCCACAAGCGGTTTACCCTATATGGCCCCTCTTAGCCGCTTGTGATGGTTGCCACCACCGTACTCCGCCGCAGTTCCATGACCTTGTAGGGTGGTGACATCAAAATCATCCCTTCGGTCTCCTGAAGCTTTTGAGAACAACCTCTTATGTGCTCCTCCATGCGCTGTTGTGTCCAACATTCTTGTGGTGGTGCTACCAATCAACTCAAATTGGCTTTAGGATCCATCCTAAGTCAACTCTCCATGCACCTTTTGTTGCACCACCACGACTGATGGTCTTATGGTGGCACCTTCGTTGTGCTCCTTAACTCCTCCTGGGTTGTTGTTCATTGCCTCTATTAGCCCAAGTTTGTTTTACGAACAATCCATAAATGATTTTGATGATAACAAAAGTTTTTAAGTTTTTGAAAACTTTAGATTTTCTTTTGTCTATCCACATTTTCCAAGTTATATCTACAAAATGATTGAGTTTTGTCTCACCAAAAATTATTCAATGCACTTGAAGACCTTTTACACAGGTTGTTTTATAAATTCTTCAAGTTATAGACAATTAAAAACATTTTGGAATGAAATGAAAACGTCAAATATATTGATTTTTGTCTCCAGGACTTTGTCGACACATACAGGACATGGGTCGACACATTGCACTAATACCCGAGACATATTTTTTAGACAAAAACATGTGTCGACACATTGATCTTATATTGTCGACACATTGCACTTACACCCGAGACATGTGTTTTTGGACCAAAAATATGTGTCGACACATTGAGCTTATGGTGTCGACACATTGCACTGACTCCCGAGCACTCATTTTTCAGTTCAAATTTCATGTGTCATCACATGCCATTTGATGTGTTAGCACATTACACGATTTGAAGGATTTTCCGGAATGACATCAGATGTCACGCCCCGAACGCTAGCTAAACGAGGCTAATGACAGCCGCGAGCATTCCCGGCATGGGACGCTCAAGCGTACTTACTACTATACTTGCAGCGGAAATGACATTGATGCTTCAATGTTAAAAAGAAGCCTTATGATGCTAGCTTATAACGTACATAAGAACATACTTTCCATCGATAATTCAAGGTAGTTACACATATTCTCAAAATATCAACCAGTTTAAAACATTAACTTACTAAGCCAAATGAAACCCATGACCACCACATCACGGTGGCTCATGCCGGCTTTTACAAAAATTTAGCTAAATCTTCTCTAACGTTAGCAAACAAGAGAGACATTTCATCAACCCTTCTCCTAGGGTTCAAGGTCCTCTTCTTAAGATTCCACCCCTGTAACATCATCTGGAATGATACAATTTAAAACTGTGAGTCGAAAGACTCAGTAAGGAATTATAGCTAAAAACATGGGTTTGAAATCGAAGCATGCACTTGAACTTGAAATCATAGTCATGTAAACATAATGCGATGCATGCCTGATTATGAATCGTGATGCATGTATATGCCTCATGTCGCATATGCACATGCACTTGCTTTTGAAAACATCATTCGTACTTATAAAGCTCTTGCTTTGGGAAATCTTATGGGCTACTTGAGCACCATTTACCCCTGGCATCAGGGTTGTGCGTTCCCGTTGGAACTGTCCCCCTTTTCCCTTGGGGACCTTACATATGGTCGAGCTAGCACACCTTCTCAATGTCCTTCAGTGGCTAGACACGACTCTTGGAGGCTCACACCTTCTTGCAAGCATCCTTCAGTGTGATTGCACATACCTCCCGGACTACCCATCCTTCTTGCAAGCATCCTTCGGTATGGGTGTCCTAGGTGACATCCATCCTTCACGTAAACGTCCTTCAGTATGGATGCACCTTCTTGACTTGGTACGGTACCGACCGACTTGGGTTCAATAACTAACTTGTCATAAAAACTTATCATAAGGTAGCATAAAAAATGGTACTTTCATTTGCATAGGATCTCTCCTTTCTCATGAGGACAATGAATGCAAATGATCATGATGCATTCATGTCGTGCTAGGTAATGTCATGCTTGATATGATTATTCATAAACATTCTTTATGCAGTGTATCATTCCAGTTTTGTAAAGCGTAAGTTGCTACTTACTATTTTCACTTACCTTGGTCTTGCTTGAGTATCGAACGTCTCGTTACCTACAATGAACCGTACTATTGTTATTCATAGGTTCACTAAACGTATAGAGTAGTCAATACATTACTCACACGAAATCTGTTTTAATAGACCCTCACACTAATTTTTCATATCATAACATATTCATCATACCTCTAATTCACATGCAAGTTATCTTAAAACGCTCTCTTTCTTAACTTAAAAATTTCAAGACCAACCCCGAAAAATTTGGACTTAAATATCAAGAGATAACCACAAATGCATCAAAACACACTTTCTATTCCAGCCTTGAAATCTGCATATGTAAATTCCAGTAATCACAATAATCTTTCTAGCCCTCCAATTTCCAACAACCAAAACCGAATCTCTACATGTCACAACCAACATCCAAGGCTAACTTAACACTTCCTAGTAGCAACCATCCTCTCACCTTCCTCCCATTTTTACAACCTCAACTCAAGGTTTACAACCGACCGTGGTTCCATGTTCATCACGTTAACACCATTGCGTTTACCCATTTCTCTTGGGCTTTTAACCAAACACCTAGTGTATATTATTGGTCCTCTTGCCTATTTTTCTCCAGATCTGAACCTGTCTCTAACACTTAGGGCTTTGTGGTTCTCAATAACGCTAGCATACATACACAATCTAATGCATCAACCCCTAGATTCGGCCATACTTGCTCAACTTAGGTTTCAATCCCCTCTTAGGCCTTTTATCAAACACTTAGAGCACATAACCAATTTCTCTTGAACCCTCATTTCAGATCTAGCCATTTTGTTCCCATGTTATCATGTAAATATCTATGCTACACTTAAACACTTACAAGATCTACCTTGAACATGCATAGATCCACACTAAACATCCATGAATCACAAGGAGAAAAACTACTTAGACAACCCACCATCAACCACAACCAATCAACAAGAGAAACAAGAACACCGCCAAAACACAACCAATCAACAACCCACAACCAACCCACAAGAGAAAACAATAAGGAAATAGAGAGAGAGAGAGAGAGAGAGTAGGATGATTTTCGGCCAGCAAGGATTTGTACCTTGCTTCTCTCCTCTTCCTCCTTCTTTTCTTCTCCTTTCTCCTTCTCCTTCTTCTCCTTCTTCCTTCTTCGAGTGGGTGATTTAGGGCAAGGGAAAACGAAAAGGCTGAAGAGAGAGGGGAAAAATGAAGTGTTCGGCAAAGGGGGAGAGAGTAATAGGCGTGAAAATGGTTGTGGAAAAGACAAGGTTGCCCTCCCCCTTCTTCATGAATTCCAACTCACGTATTTTCGATCCGGTAAAATTTCGGAATGTAGTTATATGTGTCGACACCATCACTCAAGGTGGCGACACTTACAACACTTTTAGTAAGATGTGTCGACACCATCACTCAAGGTGTCGACACTTCCAACACTTAGCCAAAGTGGAAAAAATGTAAACTTTCGGGTTTCAGTTAGATGTGTCGACACCATCACTCAAGGTGTCGACACTTCCATCACTTGGTCAAAATTCACGGGAGTTCTGGAAAAAGGCGAACTCTCGGGTTTCAGTTGGATGTGTCGACACCATCACTCAAGGTGTCGACACTTCCAACACTTAGTAAAAATCACTCTAGTTCCGGAAAAATATAAACATTCGGGTGTCAGTCTAATGTGTCGACACTATGACCCAAGGTGTCGACACTTACAACACTTAGTCAAAATTCACTTTGGGCTCCAGGAAAAGGTAAACTTTCGGGTGTTAGTTTAATGTGTCGACACTATGCTCCAATGTGTCGACACTTACCTCAAAAATCACCAATTAAAACATACCTACATCCTGAGGAAAATCATAGCAAAATCTCTCTCCTTTACAACGACATAAGTAAATTCGGGATCTCACATCAGAGGCATCAAATCGCTCCTAAATTCATAGGCAACCTTCCAACGGCTATTCTCACCTACCCTGTCGACCGTTGAAGACAAAATGGCTTAAATACAAGACCGGTAGCTGAAGAAAGGAGAGCTCTCACCTACACGCACGAATTTGCATTTACTCCGTGACCTAACTTCGTGAAAAAAAAAAGAGAAAACTTTGAAGAAGAGAGAAGCTCCACACCTACCAAGAAGACCTGCTATTTCCTTGCCATATTTCAAGTCTTCTATTGTAAATCCTATCTTCTCCCCACCCTTTATGCCTCACACTTGTAAATTCGGCTTTCAGAGCCAATACGTGAGCTATCATTTCATACTCATTCAAGTTAAATCTTGTGAGTGTTAGGTAAACACTGAGTCCTACTCTTGTGAGTAGAAGAAATCCCTAGTTGTTGGGATTTGAGAAGAAAAGTTAAGTGTAAGCTCGAGAAACGCTTTGTGAAGGTTCCTTAGCACCCTGGAAGCTAAGGTGTACTACCTATTTGATAGAAAGTGCAGAAAGTCCAAGGAAGTCAATAGTCTTGGGGGTGGATGTAGGCAAGAGTTTGGCCGAACCACCTAAAAATTACGGTGTCATCTCTTCAACCCTTATCTCCTTAGTTTTAATCTTATTCTCTTGTTCTTTACTCTTGTGGGTTATTGTGCTTTGTGTTTTAAATTTCTTAGAAGAGTTTATTTTTTTTATTAAAACCCAATTCACCCCCCTCTTGGGTTGCTACATAGACTTTCAATTGGTATCGAAGCTGAAGTTTCACTCTTTTAATGGCAACCCTAGTTAGCACCTCCTTAGCTGAAGGTCAATCCACAAATAGACCACCTCTCTTCAATGAAACATGTTATAACTATTGGAAAGCTAGAATGAGAATCTATATTCAAGATGTTGATTATGATGTATGGAGAATAATCTCAAATGACCCTAGATTTCCTAGAAACAAGGAAGGTATATTGAAGGATGAGCAAGAATTTGATGATGATGATTTGAAACTCATGTCTTTAAACTCAAAAGCTATGAATGTGTTATATTGTGCTCTAGATTCAAATGAGTTTAATCGTATTTCCGGTTGTGAGACCGCAAAACAAATTTGGGATAAACTCCAAGTGACTCATGAAGGTACAAATCAAGTGAAGGAAACTAAAATCAGTATGTTTGTTCATAGTTATGAGTTTTTTAAATGAAATCCGATGAATCTATCTCATCTACGTTTACTCGCTTTACTGATATTGTAAATGGTCCTAAATCTCTTGGTAAAGAATATACTAACGATGAAATGGTGTGAAAAATTCTTAGGTGCTTACCAAAAGCTTGGGAACCCAAGGTCACTGCCATTCAAGAAGCAAAAGATTTGACCAAGCTCTCATTGGATGAGCTCATGGTTTCTCTCATGACACATGAGATGAACCAAATAAAGGGAGATTGGGAAGAAGGCAAAGGAAAGAGAGAAATTGCCTTGAAAGCCTCATGCTCAAGTGATGATGAGTCTTCCGAAGACGATGAAGAAATGACATTATTCATCAAGAAATTCAAGAAATTCTTTCGGACGAAACAAGGAGATAAAAGATTTCAAAGAAAGACAAGCTACAAAGGGGATAATAGCAAGACGAATGACATCATTTGTTTTGGATGCAAAAAGCTGGGTCATATAAAGATGGATTGCCCCAACCTTGAATCTCATAAGAAATCCAAGAATTTCAAAGACAAGAAGAAAGCATTTTTTGCTGCATGGGGAGAATCTGACGATAGTGATAGCGATAATCATGTTGAAGAGATTGCAAATATATGCTTCATGGCAAAGGATGATGAAGAAGAGGTACAAGAATCTTCAACTTCTTTATTCTCCTTTGATGATTTACAAGATTTTTTAATGAACAATACATTGAATTAAAAAGATTATTTTCAAAATATTGTTGTCTCAAGAAGAAACATGAAATGCTCATTCAAGAAAGTGACTCCCTAAAATGTCAAGTTGTCTCTCTTACTCAAGATTTACTCAAGGAAAAAAAAAACCTTGAAATTCTTCTTGGTTCACAAAAGTGATGCTTCAACAAAAGTGGCATTGGATATGATTCCTTCAAGAATAAAAATCTTACTTCTCTGTGATTACAAAATCTTCTCCATTGTTTATAATGTGCAACTTTTGTGGAAAGAATAGACACATATCACACACTTGTCCAACTAGAAAGAAAACCACACAAAGAATCAAATTTGAATGGATTCAAAAAGACAAGGTGAAGGAATTTAATTCTAACACCAAAGGACCCAAAAAGATTTGGGTACCAAAGATAAAAAACTGGTTCATTTTGTAGGTGTGCTTGAAGTCCAAAAACACAAAGGAACATTGGGTTCTTGATAGTGGATGCTCCAAGTACATGACTGGAGACAAGAGTTGGTTTAGCACTCTTTGCCTCAATGGAAAATGTTCGGTTACCTTTGGTGATAATGACAAAGGAAAGATACTCGGTGTTGGTAGCATTGGTAGGTATCCTAATCCCATAATTGAAAATGTACTTCTTGTTGATGGGTTAAAGCATAATCTCCTAAGCATTAGTCAATTATGTGACAAAGGAAACCGAATCATTTTTGAATCATAATGTGTCTTGTTGAAAACATTGAAAGCAAGAAAGTCTTGTTTGTTGGGCTTAGATTTGAAAATGTATATACAGTTCATTTAGAGAGCATCTCCTTAGAAAACATAAAATGTCTTTCAGCTCTAAATGATAAGGATAGTTGGTTGTGGCATAGAAGGCTTGCTCATGCGAGTATGGACTTGATTTGAAAACTAGCCAAAAATAATTTAGTTTCCAGTTTTCCTAATCTCACTTTTGAAAAAGACAAAATTTGTGCTGCTTGTCAAAAAGGGAAACAAAACAAAACATCATTTAAACACAAAAATGTAGTGTCCACTTCTAAACCACTTCAACTTCTACACATGGATCTATTTGGTCCAACCCGAACATTAAGTTTGGGTGGCAAACGTTATGGCTTTATTATAGTTGACGACTTTAGTAGATTCACGTGGGTTATATTTATAGCTCATAAAGATGAGGCTTTTCATGCTCTTGAAAAACTTAGAAAGAAAATTCAAAATGAAAAATACTTTGCTATTTCTAGCATAAGGAGAGATCATGGAAAAATTTTTGAAAATTCCTCCTTTAAAAAATTTTGTAATGAAAATGGGATTAACCATAACTTCTCGAGTCCTAGAACTCCTCAACAAAATGGTGTTGTAGAGAGGAAGAATATGACTTTTGAAGAAATGGCTAGAACCTTGCTATGTGAAAGCAACTTGTCTAACAGTTTCTGAGCTGAGGTAGTTAGCATAAGTTGTTATGTTATGAATCGTTGCATGATAAGACCTATTCTTAAGAAAACCCCCTATGAGCTATGGAATGAAAGAAAACCCAACATTGGCTACTTTCATGTTTTTTGTTGCAAATGTTTTGTGCTTAACAACAACAAAGATAATTTGGGTAAGTTCGATGCCAAGGCGGATATAGGTATATTTCTTGGCTAACATACTTGTGAGAAAAGATGATGAAGATATTGTAGATCTTAATAACGAAGTGAAAAAGCTTACAATTGACAAAGACAAAGTAGAAACTCTTGAAAAAGAGCATGAACCTCAAGAGATCCAAGAAGAGTCTCAACAAAATAAAGATAATCTATCAAAATCATGGAAATACATCAAAATTCATCCTCTTCAGCAAATCATTGGTAAAAAGGGGTAAACACTTGCTATTCTTTAAACCAAGCTAATAATTTTGCTTTACTTTCACAACTTGAGCCTAAAATTTTTATTGAGGCTAAAGATGATGAATGTTGGATCCAAGTATGACATCTAGTTCCCAGACCCGAGGATTATCCAATTATCGGTACAAAATAGGTTTTTAGAAACAAAATGGATGAATTCGAGGTTCTTGTAAGGAACAAAGCAAGATTAGTAGCCCAAGGTTATAATCAAGAAGAAGAAATAGATTTTGATGAAACCTTTGCACCCGTTGCCCGTTTGGAATCAATTCATATGTTACTTGCTTTTGCTTGTTTCAAGGTTTTTAAACTCTTTCAAATCGATGTAAAAAGTGTCTTTTTAAATGGACTCCTCTCTAAGGAAGTATATGTTGAGCAATCACGGGGTTTTGAAAATGAAAATCTTTCTAAACATGTGTATAAGCTCACAAAGGTACTTTATAGCTTGAAACAAGCACCTCGGGCATGGTACGAAAGGTTGAGCTCATTTCTCATTGAAAATGGTTTTCTACAAGGAAAAATTGATACTACCCTTTTTACTAAAGAGAAAGACAATGATTTGTTGATTGTTCAAATTTATTTGATGATATTATTTTTGGATCAACTAATGAATTCTTGTGTCAAGAGTTTTCACAAATAATGCAAGGTGAATTTGAGATGAGCCTTATGGGGGAATTGAACTATTTCCTTGGACTTCAAATCAAACAAAACAATGAAGGGATCTTCATCAATCAAGCAAAATATACTAAAGATCTTCTCAAGTGATTCTCTATGGAAAGTTCAAAACCGATGAATACACCTATGAGTCCATCAACAAAGATGGAAAAGATGAAAATGGTAAGGATGTGGACGAAACCAAATACCGAGGTATGATTGGATCCTTACTCTATCTTACCGCTAGTAGACCGGACATAATGTTTAGTGTTTGCATGTGTGCTAAATATCAATCATGTCCTAAGAAATCTCATCTTCTTGCGGTTAAATGAATTTTTAGATATCTTGTTGGAACTCAAAATCTTGGATTGTTTTATCCTAAGAGTTTTGAATTTAATTTACAAGGATACTCAGATACGGATTATGCTAGTTGTAAAATTGAAAAAAAAGAGTACTAGTGGTGCTTGTTAATTTATTGGCCCCCCACTAGTCTCTTGGTGCTGCAAGAAACAAAACTTCGTAGATTTATCAACTACGGAAGCCGAGTATATTGTTGTGGGCAATTCTTGTGCACAAGTTTTATGGATGAAATAATAACTAGAAGATTTTAATCTTCATTACTCTCTCATCCCAGTAAAATGTTACAACACTAGTGCTATAAACCTTACTAAAAATTCAATTCAGCACTCTAGGACAAAACACATTGAGATAAAACATCACTTTATTAGTGATCATACTCAAAGAGGGGATATTGTTCTTGAGTTTGTAAATACCGACCTTCAATTGGCGGATATTTTCACAAAACCCTTTAATGAGGATAGATTTTGTTTTATTCGACAAGAGATGGGAATAAGATTTCCATTGGATTAATGTGATAATATATGCTTGATTTGATGTTTTATTATGGTTCTTTGATTGCTTAGTACATAGTTTGATCTATATGCTAAAAGTGCTTCATATTAGTCGAATTCAATTGTTGTTCTTTAAAAATTCTCTGGAAAAATTTTCTTTGCATAGGATGTGTCAGCGCATAGTAATTCAAGTTTCAACACTTCTGGTTTTCAAGGTTTTTTGCACTAAGGAAGTATGTGTTGACACTCTAAATCTATGTGTCAACACATTAGCTTCCAGTTCTTGAACCTCTTCAAAATTGCTCTCGGGTACATGTGCAATGTGCCGACACATTGATACAATGTGTCGACACATATATCGGGCATAATGTTTTAAAAAATTGGGGTGCCCGTGTATTATATTAAGCCTCTTACGGCTAGGGTCAACACTTTTCTCCCTTCCCTTTTCACAGACCTCTCTCTTTCACCCAAGCCGTGCCGATTTCTCCCTTCCCCACGAAATCGCCTCACTCTCCGGCCACCTCTCAAAACCTTACCGCCGACAACTTCTCCTACTCTTTCCGAGATGTCCTCCAGTTGCCTCAAGCGCTCTAATCCCCAGACACCATCTTCAGCCAGTTCCCGAGCACGGAAGAAAGGAAAGAATGCTGAGGAAGCCACTCCATCCACCGATGGGCTGATTTGAAGTGGTTCAATGAAAATGAGTTTGATTTTAAGGATATGTTTGAGTATCAAGGATGGAGAGTTTTTGTGAACTTGAAGGTAGATTGCTATGTATATCTTGTGAAATTGGTATATGCTAATCTTCAACACACAACTTCTGAATCTGTCACTAGTTATATGAATGGGAAAATTTTGGATTTGTCTGCAACTTCCCTCAATTCCTTGATTGATGCTCCCAATGAGGGAAAGAAGTTCTTTGATGCTTATACTTGGATGAGAATGACAGAGCTAAAACCACTGAATATACTTAGGGTTGTAGTGGATAATCCAACCCTAAACAAAATGTTTAAACCCACTGCTAGTGACTTGACAGTCCATAGACGGTTTTACATCACATGGTGTGCCATGTTATTTTACCAAGGACTGGTAAATTTGAGTACATTACCTTTTTGGAGTTATTTATCATGTATTGTTTAATCACCCATACTCCAATGAATCTTGGCCATTTGATGATTAATCACATAAAGGCCGCCTCTGAAAAGAAAAGGCAAGGACTGCCTTATGGGATGTTTTTCACTCACCTATTTCATGCCCTTGATATTGAAGTAACAATGGAGGTTAGAGAAAAACCCAATGAGTCTTAAGAGTATAACCAGAAAACTCTCAAATTGATGGGTTTTATGAAAAATGAGGATAAGGAATGGGTGAAGACAACTGTGGTGACACCTCAAAAGATTGGTGATAAGGGTTCCGGGTCTGAGGAAGATGCTGAAATCACTGCTAGGACTCCTATAGAGGAGCATACTCCTATTTCTGTCTTTCCCCCACCTTTTGGATATACCTCCCAGAAGGCTACTACTGGTAGTTCTCATCAGCCTCGACTAAACTCCCTTGAGGCCTCCATGGATGAGATAAAGAAAGAACAGAAGAAATTGGGAAAGAATATGGAGGATTTGGCCAGCTGTGTGAAGACCAGATTTGAAGACATCAAGAAGATGCTTGCTGAACACACTGAACATCTTGGGATTCTCTCTAAGGATATGATGAATCTCAAGCATCAAGTCAACAATAGCATCAAAGTGGCCAGCAATGTGATTCAAAACTCAGTGGATGAATTTGCCTCTACATCTGAAATTCTCAAGCATAAGGTGCAATCAGCTGCTGAAGATGTCATCAAGGCGACCGAGATCCATTTGGATGAAGATCGCAATCTTCGTCCCCGAGTGATTCAATGGACTTATTGGTTCTCCACCACCTGGGTCAACTGGCTGAAGAAGTTTTATGTGGACCATCCTCCTCCTCCCTTTAATTCTCCATAGTCTTCTTGCTTGACTTTCTCTACAGCCTCTTACTGTCACGCCCCAAACGCCATCCCGCAGGGACCGTGACAGCCGCGAGCATTCCCTGGGAACACTCCAACGCTTACACTAACTCTTACAGCGGAATTTTTTTTATACACATCGGAAGACTCACTCAAGAACCACATGTTGGCTGAGATACAAGCTCAATGAACATAACCCCTTCAGAAAAGTCTTTACATTGCATCTTGTTCGCAAACTTATACAAAATGTGATAGAGCAACATACTGCCACTCAAATCAACCAGCACTCACTAGTGCTAACTTGGAGTTCACCAATTCCAACTCCAACTCCCGAACTTCTAGGATTTCTACGTGAGATAATCCTCTGCTCCCCGATTTTCTTGTGGATTTGGAATGATACAATTAAAAACTATGAGTCGAAAGACTCAGTAAGGAACATCAGTTTGAAACATGAGCTTTGATAAAACGTGGCTTTAAAACATACTTACTTCAATGCACTATAGCGATAAGAGAAGAAATGCATAACTGGAAATCATGTGTTAGTGCATAAACCATGATGCATATGCATGCTCTGTGATGCATATGCCATGCACTAAAATCTCTTGCCACTCTTGGTCCTTTCAAATACATTTCAAATCTCTTGTCACTCTTGGCCCTTTCAAATTCATTTCATATCTCTTGCCACTCTTGGACTTTTCAAATTCATTTCATATCTCTTGCCACTCTTGGACTTTTCAAATTCATTTCATATCTCTTGCCACTCTTGGCCTTTTCAAATTCATTTCATATCTCTTGCCATTCTTGGCCTTTTCAAATTCATTTCATATCTCTTACTGTGGGCTCGCTCCATTTGACACCATGAAGTTAGGGTTGTGCGTTCCCATCAGAACCGTCTCCCTTACCCTTGGAGACATTTCATCTGGTCGAGCTAGCCCGTAGTTGCCCCAGGCCTGATGGCTAGACACGACCCTTGTAGACCCACACCTTCTCGTTGTCCTTCAGTGTGGTTGCACATGCCTCAAGGACTAACCCATCCTTCTCTTAAACGTCCTTCGGTATGGGCGTCCTAGGTTCCATCCATCCATCCTTCTCGATCAACGTTCCTCGGTATGGATGATGAACCTCACTTAACTTGGTACGGATCCGACCAAAGCCCCAAATCAAGTCTCATAACATACGTACTCTTTCCATTCGCATAAAACAACCTTTCATGTTTCTATGCAATGAACATGCCATGCCACACTTGAAAACATTGTAATTTCATTTGCATCAAAACGTTGTTCATGCGTTCATGCAAATGATCATGCTATGACATGTTCGAAACATCATGCGTACTTGAAACATTCTTTGTGCACAATACATGTCACTTGTATTAAAATACTTTGTCATGCACAATAAAACATGCAGTGTATCATTCCAGTTTTCCAAATCGGGTTAGAATTCACTTACAATACTCTCGGCACTTACTGCACTTACACCGATCTTCTCGAACTTAGTTCGGTCTTCGCCTACAAGCGATGCTTCAATACTTAGTTATCAACACCCAAAAAAGCATACAAACATACCATATACGATCTAGTTCCAGAGTTCGTATCTTAAAACATGTGATTTCATTATGTGACATTCCTTGTAAGCATTGTTAACTTTCATAATCCATGTGAAAGTAGCAAAGAGCATACATATCAAACAACTCCAATTTCGTGAACTTCTAGGGTATTTTAACTCGATCTTTTAATATCTTCTTTCATAATCTCGATATCCAAATGTCGAATTCGTAGTCATTAAACCTAACTTGATTACTCAAAGTACTGGAACTAATCCGCCATTCGATACGTGCAAGGTTGTTGTTTTCACCTTCTTCGTGTCCAATTCGTACTCAAACCTAGTACACTTATCTGTCCCCTCAATAACATTGATTTCAAGACCTATCCATGAAGGGCAGCAATAACATTTCATATTAAGAATTCTATATCAAATCAGCAACCTATATCATGTCCAATTTCTATTCTCCTTGTTCCACACTTTTAATCTTCCTTTGCATGGACTAATAATCATTAATGTCATCACTTAACTTCATGGAACATGATATATTGTTGTTGTCGAGACCTTTAGGATTGACCTAATGTTCTTCTTCATTTATCTCTAAGTGTTTCAAGCTCACATGAACACCAATGAATACAACTCGTCAAAACACAATTTATATATATTGAATCCTCACTTCATTGGCCAACCCGTGGCCTTCTTGCAAACACAATTTATATATATTGAATCCTCACTTCATTGGCCAACCCGTGGCCTTCTTGCCCTTATTTTCCCTCTTAGGCTTGCTGTTCTATACATGATATAACCATCATGCAATACTCTTAACCATCAAGGAACATCAAGAACTTGCTATACATCAAGGCGATCGGCCAACATGCATGTTATATTATCCCAATTACATGCTATTCCTTTACATGCATATTAGCATTTCTCTAAATACATCTATTCAGTGGTTATGGTTACTGACCGAAACCCTAACATCATCCAAATCTCACATCCATTGAATGGTTCCAAACAACAACTATATTACTTGTTCCATCGGTTTCACTTACACATTGACTTCATAGTACTATAAGCCTTTGACTACCTAATTCCTCATTTAATCTTTTACTTTCAACTATTGCTCAAGGTTTAGATTATCCAATTACTTAATTTCATTGCGACTTATTTCCACTCTTACGTAGGACTCTAATCCGCAAACTAATTTCTCTATAATTAAATCCTAATCTTTCTTTTATTTCATACATTAAACTAGGTCTTTAAGTTCACCAATTACTAACCCTATTCATAATTAAACCTTGGCTTTGACATTTGATCTCCATACAACACGAAACATTAGCTTTATTTTGCTCCTCATAGGTTTCGGCCAACCTAATTAAATTCTTAATCCATATTTAACATCACAAGGTCTTGCTAATCCTTTTAACCCGAACCTTTAAGCCTATTATCCTTGTTTTTCTCTTACTTGTATGGTGTGTTTTATCATTGAACTAAAGCTTTAATCCTCAAATCCATTTGGCCATAACCCTAATTTCATTTATCCATCACAAGTAAATACATTTTCATCGTTATAGGCTTGCCATTAGGGTTTTTCTCTACTAGGTCATTCGACCATGCTCCATTTTAAGCATTCCTTGTCTACAATTTCTTCTCCAATGGTGATCTCATCCTCCATTTTCAGATTTACAACCTAGGATCTACAAATCACCAAAACAACTTCAAGATCTAGCAAGACCTCACATTCGGCCAACACCCATATTCATAGAATAATTAGGTTTTCCTTGGTTCTTTTGATTTGCATGCAAACTTCTACATTTCAAGACTAACTTATATGCATATGTTTACTAAACTTACATATATCATGGTCATTCATCAAATCTATACTTAAACAAAGTTCTTCTCGAAGATCAAAGGCATACAAGGTTCGGCCAACATCAACCAACACAACCATCCATGCCGAAACTTGCAACATGCATTCCCTATGCATTGTAAGACCAAACTAACATGCATTGTGCCTTACAACCTCATCTCTTCATCATATACAACAACCATAACTAGATCTAACACTTAGAAACCTCAACAACAATAGATCTAAGGAAAAATCTAACTTTCAACCGGCCAAGTATAGTGTGAGTTTAGATCTAAACTTACCTATCATGCATTGTTTATTTCCTTGCATTTTTCTAACATTCAAGCTTAGATCTCATGCATATATGGCCAGATCTAACATCACAACACAACCTAGGGTTTTCTAAGTTCAAGATCTAACAAAAATCAAAGCATAAATGTAAAGATCTAACCAAGAGAATATTCGGCCAACAAGGGTTTTTGTAATATATACCTTGTTGTCCCCTCTTGCTTTCTCCTTATTTTCCTTTGCAAAACTTCTCCTCCTATTCTCCTTCTTCTTCTCTTTCTTCTTCCTTCTTCTTCTTCCTTCTTCTCCTTCTCCTTTCCCACAAATCTCTCCTTACCTCTCGGTTTCACCCTTTTTCTCCCCTTGGTTCTCTCTTTCTCGGTTTCTCTCTACTTCTCACTTGTGTTGCACGATCAAATGAGTAAAAATGAAAGGGGATGTGAACTTGGCCAAATTTTCGGTCAAAGGGGAGATTCTCTCTTGGTAGCATAAAAAGCCAACTTTTGCATCCATCAAATCATGTCTCCTTGCTGTATGTCTTTTGTTTGTTTCTTGGTTAGTTCACTTATAATGTTTGGTTACAACCTAACTAACTTAGTTATTTTAGTTACTTAATTGGCCTAATGAAGATTAGTACATTACCCTAATGAAGATTATTATAACTAATCCAAAATCATAAGTTTCAAGGCCCAATAGCAGCCCAATAACATTAGTCTCAAGGCCCAATATTAGCTCAATAACATAAGTATTATGGCAGCCCAATAACATAAGTCCAAAGCCCAATAACATAAGTTTTAAAACTAAGGCCCAATAACATAAACCTTAAGGCTAAGGCCCACCAACATAAGTCTTAAGGCTCACTTACCCAATCACATTTGGCCATAAAGACATCAGCTCACTATCAGCCCAATGACATAAGTTCTAAGGCCCAATAACAGCCCAATTTAATATAAATTCTAGGGCTCAATTTCATCTCAACTTATTATAATTTCTAAAGCCCAATAACAACATATGGCAGCCCAATATCATAGTATTGGCCCAATAACATGTATTAACAATTCAAAATCATAAAGTAGGCTATAAGAAAAATACTTTAGAGATATTCAGCAACTTGGATGCTAAAAATATCATAAGTTCTCCTATCATCATCACCATAAAAAGTTACCTTGAGGAATATCATAAGTCTTATGGAAATTATCTTGGAGAAATTCACCAAAAAGAAATTCGGCCACCAAGAAAATATTGACTTCACCACTATAATAAAAATACTTAAGGAAAATTTAGAAAATTTTCATTGTGGTATAATATCTTGCTACGTATTAAGAAAATTTACCAATAACAGCCCTTTAAATGTAAATAGCAAAATATGTAAGCATAAAATGACATTGTAAAATTCGGGGTCTCACACTTACCTTTTAACCTTCTCCCTTAATCTTTCTTTTTGATGATGCCAAAGGGGGAGAAGATGTATATTTGCTGAACTCCTAGCTCATTTAGAGAACATTTTATTTAGAGAACCTTTAGACTTATCTTCTGTTTATAATGTCTAAACTTTTGGATCTATTATGTTGTCTAATGATCATCCTTGTTTTATGTTGAGATGTTGTGATTATGTTCATATATGATTTCTTATATCTTGAACTTGCTTGTTGATATTCTCTAAGGAAGCTCAAATGAAGTTTTTGAGAAGTGCTTATTGTACTTCATTATGTACCACTGTAAATTGCTTTTGCTTTAGAGGTAGTCTTTCTATCTCTCAAATTCTCTCTGTCACGCCCCGAACGGCATCCCGCAGGGACCGTGACAGCCGCGAGCTATCCCCCGGACGGCTCCAGCGTTCATACTTATTTTCTTACTTAATTACGGCGGAAACGTACAGGATCGCGAGGGGTTCGAGCGAATACTTACATAATCAGGGTTCTCATTAAGTTCATACAAAACAAATATTTAAACATATTAGAACCCAATTAGTGACACACATGTCACTATCAACAAAATGCGAAGCTTAACATCTTGGGCATCTAGGTCAGGTAGTCCTCCTGACTCTCTTCACCTGATACATCTGGAATGACACAATTTTAAAAACGTGAGTCAAAAAGACTCAGTAAGGGAAAAACGTAAAACTTAAATCATGCTCTTGACTCATGCTTGCTTAATCATGAAAGAAAGATAAAACTTGAACAATTGATGCATATGCGTGCTTATGAGTTATGCATATGCTCTTGCTTATTGTTTTCGGCCCCAGGCCCTTGAAAACCACTTTCTTTCATGCTTGCTTGTAAACTGGCCCTTGGCCCTTAAAAATCTTTCTTTCGTACTTGTGCTCTTGTTGGCCTTATCATAATTATCTCATGTCTTTTACTTGCGGGCTCGCTCCATTTGACCCCTGAAGTCAAGGTTGTGCGTTCCCTTCGGAACCGTCCCCGAATTCCCTTGGAGACTTACATCTGGTCAGCTAGCGCACCTTCTCAATGTCCTTCAGTGGCTAGACGTGACCCTTGGAGGCACCACACCTTCTCATTGTCCTTCAGTGTGGCTTGCACAGCCTCTTGGATTCTCCCATCCTTCTCATAAATGTCCTTCGGTATGGGAGTCCATCTTGATGGTACGGTACCGACCGGTGCCCTTAATCTTAACTTATCGTTTCATAAAACTTCTCATATTCTTTCCATAAAATCATTGCATAATTTTCTTCTTGAAAAATTCATGCAATGCACATGTCATGTCATGCTTGCTTAAAATTCATACTTGCTTAAAATTCATGCTTGTTCATGAAGTTCATATCATGTCATGCTTTCTTAAAATCCATACTTGTTCATGAAACTCATATCATGTCATGCTTTCTTAAAATTCATGCTTGTTCATGAAACGATGCAGTGTGTCATTCCAGTTTTGAAAAGAAATACTTACTGTATACTTACAGTATCCACTTACTATTCCACTTACACTTGGTCTCCTTGGTAATGTATAAAGACACGTAGATCGCCTACAAGCGATTTAAACGTTTCTTAGCATTAAGAAATAAGTACGTAATCAATAAATTAAATATTTGCATTTTTTAAAAATCGGTTATCAACCAAGGATATATTTCTGAAAATATAATATTATTCTCAAAGTTTTATATAGAATTCTTTATTAATTAATCTTATTAAATTTTCTAATCTAGCAAGCTAATTATACTTTAATAAAATCTTAATCTTTCTCCTATTACATATATTACACTAAGTCTTTAAATTCACCAATTACTAAACCTAATCATAATTAATCTTTAGCTTAACATTAAACTTCTATGAAACCCGAAAATATAGGCTATTTAATACCCTAAGTTTAGGTCAACCTAGGTAATTTCTTCAATCAATACTTAACACCATAAAACTTTGCTAATTCATTTAATCCGGATCTTTAAACTTATTATCTATGCTTTTCTCTTACTAATATGATATTTTTATGATTGAGCTTAAATGTTCTAACTTATTTAGTCATAACCCTAATTTTATGTATCCATCACATGTAAATATATTTTCACCTATTATAAGCTTGCAATTAGGGTTCCCTTTCATTAGGTTATTCGGCCAACATCAAGTTCATGTGTTCTTTGGTCACAATTTCAACTCCAATGGTGATCACATCCTCCATTTTTCAGATTCACAACCTAAGATCTACAAATCACAAAACAAACTCAAGATCCAACAACACATCATAATCGGCCAACACCTATTAGTCACAAAACAATTAGGTTTTCTTCTTTTTTTTTTTTATCTTTTGATTTGCATGCATCTTCTATATTTCATGCTTAACACCATGCATAAGGTTATCAAACTTACACATTTTATGGCCAACCAACAAACCTACACATGTACAAAATCATACTTGAAGATCTAGGGTACACATGGTTCGGCCAATCACCAAATATCACACTTTTCATGCCAAAATCGCAACATGCACTTCCCTTTGCATTTTATAACCTAACTAGCATGCCTTAACTTCATATCTTCATCATATACACCCAACAACATTAGATCTACATTTTAGGAACTTCAACAATAATAGATCTAAGGAAATATCCCACATACATTCGGCCAAACACAACATAAGTCTAGATCTAAACTTATCTAACATACATTGTTAAATCCTTACATTTTTCCAACATTCAAACTTAGATCTCATGTTTATATGGCCGGATCTAGCATTATACCTTAGGGTTGATTTCATAACTTCAAAATCTAACAACACTCAAGACACTAACTTAAGATCCTATCATGATACATTCGGCCAACACTATATTCAAACCAACAACATCACATCTTTAGCCTTACCTTGATGATTATCACAAGCTTGAATACCTAGAACAATAAAATACCCTAGGTTAGTACTTATGAAAAACTTTAGGCAAGAACACTAAATAGAATCAAACCTACCTCTACCTTCACCAAACTTTTACCCAAAACTCTTTCTTCTTCCAAGTTTCGGTTCACCCTCCTTAGAGAAGATCCAAGCTTGATTTGAGGTGCTAAGGTGGGTTTTATGGTGGGGGGAAAAATATGGTGAGCTTGAATGATTAGTTCTAATGGAAATGAACTAACTTCTTCAAGAGGAAGGAGGCTAATGAGTAGGGTTTTCAAAGAAGGAAATGGTGTTGCACAATGTGAAGATTTGGTCACCACAAAGAGAGGTCTAAACTTGAGCTTTTGGAGTGTGATTTAGAATGCAAGAGGAAAAGAGCAAGACTTGAGCTTAGATGAGTGGCTCGGTCAAGAGAGGAAAATGAGAGGGTTGAGAGAAAATGAGGTATTCGGCCAAGTGAGGGAGAAATGGAGAGTGAAGTGAAATGGTGAGGTTCGGCCAATGCAAAATCAATTGTGAAGTGTGAGAGAATGAGTCTCCCAAGGTGAATTATGGCTATGACACATGACTTGAGATGTTGAGATGACAAGAGAGAAGTTTGAAGGAGAAAAAGGGAGGTGAATGTGGGTTTGGCCGACCAAGCATGGCTCTCCTTCTCTCCTCTTTTCATTTCACCTTTTTCTCTTACATCAAATGTCTCCAAAAGCTTGTCTTGCATTTTGAAATCCTTCTCTCTCTCTTCCCATTCATTTCCATCGACATTCACTCTCCTTTCTCACTTCTCTCTTCTCTTTTCACTTCCATGAGTTGTCTCATCAATTCTTACACACTTACACTTCTTACACATCTCTTACACATCACATGGCTTTTAAATTTCTCTCCTCCTTGTCTTTCACGTAGAAGGCCTTCCCTTTGCTAGTTTGGTTGCTTTCCAACCATGCTAGTTACTCCCACATTAAATGGCAACTAACTTTCAACTTAGTTTTCACTTATCACCTAACTTATCACTTTATAAGTTCTCTTACTTATCTATTCATTCCAATAGCTTATCACCTTACAAGTATGATATCTTATCATGTGATAATGACCTTAGCCTATCTCTACAATAATCACAAGGCCTTATCACCCTAAAAGTTTCCTAACTTATCATTCTTGCTTATCACTATGATAAGCAAGTGTGCTTATCAATTAAATCATTCCTAAACTTATCACATAACTACATAGCTTATCATTGAATATTCATATGGGACTTCTATTAATAATATGGAACACATCATAATATTACATGTCACATAAAATATCTAATCCATGTATTCAAAAGAATTTCATTATTCAATCTATTAATAATTTCGGCTATACTAGGAAATTATTTAAGCATAATTCAAATTATATGGTCCATGAATCATATTAGGTAAAAAAATATTAATTTGTAAAAGAGGAACTCACTTGCAAATTTCGGCTCTTAATATAATACAATTTATACATCCGATAAAATGGCATTAAAATTTCTTAAGGAGATTTTATGAAATAAAATCCTATTTTAAATCCAAATACCATAACATAAAAATTAGGCCATACATTGGCCAAAACATAGCCCCATTAGGAAATAAAGACTATTACATTGGAAAAATAGAATAATACATGAGCAATTACGTAGGAAAAAATCGGGGTCTCACACTCTCTATAAAGTCTTGGGTTCTATTGATAATCTTTGGAGTTTGAGAAGATTGGTGGAAGTTCATAGAAGTATTTTTCTTGTGCTTTTAAATTTTCGGAAACCTCCATTTACAAAGGAAACTCTTGCAAAATTTTTGTAAAATCCTAAAAAGTCTCATTGCTAAAAATGTCATGAAAAACTTCTGCTTGTTCTCAAGGGGAGCTTTTCTATTCGTTAGCAAATTGTTGTTTTTAACATGATTTTGTCATCATCAAAAAGGGGGAGATTGTTAGCCCAAGGTTGTTTTACAAACAATCCATAAATGATTTTGATGATAATAAAAGTTTCTAAGTTTTTGAAAACTTTAGATTTTATTTTGTCTATCCACATTTTCCAAGTTATATCTAAAAAATGATTGAGTTTATCTCACCAAAATTTTTTCAATGCACTTGAAGACCTTTTACATAGGTTGTTTTATAAATTCTTCAAGTTATAGACACTTAAAAAGGTTTTGGAAAGGAATGAAAACTTCAAATACATTGATTTTTATCTCCAGGACTTTTAAGTGTCGACACATACAGGACATGGGTCGACACATTGCACTTATACCCGAGCCATGTTTTTTAGACAAAACCATGTGTCGACACATTGACCTTATAGTGTCGATACATTGCACTTACACCTGAGACATGTGTTTTTGGACCAAAACATGTGTCGACACATTGCACTGACTCCCGAGCACTCATTTTTCAATTCAAATTTCATGTGTCAGCACATGTCATTTGATGTGTCAGCACATTAAACGATTTTGAGGATTTTGAGGAATGACATCAGAGGCATTGAATCGCTCATAAATTCATGGGCAACCTTCCAACGGCTATTCTCACCTACCCAGTCGACCGTTGAAGACAAAATGACTTAAATATAAGATCAGTAGTTGAAGAAAGGAGAGCTCTCACCTACACGAACGAATTTGCATTTACTCCGTGACCTAACTTCGTGAAAAAAGAGAGAAAGCTTTGAAGAATAGAAAAGCTTCACACCAACGAAGAAGACCTGCTATTTCCTTGCCATATTTCAAGTTTTCTATTGTAAATCCTATCTTCTTCCCACCCTTTGTGCCTCACACTTGTAAATTCTACTTTAAGTGCCAATACGTGAGCTTTCATTTCATACCCATTCAAGTTCAATCTTGTGAGTGTTGGGTAAACACTGAGTCCTACTCTTGTGAGTAGAAGAAATCCCTAGTTGTTGGGTTTTGAGAAGAAGAGTTAAAGCGTAAGCTCGAGAAACGCTTTGTGAAGGTTCCTTAGCACCCTGGAAGCTAAGGTGTACTACCTATTTGATAGATAGGGGAGAAAACCCAAGGAAGTCAATAGTATTGAGGTGGATGTAGGCAAGAGTTTGGCCGAATCACCTAAAATTACGGTGTCATCTCTTCAACCCCTATCTCCTTAGTTTTAATCTTATTCTCTTGTTCTTTACTCTTGTCGGTTATTGTGCTTTGTGGTTTAAATTTCTTAGAAGAGGTTATTTTTTTTTATTAAAACCCAATTTACCCCCTCTTAGGTTGCTACATAGACTTTCAGCCTCTCTTTATGCTTTGTTTAAGTGATGTCGAGGCTTGTGGCCTTGATGACCCTTGTCTTGTCTTGGCAATGTTGTGGGGCATGCCAATGCAATGCTAGGCTTGTCATGACTTGTGCCATGACATGTCACGGGCGTGTCAATGGTGTCGCCAAGCCTCACCTCGCCTATGTCATGAGTTGGGGTCTTGTCATTCCCCCGCACTTGATGATTACCTTGTCCTCAAGGATATGCTCCTTGAAGTCATCCTCATCAAGATGTCTTCTATGCTCACTCCTTAGTGATCTATCTTCTTTTCTTCTTGGTTCATCGTCATATTTTCTTCGGCCATACTCATCATAATGGCCATGTATTCTATCGGGACCATCCTCTCAATGGCATCTCCTTGCAGCTTCCATCCTATAATTGTCTTTATAGTGTCTTCTAACACCTCCCACGCTGCTATCATCTCAATGATAATGAAATCCTTGAAACCATTTCTCCACCACACTGTCCTCGTGCTCTACACGACCTTCATGTCTTCGTGGTTGTGCCCGTGGTTGCCTTTCTTCTCTGCTTGTGCTAACCGCATAGATTTCATGGCTGTCACATGCCATAACTTTGGTGAATTGATTCTCTAACAAATATTTCCATATCCACAAGATCTCAATCAACAAGATCTTCACCAAATCAATCACCAAAATTCGGAACTCCCCAAAGAATCAAGTCAAAACAATTCTTAGATGGAAAGAATTGCCTTGGCCGAATTCTTCACTCCATGGAAACTTTGAAATACTTATGCAAAGAAAAATCCCTTCCAAAAGCTTCCAATTCTCCTTCTAGCTGAAATCTCCAATGGAATCCCCAAAAATCTTCCCGCAAATCTTTAGGATATCTCCAAGGAAAAATCTCCCATAAACTCTTCTTGAATATTTCCCAAAAATAATTCAATCAAGTGAAACCTTGAAAAAACACTTATGGTAAGTGAAATTCTAAGGAATCAATCAATCAATCTCTTAAAATTAAGGAAATCTCCTCAAAAAATTTCCTTCCAATCCGTCCTCCTCAAGGAAATAAATCATGGCAATCCAATTATTGAAACAATTGCCTTAACTGGAAGTCCTCAAGCCTCCAAGCTGCCAGACCTTATTTATGGAAAGAAATTGACTTTCTTTCCAAATCTTCTCCATAAGAAATCTACAAGGAAACCTAGAACAAATCTACACCAAATCTACTTATTATTCTCCAAACAAATCTCTCCACATCTGGCCTCCAATGTCGCCAAATCCGAACCCCCCACACACAATGAATTCCGCCACTCCCAAGAACAACTTTGCCGAAATTCTTCACCATAAATTCACACACACTCTTGCAACAAATCCAACGGAATTCTAGGAAACCAACCTAATGACTCAAGTTGAATTCTTGAAACTTCCCCATCGAATCAAGCCGAGTACTCCACTTCGAAACTCCCCTCAAGAGACACTTGAGCGAAAGCCTCTAAATGAAAGTAAAAAAATTGATAGGGACCCGGCCTAGACCCGTCATCAATGCCTATCCCCCCCAAAAGTAAGGACTTGTGAGTATTTGAGTTTAGCCCTCACCTATGGTTGATACACCTTGTCCGAAGCACTCAAAAGGGAAATGTATCCTAGGTATTGGATAAAAAAAGAAAAGATATTTTTGATATTTTTGATTTATCGAAAGAATAAATTAAAAGAACAAAAATTGTTGGGAAAATGGATGAAATGAAGGATACGCAAGCCTAAGCACAAATGAGCTGACACCACTAGACGAACTCATAAACTGATTGTGGAACAAAGCTGGATTAACCTAACGATGAACCTCTAATAAACAATGAGAGATGTTAGGCCAAACCCCAAGCACCAAACCTCCTCTGCTAGCCCAAGCTTCGGGACCTAACCTCAGTCGCCGATTGCCCTTAACTTGACAAGCCTAACCCAGTGCAAGCCAAGTCTAACAAGTGTGAATAGTGTCAGGCCTAACCCCAAGCACTATAGCACACATGTTAGCCCAAGTGTCAGGCTTAACCTCGAACACCGAAAGATAATGGCACAAAGGCTAAAAGCTCTCTTGAAGTCTTCTATGCAATAATAATCTAGATGCTTATAAATGGTGCCATGGAGGGATATATATAGTACCTGATGGGCTTGGGCAACAAAGGGCTTTCCTTTAATAAGGAAATTCTTGATTATCACGTAATCAATCCTCCAAGATCCTATTAAGGTTTAAAAGGAAAGATCTTGTAGAAATGATGCATTTTTCCTCAAGACTAGCCCACCAAAGAAGGACAAATCAATCAAATATTGATTGTCCATAAAAATAGGTATCTGGTCGTCCATAAGCCTCCATATAAGGAGAAAGTGAATTAGCTACATGCCTAAAAGCATACTAACTTCAATCAAAGAATAATCCTTTCAAAATAGGACCAAGATTATTGCATTAATTGAATCAAGCCAACATGACAATGTTTTGATACCAAAGCAATAAAGATAACACTCCTAATAAAGGGGGATTTGACTATATAGGGATCCCACAAGCGATTTACTCTATATGGCCCCTCTTAGCCGCTTGTGATGGTTGTTGCCACCGTGCTCTGCCATTCCACCACCTTGTAGGCTGGTGACATCAAAATGATCCCCTCGGTCTCCTGAGTCTTTTGAAACCAACCTCCTATGTGCTCTTCCATGCACCGCCGTGTCTAGTGGTCATGTGGTGGTGGTGCTACCCATCAACTCTACTTGGCCTCGGGATCAATCCTGAGTCAACTGTGCATGCACCTTTGGTTGCTCCGACACGATTGATGGTCTTGTGGTGGCACTTCCTTGTGTTCTTCAACTCCTCATGATTTTTTGTGCATTGCCCCTCCATATGCTTTGTCTGAGTAATGTCGAGGCTTGTGGCTTTGCTGGCCCTTGTCTTGTCTTGGCAATGCCGTGGAGCATGGCAATGCGCTGCTAGACGTGTCATGGCTTGGGTCATGGCATGTGATGGGCCTTTCAATGGTGTTGCCAAGCCTCGCCTCACTTTAAGTCTTGAGCTGGGGTCTTGTCATGGCCACAATGGTGGAGATTTTCAAAATCTCCCCTTTTTGACACATGGCCATAACTCCCTTTTCTAGACTTTATTTTTCGATGAGATTAATTCCTTGTAAAGCATGTTTGTCTCCTAATCATTAAGTCTCATAAACTTTTAGCATGACCCTAGGAAAGTAGTTAGAAAAGTCAAAAAGGTAGATTTAGTATAAAAGCCACAAGTGACTCACAGCAAACACTTTTCCGTGAGCCAAGAGAGAGAGAAACGGTGGAGAGAAGAGAGAGAAAAGCTAGAATAAAGAAATGAAAGATCCGGCCAAGGAAGAAAAGAAAGAAAAAAAAGAAAAGAATTAAGAAGAGAAAGAGGATAAAAAGAGAGCTTCCAAACAAGACTAACAAGTAGAGGTAAGGATAGTTTTATTTTCATCTTGTGTTGGGAAAAATGGGATTGTGTGTCTTTTGCTTACTGTTTCGATGAAAAATATGATATTCTTGTTGAATGTGAGTAGTTTATGCATTAATTTAAGTACTAACATGAGATATTGCACGAGAAACCGTTGCATGTAGGGAACTTTGTTTTTCTTGAAGTTTTTGGCAAGTTAAGGGTGTTGTGTGAACTTGATCTATTCCAAGAGGTTTTGGGTTGTTTCATCAGCCACATCAGTGGCCAAAAAATTGGTTTTTGAAGACCAATAGACAATGGGTTGGCCTTGGTCTTTGAAGTTCTCATTGCATGTAAGTTTGCTAGAGTTTATGGTGATTTTTACATGTTTGTGTCGAGAAAATTCTTGATGGAAAGGCACGATGTTAACCGAATATATATGGATGAACCTTATGGTTGAAATGACAAGATCAAGGCCAAAGAATGAAGCCAAGAGGGCTTGAGATGAGATTGTGAAACAATATGGCCATGCATGTGTGTTTGAATGGTTTTTGAAGAAGGTTTTAAAGTTGCATGTGATTTTGTTTTTGATATATACATAAATGCTTGTGTGATTATATTATTTCAGTTATAATGATTTAAAGTAATTAGATCCAAGGTTTTTGGCATTAAAACGTCACATCCATATAGAAAAATTAGGGTTTTAGGGTGAAAACCCTTGTTGTCCAAAACATCCCCATGATTCCCTTGTATGTTTTGCATTAAAATTGGTACACATGTATTATAGGTCAACAGTAGGTCCTAGTAAAAATTTCAGCTCAATCAGAGGCCGAGAAAGATCGTAAATGCCCCGGAGGTCTCCAAGGGTAGTTTCGGCATTTCACATAAAATATTAGTGCAAAAATGACCAAACAGGAAAATTAATTACATGAATGTGTAGATAATAAAAAATAGATGAGGGAGCCCAAGTTTGAGTCCAATTAGAGTAGGTTTAGGGGTTTAAATCACAAAATCCGTTTAACGGCCTAATTGGACATTAGGTCCGTTAATCTTAAACGAGCCCACAACACTTTGAAACTTTAGGGATAGACTAAATATGGTCTAAGGAGGCCCAAGAAGCCTTAATTTGAAGATTTAGGTCATAATTAATATTTAATTATAAATTTCATGTTTAATTCTTTAATTAGTAAAAAGTTTATTATAAAAGTAAAAAGTTTATTAATTCTTTATTAAATAAAAAAAGTCTATTAATTTAGAACCATATGAAAAAGACTTAATTTGAGAATTTAAAATCAGTTTGTGAATTTAACTTCTGGAATTTGCAGCTTGAAGTATTCATGCATTGAAGTTTACAAGTATTTTATTGATTTATATTTTCAAGTTATATCGTGGGGTGATTGGATGTGTACTTTGCAAAAGAATGATATTCGTGCATTAATTACATTCAAGTCATAAGAATAAATGTGAGAAACCCTCAAGCCTACGAGATAATCCCTGTTGAAAGAGTGAGGATATCGGGCACATGAGGAGAGTAATAGCATTGCTTGCATTCAGTGTACTGTTTCTAGGCTTGTATGGGTTGGAATCAGTGCACTGATGTTATTAGTTTTGAACCATGAGTTATACTTGTACTTTTCTTGACAATGAATTTTGAAGGGCTAGGAGGTACTGGTTGCTAATGGTACTTTTCTTGACCAATGAATTTTGAAGGGTTAAAAAGACAACTATTTTCCGCGGGAAGCACAAATGAGGAGCGCCCAAAAGAACTTTGCAACAAAATAGAAACTCCCAAACGACTATCTCTTTCTCACCTTTCTCTAGGGTTTGCTTCCTCTCTCTCAGTCTACACTTGACCAACCCCAACCAAGCCTCTCCATAGTGAAGGTATGTTTTATTTTGGTTTTATTTTTGTGCTTTGTTTCAACCATTCTTGAAAATGTTTTTGTTCTAGGGTTTGTCATTCAGAATTCAACCTTTCTTGGATGGTGTTTTGTCATTCTCGGGTATTTCCAAGTCTAATGTTGCGAAACGGAGCCCTTTTCGTTGACTGTAAACGTTTTATAGGGCTTGGGCTCTAGACCAAAGGATGTGTGTTGGAGTGATGGAGTTGGGTAGTTCGAGTTCACCAACCCCAAAATCCACTCGATTGTTTAATCAGATTTTAGATCCACGCCCAAATTCTCCCCACCATATTTCCACTTCATCATTGTTGTTCTGCAGTAGCTTTTAGAGAGAAAGATTTGCAATGATCCTTATCGACATTATTTTAAGTGCGAGTGGTTGTTACTGTTGTCTGGTTTACTGGTTGTTAGATTTCCTGTTTTTCGTTTCCTTTTTTTTTGTTGTCTAAATATAGATTCTCGACACGAGGTGGATATCCTCGACATTCCTAATGCTAATCACCTATGTTTAAACTGTTAAGATGATAATTTTCCAGTTACTTTCTCACCTTTCTCCTTTCAAGTCGTAGCTAAGTTAATTTCTCACAATAAATTGTGTGAGTCTAAATAACAACCCAAGAGGTGGGTGAATTGAGTTTTTCAAAAACTCAACACTTTTTGAGTAAATATGCAGATATGAAAACTACCCCTCTTTAACAAATAATAATGTTGATCTAAATGTGTCTAAAGCTATGCCAAATATAATCAATGAATGATAAAACATAAATCTCCACAAGTATGAATAAGTACTAAAATGTAAGAGAGATAGAGTTAGAGAGATAACACCGTATTTTTAGGTGGTTCAGCCAACACTTGCCTACGTCCACCCCCAAGGCAATTTACTTCCTTGGGCTTCCTTCACTATTGTCCAATAACAAATACACCTTAGCTTCCTGGGTGCTAAGGACTCTTTACAAAGCGTTTTGCGAGCTCACGCTTCAACTCTCACAAATCCTCACAACCTAGAGGATTTCTTCTACTCTCACAAGTAGGACCAATTGTTTTTTCAACACTCAACAAGTGTTTACACAACACTCAAAAGTTATACAAAGAATGAGTACACAGGTGAATATCTCTCTTAGCCAAATAACCCAATGAAAAACTCAAATCGTATGGAATGACTCTCTAAGCAAAATCAGCAAGTGTAAAGCTCAATAAGATGCAATAAGATGAGATTATTGAAGGAAACTTAAAATTTTGCAGGTGGGAGCACAAGCTCTCTCGGTAGGTGTTGTTTTCCCTCTTCTTCAACAAGCTTTCTCTCTCTAGAAGTTAGGGCAAGATTGATTGCACGTGGGTTGTCCCTTCTTCAAGAAATCTCTCTCTTCCTTTGAAGGCTTGGCTGTTAAAGATGAGCAAGAAAAGAAGATTTGACAATGGAGCTTTGTTCTTGAATGATTCAGCAAGTGAAAACTTTGGATCTTGGATTTTCTCTCTCTAGGTGTTGCAATATTGATTGAGCTCTTCTTTCTCTCTCTCCATCTTCTTCTTCTTATAGCTTCTAGGTCTTCAACGGTCATTAATGGTCTTCTTGTAAAGTTAGAGAGCCGTTGGAAGGGTTTAGAAGACATTTGAACCATTTTGGAAAGAGCTGGCGTCGTTTCCAGATTTTTTGCAAAATAGCACAATGTGTCGACACATTGATTGCATGTGCTGACACATTAAACTTGGTCTGGAAATAGACTCTCGGGTGTTAGTTCAATGTGTCGACACTTCCAACACTTGGTCAAAAAATCACTTTGAATTGCCTGAAATGTAAACTCTCGGGTGTTAGTTCAATGTGTCGATACTTCCAACACTTAGTCAAAAAATCACTTTGAATGCCAGAAAACCAAAACTCTCGAGTCTTAGTTCAATGTGTCGACACTATGGTCCAATGTGTCTACACTTCCAACACATAGTCAGAAAAATTTGTTCTTTGTCAGCAACTACTCCAATTTAACTTTAAAGAATCCAAACCATTCCAATACTTCTTTAAATACCTACAGTATGAAAAATTGATCTTATCAACTTGTGTAATGGTGTTCAAGTCCACTTAAAAATAATTTAAGGAATTAACCTCAATCCTTTGAAATATAACTTGGAAATTGTGGATTTACAATGTAAAATCTATAAGTCTTTGAAAACTTAGAATATTTTGTTATCATCAAAATCATTTATAGATTGTTTGTAAAACAACATTGGGCTAACAAATTGGTTGTTTGTTGTAACGTTCAGAACCCCGGCGCTAGGGAGTTGGTTCTGTGTAAAATTAGTGAAAATCGGCGAAAATTAGGGGGTCGAAATCAATTATCACAAAATAAAACAATCTTCATAACAAATTCACATTTGAAACTTCGAAATAATTGAATAAAAACGTTTCGTTTATAACTCTTCAAAAATTGAAAAACTACAAAGAAAACTCTCAATCTTACTGAAACCCTATGCCTTCTCTCAACTACCCCCTAGGCGCCATCTAACACGACTCACGGTACACTCTTAAATATCATTTGAAAAGAAAGAACATATAAGGGGATGAGTTCGACAACTCAGTAAGCAAAATCATTATACTATTGTGTATCCCATGAGCCACACTGTAATAGTAAGAGACAAAATAGTTATGGGTAAACTCATAGTTAGCCCCTTATGTTTGAGAAAAAAAATTAAGTTAGCCCCATATCTTTCAATCCAACAATTTGAGACTCATAACTTTTAAAACCTATCAATCTTAGCCCCCCGTCTAAATTAGGTGTTAAGTCCGACGGAAATTCATGCAAAATGACCGAAATGCCCCTCCAAAGCTAAATTTTTAAAAATAAATAAAAATATATAAATTTAAGAAATAAATTAAAAAATATATATTATTGAAATAGAGTTTCAATATAGTATTTAAAAAATATCATTTTTTATTTTTAATGAATTGTTTAAATATTTTTTATTAAATTTATTTTGAAGGGGCATTTTGGTCAATTTTTCATGATTTTCTGTCTGATTTAACGTCTAATTTAGACGAGGGCGAAGATTGATAGGTTTTGAAAATTATGGGTATCAAATTGTTGGATTGAAAAATAGGGGGCTAACTATGATTTTTGCCCAAACATATGGGGCTAACTATGAGTTTACCCCAAATATTTAAATAACCACTCCGTTTCCAAAATTGGTGCACTCAATGGGTTGCAATTGATATCAATGAGCTATCTCTATAACTCTGGGCCTCAGGGTTTGAAAATACATAACATATCATAAAATAAACATCACTTTGAACTTTGCATCTTTCTATTCTTTTCATGAATTACCATTCACAAATCTTGAATAACAATAAATATGAAAAGGTTTTGGTTTCAATCAATGAAAACATTATGTAAAATCATTGGACATAAAAATAGGCTAATGTTTACACATTTCATGTTATAACCTTTGACAATTTTATCATAAAGTAATGCATAGAAAACTCCAAGGGTTTTCAATAAAAACATGCAAATTTTCAAATATCACCTCGGTATTTTGGGAAAATCTAGCAAAATAATCTCGTTTACCTCGCCCTTAATAACACTTGAACCCTTATGTAATTACATTCAAAAGCTACAAATTTGTTATATTGTGCTCTTGATTCAAGTGAATTTAACCTCATTTTTTTTGTCATACACCGAAGGAGATCTGGGATACAATTGAAGTAGCCCACGAGGGTACAAATCAAGTTAAATAAAACAAAATGAGCATGCTTGTTCATGGTTATGAACTGTTTAAAATCAAACCTAATGAATATTTTTCATATATGTTTACTCGCTTTATGATATTATTAATGGTCTTAATATCTTGGCAAAGAGTATACTAATGTTCAAATAGTGATAAAGATTCTTAGGTGTTTACCAAAGGTTTGGGAACCAAAAGTCACTGTCATTCAAGAGGCCAAAGACTTGACCAAGCTCTCTTTCGATGAACTGATGAGTTCTTTCATGACACATGAGATGCATCAAATAAACGGTGATGAAAATAAAGGAAAAATAAAAAATAAGCATTGCTTTGAAAGCATCTATTTCTAGTGACGAAATAATTTTCCATCACAAAATATTACTTTTACTGACGAAACTAATTCTGTCACCTAGAATTTTGTCACTAATTTCTAGTAGTATGAATCCTTCTGATATGATGAAGAAATAACCTTATTCACCTAAATATTCAAGAAGTTCTTCCGAGCGAAGCAAGGAGGTAAAAGATTCCAAAGGAAAACAAACTACAAAGAAGATAGTAGTAAGAAAAATGAAACAATTTGCTTTGGATGCTAGCAGTCGGAACACACCAAGTCAAAGTACCACAACATTGAATCCTACAAGAAGTCTAAGGACTTTAAGGAAAAGAAGAAAACATTCGTGGCCGCATGGGGAAAATCCAATGAAAGTTAAAGTGAAAGTGAAAGTGAAGAAGAAGTTGCCAAGCTTTGCTTGATGGCAAATGATAATGAGGACAAGGAACAAAATTCAACCATCCACTACTTTTCATTTGATGAATTGCAATATGCTTTTGTTTAACAACATCTCGAATTAAAAAAACTTTCTACAAAATATTGTTGTCTTAAAAACAATTTTGAAGTGTGACACAAGAAAATGATGGTTTGAAATATCAAGTTGATTTTTTGACGAAAGATCTTGCACAAGTTACAAAACAAAATGAGAAAATTATGCAAGATGAGTCAAATGATTTAAAATCGGAAAATGATATTTTGAACAAGAAGGTTGATTTGATTCTCTTACTCAAGGAAAGAAAAATCTGAATATTCTTCTTGGGTCACAAAGATATTGTTTTAGCAAAAGTGGTCTTGGTTATGATTCAATTGGTGATCAAATGCTATATTCCGATATGATTATCAAATCTCTTACATTATTCATTATGTGCAATTTTTGTGGAAAAACTAGACACATTTCACACACTTATCCTACTAGAAATAAATCCACTAATGAAATAAAATTTGAATGGATTCCAAAACACATGGTGAAAGAATTCGTTTCTAACACCAATAGACCTAAAAAGATTTGGGTACGAAAAATCAAGACGTAGTTCTTTTTGTAGAAGTGCTTGAAGACAAGTGCAGTTAAGGAACATTTTGGCCATTGAAAATGGATGCTCTAAGCACATGATCGAATACAAGAGTTGGTTTAGCTCTCCATGTCCTAAGAAGAAAGGTTCAGTCACTTTCGGTGACAATGGTAAAGGCAAAATTCTTGGTGTTGGCAGTATTGGTATGATTCATAATCCTACTATTGAATATGTACTACTTGTTGATGCATTAAAATACAATCTATTAAGTATTAGTCAATTATGTGATAAGAAAAATCGAGTCATCTTTGAATCATAAATATGTATTGCTGAAAATATTGATAGCATGAAAGTCTTCTTTGTGGGACATATATATATAAATGTGATTGAGCTTGAGTATTGCATATTTAGTAATTCTAACACTAATATAATATTGATTGTTTAATGTTTTAAATATTAGTTTTAGATGAAAAAATTGTTAAAAGGCATAAATCTAAGTTATGTATTTAATTGTTGAATTTATATGACTTTAGATTTAATTTATTGTACATGCAATTTTTTTCCATCTTTAGCTTGCCTATAACTTAAGTCATGTCGTGCCCAAATACGAATAAAAACATTTTTTATCATTTGCACAATGATTATTATAATTGTATTATTTTACTAATATAATTTTATCGTATAATGTGAGCTAATTAAGTTCACCGTGATAAATTAATTAATTTTTGTACTCAGAAGAAAATAAGGATAGTCTACTGAGACCCATAGGAGTACCAGAGTGCTTTATTAATGGCAATACATTTTGACGTCGGTTTGACAACACTTACCATCAAATCAGCTTACAACAAGCATGTTGAATTCGTCAACCCGCACGAAAAAACAAAATAGTTTTCCAAAGCACTTTTCAAACGCGTTACAGGTAAATATTAGGGAGTTTTTTTTATAATTTTTTTTAAGGATTAATTTAATTTTCGTGTAAATCACATGAATTAAAAATACGTTTAGCCCTTGTTTTTAATAGATTACCAAGCATAATGATGAGAAAATGGAAGAACTCGACTTGTGACTGCGTTTCTAAAATTTCTCTCGCTGCTACACACCGGCCACCGGGTGTACCTTGAAATGGAGCATGATCCTTTTCGTAGGGTCCGAAAAATGCTTAAAAGCCCAGGCAAAATCCAGGGCCCATATGTGATCAACTCAGTACTAGGCAATAGGACAGTCGATATGGATACTCCGGTAATTTCCTAGCTGATCTATATACTCCCAGACTCCAAAGTCGCCTTGTACTTCTTAAACCCAACAGACGTCTCACGTCGCTTCCTCAGCACAGTTTTCGTACTCTCTCTATGCCTGTCAGCATGTCTAAGCTTGATTTCCAAGCAATTTCACTGTTTCTTTGTCATATTTTACGGTAGTGTTTGCGTCGTTTTGGGGGTAACCTTTGTAAGCTCTATTTTTTGTAGGGGTTCAGGTGATTGAAAGGGTCGACCTCAGAGTTTTTTCTCGGATGCGGCAGCCAATGGCTCCCAAAGGTATCGATTTTAGTCTCTATATCTACTTTGGTCTTGTCGTTTTCATTTTACCTAAAATCTGCTTGTCCCTGTTTGTTGTCTTTCATTATTTCCTTGTTTGGTGGCTGAGAAATCTGAGTAGAACGTAACCCAAAGAAAACTGAGGAGAGGAGAATGGGGATTTTGTAATGCTTGTGTAATGAGCTCCACCTTGTCACCTCCAGTATGGATTGGTTTTTCTTCGTTAATTTTTTGAGTTCAGCTCTTCTTTTTTCGTTTTATTTCTATAGTCCTATTTGGCTCTCTATGGAAACTGAGCAGAAAATAAATTAAGATTGAAATCATAATATTTTTCCGTTTAGTGAGCAAGTGAACGAGGAAATGACAATTTTCATTGGCTCAGTGCAATCTAGTCCCTAAAACACAAATACTTTTCCCATAGTACAATGGATAGTGGGTCGTAGACCCCTTGCCTTAGGAGTGGATGACTAATAAACTGTGCTCGCTGGTGAAGAATTCAAGCAGAGCCAGATTATAAGGATCGAAGAGGATTCTTTACTGTCTTTGGAATTGTGTACTTTAGCTAAGGTATGATTTTGCTCTGGGGTACTTTCCTGTAGCATTATTCTGAGCGGTCAATCTGATAGATAATCACGGGGCAACCTATAAAGAATACATCTGGTATAAATGATCTTAGAAAAAGGGAAAAAAATTCTGAAACGATTTCTACCCTTAGTTTTTTTGATAAGAATACATCTGGTATAAATGACCTTCGTTTCACTTTCTAGACCTCGATGCAGATCTTCTGCATACAAATAAAGCAGTTAATCTTTTGTGCATGGTGGTTTTTCTGTTGTACCTAGTTTATCAGAAACTTCAAGTTGTAAAGTTTCTGTGAACCAATGTTGCAATGCTTTATTTGCTGTTTGAGGATTGATCCCTTAAGGTTTAAATACTTTTCTAGGTTCTAAATTTTTTCAGTGATTGATGAGTTCCACATGTTTATTATGTTATTAGGTTACTATATATGTTTATACTTTTTTGACTTCCAGTTGCAGGCTATCAAGAAATTGTGAGCATAGATGGAAGTTTGACTAATCATTCGAGAAACCTTAAACAATGGCAATGGTGGTTTTTGGTGGCCCTAAACATTTTCTTTCTCGTTATTGGCCAGTCTGCTGCTATTCTTCTTGGGAGATTTTATTATGACCAGGGTGGAAATAGTAAATGGATGGCTGCTCTTGTCCAAACTCTTGCCTTCCCAGTCCTTTTCATCCCACTCTTCCTTATTCCTTCCTCTCAGGAGCCTCCAACACCCTTGGTCCCACCTTCTATTAAAATTCTTGCCTGGATCTACTTCTCTCTTGGAGTGCTTATAGCTGGTGACAATATGATGTATTCTGTTGGACTCTTGTACCTCTCTGCCTCTACTTACTCACTCATATGTGCAACGCAATTGGCGTTTAATGCAGTTTTCTCTTACTTCATCAATTCTCAGAAGTTCACTGCTTTAATTCTTAACTCTGCGGTTATCTTATCATTTTCTGCTGCCTTGATTGCAGTCAACGATGACTCTGAAGGACCAGCAGGAGTATCAAAATGGAAATATATCATTAGCTTTCTGTGTACCCTTGGAGCTTCTGCACTTTACTCTCTTTTGCTTTCCTTGATGCAGCTTTGCTTCCAAAAGGTTATAAAAAGGGAAGCATTTTCTATGGTTTTGGAGATGCAAATCTATACATCGTTTGTTGCCTCTTGTGTTTCTATTGTGGGCCTTTTTGCAAGTGGAGAATGGAAGAGTTTGCACAGGGAAATGGTCACTTTTGGTACGGGACGAGTTTCTTATGTAATGACTTTGGTGTTCACAGCTTTAGCTTGGCAGCTTTGTTCCGTTGGAGTTGTGGGCTTGATATTTGTGGTGTCATCTCTCTTCTCGAATGTCATCAGTACTGTCTCTCTTGCTATTACTCCTCTCGCCTCAGTGATTTTTTTTCATGACAAGATTAATGGTGTCAAAGTAATTGCAATGCTTTTGGCGATTTGGGGTTTCATATCATATATTTATCAGAATTATCTTGATGATTTGAAGGCAAGAACAACACAGAATGATGTTAGTGGATCTCATAATGATTCTTCAGCTTGAGGGATTCACATTACATTGATAATAGCAGCTGGAGTAATTGGAATGCTTTTGGCTATTTGGGGTTTCATATCATATATTTATCAGAATTATCTTGATGATTTGAAGGCAAGAACAACACAGAATGATGTTAGTGAATCTCCTAATGATTCTTCAGCTTGAGGGATTCACAGTACATTGATAATAGCAGCTAGAGTAGTTCATTGACAATCCTCCCTACAGTTAGAGCATTTTTTTGCAATTGCCTCCTCTTTAAATGGTCAATTGCCTAGTCATTAGAGGAGGCATCGTCAACTATTATTGTAAGGATCCTTTGTATCCCCCAATCAGACATACAATCTTATAGTTCCTTAGCAATACTAGTCCCCTTATGATCTTGCACCCTAATAAAAGACAAAATTCTCTTTTGCATGGTCCAATTAACATTGATGAAATGTCAAGTCACACATAATTAAAATTTTGAATTGATGTCCAAGTGTCTGTGGTAAAACACTATACCCATTTGTTCGAGTCACATGCTTCAACTTATTCTTCTCCTTTAAATATGGTTTCATACAAAGCCTCCTAATTGTTATCCTAGATGACATCTTAAACTTAGGCTCCAAATAATGAATTAAACCACATGTAATTATTGTGAAAATTAAACCACATGTAATTATTTTTTGGGTTCAGGTTGTAGTGGTCGTCCACTTGCATCACCTCTAGCCATTGCCCCACTGCCCCAAAAATCTAGTTCGCTTTTTTCTTCACCTATCCAAGGGACGCACCTGCAGCCGGACACGATACTGGTGAGAGCAACATAGTAGTAGTACTATCACATGTGGCTATAGGTGACGGTGATTGTGGTGGGGTGTCCATCTGTAAACAAAAATCACCTAACAATTAACAACCCAACAACAGTAGCTAAAACCAACATCTGTAGGTGGCATTACTGACTTTTAGGCTTGATTTCAAGAAATACCAATTGAAACCAAAAATAGGAGTTCATCAAACACAAGCGGTATGGGATTTCAATGTCTAATAGCATATTGACATGAGTTCATCGAACACAAGCAGTATGGGATTTCGATGTTTAATAGCATTTTGACATGTACAACTCGGATTTGTTAAGGATTTGAAACTGAAAGGAAACTCGTCAACCTTTAGTTGGACATAAGCTACAAAATCAAGTACTGAAGCAAAAGTGAGCAACATAAAACTATAGAGTGCAGCCGCAAGGACTCCGAAATTATTCAATAAAAAAATTTAAGCATTCAAAAACAAAAACTACTACATACTATCTGGCAACATTTTACACTTGAGACACTTGTGACGAGAAACAGATGTCCAACACGATTTACTCAAGGAGTATCAAAATGTTTAGTTTTTTGGTAACTACTTGTACAGAATTCATAGCAATGTACCATTCCATCAAATGCAGTTACAGGCTTACAGCTAATCGGCAACAAGAAGAAAAAAAAAATTAAAACCCTAAAAATTGTAAACAAATAGGGAAAAAAACGTGAGGGAGAGGTGAAGATGAGAGTATCTGCGGTGGTCTGCGAAGGGAGGCACAGTCGGCTTGGTGCTCAGCGAAAGGTTGTTGTGTGCAGGGAGTTTGCCGTTTGGAGAGGGAAGGGAGGGAGAGAGAGACTGTCGAAGAAAGAAAATGAAATTGAAGGGAGCAACTAAGAAGAAGAAATGGGAGGCCATGAGAGGTATTAAACGATGAAACGTAGTTTAATATAAAAACAAATAAATAATAATAAATAAATAAAACCCGGTTTCCCAGTATTCTTGAACCGGAAAAACCATCGGGTTTTAAAATACGTAAGCCACCAGTATCGGCACCAGTTAGGCCGGGTACCGGGAACCCGATGCCGGTGGCACCAGATTATACAGGTTGGGCTGAACAACCCTAGGGTGCGGAATATAGGTCGAGTGTTGGGGGTTAAAAAGGAGGCGCAAGACTTTGAAGAGGAGGATAAGAGGGCTTCAAAGAAAGTCTTGGAGGGCAACTCAACAGTTGGATTGTGGTCGGAGGAAATGAAAGTTTGCCTGTGAAAATTATACTTTCTTGATTTAACAAATGATCTTGAACTTTGGCTGCGATTGAATTGCCAACCTTCGATAATCTTCAACTCTTATTGATCTCACACCTTGAGTATTTGATTTCACAATAAAGCAGCCCAAATGTTCTACCTCCTTCTAACAAATGATTTTGAACTTTGTCTGCGATTGAATCTTCAAGTCTTGTTGATCTCACACCTTGAGTCTTTGATTTCACAATAGAGCAGCCCAAAATGTTTTACCTCCTTCCTTTCCATGTTTCACAACCGTCACAGGGTTTCTCAATGTCCTAATGGCCAACTATCTAGAAAAAACTATCTTATTAACTGTGATATAGCATGAGATCATTAGGGACCTCAGATCTCGGCCATAGGATCATATGCAAAAACTTTCTTTTCCATTAACTCTTATGTCACATCATATTACTCAATAAATAAATATAAACATGTGACATTTAAATAACTATTATTCAGATAAATAATTTGTAAGGCATTATTCTTACAATCTCTCACTTGTACTAAAAACCATTCATATTGGTATCTCATGCCCACGTACATCATTTATATGTATTATGCCTAATAGCGGTGTAGTTATCAGTTCTAAACTGCTTACAACTTCTCCAACTCATGTACCTTTACCCAATGCACATACACAAATTCAATATTGATAGACAATCAATAATTTATGTATTTATGCATCCCTGAACAGGTTCACCAATACTCAACTCAAAGCAACATTATCAGCACTTAGTTCTTCTCAAGAACTTGAGAATATACTTAACCATTGTCTAGTATTCAGGGCCTTTGTTAAATCAATATCTACTCATAAAACAACTACTTAATTAATATCTGGTCTTATCCCTCTCTACCTGGAGACGTAAAATTATGCAAACCATCCTTTGCCAATATTCATAAACATAGTCCCAAAGACCTCTTTTCTCGGTTATCAATAACTTGGTTCCAAGAATATGGAACACTTCCAAAAGTCCTTGACTGATGACATCACTCGGACGCCATTCAAATTGGGTAGAATATTATTAGCATAAAGAATCAAAAACAATATTAAAGACTCACTGACTTCTTGTTAATAAAAGGCTAATCCATGTTTTGTGAAAAATGAAACAATTTGATTATTTCATCAAACTGGACTTCCAGCTAATGTTCTTGAGTTCTGAACTTCTTCAGACTCATCAGTAGGTTCAATAATGTCAATATTTCTATTGATCTTATCTGCCCTTTCTATTGGTTCAACAGACTGTTTCATTAAGAACTGTCACGCTTTTGCCACTACTTAAGCCATACTCCTTTAAAAATAAATATTTTTACTGACAATTACCAATTGTTCACTTAAGAATTATCAAATAATACTCAATGAACCTTTTTGGGTAAATCCCAAAAGAATACAGGTAATAATTCTATGCTCTCCCACTGAACAATATCATATAAAATTCAGTTTCACATTTCTGCAACATCAATGGGCCGTGATGTAGCAAGGGAATTGACTGAGATATATGCTTCCATTTCCAATATGAGCTCAAAACTTATCTAATTATCTGAGTATCTTAATACGCAATTCCAATTGGCTTTTCCACTTTACTTTGTAATTTCTTGAACTTTTCAAAAAATTCAGACTTATGATTCATTAGATATTGTTAATCTTACATGGAATGACCATCGCCAGAAGTGATGAAAGAGGAAAAACCATCATCTGGTTATGTGGTTAAAATCACCACATAGATCAGTTGTGCACCAACTCTAACAATCTTGTAGCTCTAACTCCTTTTACTTTAAAAGGATTTCTCAATCATCATTGGATCATATCCATATTACCATGACTAAGTGTCAGATGCCGCATACAAGTGAGATTCACATCCCTCTCCTTTTTAGAGTTGCATAAGTGGTTTCAGCATCTTACTCAATATTATTCAGAGTTCACAACTTTTCAAAAAATAATACGACTATCAATAATGGTGCCAGAAGCAATAAAACACTTTCAATTTAAAAAATTGAACTTGAAATCACATTTCTAGAATATTCTAGCACATATAAAGATTGTCTTTGAAAATAAAGTTTTTCCTTTCTTGTAAACTCAAATAAATAATTCCATATTGAAGTAACAACAACATTTGCAGTAATCACCATTTCTCTTTTCACTTAATATCCGGGTTTCTTTAGACCTATGCAACTTATTGTAAAAGTGAGATATAATGCCTAAATAGACATACCAAAAATTTAATGGACAATACATTAAATTGACTTTAATGATAAGCATACTTTCCATAAGATTCCTTTTTTCAACATAAAACTTGGCCTAGTCCACAATCATTACAGGATATTGGTTTCACATAATAAATCTGCAAAAACATAGAAATCAATTCACATGTATATATAAATATAAATCCACTAGTTTCGGGTTTACAAGTAACTAATTGTACCTCCCACTATGACACATCAATCAAATAAAATACCTCAATATAACATTTATATTTTGTGTCACTAGTAGGTATCAAGAGTTTTTACCTTCTGTAAACACAATCCTATTTTAGTAACCATGCAACAACTTGTAAAAGTAAATATAAATAATCTGTCACTAATCCATCTCATGTTCCATACAATATGTATGTAAATATTCGTAACTCTTTATTTACTTAAGTGCAACCATCGTCTAAATTAAATATAAATTTGGAATGGGTCGGCATCTCTATTTTAGTCAACACCTCCATCACGCATACACCCTCATTTATCTTCTAAAGAAATTAATAGGACAAACTATAAAATTAAGATATTAGAATCCCCTATTTTAGCTTCATCCAACCCTCAATAAAAATAGATTATCATTTCCCTACAATCGGGGGCCATGAGATTAGTTTCCTCTAAACAATCTCATTTACCACTTGCATTTAAAATTTTAGGAAAAAAGAATTCAACCTTGGTCAAACTTGGTTGGTCAATAGGTTTTCCCAGTCAAACCGGGTTAACTGTTGACCCACCGATCCGGGTCCAACCCGTGTGGTGATGGGTCATGGTCCGGGTCAAACCCCGACCTTAGGCCCCTTGGTTCATGGATCCGGGTCTAACCCGATCCATGATCCGCATGGGTACCTATGGCTTGGATCACATCCAGCCATGGGTTGGGCCAAGAGGCCCAGTCTGTGTATATCCTCCCATGCCACTTTTTTTTAAAAGCAAACTGGGCTTCACTTGGGCTAGCCTAAAACTTTACTTAAACTTGGGCCAGTCCAACACTTTTAAAACAAAAACGGATCAAGCTTCGGGCTTTAATTAAAACAATTTCAACAACCCAATTTAAAAAAGCCCAACGTATATAAAAGAAGCCCAAAATAAATAAATAAAAAATGAAAAAGAAATAAAAGCTTACCCAACTTATAGGGCCGGGCAGGGCAAAAATTGTCCTGCCTGTTTGGCCCAGGCGGCTAACCCAGACATCGTATGTCTGGGCAACGTTTGGTGCCCCAAGGAGGGAGGCTGGTGGCAGCAAGCTGGGGCTAGCCGCTAGCAACTATGCTAGCCACGTCCAGCCAGCAGTTGGTCGGACGGTGGCGGGCCTTACCACTTGCAGCCACAGCGCTGCCGTCCGGCACACTAGTGGCCGTTGGTAGGCCACCACACACCCGTGTGATACTCGGGTTTGTATTTCTTTGTTTTGTCCTCTGCCTCCAAGCCGCCGGACGCCACACCAGTTCAGCTAGGGCTGCACCGGTCATACCAGGCGCGACTCCTACCGTGAACTCCGGCCAAGTGGTGCGGCAGCATCTTCTCCTTGTCGTTGCCCACTTTCCTTGGTGATAGAAACTTTTTCTCTCTTGTTTTCATTTTTCGCAAAACAAAATCAAATAACAGCATCAGTCTGAAATCTAAAATTAAAAAGATTTCTAAAACCATATACTTGTTAATACTGAATAAAGGTATGAACTTGTTTTGCTATGAATACAAGTTTTTGATCTAATAAAAACTAACAGAGGAAAAATATTCATGTGATTTCCAATAAATCATCAACTGCAAAACCAATGGTTCAGTTTTAAAAAATAAATCCTTAAAAAATTTGTACAGAAACTAACGGAAAAAGAGATCTCATCCAATTTTCTACAAATCTCCGAGAACAATTCTTAAACAATTTTGAATCTTATCAAAACAATATAATACAAATCTTGAATAAAATGAATCCAAAATCGCCAAGAACAAAACCGATTTATTGTTAAAATGATATTCAAATAAATCAAAGATTCGATTACCATGAATTTTTCTAACAAACTGTGATACATATTTGAAGAGAATGAGTTCAACTATCCTGTGCTCTGATACCCCTGAAAGTTTGCCTGCAGAAATTATACTTACTTGATCTGACAAATGATCATGAGCTTTGTATGCGATTGAATCTCCAATCTTCAATAATATTCAGGTTTTGTTGATCTCACACCTTGAGTATTTAATTTTAAAATAGAGCAGCATAAATGTTCTGCCTCTTTCCTTTCCACACCTCACAGCCGTCACAGGGTTTCTCAAAATCCTACTGGCCATTTGTCTAGAAAAAGCTATCTTATAGTCTTTTTCTGAACACTAGGTGTGATATAGCATGGGATCGTTAGGGACCTTAGATCTCGACCGTAGGATCATATGGAAAACTCATTTTTCATTAACTCCCTTATATTTTTTTTTTCAAATTTCAGGCTTTTACTAATTGTGATCATGTCCATTAACGTATCACAATTTACCCCTGAGTATTTGAGATTGATTTGTGAAATCATTTCTGCTAACAATTATTCGTTTATTTATCATTTCACCATACTATATTCCACATGAGTCAATAGGACCGAAATATTATCACCGATTAAGTCCCTAACTCATATAATTCTCAATTCACGATCTGTAACTCGTTGGACTATCAATTGTTTCCCAAACAATTTCCCAAATAAATATAATATATATATATACTAATTTCGAAAAAAATAAAAATTCACAAAATATCATTGGCCAATGGATTCTTTTCTAGTCCAACCCTATACAGATATATTGAATATACTATCTCATCAAGAGACTGAGGGATTCCTTATTGAGCATTTATACAAACTCATTTATTATGTACAAGACCCAACATTATTTGGAATCTTTGACCTAGAAAGATCATCATCAAATGACTCGGTCAAAGCACAAGTAAACAATAAGTACATCCATATAAACCTCTCAGGTCTAAGGATATAATAATTCAGTTGTGTTGAATAACTTCTCAACATCAGTGATCACTTCCAGAAGGTATTCATATTTGATGTCGTTCAATGTATGTACTCTTACATTACACCCACTCATTTGCTTAAGGCTACTACCTTAATGATGAAGTCCATCATACTATTAAATAGAGATACATCGAGTGTAGACCTATAGTACATCAATATGTACCTCGGTGTAGAAGAAAAGATCAAGTGATCAAGAAACCGTAGAGTCATAGTTCCCGCCTTTGATTCATTAATAATTTGCATGATTTTTCTACAATATCACTCAATAATATCTATGTAACATCTTATGTCACATCATATTACCCAATAAATAAATATAAACATCTGACATCTAACTAACTATTAGTCAGATAAATGATTTTTAGGGCATTATTCTTACAGGAAAGTCAACGGAGGGATGACTCCTAGTCCTTGGCTAACTAGGTGAAGAGTCTTTGAAAGAAACATGTGACACTAGGAAAGCCGAGCAAAAGCAGTAACCTGGCTAAGGGCAAGCGCTATGGGGAAAGTTGCAGTGGCTTTTCTAAGAGGAAGGCGAACGTAGTAGTCAACTTAACTCTTTTGGTTGAGGAGGCGAACCGTATCATGCCCCCAACCTCCCCATGAGATTTCAATTTTAGAATTTTCGGGGCATTCCCCAAGCCTCGACAATTCGTTCTCTTAAGGCGATTCTTAGACAATCAAACTCGGATTGTGTATGCATCTCGGAAACAAAAGTTTTCAATGCTGTGAGTTTTTTGGCTAGTGTTTCATTTCTGAATTTGTTGGAGGTCCCAGATGTGGGACCGAGAGGTGGTATGATCTTCGCTTGATAGAGAGGTGTGGACTTTGATCTTGTTACTATGAGTAGTCATTTGATCAGTATAGTGTTATTCTGTGATCCAAGTTATCAACCTTGGGCCTTTTAGTTTGTTCACTACCCTTGTGAGTGGCAAGATAAGGAAAGGTTTTGTGAGGAGTTGGAAGAGTGGGCAATGTGTTTGGAGGACCCAGGCTGGTGGTGGTGGATTTCAATGCCATTTCAGTGCAACATGAGAAGATGGGTGAAAGACCCTTTGTTTCGTCGTCAAGGGATGGGTTCTATCAGTTCAAGTTGAATAACGAGCTTGTCTATGTGGGGAGTTCCAGTCCCCAGTTTACGTGGTGCAACGGGGGAAGCACTAACCAACAGATTAGGGAGAGGTTGAATAAGGGAGTGCCTAATGGGGATTGTTCCCTAGAGCCATCATCCGTAATCTGCCACAACTTCATCGGACCATGCACCAATCTTACTGGCTATTAAGGGTGCTATGGGAGTTGGGCCCGAACTGTTTAGCTTTGAAAGATGTTGGACAAGGGAGGAGGCTAGTAAAGTAGTCATTGAGAGGGTGTTGAATCAGAATTTTAGGGGTTCGGTTGCCGACCGACTTGTGCAAAGAGTCAAGTCAAATAAAGCAGCTCTGAAGGGCCTGTCCCCTTCTTCTTAATCTTGGAGTGGTGATAACTCAGATCAAGATTTTGTGTGATAAATTGGAATACGTGAAGGGCCTGTCCCCTTCTTCTTAATCTTGGGAAGCTGAGAAAAGCATCTAGGTAGAATTTTCATAAGCTCTCAAGAATGAAGAGCACATTTGGAAGCAAAAGTCCAGGGTCACTTGGCTAATTACAACCGACCTCAATACTAAATTCTTCCATCTGTCCACGATTATTCTTCGCCGGTGGAATCGCATTGAGGTTATAAAGGATGGAACTAGAGCTTGGCTGTAGGATTAGGAAGCTATAGGGGAGCATATTGTGAATCTCTTCCAGTGCTTATACGCATCTGAGTTTCCAGGTGTTGATAATGAAGTCACTAGACTGATTGATCCGGTTATAACTCTTGAAGATAATGAGACTTTGTGTTGCTTACCGACGGAGGAAGAGATCAAAAGGGCTATGGGCCAAGTTAGAGCTCTTAAAGCATCGGGACTAGATGGGATGTCGGGTTTGTGAGACCCCGATTTTAGGTCTGTCAAGTTATTGCTTATGACCTCTTAAGTACGTATTATTGCAAGTGTATGTATGATTAAATTTGTGATTTTTGAGGTAAGTGTCGACACATTGGAGCATAGTGTCGACACACTAGAGTAACACCCGAAAGTTTACCTTTTTCTGGAGCCCAAAGTGAATTTTGACTAAGTGTTGTAAGTGTCGACACCTTGGGTCATAGTGTCGACACATTAGACCGATACCCGAATGTTTATATTTTTCCGGAACTAGAGTGATTTTTGACTAAGTGTTGGAAGTGTCGACACCTTGAGTGATGGTGTCGACACATCCAACTAAAACCCGAAAGTGTGCATTTTTCCAGAACTCCCGTGAATTTTGACCAAGTGATGGAAGTGTCGACACCTTAAGTGATGGTGTCGACACATCTAACTGAAACCCGAGAGTTTACATTTTTCCCACTTTGGCTAAGTGTTGGAAGTGTCGACACCGTGAGTGATGGTGTCGACACATCTTACTAAATGTGTTGTAAGTGTCGACACCTTGAGTGATAGTGTCGACACATATAACTACATTCCGAAATTTTACGGATTGAAAATACGTGAGGTGAAATTCATGTGAAAAAGGGGGAAATAAGGGAGGGCAGCCTTGTCTTTTCCCCAAGCCCCTTTACGTATAAGCAGCCCACCCCCAAATCGAAAAGTCATTTTGCCCTAGCTCCCACCGAAGAAGAGAAGAGAAGAGAAGAAAGAAAGAAGAAGAAGAAGAAGAAAGGAAGAAGAGAAAGAAAGAGAGAGAGAAGGAGGTGAGTGGTTATGGCCGGCCAAGCCATACCCATTTTCACCTATGTTCTCTTTTTCCTTTGAATGGTTGTTGTGATGGTTGTGTGTTGTTAGATTTCTCCTTGGTTGTTGTGATGGTTGTGTGTTGTTAGATTTCTCCTTGGTTGTTGTGATGGTTGTGTGTTGTTAGATTTCTCCTTGAGATTCATGTGTTTTCTTTGAAGAAAATGTAGATCTAGTGAGTTTTAGAGAGTTGTATGGATTGTGCACAAAGCCATGGAGAATGTGGTTAGATCTGGGAATTTATAAACCCAAGAGAAACCAACTTGCATACTAGGTGTTTGATAAAAGACCAAAGGAGTGAAATAGATGCAATAACCTTTGTTCTAGTGATGAAATCATTGTTTTTGGTTGGAAGTTTTGAGATGTATGTGTAAAGTTTACGTCTTGTATATGAGGTTATATGAGGAGGGCACTTGGGGCAAAATTTCGTGGGTGTTGGATGATTTAGTACGACGAAGTATGTGTATGACGAAGTATGAGATATTGAATGAGGAATAAGGACGATTTTGTATGATGAAGCGTGAGTAATTGATTGATTACTCTATACGTCTAGTAAACCTATGAATAACAATGGTATGATCCAATTGTAGGTAAAGGGGCATTCAACCCACAAGCAAGCGAAGTAAGAGGAGCTTACGTTTGTAAGTGAAAATCTTTACAAACTGGAATGATACACTGCATGAAGAATATTTACGAATAAACATATCAAGTATGACATATCAAGCATGACATTACCAAGCACGACATGAATGCATCATGATCATTTGCATTCATTTTCCTCATGAGAAATGAGACATTTTATGCAAATGAAAGTACCATTTTTATGCTACTTATGATAAGTTTTATGACAAGTTAATTAACGAACCCAAGTCGGTCGGTACCGTACCAAGTCAAGAAGGTGCATCCATACTGAAGGACGTTTACGTGAAGGGTGGATGTCACCTAGGACACCCATACCGAAGGATGCTTGCAAGAAGGATGGGTAGTCCAGGAGGTATGTGCAATCACACTGAAGGATGCTTGCAAGAAGGTGTGAACCTCCAAGAGTCGTGTCTAGCCACTGAAGGACATTGAGAAGGTGTGCTAGCTCGACCATATGTAAGGTCCCCAAGGGAAATAGGGGACAGTTCCAACGGGAACGCACAACCCTGATGCCAGGGGTAAATGGAGCTCAAGTAGCCCATAGGATAAGAATGGAAAAGATTTTCCAAAAGAAAGAGCTTTATAAGTATAAGAGATGTTTTCAAGAGCAAGTGCATGTGCATATGCAATCATGAGGCATACACGTGCATCACGATTCATGATCATGCATGAATTACATACGTATACATGATATTTAAAGTTCAAGTTTGTGATTATTTCAAGTTAAAGCTCATGATATTTCAAGTTGTACTTGAATTACATTATGTTCAAGTTTGTAATTATTTCAAGTTTAAGCGCATGCTTATGATTTTAAGTCAAGTGCATGCTTATGATTTTAAGTTCATTATGATATCGAGTTCATGATGATTTCAAGTTTAAAAGCAAGTGTATGATTTCAAGTTCAAGATTATGAGTTCAAAGAATAAGTTCATGGTTTCAAACTCACGATTTCAAGTTCATATTTGCAAACCATGATTTCAAGCTCATGTTTTAATTATAATTCCTTACTGAGTCTTTCGACTCACAGATGTTTTCAATTGTATCATTCCAGATAACAATTCAGGTGGGAAAATCTAGAAGAGGGACCGATGGGAACGTCCTCATCTCTCTTTGTTGTTTCATAAAAGGTTAGATGAAATTTTGAAGAGTCGTCATGAGCCTCCGTTGTGTGGTGGTCATGGGTTGTTCGGACTAGTAGAGTTCAAGGTTTTTGATGTCTAGTATCTTAGTCGTGGTTATCAGAAACAGAAGTTGAAGAGTCATAGGAAGTACTAAGAACGCTTATCAGGCATCCTTTGAATGTCTATGTTATGTGTATAAGGATTCAAGATGTATTACATATATGTTATGAGTAGGTCCATATTAAAGTTTTGTTGGAATCCCTTAGGACTTGTACTTCAGCCATGCAGACATGATATGTAATTTGGATGCTTTCACTATTGCCGTTGTAGTCAATTGTGTAAGTTGAAGTTTATGTAAATCTCTTTGGCCCATCTCTCTCAGTTGTAGGTGTTTATGTTTTAAAAAAAAATATATATATATATCCGCTGCAAGATTAAGAGAAAACGCTGGAACATTCATTGAGTGAATGTTCGCGGCTGTCATTAACCCCTTCGGGCTAGCGTTCGGGGCGTGACAGAAAATGGTATCAGAGGAAATAGAGCTTTGGGCCAGGAGACATAAGGTATAGATTAGAACCCTAAGAGTTAGCTATGTGTTAGGCATCAAGTACACTAGACTGGTGACATAGACTCGTTATGAGAAATCATAATGAATAAAGACTTTGAAGTGCAGAATGGCACCTAGAGGACCAAAAGAGAATTGGGGACTCAGAGAACCGAATGTCACTACTGATGATGTTTTAGGACACATGGCTCGGCTTGTCACTGAACAGGTGCAACAAGGAACAAATGATTAAGGTTACCTAAAGATATGATTACGCAGACCCTGGAAGAAATTTTAATTGAAGTAAGTTTTGATTTTGGTAGACTTCCGAATGGAGTTTCCTGAACACCTGATTTGGTCAAATTTGGCTGAGGAATAGTTATTGCTCTTTGATTTATTAAGGCTTAGGAATTCAAGACAATGAGTTGTTTTGAGGATAATGAATTTTGACGTTAGACTTGGTCTGCATTTGAGATTATACGAGCAGGGAATCGAGGAACTATTGGAGTTTTATACCGCCCAGATAAGGGATTTGTTTATCAATTGTAAAGAGCTTAAGTATGCACTAATGCTCATTTATGAACAGAGTATGATCTTGGATTAGGAAAGAGATATATCTGAGAAGATATTTTGCGCTAAAGATTGTTGTTATAAGCGCTTATTGATGCCATTAGAATTGACCATGGCATAAGAGACATTGAAATGATGATTAGGGTGCTTCGGGGCCATTTAGATTGATTAGTGATTTTCATGATGATACAGTGGTTCATTTGAAGAGTTAAGAGGGTTATAAAGAATGTTTGTCGATTGAATTGCAGAAATTAAGTTGAGGAAACTTGACTACCAATTTTTCTAAATGTGGAGGATTACCCGAATGCATGAGTAAATCCACTATAATGTAGTCTAATGGTGGTGATCAAATTATAAAGAATGCCTAATTGAAAGTGAGGGGCATATAGTATTAGCTAATTTGATGGTAATGGAGATGGTGGTTTGACATCATATTAGGCATGAATTGGTTGACAGCGCATGGTGCTCGTATGAATCGTTATGATGAGGAAAAGGAGGGGAGACCGGGTTGTTGTTTCCCATGTATGAGAAAAAATGGGGCGAAGGCCAGCGAGTATCTCGACCAGCTAGGTTGTAAAGAGGTCATGAAGGACTTTTAATCCTGGCAAATGATACCGAGAGGGAGGCTGCTACAGTGGAGCAGACCCCAATAGTGAACGAATTTCCCGATGTTTTTCCTAAAGAAATACCTAGGTTACCCCAGATAGAGAAGTGGAATTGGTACTGAGTTAGAATTACCTTCTAAAGTATCGTATCGAATGGCTCCAGTAGAGCTGAAGGAGCTAAAGGTTCAAATAGAAGAACTTCTGGAGGAAGGGTTTATACGGCCAAGTGTAAGGTGGCTATAAAGAATAGATACACGTTACCTTTATATTGATGACCTGTTCGATTAAGTTATAACAGACATAAGTATCCTCAAAGATTGACTGGAGATCGAGGTATCATCAGTCAAAGGTGAAAGAAGGAGGTATATCCAAGACGACCTTCAGACACGTTATGGCCACTATGAATTCTTGGTGATGCCATTGGGCTGGCCAATACTCCGGCCTCATGTATGGATTTGATGAACAGGGTGTTCAAGAGTTCTAAGATAAGTTGTGATGGTCTTTATAGACGATATTTTGATTTAATCAAGAAATAAGCATGAACATGAGAAACGTCTAAGGACTGTTCTACAGATTTTCACGGAGAAGAAGTTGTATGCTAAATTCTCTAAGTGTAAATTTTGGTTGGAACAAGTCTGATTTTCGGAGCATGTAGTTTCAGGCAAGGGGATTGTCGTGGAACACGGTAAGGTCGATGATGTATCCTAATGGCCAAGGCCAATAAATGTGAAGGAAATAAGGAGTTTCCTGGGGTTAACAGGATACTACCGAAGGTTCATCGAGGGGTTTACAAAGATAGTTATACTATTGACATCGTTGATTAAGAAAAATGCCAAGTTTGAATAGACGTTTGAGTGCGAATAAAATCTTTTGGGATTTTAGACCGAATGGGTACCATGGGGTACCATGACGTACCAGTGGCCCTACCTATTTCTTAGAGTATGAGCCCTTGCACATTAAGAGAACCTTATATATGTAGAAAAACAGATAAGGTTTAAAAAAAAATGATGAGCAAGAGTTAAGGACGAAGAATCGAATTCCGAGGACGGAATTTCTGTAAGGAGGGGAGGATGTGAGACCCCGATTTTAGGTCTGTCAAGTTATTGCTTATGACCTCTTAAGTACGTATTATTGCAAGTGTATGTATGATTAAATTTGTGATTTTTGAGGTAAGTGTCGACACATTGGAGCATAGTGTCGACACACTAGAGTAACACCCGAAAGTTTACCTTTTTCTGGAGCCCAAAGTGAATTTTGACTAAGTGTTGTAAGTGTCGACACCTTGGGTCATAGTGTCGACACATTAGACCGATACCCGAATGTTTATATTTTTCCGGAACTAGAGTGATTTTTGACTAAGTGTTGGAAGTGTCGACACCTTGAGTGATGGTGTCGACACATCCAACTAAAACCCGAAAGTGTGCATTTTTCCAGAACTCCCGTGAATTTTGACCAAGTGATGGAAGTGTCGACACCTTAAGTGATGGTGTCGACACATCTAACTGAAACCCGAGAGTTTACATTTTTCCCACTTTGGCTAAGTGTTGGAAGTGTCGACACCGTGAGTGATGGTGTCGACACATCTTACTAAATGTGTTGTAAGTGTCGACACCTTGAGTGATAGTGTCGACACATATAACTACATTCCGAAATTTTACGGATTGAAAATACGTGAGGTGAAATTCATGTGAAAAAGGGGGAAATAAGGGAGGGCAGCCTTGTCTTTTCCCCAAGCCCCTTTACGTATAAGCAGCCCACCCCCAAATCGAAAAGTCATTTTGCCCTAGCTCCCACCGAAGAAGAGAAGAGAAGAGAAGAAAGAAAGAAGAAGAAGAAGAAGAAAGGAAGAAGAGAAAGAAAGAGAGAGAGAAGGAGGTGAGTGGTTATGGCCGGCCAAGCCATACCCATTTTCACCTATGTTCTCTTTTTCCTTTGAATGGTTGTTGTGATGGTTGTGTGTTGTTAGATTTCTCCTTGGTTGTTGTGATGGTTGTGTGTTGTTAGATTTCTCCTTGGTTGTTGTGATGGTTGTGTGTTGTTAGATTTCTCCTTGAGATTCATGTGTTTTCTTTGAAGAAAATGTAGATCTAGTGAGTTTTAGAGAGTTGTATGGATTGTGCACAAAGCCATGGAGAATGTGGTTAGATCTGGGAATTTATAAACCCAAGAGAAACCAACTTGCATACTAGGTGTTTGATAAAAGACCAAAGGAGTGAAATAGATGCAATAACCTTTGTTCTAGTGATGAAATCATTGTTTTTGGTTGGAAGTTTTGAGATGTATGTGTAAAGTTTACGTCTTGTATATGAGGTTATATGAGGAGGGCACTTGGGGCAAAATTTCGTGGGTGTTGGATGATTTAGTACGACGAAGTATGTGTATGACGAAGTATGAGATATTGAATGAGGAATAAGGACGATTTTGTATGATGAAGCGTGAGTAATTGATTGATTACTCTATACGTCTAGTAAACCTATGAATAACAATGGTATGATCCAATTGTAGGTAAAGGGGCATTCAACCCACAAGCAAGCGAAGTAAGAGGAGCTTACGTTTGTAAGTGAAAATCTTTACAAACTGGAATGATACACTGCATGAAGAATATTTACGAATAAACATATCAAGTATGACATATCAAGCATGACATTACCAAGCACGACATGAATGCATCATGATCATTTGCATTCATTTTCCTCATGAGAAATGAGACATTTTATGCAAATGAAAGTACCATTTTTATGCTACTTATGATAAGTTTTATGACAAGTTAATTAACGAACCCAAGTCGGTCGGTACCGTACCAAGTCAAGAAGGTGCATCCATACTGAAGGACGTTTACGTGAAGGGTGGATGTCACCTAGGACACCCATACCGAAGGATGCTTGCAAGAAGGATGGGTAGTCCAGGAGGTATGTGCAATCACACTGAAGGATGCTTGCAAGAAGGTGTGAACCTCCAAGAGTCGTGTCTAGCCACTGAAGGACATTGAGAAGGTGTGCTAGCTCGACCATATGTAAGGTCCCCAAGGGAAATAGGGGACAGTTCCAACGGGAACGCACAACCCTGATGCCAGGGGTAAATGGAGCTCAAGTAGCCCATAGGATAAGAATGGAAAAGATTTTCCAAAAGAAAGAGCTTTATAAGTATAAGAGATGTTTTCAAGAGCAAGTGCATGTGCATATGCAATCATGAGGCATACACGTGCATCACGATTCATGATCATGCATGAATTACATACGTATACATGATATTTAAAGCTCAAGTTTGTGATTATTTCAAGTTAAAGCTCATGATATTTCAAGTTGTACTTGAATTACATTATGTTCAAGTTTGTAATTATTTCAAGTTTAAGCGCATGCTTATGATTTTAAGTCAAGTGCATGCTTATGATTTTAAGTTCATTATGATATCGAGTTCATGATGATTTCAAGTTTAAAAGCAAGTGTATGATTTCAAGTTCAAGATTATGAGTTCAAAGAATAAGTTCATGGTTTCAAACTCACGATTTCAAGTTCATATTTGCAAACCATGATTTCAAGCTCATGTTTTAATTATAATTCCTTACTGAGTCTTTCGACTCACAGATGTTTTCAATTGTATCATTCCAGATAACAATTCAGGTGGGAAAATCTAGAAGAGGGACCGATGGGAACGTCCTCATCTCTCTTTGTTGTTTCATAAAAGGTTAGATGAAATTTTGAAGAGTCGTCATGAGCCTCCGTTGTGTGGTGGTCATGGGTTGTTCGGACTAGTAGAGTTCAAGGTTTTTGATGTCTAGTATCTTAGTCGTGGTTATCAGAAACAGAAGTTGAAGAGTCATAGGAAGTACTAAGAACGCTTATCAGGCATCCTTTGAATGTCTATGTTATGTGTATAAGGATTCAAGATGTATTACATATATGTTATGAGTAGGTCCATATTAAAGTTTTGTTGGAATCCCTTAGGACTTGTACTTCAGCCATGCAGACATGATATGTAATTTGGATGCTTTCACTATTGCCGTTGTAGTCAATTGTGTAAGTTGAAGTTTATGTAAATCTCTTTGGCCCATCTCTCTCAGTTGTAGGTGTTTATGTTTTAAAAAAAAATATATATATATATCCGCTGCAAGATTAAGAGAAAACGCTGGAACATTCATTGAGTGAATGTTCGCGGCTGTCATTAACCTTTCGGGCTAGCGTTCGGGGCGTGACAGGGTTTGTACTTTCAATTCTACTGGAGCGCGGTTAAGGAGGATCTAACTGCTATGGTTTTGCTCTTCTTTTGTTTCGGACACTTACTTCGGCAAGTCAACCATAGTTTCATTGTCCTCTTACCTTAGGTAGAGCGTTTGTGAGGATTGATCACTTTAGGCCTATAAGTCTGTGCAATGTGGCTTATAAAGTTATATAAAAAATCTTAACTATTCTGCTAAAGGGGTTATCTCTAAGCTAGTGTCGCCTTATCAAGAAGCATTTATTCGTAGCCGCATTATTCAAGACAATGTGATTCTGAGTCAAGAAATGCTGCACTATATAAAGGCAAAGAGGGGAAGGAAAGGCTGACAGCGCTCAAGTTGGACATGGAAGAAAAGGTGTTTCCTCCTTCAGGTCCTCAAATGCTTTTGATTTGATGACAAGTGGATAGGATGGATCGATAAATTCATTTCCACCGTGTCGTTCTCAGTGATGTTGAACGGATCTCCTTATGATTTTTTCAAACCCTTAAGAGTACTCAAGCATGGGGACCCTCTTTCCCCGTTCTTGTTTATTCTGGGGTCGAAGGTTTTTAAAGGCTTATTTCTAATGCCGAGCTAGCTAGCACTATCATTGGTGTTAAGGTCTCAAGGGCTGCTACTTCGATCTCTCATTTGTTTTTTGCAGACAATTTGATGGTTTATTTTTGGGCCAATCGCAGGAAGCTCACATTATCCATGCAATCCTAGCCAAATAAACTTGCTGGTCACGGTAAAAGGTGAACTTCGTTAAGTTGGCTCTCTATTGCAGTGAGAACACTCACCCGGAGGTTCAAACAGATATGTGCCATGACTTTCACGTTAAGGCGATGTCGAAAAACACCAAATACCTTGGCCTACACCTGTTTATTAGGTGATCTAAGGAGAGAGCTTTTGTGGATGTCAAGACAACTCTTATCAAAGTTGTCGCAACTGCAAGGCCTCTCTACTGCATGTCTACCTTCCTTTTACCTAAAGGATGGTGAGAGGAGATTGACTGCATTCTCTAGCATTTCTGGTGGGGTTTCCCCACCAACAAGGCGAGGAATTTTACTCCCAAAGCGTGGGACGTGATCTTCTTACCGAAGAGGTTGGGTGGTATGGGTTTGAGGAAAATACATGAGACCAACAAGGCATTGATTGCTACATTGGGATGGAGGGTCATCAGCTCCCCTAAGAACTTGTGGGTCTAGATTAGAAGATCCAAATACCACTATCTTAGCCCTTTCTCTTTGCAGGAACCTCGTGGGATTGAGTCTCATGTGGAAGGGGATTCTTCAGGTTATGCCACAGGGTTTTTCAAGGTTGTACATCCTCCTTATGTGTGGTGAGACTGTTAAGATTAGTGGCAATGTCTGTCTTAGTAATGGGCAAAGTTTCCAACCTAAATGGAGGGGAATCGTAGGGACTAGTCCAGTTTGTCAGCGATTTGACCATCCGTGATTCGAGTCTTTGGGATGCCACGCTGACAACCCAATAGCGGGTGAATTGGGTTTTAATAAAAAAAAAACTTTTTAGTAACAAACTAAAATCCGAAAGCGTGTTAGGTATAATAAATCACAGCACAATAAAGAACCACAATAAATAATAGAGAGTAGGGTAGAGAGATAACACCGTTATTTTTAGGTGGTTCGGCCAAGACTTGCCTACGTCCACCTCCAAGGCTATTGCCTTCCTTGGTCTCCACTATTATCCAATAATAATCACACCCTAGCTTCACGGTAAGATTTCTGCTATCCTCACTGGTAGGCCCATTTGTTTTCCACACTTTAATGTTTTTCAAATAATTGATGAAAAAGGTAATAAAGAATAGCTCTTGAAGCTTGATTTGAAAATACAAGGCACAATAATGAGAAGGAAGACAAGATCAGATAATGAAAGCTAGAGTAATGGCAAGTGGTAGTTGTAGCTCTCTTGGGATTTGTGAAAAATATCTTCTTCAAGCACGTTCTCTATCTTTGTAGGCTAGGTCATGAATGATGATGCAAGTAGTGACCTTTTCTCTCTCCATCTTGTTATATTTTTAAGCCTTTAGTCTTGAGTGGTCCCCAAGGGCTTTATTGTACAATTGGAGAGGTTCCCTAGGTGTCATGATGTCATAAATGGGAGCTGATGTCATTTTGATTACATCTGCTATTCCGCAACAAGTGTCGATACCCATCTTCAAGTCTGGAAATAGGCTTTCGGGTTGCAGTACGATGTGTCGACACTTTCATTATTTGTGTCAACGCCACCAAATTGGCTCTTGGGTGTCAGTTCAATGTGTCAACACCATATTGGCTATGTGTCGACACCATCTTTGCTTGAGGGGTTTTTCACTACTTTGATAACGTAATTTTCATTCCATTTTTTTCTTAAAACTCCTACAATAGATAATGTGAACATTTTAGTGCAAGCATTGGTGTTTGATTCAAATTTAGGGCTATACATAAATGGGAGAGACTAAATTCTTTTGAAATGGTTTAACGAGATTGTGGATTGACAACCGTGTGTTCTAAAATACACGAAGGCATATAAAGCGTTTCTTATCATCAAAATCGAATTAAATTGTTCAAGTAGCAACCATGGGCTAACAATTTTGAATGATTTAAGTTTCCAAGTTGCCCTTAGCATTACTTTATACAATGGTCTATTTCTTTCTTTTTCTTTTTCTTTTTAAAATAGAGAGATTTGAAGGGAATTTTAATTTCTCGATGAATAAATTCAAAATATAATAAACTCTCTAAGTAGAAGTTGGAATTAATAAGAAAAAATAAATCTATAAAAAACCCAATAATATATTCAAAATATTATAATATACTTTCTAAGTAAATGTTGAAATTAATAAGAAATAAATATATCTTATAAAAACACCAAGTCAGAAAACTAGGTTGCCACATTAAAGTAAGGGAATAATACACTTTTTGCCCCTGGCTATAGGGGTACTGTTAGATGTATGCCCTCAAAACCAATCATTTTTTAATCTTTATGAGAACATTATTGTTGTTGATTAATCACTTGTATATTATTTTGGGTACATGCAAAGACATAAGATGTCATATTTTGCAATAACATAAAATGTCATATTGTTGAGTAACATTGTAGAAAAGTCAGGCCAATGACAACAATTGAGTAACATTTCGCAATGTACATACGATGTCATATGACTTTTCGGAATTGTTCTAAATCGAGATACATGATATTGTATTAATTGGTCTATACTCGTTGTGCCTCTATAAGATAAAATGATGAACTCCATCATTGAGGTGGTAACTTTAAGCAGACGAGTCGGTGCAATATATGAGTACATGCACTGAAACAGATCAAATATGAATACCTTCTGGAAACAATTACTGTTGCAGAGAATGATATTCAGTTCAATTAGCTTATGTTGTCCTTAGACCTGAGAGAATTATGCAGATTTGCATGCTTGTGCTTTGATTAAATCATTTGATATGGAATGCACCAATTTCTTATTGAGGTAGTATATTCAATATTTATGTATATTATAATACTCAAATAAAAACGTTGTGCAGCGGGATTTTTGTGAAAAATGTTTTCACGGTTTTACTTATATATATAAAGTAATTATCTGCGAAAATTATTTTTGAAATTTTTTGGGAGTCCAAGTGGGTACAGACTGAGAATTAAGAATTATATGAGATAGAGACTTAATCGGTGATATTATTCTGATCCTATTAGCTCAGAATAAATAAGCATGTAATTGTTGGCCAAAGGATTTTTACAAAAAATAAACTCATTATTTCCCTTGGGGACCTTACATTTGGTCGAGCTAGCACACCTTCTCGCATTCGTCCTTTAGTGGCTAGACACGACCCTTGGAGGTCCACACCTCTTTGCAAGCATCCTTCAGTGTGGTTGCACATACCTCAAGAGCTACCCATCCTTCTTGCAAGCATCCTTCGGTATGGGTGCCCTAGGTGACATCCACCCTTCACGTAAACGTCCTTCAGTATGGATGTACCTTCTTGACTTGGTACGGTACCCACTGATTTTAGCTCATTAACTTAACTTGTCATAAAGTAGCATGAAATAGTACTTTCATTTGCATAAAATTTCTCTTTCTTTCTCATGAGAAAAATGAATGCAAATGCTCATGGTGTGCTCATGTCATGCTTGATGATGAGAAATCTTAAATTCTTCTCATACTTTCATTTGCACAAAACTTTGTTTTTCATACAAATGCTTATGTCATGTCGTAATAAATGATGAGTATTCATGCTGTGCATCATTCCAGTTTTTCAAAAAGCGTAAGTTTTCACTTACAATTTTCACTTACCTTCGTTTGCTTGAGTGTTGAACGTCACTTTACCTACAATTGGATCATACTAATGTTATTCAAAGGTTCGCTAGTGTAAGGAAGAATATTCATTCAATTACACGCAACTCATCATACAAAATCACCACTCATGTTGTTTGACTATCAATGGTGATCCTATAATGCAAACATTATTCTAAGGATGCCGAAGCCATAAGAATCGGATTCTAAACTGATCCTTACACTAATTTTCATAACATATCAAAGTTCTAAGTAATTTGGAGCTCATTTACCACTCAAAACCTTTACCCAAAAATACAAGCTGCTGAGGACTTCTAAGGGGGCAGCCCCGTCGTCTCCAGCTTAAAAATTCATAACTTCAAAACCATGGCTCCAAATTACATGAAATTTATTTTGAAATACTCAGCTTTCATAGGTCAAGATTGGGGGTAAAATTCACAACAGCAGAATGTGCTATACATTTTCACAAACACTTCATATTAGGCGAAAATCCTACATCAACACTGTTGCTGATTCCAGCTCGGCCCTCCATTTTCAAAATACCACAACTCATTCATTACACCTCTAAATCATACAAAATTTACCTTAAAATTTGGACTTAAAATGATCCTTCAAAAGGTATTCGAAATGAGCTAACATTCCGGATGTGCAAGGCTGCTGGCAGCTTGACGTCCGGGCATTGAACAACGCATAACTCACTCAATAGTTATCGGAATCATCCAAGGTATGGCTTAAAATCTTCCTATTTCCTAGACCTACAATCTAGGATCCATTGAAGATGAAGGGATAAGCACAAGGGCATTAGAACACACTTCCAATTCGAGCCTTAAAATCTGCAGAGGTAAATTCCAGCAACATTGATCTTCTCAACTTCCAAACTTCCAACAACCAAAACCCTAATCTCTTCATGTCACAACCAACATCCAAGGATAATTTAACATCTCATAACAACAACCATTCTCTCACATTCCTCCCACTTTTACAACTTCAATTCAAAGTTTACAACAAAACCATGATTCTATCTTCATCAAGCTAAAACTATTGCATTTACCCATTTCTTTTGGACTTTTTATCAAACACCTAGGGTGTATCATTTGTCCTCTTGAACATCTTTCAGATCTGACCATATATCAAACACTTAGGGCTTGGTGGTTCTCAACAAAACTCATATGCATACAACCTAATACATCAACCAATAGATTCGGCCATACATGCTCAAAATAGATTTCAATCCTCTCTTAGGCCTTTTAACAAACACTTAGAGCACATAAACGATTTCTCTTGAACCCTTATTTTAGATCTAGCCATATCTCCCCATGTTTTCATGTAAAATCTATACTACCCTTAAATACTTGCAAGATCTACACTATCTTCAAAGAAAGCATGTATAGATCTACACTAAACACACATGAACACAAGGAGAAAACAACCTAGACAAACAACCGTCAAAACAACAACCAACCATCAAAAGAAAACAAGAAGAAAATGGGAGAGATGGGGTAGTGTTATTTTCGGCCAGCAGAGATTTTTTTCATAGCAAGGGCCGAATTTTTACCTTTGTTTTTCTTCTCTTTCTCCTTCTTCTTCTTCCTCTACTCTTCTTCTTCTTCTTCTTCCTCTACTCTTCTTCTTCTTCTTCTTCTTCTTCTTCTTCTTCTCGGTTGGGTGTTTTAGGGCAAGAGAGAGGTGCGGTTTTTGGGCAAGAGAAATGGAAATGCGGCAAGGGGGGGAGGGGTGTGTTAACATGAAAGTGCTTTGGGGGGGGGGAAAGATAAGGCTGCCCCCTTTCTTTCCCTCCTTCACGTGATTTCCCCCTTCTTTCACTCATTTTCCTTTTTATTTTCTGCTACCACATAAATTACTCTAATCATGCCTTCCTATTTTATTTCAAGAAATCATGAAATTTTTTCGAAAATCAAAGCCCTTAATAATTGTAAAAAATATAACCATTTAAATTATAGCTAAGATGCATAAGCATAAATATACTAGGGGGAAATTCCACCTAGTCCTAGTTTTAAATTAATTCAACCATACATACATTTCTCAATAATTAGAGTAATACATACCCAAGAGCTCATAAACAATAAGTTCCTCTCTTTCCTCGTTTTAAAACGACAGAAGTAAAGTCGGGATCTCAAAAAAAGTCCAACGGGCCTCCTTTTATAAATCTGTCCGTGTGTTTCTTTTTGAAGCAAGAGGTAACTTTTATATGATTAAATTGGTTATATTTGTTGAAAGAAGAGGTTGAAACCGTCTGAGTTAAAAGAGCAAAAAGGGGAGAAAGACAAGTTGGTTTTTCTAATGAATCACCCATGTTTTGGTTTTCTTGTGAGACAAGAATATTAGAGGAGAAAAACATTGCTCTTGCTCGTGTGTTTCTCTTGGAGAAAAAGTTGTTGTGCTTCGATTTTCCCTTGTGAACTCTTTGCTTTGTTTTTCTTTTGTTGATCTCTTAAATTGCATGAGAATTTGTTGAGGAATAAGGTGAAATACAAGTTGTTTTGGGTTGTCTTGTTCTCCAAGCTTCAAGAACCAATGCAAGAGAGAGCAACATTTTCTTGCTCTCCAAGTTGGCCTCCACCACCGCTGGTGAGTCAAGGACCACACCATGTGGTCCCAAGCAGCTCCAACTACTGCGTCGAGGGCCTTGGCGGATAGCGGTAGCCATTGCAATGTTGTACCCCTTTTGGGGTACATGGGTTAGGCCAAAACGGCCTCCCCGCAGCCACCGACGGCCATGGGGTGGCCGGCCTATTGGTGGTCAGGTGCAGCCTCCCCTGCCTTGGGGCCAAACGGCGCCCATGGCATAATGATTCTCCGGGTAGCCGGATTGAGCCGGCGGGTAAGGCAACAATTGCCCTACCCAGCCCAAGAGTTGGGTTGGGTCCAATAAAAAAAGGGGGCCAGAGAGTGGGCTTATATGGGGCACGGGCTTGGCCTAAAAGGGCCTGCCTGAGTCCTTTAACCCTAATTGGGTCAGCCCGTGATCCAGCTTGGGGCCATGGCCTTGGGCCAGCGGTCCAGCCTATAGGGTACGAGCTTGATCCAAATGAGTCAGCATGTGACCCAATGGGAGGTAGTGGATCGGGTTGGACCTGGATCCAATCCCAGACCCGCGTGGGTATTGGATCGTGTATGACCCGGTGTCCACCCAGTTGATCCAATCTGTTTGACTGATCAGAATTGGTTTGACCGGTTGACAAACAAAATCTTTGTTTTATAGATTTAATGTATGCTAAATGAATTATTTTACAAGAAAATCAAATTTCATGGCCTTCCATTACTGGTATTTGGAAATTCTATTTGATTGATGATTGGTTAAAACTAAAATAGTCACAGTCAATTATTGATTTTATAATTTGTCTCGTATACATCTTGTGAAGAAAAATGAACATGTATTAGTAGTGGAAGTGTTGACTAAAATTGCAATACCCACCCATTATAAAATTACATGTTATTTAGACGATTATTGAACTTAACCAAAGCAACACGTCCACAAAATAGTGATGATAGTCTTTATGTTGGTGGCCAAAAGAAATATCTAGAATCATGAATTTGTATATGCATGATATACAGCTTGTGATGTTGTCACGCCCCGAACGTAGTCCCGCAGGGGACCGTGACAGTTGCGAGCAACCCCAAAGTTTAGCTCCAGCGTGCTTCCTTAAACATACAGCGGAAAGAACATAGGATCGAGAGAGAGACGGGCCAAAATCATAACAACATAACTTCATAAAAGTCCTCAATTTAGCATAGTATCTTAGATTACACAATACATGAACAACACATATATAGGTGACATATCACATTGATCATGTCACAACCAAAACACATAAACGTCTTTCTTCTAAGTCAGATAGTCCTCCTGACTTCCTTCGCCTGAAGCATCTGGAATGATACAGTTTTAAAAAAACGCGAGTCAAAAAGACTCAGTAAAGGAAAAACATAACTTGAAAAACATGATCTTAATGCTTGAACTTGAATATCATGAGAATTCGTAAATCATGATGCACATGCATGTCTCTAGTTATGCATATGTTCTTGATCGTAAAACATATTCTTGTTCTTGAAATTGGCTCATGGCCCTTAAAAAATAATTCATTCTTGACTTGTGGGCTACTTACGCTCCATTTGACTCCTGAAGTCAGGGTTGAGCATTCCCATCGGAACTGTCTCCTTCACCCTTGGGGACATTTCATTTGGTCGAGCTAGCCCTTGTAGTTGCCCCAGCCTGATAGCTAGACAAGACCTTTGGAGGTCCACACCTTCTCACATTTGTCCTTCAGTGTGGTTGCACTACCTCTTAGGATTCACCCAACCTTCTCGCATTCGTCCTTCGGTATGGGAGTCCATCTTGATGGTACGGTACTGACCAGAGCCCTTAATTTGACTTGACTATTATAAATCTTCTCATTTGTCATTGAATAAAAAGCTCTTTAGAAAATCATGCAATGCTCGTGACATGTCATGCTTTCTTGAAATGTCATGCTTATTCATGAAACTATGCAGCGTATCATTCCAGTTTTGCAAAATGTAAGTTTACTTACTTACAATCCACTTACTTCCACTTACCTTGGTTCTCTTGATTATGAGACGGTGCTTCGCCTACAAGCGATTCAATTATCACATTTAGATGCTTAGGAGCTAATTACATTAACACACAAAGCACAAAATATGTGAGACCCCGATTTTAGGTCTATCAAGTTATTGCTTATGACCTCTTAAGTATGTATTAGTGCAAATGTATGTATGATTAAATTAGTGATTTTTGATGTTAGTGTCGACACCATGAGTGATGGTGTCGACACATTATACTAAAACCCGAAAGTTTGCATTTTTCCAGAACTCCCGTGAATTTTGACTAAGTGTTGGAAGTGTCGACACCTTGAGCGATGGTGTCGACACATCCAACTGAAACCCGAGAGTTCGCCTTTTTTCCAGAACTCCCGTCAATTTTGACTAAGTGTTGGAAGTGTCGACACCTTGAGTGATGGTGTCGACACATCTAACTAAAACTCGAGAGTTTACATTTTTTCCACTTTGACTATGTGTTGGAAGTGTCGACACCTTGAGTGAGGGTGTCGACACATCTAACTAAAAGTGTTAAAAGTGTCAACACCTTGAGTGATGGTGTCGACACATCTATCTACATTCCGAAATTTTATCGGATGTGAAATGTGTGAAGTGGAATTCATGTAAAAAGGGGGGGAAATAAGGGAGGGCAGCCTTGTCTTTTCCCCAAGCCCTTTACGTAAAAGGCAAACCCCCATTCCCACAAATCATTTGCCCTAGCTCACCCGAACAAGAAGAGAGAAGAAGAAGAAGGAGAAAGAAAGAAGAAGCAGAAGAAGAAAAGAAAAGGAGAAAGGAAGAAGAGGAAGAAGAAGAGAAAGAAAGAGAGAGAAGAAGGTGAGGGATTTCAGCCCTTCTTGGCCGACCAAGCCATCACTCATTTCTCTCATTTTCTCTTCTTTCCTTTAATGGTTGTTGGTTGTGAAGTTTGTTTGGTTTTCTCCTTGTATGTGTTGTGTTCATATGTGTTATTTGAAGAAAATGTAGATCTAGTAAGCTTTAAAGAATAGTGAGCTTTAAAGAGTAGTATGGGTTGTATGTGGAACCATGGAGAGTTATGGTCAGATCTGAAAGATGTTCAAGAGAACAAATGTTACACCCTACGTGTTTGATAAAAAGCCCAAAAGATATGGGCAAATGCAATAGTATATCTTGATGAAGATGGAATCATAGTTTTGTTAAGGAACGTGAGATGATGGTTGCTGTTATGAGATGCTAAATTAGCCTTGGATGTTGGTTGTGTCATGAAGAGATTAGAGTTTTGGTTGTTGGAAGTTTGGAACGTTAAAAAGATTACTGTCGTTGCTGGAATTTACCTATGCAGATTTCACGAATTGAGAGTGTGTTCTGATGCATTATGATTTATCCCATGAACTTAAGTGGATCCCAGATTGTAGGCCTAGGAAGTAGGAAGATTTTAAGTCATACCTTGGAGGATTCCGATAACTATCGAATGAGATATGCGTTGTTCGAGGCCCGGACGTCAAGCTGCCAGCAGCCTTGCACGTCCGGAATGTCAGCTCATTTCGAGCACCCTTTTGAGGGATTAGTTTAAGTCCAAATTTTACGAGGTTGATCTTGAATTGTAAGTTTAAGAAAGAGGGACGTTTTAAGGTAAATTTCGTGTGAGTTAGAGATATGATGGATGAGTGGTAGTATTTTGAAAATGGAGGGCCGAGCTGGAATCAGCAAGAGTATTGTTGTAAGATTATTGTCTAATATGAAGTGTTTATGAAAATGTATAGCACATTCTGCTATGGTAAATTTTACCCCCAATTTAGACCTATGAAAGATGAATATTTCAAGATAAATTTCATGTAATTTGGAGCTATGGTTTTGAAGTTATGAATTTTTAAGTTGGAGACGTCAGGGCTGCCCGCTTGGATGTTCTCAGCAGCTGTATTTTCGGGTAAAGGTTTCAAGTGGCAAACGGACTCCAAATTAGTTAGAATTTTGATATGCTATGAAAATTAGTGTCAAGGTCAGTTAGAACTCAATTCTTATGGCTTCGGCATCCTTAAGAAAATACCTTGTGTTGTAAGATGACCAACTAGGAGTCAAGAATACAGACGATTTTGTATGATGAAGTGTGAGTAATTGATTGATTACTCTATACGTCTAGTGAGCCTTTGAATAACACTAGTATGATCCATTGTAGGTAACGTGACGTTCAACACTCAAGAAAGCGAAGGTAAGAGGAGCTTACGTTTGTAAGTGAAAATAGTAAGTAGCAACTTACGCTTTACAAAACTGGAATGATACACAACATGTTTTTATGAACAAGCATAACCAAGCATGACAAGTTATTTCTCAACAAGCATGACATCGTATACGTATTTGTATGAAAGCATGAAAGAAGTTTTTGTGCAAATGAAAACATGAAAATTTTATGAGATATTTGTCATTAAGCGTGACCTGTCAAGAGCATTGGAAGCATTTTATGATAAGTTGATTACCAAGCATGACATGAGCACGTCATGAGCAATTGCATTTGCATTTATTTGTCTCATAAGAAAGAAGGAGAAATTTTATGCAAATGAAAGTACCATTTTATGCTACTTTATGTTAAGTTTCAAGTAAGTTAATGAACCCAAGTCGGTCGGTACCGTACCAAGTCAAGAAGGTGCATCCATACTGAAGGACGTTTACGTGAAGGGTGGATGTCACCTAGGACACCCATACCGAAGGATGCTTGCAAGAAGGATGGGTAGTCCGGGAGGTATGTGCAATCACACTGAAGGATGCTTGCAAGAAGGTGTGAACCTCCAAGAGTCGTGTCTAGCCACTGAATGACGAATGAGAGAAGGTGTGCTAGCTCGACCATATGTAAGGTCCCCAAGGGAAATGGGGGACAGTTCCAATGGGAACGCACAACCCTGATGCCAGGGGTAAATGGAGCTCAAGTGGCCCATAAGATAAGAATGGAAAAGATTTTCCAAAAGAAAGAGCTTTATAAGTATAAGAGATGTTTTCAAGAGCAAGTGCATGTGCATATGCAATCATGAGGCATACACGTGCATCACGATTCATGATCATGCATGAATTACATACGTATACATGATATTTAAAGTTCAAGTTCATGATTATTTTAAGTTAAAGCTCGTGATATTTCAAGTTCAAGTACGTGAATTACATTATGTTCAAGTTTGTAATTATTTTAAGTTTAAGCGCATGCTTATGATTTTAAGTCAAGTGCATGCTTATGATTTTAAGTTCATTATGATATCGAGTTCATGATGATTTCAAGTTTAAAAGCATGTGTATGATTTCAAGTTCAAGATTATGAGTTCAAAGAACAAGTTCATGGTTTCAAACTCACGATTTCAAGTTCATATTTCCAAACCATGATTTCAAGCTCATGTTTTAACTATAATTCCTTATTGAGTCTTTTCGACTCACAGATGTTTTAAATTGTATCATTCCAGATAACAATTCAGGTGGGAAAATCTAGAAGAGGGACCGATGGGAACGTCCTCATCTCTCTTTGTTGTTTCATTAAAGGTTAGATGTAAAATTTTGAAGAGTCGTCATGAGCCTCCGTTGTGTGGTGGTCATGGGTTATTCGGACTAGTAGAGTTCAAGGTTTTGATGTCTAGTATCTTAGTCGTGGTTATCAGAAACAGAAGTTGAAGAGTTCATAGGAAGTACTAAGAACGCTTATATTCAGGCATCCTGTGAATGTCTATGTTATGTGTATAAGGATTCAAGATGTATTACAAATATGTTATGAGTAGGTCAATATAAAGGGGATTTGATGGAATCCCTTAGGACTTATACTTCAGCCATGCAGACATGACATGTATTTTGGATGCTTTCACTATTGCCGTTGTAGTCAATTGTGTAAGTTGAAGTTTATGTAAATCTCTTTGGCCCATCTCTCTTAGTTGTAGGTGTTTATGTATATGTGAAAAAAAAAAAAAAATTCCGCTGCATGATTAAGAGAAAGCGCTGGAACATTCATTGAGTGGATGTTCGCGGCTGTCATTAACCCCCTTCAGGCTAGCGTTCGGGGCGTGACAAAATACTTGAAATTAGTTCGGTTTTCTCAAAAGTACATTTCTGAAAAATACTATTTTATTTTCAAAGGTTCACTTTAGAAACTTACATAAAACACTTGAGAAAAGTAATTTTCATACAACATATCCTATTAGCATCTTAAGTCCAAAAACAACAACTATTAAGGTATCAAACTCCATTACCTTGCTCTTAACTCTATCAAACCTATTGTCCATCAAATTCTACTAACTTAACCTCTTGTCCTCTATAGACTTGCTGACCAAAGCCCTAAACAACATAATTATGAGGCTTACAACCAATTATTTCCATATCTAATCAAGACTCCAAAACAGCAAGCTATTGGTATCAAAATCCAAGCTTGACATATTCTATATCTCATGCATCAAGGCCAATCTTAGTTAATTAACTAACTCACCTTATCCAACACTAATCATGGCTAATCCATGATTATATACTCCATCTACTATCCAAACCCGAGGCACCCTTCTAAGCATATGATATTTAAGTTTACATCACACTTTAAAACTTCCTTTGCACATCCATATATTCGCCCTTAGGTACATATGTACTTGCAATCAATTTCTCACTTGCTAAACCGGTTTTACCTAGGATTTCTTTCCATTTTAACTTAACACTCATAATGCCATTAATGAACCTTCAATCTTGATCTATTTAGTGATTTTCCAATTGCATGCAACATTAAACCAAACATAGCATCAAACCTAGGGTTCCTTACCTCCAATCATTCGGCCATCAACCTAGATTTCACTTCTAAGCCATTCGACCACCAACAACCTATGTGCATGTCATCCATACATATATAATGTCAACCTCCAGCAACTAAACTCACAACCTAGGAGGTGCTAATCATCATGAAATGTCCAGATCTACACCAAACTCAAACATGCACGAGGTTCTCAAGCAAGAATTCATTCCACCTTCAATTAATCCCTTCGTCCAATAACCACATCACAACATTAACTCCAGCAGACCCAACCTATTCAGATCTAACATATATACAAGATAACAACATGATATATTGGCCAAATCAAAGAGAATAAAACATGCAAGGTTCGGCCACCAACAATTTCATCTTCAACTATATTCGGCCTTACCTTGGTGTTGAACACAAGCTGATTAGAGAAGAGAGCACCTAGCACAAAAGTATCTAAGGTCAGAAACTAAGGAGGAAAACAATTAAAACAGCACATGCAAAACAAAGTCTACCTCTACCTCCAACTAAAGCACTCGGCTTTCACCAGAAACTTCACTACTTCTAAGCTTTCGTTTCCTCCCAATATGATGGCTTCAAGGGCTGAGAAAGGTGTTTAATAGGTGTTGGGATGAAGGTTTGAAGTGAGGGAAAAGGAGAAGAACAGCTGCTGGAAAAAGCTTGAAGAAAACAAGGCAAAGCTTGGAGATGTAGTGGTTCGGCCAAGAACTGAAATGGTAAGTTTCTGTCAAAAGAAAAGTGAGCTGAGCAAAGGAGATGAGTTTCGGTCACAAGAGAAGGAAAGCAAGTTGAAAATGGAGAGAAGTGTTGTGCGAATGAATGGTGAGGAGGTGAAAGACTTGATGTGAGGTGGGGGGCTTCACGTGCAAGGCAAAGGACTGCCTTGATTCCTCCGTCCAAGTCCATTGGGTGCATGGGCGGCAGCCAATGGCACTTTGACTCACTTCCCTCTCATTTTGTCTTCTTCCTCTTTATGTTCCAAGGCTTTCACGTGAACTTCACAACCACCAATTTCAAATTTCTCCTTGCCTTTCACGTAAAACACTCTTGCAATTCACCTTCTTTTCTTTTCATTTCACTTATCACACAAGTCCATCAACTTATCTTTATCAACACAATAAACTATCTCAATAGTAAACCTCTAACCTTTCTCTTTGATAATCACAAAAACTTATCTCCCTAATAACTCACTAGCTTATCACTATGATAAGCACACTAACCTATCTTTTAAATTATTGATCAAGCTATCTAATAAACCTTCTAAATTATCACTTAATTTTCTCTTATGGTCATTAAAACTACCCAAAGGTGATTAAGATTACCTAATCAAGAATACATGATAATCTATTAGCTCAACATAATTCCATAACTATAGACTTATACACCATAATTTTTCTACTTAGAGATTTTCGGTAATGAGAAATAAAATTTCTCTTCATATATCTAACTTCATGAATTATGGAGTATAAATATAAGCAATGGAAAAAAAAATTCATAAGAGAAATCTTCTTTGAATAAATTCGGCTCATAGGAAAATAATAATAGACTTGTACTAATAAGCTTTCACAATGATAAAGAAAGTATCTAGTGGAAATATTAAATAAAATTTCATAAGAAAATTAATGTACCATAAACATTAAACTTAGGTCATTCATTGGCCAAAAATATGGCCCATTGAGTTAAATCAAAACGAATACATAGGAAAATGGCAAAAGGAAATACGGGGTCTCACATATGTGATCATGATAAGTAGATTCTAGTTGCTTTTATAAGTTATGTCATGATTATTAAAATAGAATTATGTGCACTTAAGTTGAAAGTTCTTGATACACACTGCAAACAATAAACATAAATGTTATATTCTGCATTTTCCTTTGGTCGCTGTGATTCAGTGGATGGTATCATTAGTTTTTAAAATCCCTATGCTAATGGAGTGTTAATATACTTGTGAATTTTCTTTCTAATATTTGCATATTCATGATGTCGTACCCATTATCTAGAATCCTAGATGATAACAAATTGATTGGGTCGAACTTCCTTGATTGGAAGAGAAATCTTATGATAGTACTCACTGTGGATAAAATATCTCATGTCCTTGGAGATGAGACTCCTCAGGTTGCCTGAGCCAATGCTTCTCAAGAACAAAGAATTACTTTTGAAAAGTGGCATGAGCCGGTTGAATTAGCTCGTTGTTATATGTTGGCGTCCATGTCTAACATGTTGCAAAAGTAATGTGAAAGCATAGCTATAGCCAAAGAGATATTGGGATATCTACAGAAGCTATTCGGGGAGCAAAGTCATTATGCACGCCAGAAAGATATGAAATTGCTGATGACCACCAAAACAGTGGCAGATGCTCAAGTTCGAGAACATGTCATGAAGATGATATCTTTTATCACAGAACTAGAGACACTAGGTGCCGAAATGGATGGCGAGACCAAGGTTGGAGCAATATTGGCATCTTTGCCTGAATTTTTCAACCAGTTCTTCGTAAATTATAATATGAACAAGATGACAGTGACTCTATTAGAGCTGCTTAATATGTTGCAAGTAGTTGAAGAAGTTGTCAAAAAAGAGAAAGGTTCTCTAATGATAATGGACAAGTCAAAAGTCAGCTCTGCCTCAGGAATCAAATCCAAGGGCAAGAGATTTAAGAAAAGGAAAAGGTCTCAGCCTTGCTCGAAGGCAAAGAAGGAGGGCAAGAAAGAGCCGGATAAAAAGGCTAAAGGAAATTGTTTCCACTGCGACAAACCAATACATTGGAAAAGGAATTGCTAGGTGTATCTTGCTTCTTTGAAGTATAAGAAAAATGTTGAAGGTAAAGCTTGTCATGAAGTGAATTTAATAGATGGTCCATGAAATTCACGTTGTGATTCAGGCATAACGTCTCATATTTGCAATATGCTGTAAGGGTTTAAAGAAACCCGAAGACTAGGTGAGCAGGAAGTCATCCTGAAGATGGAGACGACTGCAAGTGTTGCAGGGACTGCCATTTGGACTCTTCACCTAAAGTCTACAACAAACTAAAGTTTTAATTGCAAAAGATTGTCTATACATACCAGAATGTCTTAGAAACTTAATTTCTTTTTCAAAACTTGGAATATCTAGATATTCACTTGTCTTTAATTCTAAAATTGTTATTAAGTTTCAAAATTCGTTTATTGCTTCTGGTACTATGAGAAATGGTCTTTATATTTTGAAAAAATGTTGTAGACTCTGTGAATAATATAGAGAATGATGTCGATAACAGTGTAAAAACTCTCAAAAGGAAGCTGGATGTCAATCCCACTTACTTGTGGCATCTAAGAATTGATTATGCTAATCTTGATAGGATCAACAAATTAGTAAGGGATGGGCCATTAGATCTTTTTAATGTTGAGTTGTACCGAATATGTGAGCCTTGCTTGCAGGGAAAGATGACCAAGAATCCTTTTAAATGAAAAGGAACTAGAGCCACAAAGTTGTTTGAGTTAGTTCACTCTGATGTATGTGGTCCTTTTAACCACATAGCTAGAGGAGGGTTCTCATACTTCATTACTTTCATTGATTATTATTACAGGTATAGTTATATATACCTGATGAAACACAAGTCTGAATCCTTTGAAAAGTTCAAAGAATTTCAGAGTGAATTTGAGAATGAACTAGAAAGAAATATTAAGATATTCTTGTTTGATAGAGGAGGTGAATATTTCTCTAGAGACTTTCAAACTCATCTCAGAGGGAAAGACATCATATCATAGTTGACTTCCCTTGCCACAACCACAATATAATGGTGTTGTAGAAAGAATAAACTAAACACTATTAGATATGGTTCGGTCAATGATGAGCATGTCACAATTACTTGTTTATTTTTAGGGTAATGCCTTAGAGACAACTGTTTATATTCTAAATAGGATACCCACTAAGTCCATTCATAATACTCCATATGAGTTATGGACTGGCAAAAAGTTGAGTCTGAAACACTTGATTGTATTGGGATGCCTAGCTCACGTTAACAAGTTTGACGTGGAAAAGTTAGCGTCAATGACTAAAAATGTTTGTTTGTAAGTTAACCCAAAAGATCAACTAGTTATGATTTTTATAGCCAAAAGGATCAAAAGGTGATTGTCAGGAAGAATGTGATATTCCTAGAAGTTGAGTATAGCCTAACTGATGGAAAAGCAAGATTGTTCTTGACGAACAATCAGCTAAACTAGAAATATTGGCAGATAAGATTGGTGAAATGGATATAACTGAACCTACTGATGAGTTTGAAAAGTTCAAAACTCAAGTACCTCGACGGAGTAAAAGAATACATAAACCTCTAGTTAGATATGGCATGATAAATGAGATTTATCAAATGTAATCAGAGGGGTTCGATGATGATCCATGAATGAGATAGTGATGGAAATGGAAATGGACTCCATGTACTCCAATGAAATATGGACCCATGTTGATCAACCAAAAGGCATCAAGCCTATAGGTTGTAAATGAGTGTTCAAAAGAAAATGAGGACCTACTGGAAAAGTAGAGACCTTAAAAGCTAGACTAGTTGCTAAAGGTTATACTAAAAAACATGGTATTGACTGTGACGAAACCTTTTCACCAATTGCTATGATGAAGTCCACTAGAATCTTATTGTCAATCGCCGCTCATTATGATTATGAGATCTAGCAGATGGATGTGAAAATCGCATTTCTCCTGGACAAGAATCTAAAGTGCGCAAACTGAACAAATCCATTTATGGACTAAAACGACCATCACGTTGCTAGAACATTCATTTTGATGAGATGATCAAATCGTTTGGTTTCTCACAAAACATAGATTAATCTTGTGTTTACCAGTAAGCCATAGTCACCCCTATGGCAGGGTTGTACAATGACTTATTCGGCGGCCAACTAAAGTAAGTCAACAGTATGTCAAATCCACCCTACCAAGAATGAGCGCACCAATAATCAGTAAGTTGGTACCAACAGAAATAGTAGCAGTAACAATAATCAGTAATAAGCATTGCCATCGAGATTTGAAAACATAAATCAGTAATATACATAGTAATTTATATTTTATTATAAACAATAAAATAACAGGGATCAATGCATTTCAAAACAGACTTCGGTATGTTTCCAAAAATTCGTCATTCCACATTTTCGAGAAAAATTGTATCGTTATTCCGCTTACCTATCTCGCTTTGAATAATATCTCTGCTACTAGCACAACCTAACAGTTACCTAAAGAATAATTCAGAATTAAAATATATTCAAAGTACGAAACCTGAATTTCACGTTGGAAAAGCTTCAAGGACTGACAGTGAGAGGGAAAGGGAGAAAGAGCTCAAAAATGATTGTGAGGTCAGATTTGAGAGGCGTGCTCGACCTCTAAACGAGCTCACTTTTTATATGTGAGGTGAACTCGAATTTTGGCCGAAAAATCTTTGAATAACATATGAAACTAATGCCCTTTCAAAATCCCTCATTAAACACGATGAATCACATGATTTGCTGAGAAACTTCGAGAACTTTACAATGGAGTTGAAAAGACTACGTAAATCAGACGAAAAAGGGATGTAACGGCTAAGGAAATGAAGAGAGAGAGAGAGAGAGGAATTTATTAGAGAGAACATCTAAGGTCAGCGAACTGTTAGCTGAAACAAAGAAATCGAAAAGTTTAGGGTTGAGGAAGAAGAAGATCAAAATGTACAGTTTTACTTAAAAATAACAAATGAACAAGAGATTAAATAGAAAATAAGGTCGCCTATAGGCACCAAGGTTTGAGTCCTCGCGCTGCCTTTTTTCCTCATTTAAAAATTTAGAACGCATAAATATAAAAGCGCACCACATCATTAGTGAAATCACATGTGGCTTACTGGTTTGCTCCTTGTTTACCATCAGGCCAGGGTTCGTATCCCAGACGTGCCGTGCCTTCTTCTCTTTTCACGGGTTATCACATTGAAAGAGAAATTTTTTTTTCCCCTTTTTCCCCAACGTTTCTTGAGAGATTGGACCAAAACTTTTGCTGCAAAAGACTACTACATTATTGGTGCATATAGTGAGTTAGATGTCCAGATTTTTAAATTAGATTCTATCATCTACAAGGAGTCAGAGTCACGTTCATCATTGAAAAAGTCCCCTCATCCACCCCGTTCCCTAGCTCCTCCCCCAAGCCTAAGTCCTGGCCATAATTACTGCCACCACTGCTATTCAATTATCCATGAAACACTCTTTAGTTGGTCAACTTAATTAATAACTAATCTAACCTACAACAATTACTTCCTCACCCCTGTATATAGTCGTACGCATGTGCTAAACATGCAAGAAAATTTGAGTTCTATAGAAAATCACGTCGCAAAACAAAAATTATGAAATTTCTACTTGCTTGTTTATTTGCTTTTGTACTCGTGTCTTGGGTTCCGGCAATGGCTAATTATTATCTCCATTTATCCATGTAATTGTCAAAATCTTTCTAAAACACCAGATCCGTCAAAAGCTAGCTTCTTTGTCCTGCCAACACATTTCATAATCCACGGACTATGGCCCCAATTGATTAAGCTAGCTTCCTTATTCAGATTTTTAAATTAGATTCTATCATCCTTTTAATATGTACTTATTTTTCAAATAATTAATATTTTCAGACTATCTCTACAGCTGTAGAATCACGCAAATTTCCACAATACTATGATGCAAATCTTTCATGGCTTAACAAATTTTCTAGTGGTCCCACTACAAGAAACTGGCGTTTGGGTGTCAAAAAAATTTGTCACCAAACAGGACAGTTTCGTGACTGAAACATTTTGGTATCAAAATCAATTCAACAGGTCTTTTATCACGGTAAGCGCGTCACGCAAAGTTTTGCGTGACGGTTTTCCAGTTTAATCATGCAAACGATTAGAAAATGTGCGGTCGATAATTAAAAAACGGCGTGTGGACCAAAATAAACGTTGGGACGGATTTTAGAACAAATTGTGCTCACGTCTATTTATCATGTGTGTACGTATGTGTACGTTTATAACGCACGGTTTTTAATGTTGTCCGAACATTTTATATTTATTTAAATCTAAATTACACTTGGATGTGAAAAAATCATATATTAATTATAAAATAGAATTAATAATTGTCTCTACAAATATTTAATGGTCATAATCTGAAATAAAATAAATAATATAAATCGTTAGTAAATAAAATCCGAAACTCTATCCAAATCTCCGTTTGTGCTCTCCATCATCTTTTCAAGATGTCCTGTATCTGCAAAAGCATGAAAAATGTATTAAGTCTATTATTATTAAAAAATATATTGAAATAGATACATAAAAATAACGACAAATAAGAGAGATTTGTAAACTTACTTTAATCATCAGAGTAGGACTTTTCAGAGTTATCATTATCATCGCATGATGACTCGTCATCACTGTCTGATATTGTGTAGCGCGACGTCGTGCCTCAGTGTCTTCAGTGACTTGGACAAGAGGACCGGTGTCATTCCTTCTCAAAAGGATCATGTTAAATTCGCTAAAGTCTATAAAAAGTGAAAATTGACTCGTTCCCCTGGTACGCTTCCATATTAGATGGTCCTATCATCTCTTCACTGTCCTCCTCTCCAGCATGGGGCATATCGTATGTGTTTCTGTTACAATTTTCTGAACTATTCCACATTTATGAAGACCTAAGTTTTGGATGCTCAAGTCAAACCAGTCAAACGTGAATAAAATAAACTAAATTCTCGTGCAGGTACAGTAGTGCGTAAATATCCACAAGTTGACCATAAAAATCGACGTCTTCCTCAATCATGGTCTCCTAGTACAACTACCGCGCTATTCTATGTACTGCGAAATTGTTCAAGATATGTTGTGTGAAACCTAATGCCATTAACAACGCATCCAAAAAAATGAGAGTACATGTCGATCCGATCCGGATGTCAATGCATATAAATCGTCCGATACGTCGGCTAGAGATTCATTACGCATTGACTATATCTAAAATAATAAAATTCGATTAGATGTTGAAGAGTGGAAATTAATTAAACAATCAATTACCTCTACATTATACAAATGTAATATATACCCATTTTTGAAGCCATGATGGAAATTTGACCTCGTGCCTTCGATTAACATTTATTTGTGACTGTTACTTGAGTTTGTGAAGGTGCTCGCTATAAACAAATATTCGTAAAATAATGACAAATGTAAAGTATTGACTAATAAAGGGATTTTGTATAAAGGACAAGTACAACACTTACTTTAAATATGAGTCAAGTTCACCACAGTTGTTTAGGACATACCATTGTTCCTTAGTGAACTCCTTTCTATTCAAATCCTGGACCTTGTTTGCTCCTAACGGGCAAACATTCTAAGCAAATATCGAAAGACGGTCCGTCTGTCCTCCTCGATCATCAACATTGAGGTTACACTCTTGCCATCAAATGGCAACTATGCAAGCAAAATGCTGAATATGCATCCAAAGGACAAAAGGAGAGTGACGCCGAAATTTCTAATTACATTATTCACAATGATAAGAACATTCATGTACCTTACGAATAGTCTAATCCCAAACTGTCCACAACTTGGACAATTTAGGAATTATGGCTCATTCGACAACAAAATGCATGGTAATTACCAAACAGTCTAAGGGCTACCAAAATGAAAAAAAAAACATAAAATTAACTAACACAAAACCGTGTAGACGACATAAAACCGTCCGCACAAAAACAAACAAAATATGTTGTTCCAAAAAATCACCGTCCGAACGATCATCTATTTACCAAAAATAATTGTGCGGGCAGTTACAAGAACCATGTGGACTGCGATTGTAGAAGATAGAGCCTTCGTAAAATCACCTGGTGACAGACAGTTTTCAAACTAAAAACACAAAGAAACAACCAACATATTCTCATCATAACAACCCCAAATCCCACCTAAACATGTTGATAAGCTACTAAATTCATTAAACAACCAACAATTAGGCATAATGTCGTATTTCCAACCGAAACCCAAAAAAATCCATAAAACTCTCACACCTTAAGGCTTCGAATCCTCCCCCTACAACAAGCTTCAACACTCCACCGAGTTTCTACAATCTTCCGTCGAAATCTAAATACACGGAGGTATTTAAATTGTTAGATGCATTTACACGATTAAACAAAAATCAAAATTAGGAAAAAATCAATAAAACCAACTGTGATGACGTCCAATGCCAAAAAATACTTCAATCTATGCTTCAATCTCTTTCTATCACTTATTAAATGCTTTTTCACCGAATAGGCAAAGTTTGGGTAGATTAAAGAGGATTAGGAGTTCTCTACGTCAGTGAAATGAGCTACGACATCTGGGTTTCAAAGTTTTTCTTCTGTGAATGAACCTTCCGGACGTCTGCTATCGAATGTCTGAACACTATCCGCTTGAAAAATTTTGGCATAATACTTTACTGCCAACAAATTTACCGTGTCCCAACAATTATATCTGTTGTACACGACATCGTTTTAAGTACCAACGATGTCATTTTAATGCTAGAAAAACCATGTCATTTTCCTTTTACAATGTTCGAACGGTTATGGCGAATTAAACAGATCCTTCTATTACCTAAACTACACCGTTTTAACTTCTTCGCAAAATGTGCACATGCTTTCGCTAACTGTCCAAACAGTTTGCACTTATAGAACGACACCGTTTTCGTGGTTAAAACGACATCATTTCAACGTCCAGACGTTCATAACATGTGCGAACGATATTCGTCTTATGAAGCCAATACATTTATATAATCCGACATTTAAATTGACATTTATAACATATAGTAATTATATAGGGGACATAATTAGATTAAATATGCTACTATAGAACTTTTTTTTACAATACGTATATAGTTAATATATTACGAATAAGTTAATGTTAATCAGCATAAACCATAATCAACATGAATATCCAAAATAATTATAATAACATAGAATCAACGTAAATATTTGAAATATAATCCATATGCTAGCAAATACAAACACATAAATAAAATATGTCCGGAAAACATAACATGAATAAAACAAAAGCTGAAAACATAGATAAAGTCGTAGTCATGGTGAGGGCTTGGAGGGCCCTAATCTGAGATACTCATGCCTCTTCTCTAAGAGCTCCTCCATAGTGTCCTTCCGTCTCATGAGCGTCCGTAGCTGTGCCGGAGTGCTGGTCATTACCCGCTGCAAATCACGAATCTGCTCCAGAATGGCCCTCAGATCTCTCCTCATAACGTAGACCTCCTCCCTCATAGTGCTTTTGAGCATGGTGAGACGAGAACCGATATCAATACACAACAACCGAGTAGGATCAAGTGTGGCCTGAACAACTTCCTTCGCCTCTGCCATCAAAGAGTCAGCCCCAGTTGGTCACTCTGTCTGCACCCACTGACTGGAATTCTGCTCGAACTCATAAATAGGGGCAACCGACACTGGTTCATCAAGCGCTCCGGCACTGACACCCCGCTAATTTTGCAGAAGCTGAGCTATGGAACAGCTCAGTGTGGACTAACAGATCGCACCCAGAGGATTCTTTCTATCCATACAGCCCTGATCTTGGAGGAATGTCAGGAGAAGTCCGTACGAGAACCCAGAGCTCGACTGTGTCTAAATTTTCGATCTTAGAGTCGTGAAAATGTACAGTGGCAGATCCACAACTATCCTTCTAGCCATGATCAGCATTAGCTCGCCCCTCGCTATGGGACACTCTGTCATGTGAGCTCTTGGCTCGATGTCGTGGGCAAAGATAAGGAGCATGATATGCCAGAATGGAAGCATCTCATTCTGGCGTATGAATGATCCGATGACCACCACGTCCCGGCTCTGTAGTGTAAGGAAGACTTCTTCTCGAGTAAGCTTTGTTGGGATCTCTATAGTAGGGAAGGCTCCTACCAGCCTCTGCATACCCATATATGCTGCTAGCAAGTCTACCGATAACTGAAAGGAGACTCCGCAGATAGTGATTTCCCAGACAGGTGCATCAATATCAATAACGTCCAGTAGTGCAACATATAACTCCCGGATAGATCTACGGATGTCAAGACGAATCTCTTAAGAAACTCAATCCAACCCTGGTCGTCCATAATATCATCGATGCTCCAGCCATAAAACCTCATCTACTCAAAATCAGGAAATGAAACCTCATTCTCCACGATAAAACCTTGCGTGAGGATCTCAGCCCGCTGCTCCTCCAATGCCATGTAACCATTCGGACTGTCACGTGTTTGTTGCTCGAAGCTCTCTGGGCCAGAACTGGTAGTAGCTGAATGTTGGCGCTTCGACATTTCGTAATCTGTTGAAAAAACATAATATCAAATAATAGATGTCAACAATGTCCAAACGATGTTGCTTTCAAAAGGGAAAACATTGTTCGAACGAAATAACACATGTCCGAACAGTAAAGAAAATGATATTGTAAAAGCGAACAACGCCATCTAAACCATCAACGTTCGAACTGTTAAAAATAGTGTCCGGACAGATATAAAATAATAAACTAATCTGAACAAGTACCTTGAGCACAACCCTATCTTGTGCAGACACACTCGACACAAAAGCATACACTTTTTAAAAAAAATGACGACGTCTATAACCTAAATGTGTGCATAACCCCATAGCGGTGCAGACACACAACACACAAAAGGATATTATATAAAAAACGACGTCTAAGCCAAACAAGTTTCCACGGTTAACTTTATACGTCTTGACATATTAAAAATTATTAACAGTAACCGTCCGAATGTTTAAAAACGTCCAGATGTATTGCAGAAGATGAACGAGTTGACTCAAACATGGCGAATCTCATCCCCACCTCAAAACCACCCTAATACAACACCAAATATAGTCAAATTATAGCCTAAAAAATCTATATGAATACAAAAACAACATTTTAATGAGATTTCATAGCCTAAAAATTAATTTCAAAATTCATAAGTAACAAACGTATGAAAATAACATTTTTCACCAAAAATCTAAATAAAAATGAAAGAAATGTACCTTAACATGAAGGAATCGACGAAATAAGACGTAGAAGGATGAATTTCAGAGGTAAAACGTAGCGAGATTAGAGAAATTTCGTACGGGTTTCTTGAAAAATAAATTATGACGGTTTCTCTTTTAATTTAAAAATGTAGTGAGACGTGCATTAAATTCCATAACTCGAGCCGTTGCAAAAATCTCCTGAAATTGTGCCTTGTGCGCACGGTTTGTGTATGTTCGAACATTGTCTGCAGGGCGATCATGTAACTTGGAGGGCTAGTATTCAGTTAGAAAACTGCCATGAGTGTCTGAACTCCTTACCGGTTGTGTGGACGTTAACAATTACTCCCAACGAGGCTTGGAGGTAAACATGTGTCAATCATGCAAGGATTATGCAAAACGTGCGGAAGACCATCGTAGTGACGTCCAGACGTGTTCAATATTTAGTGACGATTTAGGATGCGTCATGGACGGGTGACAAAGGTCGTTTTTCACTAAAACCAAGTGCGCACGTTTCCTATGAGTTCAAATGGGAACAGTTGTAACGTGAACTATCGTTGGGACGGTTATTGCATGTATGTCCGAACTTTATTTAAGCTTTTGTGACGATACGGTTGTCATCACAGATGGGTGATGAGATGTTTTGCCACTCAAAATGCGTGCAGATGTCGTATTACCCATGGGGACGTTGTTGCATACTTTTGTGACAAAAATATTTTGTACAGATTTGTAACGTTTGGCCTTTCGTCTTTAGAAAAATGTTTGAACCGTTGTTAGTAACGTGCGGATTTTTTTTCACTTCGCGACCCCCTATTGTGACTACGTTGATTTTTTTTTGTCACAAAAACCAGTTTTTGGTGTAAAAATATTGAATTTGACACGTAAAGTCAAAATTCTTGCAATACTGTTTGATAGCTTGGTACAAAAATAAATTTTTCAATGTAGTGTGATTGAAAATTTTAGAAATTATGAGCGAGAAAAGTTAAACAAATTGTAGCAAAGCAAACCTCTCCATCAAACACATGAAAAAAACTCAGGTAGTACCAATGTAGAACCAATGCAATTAGAACTCTTTTTGAGGACATGAGACTCTTTTAATGTTGCCATAGGTGATATAAGATATCCCTCATAACTTAGAAGGCCACTCAGCTCTCATTTCCGCATTCTTCATGTAGACTTTGCAAGATCATCTTTTTCACTTTCCCCCTTTTCTTAAGAGCTTGAAGCTAGAATTTTGATGTAAAAGACTACTAGATGATAGCTCCTTATAATGAGTTAGACGACCACATTTTGTAATTTGATCCTATATATTATCTACAATGAGTCAGAGTCACGTTTCTCAATGAAAAATTCCCCTCATCCACCCCTTTCCCGAGCTCATTCTTCTAGCCTAACTCGTTACCACACTTACTACCACAATTGCCTTTGCGTTTTCTATCAGATCCTCTTTAGCTGATAAACTTTATAACTCGTCTAACCTAAGAAAACTACTTCCTCAACCCCCAGATATACTCATACTCATCTGCTAAACATGCAAGAAAAATTAATAGAGAAAATCACGTAGCAAAAGAAAAACCATGAAACTTCTACTTGCTTGTTTCTTTGCTTTTGACCTCGCGTCTTCGATTCCAACAATGCCTTCTGATTATCTCTATTTATCCATGCAAAGACTAGAATCTTTCTGCAACACCGAATTTGTCATGCGCTGCCGTGTCCTGCCATCTCATTTTATTATCCACTGACTGTGGCCGCAACTGATTGTTAGTACAGGTGCTCTCAAATGTTTAGGTACATCTCCAATCAGTGAACCTGTGACATTTTTTATGTATTTATCTTTTAAATAATTGACAATCTGTTATTTAGTATGTCGAATTTTTAATTTTATGGATATCCTCACAGCTGAACAATGACACAAATCTAAACAACACTATGACGCAAATATGGCCCGGCTTAAAAGCTTTTCTGCAGCATTGCAAAGAGAATGGTAATTAAGTACAGAGGAGTGAAGTATCGGGAGGGAGTGGGTAGTGCAACGGGGACTACTGATGGTGAGGTGGAAATGTATTTGGGGGAAAATTAACGCAGGTGCTAAGTTGGATTAATGATGTGAGACCCCGATTTTCTCCTACGTAATTGCTTATGTATTATTTTATTTTCCGATGTAATAGTTTTTATTTCTTAATGAGGCTATGTTTTGGCCAATGTATGGCCTAATTTTTATGTTATGGTATTTCGATTAAAATGAGATTTTATTTCATAAAATCTCCTTAAATAATTAATATGCCATTTTATGCAAGTATAAATTATATTATACTAAGAGCCGAAAATTTCAAGTAAGTTCCTCTTTTACAAATTAATATTTTTACCTAATATGATTCATGGACCATATAATTTGAATTATGCTTAAATAATTTCCTTGTATAAGCCGAAATTATTAATAGATTAAATAATGAAATTCTTTTGAATACATGGATTAAATATTGTATGTGACATGTAATATTATGATGTGTTCTATATTATTAATAGAATTTTCATATGAATATTCAAATAATAAGCTATGTAGTTATGTGATAAGTTTAGAAATGATTTAATTGATAAGCACACTTGCTTATCATAGTGATAAGCAAGCATGATAAGCTAGGAAACCTTTAGAGTGATAAGGCCTTGTGGTTATTGTAGAGATAGGCTAAGGCCATTATCACATGATAAGATATCATACTTGTAAGGTGATAAGCTATTGGAATGGATAGATAAGTAAGAGAGCTTATAAAGTGATAAGTTAGGTGATAAGTGAAAACTAAGTTGAAAGTTAGTTGCCATTCAATGTGGGAGTAACTAGGTTGGTTGAAAATCAACCAAACTAAGTAAAATACAAGGCATTTACGTGAAAGGCTTTAGGGTGAATTTGAAAAGCCATAAAGTAAAGCCATGTGAAGTGTAAGGAGGTGTAAGAAGGTGTAAGTTGTGTAAGAGTGATAAGACAACACATGGTTGTAAAAGAGAAGAGAAAAAGGCAAGGGAAAGGAAGGCATTTACGTTGGAATGCATGTGAGGAGAGAGAGAAGGTATTCAAATGCAAAACAAGCTTTTGGAAGACAAGTGATGTGAGATAAAAAGGTGAAAGGAAATAAAAAGAGAGAGAGAAGACTTAGACCCTTGCTTGGTCGGCCAACCCCCCATTCATCCCCCCTCCCTCTTTCAAATTCTCTCATGACCATTCTCTCTCTCAACCCTATGTCATAGCCTTAGGGTTGCATGGGGAGACTCAAACTCACACAAACCCTTTGCAAATGCCATGACCGAATCCCTCATTCACTCAACTCTCTCCCATTCTAAGCCTTGGCCGAATATTGCAAACCTCTCCATTCTCTCCCATTTTCAAGCCTTGACCGAATCTCACACTCAAGAGTTCAAGGTTTGTGCATTTCATCTTGCCTCTAAACCACTTCCATCTAGCTTGCCAAAACCCATTCCAAAAGCCAAGTAAATCTCTCTTGTTGTAGACAAAAATCCTACCTTGAAAACCCTAGTCACTTGACACCATTTCTCTTCAAACTTACCATATTCTCTCAACCACCAAAGAACTTCCTTTAAATCAAGTTTGGTCATTTCTAAGGAGGGTGGACCGAATCTTTGAAGGAGGAGAAGGATAGGAAGATTTGGTAAAGGTTGAAGGTGAGTTTAGTTTCATTGATGATTTTGTCTTGAGCTTCACAAGTACTAACCAAAGGTACCTTATTTTCTAGGTGCTCAAGCTTGGACAAACAATAAAGTAAGACTAAAATGATTTTGTTGGGTTAGCATGAGTGGCCGAATGGCCTATGTGTAAGATCTTGGAGTTGTATTTTGATAGATGCCTTGATGTTGTTAGATCTTGGATGCTTAGGAACCCTAGGTTGTTTACATGCTAGATCTAACCATGGAAGCCCTAGATCTAAGGTTGTATGTGAAGAAAAAGGCAAATGAAGAACAATGTATGCTAAAGGAAGTTAGATCTAAGTTTTGACATGTTGGGTTGATGAAAAAAAAATGATATCTTTGTTTAGATCTATGGATATTAGTGTGAATAAAGAGTAGATCTATTGTTGATGGAATTATTTGATAAAAAGGATTAAGTGTATGCATGCTAGTTAGGTCACAAATGCAAAGGATATGCATGATATGATTTTTAGCATGAAAATGGTACATTTTGGGGTAAGGCCGAAAATAAGCTATGTGGATTTTCATGTATAGTTTTGAATATGAGTAGATTTGGACATTGGCCTTAACATGTGCAAGATTTATGACCTTAAATGCATAGTGGATGATTATGTTAAGTATTGGGAGCATGCATATTGAAGGAAATAAAAGAAAACTAATCATTGGGTAAAAACTTGAGTTGGCCGAATGCCTTGAGTATGGTGTATGGTATTGGTGTTTTGATTTGTAGATATTAGGTTGTGAAATTTGTTGGTTGGAGGATGGGATCACCCTTGAAGAAAAGTTGTGATTAATTGGTGCATAAATGGTAGTGGCCGAAAGTTACAAGAAGTTAACCCTAAGTGCAAATTTATAATTTATGTATTTTCATTGTTGTGTTGGATAAGAAAAATTAGAGTTAGGCTAGTTGGAATAATATTATAGAGCCATGATCTTTATTAAATATTATGGGAACCCTAGTTAAGTTTTACTCGGGTTTTATTTGAGGTTTAAAGTCTAAGTTAAGATTTAATCATGAATAAATTATTAATAGTTAGATATAAGGTTTAATGTAGTACGTGTAATAAAAAGAGACTTAGGTTTAAATCTAAACCTATGAGTATTATTTAACCCTAATCGAGACACGTACATGGATAAATATATTTTTATTTCAATAAAAATATTAATTTAATAAGTTAAGTTTTGAATATTGTTAAGGAAAAGAATAAAATAATTATTTTGTAATTAAATGAATTTCTGTGATATGTATATATAAATATATATATATATCTTCGATTTCAAAAGAAATGATTTCATAATTCTTAAAGTCTAAAAGAATATTTGAATCGCTTGTAGGCGATTCACGTGTCTGTATACACGAACAAGAAGAGCAAGAGTAAGTGGAATAGTAAGTGGATACTGTGAGTGTACAGTAAGTATTCTTTTCAAAACTGGAATGACACACTGCATCGTTTCATGAACAAGTATGGATTTTAAGAAAGCATGACATGATATGAATTTCATGAACAAGCATGAATTTTAAGCAAGCATGACATGACATGTGCATTGCATGAATTTTTCAAGAAGAAAATTATGCAATGATTTTTATGGAAAGAATATGAGAAGTTTTATGAAACGATAAGTTAAGATTAAGGGCACCGGTCGGTACCGTACCATCAAGTTGGACTCCCATATCGAAGGACAATTATGAGAAGGATGGGTGAATCCAAGAGGCTGTGCAAGCCACACTGAAGGACATTGAGAAGGTGTGGTGCCTCCAAGGGTCGTGTCTAGCCATCAGGCCCGGGGCCACTTCAAGGGCTAGCTCGACCAGATGTAAGGTCTCTAAGGGAATTCGGGGACGGTTCCGAAGGGAACGCACAACCCTGACTTCAGGGGTCAAATGGAGCGAGCCCACAAGTAAAAGACATGAAATAATTATGATAAGGCCAACAAGGGCACAAGTACGAATAAGCAATTTTTAAGGGCCAAGGGCCAGTTTTACAAGCGAGTATGAAAGAAAGTGGTTTTCAAGGGCCTGGGGCCGAAAACACTAAGCAAGAGCATATGCATAATTCATGAGCACGCATATGCATCAGTTATCAAGTTTTCTTTCTTTCATGATTAAGCAAGCATGAGTCAAGAGCATGATTTAAGTTTTACGTTTTTCTCTTACTGAGTCTTTTTGACTCACGTTTTTAAAACTGTGTCATTCCAGATGTATCAGGTGAAGAGAGTCAGGAGGACTACCTGACCTAGATGCCCAAGATGTTAAGCTTCGCATTTTGTTGATAGTGACATGTGTGTCACTAATTGGGTTCTAATATGTTTTAAAATATTTGTTTTGTATGAATTTAATGAGAACCCTGATTATGTAAGTATTTGCTCAAACCCCTCGCGATCCTGTACGTTTCCGCCGTAATCAAGTAAGAAAATAAGTAAGAACGCTGGAGCCATCCGGGGGATAGCTCGCGGCTGTCACGGTCCCTGCGGGATGCCGTTCGGGGCGTGACAAATGAGACAGGTGGTTGAATCTTATTCGTACTTACGTGTCAATTCTTTGACAAGTCAGCACCTGTTGTTAGTGGGTTAATGCCCATGTGACACAGGGATCCATTTTTATCTAAAGTGGTGACCCCAGGGAATGATTTGTTGAAAGTGTTACTTTATAGACCAATTTGTCAAAAATTGATACCACAATGACCTACTTTACAATTAAGCATTTTATATAAAATGATTTAATCCTTTTCTTTTATTGGTTCTTCTAACAAGCTGTCTAATATGCGCTTTACTAATCTACTTGCTATTTTATTCTCTGTGAACAAAAATAAATGTAAATACATTTATAGAATAGTTAAGCATAAAGATATTTTAAATGGCAGTTTAATCCAATTCCTTCATTTATTCTGATTGTCCCTGCACTTCCGTAATTGACTTCCTATCTGTAGAAAATCAATTGGTTGACGGGAGCACGAAAACATTTATAAGTTAAACAAGTGAAACACCAAATTGTTGCTACAACAATTGAATGAGCTATAAAGTTAAGGATACAAAAATTTTGGAGATTAAAAACTAATATAACCCTTAGTTTATATGTCATGGTTGGAAGGATGATAATTACCACAAAGCTAAGGTGTCATGGACCAAATTATTCACATCCAGCCTTTGAAAATTACAAGGATTTCGACCTAATAAGGTTTGCTAGTTTGGTAGGAAAATAGACTTTTTTATTGTTGTATGATAAAATTTTTTAGAAATTAGAAGCAAGAAAAGTTAAACAAATTAAAGCCAATCAAACCTCTCCATCAAGCACCTCAGGTGATACCAATGTAGAACCAATGCAATTAGAGCTCTTTTAGATGGACCTGGGACTCTTTTAATGTTGTGGTAGGTAAAATAAGATATTCATTAAATGAACTTAGAGGACTACTTAGTTATAATATTCGCATACTTGTTGTAGACTTTGCAAGATAAGATTTTTCCTTTTGCCCCACCTTTTCTTAATTGACACCTTGGAGCAAGAATTTTGCTGTAAAAGACTACGAAATGATAGGTGCATATAGTACGTTAGACGTCCAGATTTTGCAATTTTATATTCTCATCTACAGTGAGTCAAAGTCACGTTAGTCAATGAAAAGCTCCCCTCATCCACCTCATTACCTAGCTCCTCCTCCAAGCCTAACTCCTAACCACAATTATTGCCACCACTTCCATCCAACCTAACACAACTACTTCCTCAACACCTATATATAGATGTACTCATCTACTGAACATGCAAGAAAAATTAAGTTCTATAGAAAATTACGTAGCAAAATAAAAATCATCATGAAACTTCTACATGCTTGTTTCTCAGCTTTTGTCCTCGTGTCTTGAGTTCTGGCAATGGCTACTGATTATCTCTATTTATCCATGCAACGACCAGAATATTTCTACAACACCGGATCTGTCAAGTTCTACCATTTCCCTCAAGCACATTTCATTATCCACAGATTGTGTCCCCAACTGATTGTGAGTACAGCTGCTGTCAAATGTCTGGGTATATCACCATTCAATTAACCTGGGTATTTTTATATGTATTTATTTTTCAAATAATTGACATTCTATAATTTAGTATCTCTAATTTTTAATTTTCTAACTAGCCCTACAGCTGAAGAATGATGCGCATCTCCACAATGCTATGGCACAAATCTGGCCTGACTTAAAAACTACAGATGAAGCTTTTGGATAGATTTATGGTAGATAAGGACACAGCTTGCACCAACCTCGCACAAAATGATTATTTCAAATTCACGTGTGACAGCACCATTTCTCTTCGATAGCTGCAATCATTACTCAGTCAAGCAGGTGTACATTTTACTCTTTTATCTTATTTTATTTCTTTCAAAAAGAATTACAGTGATATTGATATTAATAATACCTTTTATTTTTCTTCTTTTTCCTTCTCTTAAATAACAATTCACACTGCCGCATCCGACATCATAAGTAACTACAAGAAAGCCATGGAGTCACAATTAAACTTACACCAACAGTCGCCTACAATTGTAAAGTGAAACAAACGGTGTTGCTTTTTTAAGTTAGATTTGTCTAGACAAATCTTTGATGCAGTTTCAACACTGCACCTGATTGATGCCTCGGGCAAGTGCTGGGATAACAATTTTTCCAAAGTACTCTATCTTACTTTTAGCTTTCCTGCCTAATATTTTTAAAAAATTGCTTTAATGCTTTACTTTTTATTAGTTCTTCTAATAAACTGTCTGATATGTGCTTTACTTATCCACGGGCTGTTTTCTTCTTTGTGGGAAAATATAAAAGCAAATACATTTTAAGAATAGTTAAGCTTAAATATTTTCTAAATAGTCATTTAATCCAACATCTTCATTCATTCGGATTGTCCCTGCACTTTCATAATTGACTTCCTATCGGTAGAAAATCAATTAGTCAAGGGGGACATGAAAGAATTTATATGTGAGAATGTTATATAAATTTGCATTATTTCCATGGTCAAAACAATATTTTTATAAATGTACTTTCATTTAAGAATGTAAGAACCAACTTGGTTGGTCTATGAAGGTTGTGGAGACTAAAAGAATTCGGAAGAGTCTTCTGAAAGATTGATTGTGGCTTCTGGAAAGTCTGGGTTATGTTGCAGAACATTTTGGAGGATTTCTATTAGTATGGTTAGCCTACGGTTAACCTGGCTGATTTTTACCAGAATTCATTTTAAAGATTTAGAATTTCGCCCAAACCTCCTATATACTTTGTTTTACCATCGTAACATTGCAAAAACAATATATTAACCTATTCCTAAGCCTTTGCCTCTTTTGAAAACTTATTGAATATACTTACCTCCTAAAATCCTCTCTAGACATAATATCCTCTATTTTCTCTCTATCTGCAAAATACGATCTGTTCGTATATCTGAGTATGAGAGATTTGTTTCTTCCCTCTGGTGGAAGGTTGTCAAAGTAGGATATTGCTGGTGAAGTGCTTTGCTTTCCTACTTGGTTCCAACAAAGATTGAATCACCAAGATTGACGGTTCTTGAGGGTTTCTCAAGAAAGATTTCTACTGAAGGTTTTTTAGAAAGAAGTGCTGATGAGTTTGTTAGTGTCTATTGAATAACAAGACCGGAGTTGTTGGTTGTGGCATGTGTGCTGGGCACTAACCGAAGAAGGATTATTGGGTGACTTTTTGAAGAGCGAGGGATCTTGAAGTGAATGGGTTTTTGCATAGATCACCGTCTTGTAAAGTTTGGACATTCTTAGTGGAGTAATTGGTGTGATCTATACCAGGAGTGTTTTTGTCTCTTGGAAGAAGTTATCCTCAAGATATTTTCACTTCGTAACCAAAAACTTGGTGTCATCTTTATTTTGTATTTTTTTTTGTGATTTTGCATGTGCTATTCTTTATCTTGATTTGTATCTTCTAGATCTAGGATCTTAGTTAATCAATTCTGAAGATAAAGATTTCATTGTTAGCATTTAGGTTGCTAGAAATTGATTTCACAGTTATCAATTAGGTTGCTGGAAATTGATTTCGTTGTTAGCATTTAGGTTGCTGGAAATTGATTTCACTGTTAACAACTAGGTTGCTGAAAATTTGGAGATACTATTATTGCTGTAAAATGGTTATAGCCTTGATATTATAATTACTGTAAAATTGCTATAGCCTTGATATTATAATTGCTGTAAAATTCCTAGTCTTGAAATATAGTTGTTGTAAAATTGCTATAGGTTGAATATTTTACGGATTTCCATTTATCGATTAAATAAAAATTGTAGAGGTATTTTTATGTGAAAAGAAAAAGGGTTAATTAATTTCTAAATACCTATTCACCCTCTTCTAGGTATAGTATTGGGTCTAAAGCTAAGTTTCAATTGGTATCAGAGCCTAACAACACTCCTTGACCCTTTGTTGTTATGATGATCGGAGTCAATCTCTATCCGTTCCACCCTATTTTGAAGGTGAGGATGAGGGCTTTCTTGAAATCCTTGGATGAATGGGTATGACACTCTGTTGAAAAAGGATGATCTAAACCTATGACTAGTGCTATAGTTAGTGAAACTGAAACTATATTTGTTGGTCCTAAGGATATTTGTGAGACCCCGATTTTCTCCTACGTTATTTCTTATGTATTATCTTTTATTTCCCAATGTATTAGCTTTTATTTCATCATGGGGCCATGTTTTTGGCCAATGTATGGCCTAATCCTTATGTTATGGTACTTCGATTAAAATGGGATTTTATTCCATGAAATTTCTTAAATAATTTTCTTGTCATTTTATGCAAAGTTTAAATTATAATTTTTCTTTAGGAGCCGAAATTGCAAGTAAGTTTCTCTCTTATGAATTTATATTTTTCATTTACTTAATATGTTTCATGGACCATAAAATTTAAATTATGATTTAAAGATTTCTTTATATATGCCGAAAATAGTTAAGGGATAAATCATGAATTTCTTTTGAAGACATTGATTGAATATTTTATGTCATTCATATGTGACATGTATTATTACCTTGTGGCCTAGATTAGTAATAGAATTTTCATTAGAATATTAAATGATAAGTTATGTAATAATGTGATAAGGTTTAAGAGAGATTTAAATGATAAGCACACTTGCTTATCATAGTGATAAGCAAGCATGATGATAGGTAAGGAAACTTTTAGGGTGATAAGTCCTTGTAGTTATTGTAGAGATAGGCTAGAGTCAATATCATAAGATAAGATATCATGCTTATGGGATGATAAGCTATTGGAATGGATTAGATAAGCTAGAGAGCTTATAAGTGATAAGTTAGGTGAAATAGTAACCAAGTTGAAAGTTAGTTACAATTTAAATGTGGAAGTAACTAGGCTGGCTGGAAAGCAACCAAACAAAGTAAATGAGATGGCTTTTACGTGAATGAGCTTGTAGTGAATTGGAAAAGCTAAAAAGTGAAATGCCATGTGAAGTGTAAGAGGTGTAAGATGCATTCAATTAGACAAGACAACACATGGAAGTAAAAAAGAAGAGAAAAAGCAAGGGAGAAGGGGACTTTATGTTGGAATCATGTGAGGAGAGAGAGGAAACAATGCAATGCAAGTCGTGCTTTATGGAGACAAGGAATTGATGTGAGAAAAGGGTGAAAAGAGAGAGAGAAGAAGGGGTTCATGTTGGTCGGCCAAAGCTTCAAATTCACTCCCCTTTCCTTACAAATTTCTCTCTCTTGTCATCTCAACATCTCTAGTCTTGAGTCATAGCCTTAAAGTTGCCTTGGGAGACTCATTCTCTCACACCTCACTTGCAATTGCCTTGGCCGAATCTCTCATGCACTTCACTTTCCAAATTCTTCCTCACTTGGCCGAAAGTTTGATTTGCTCTCAACTCTCTCCCATTTTCTTCTCTTGGCCGAACCATACACCCAAGCTCAAGGTTTGTTTCTTTTTTCCTCTTGCACTCTAAACCACATTCCTCTTGCTTTCCAAATCCCACTCTAAAAGCCCAAGTGTAGACCTCTTTTGTAGTTACCAAATCTCTCTTGGTGCAACCTCATCTCTTCCTTGGAAACCCTAACCATTAGCCTCATTTCTCTTCAAGCTTACCACATTTTCTTACCCACCATAGAACCCACATTAGCTCCTCAAATCAAGCTTGGATATTTTCTAAGGAGGGTGAACCGAAACTTGGAAGAAAGAGGAGTTTAGGAAAAGTTGGTAAAGGTAGAGGTAAGCTTGGTTCTATTTGATGATCTTACCTAAAGTTTCATAAATACTAACCTAAGGAATTTTATTTTCTAGGTACTCAAGCTTGGGATAGTCAACAAGGTAAGACCAAATGTGATGTTGTTGGTTTAAGTATAAAGATGGCCGAATGGTTTTATGTATAGATCTTGAAGTTTTAGGTTGTGATATGCCCTGATATTGTTAGATCTTGAATGCTTAAGAACCATAGGTTGTTTAAATGCTAGATCTAACCATGAAAACCTTAGATCTAAGGTTGAATGTGAAGAAAAATGCAAATGGAGAACAATGCATGTTAAAGGAAGTTAGATCTAGGTCTTGTTGTGTTGGTTGGTTGCAAGTTGATTATTTTACTTAGATCTATGGATGTTAGTGTGTATAAAGTGTGGATCTAATGTTGATGGGAATATTTGATGAAGATATAAAGTTGATGCATGCTAGTTAGGTCACAAATGCAAAGGATATGCATGTTATAATTTTTAGCATGAAAAAGTGACATTTTGAGGTATGGCCGAATATGAGATGCTTAGGATTCCATGTATAATTTTGTATATATTTAGATCTGGACATTGGCCATGATATGTGCAAAATTTATGACCCAATGAATGGTAGATGATTATGTTAGATATTAGATGCATGCAAATTGAAGGAAACAAAAGAAAACCCAATCGTTTGGATAAAATCATGTGTTGGCCGAATGTTATGAGCATGATATATTGTGTTGGTGCTTTGATTTATAGATCCTAGGTTGTGAAATTGTTGAATGGAGGATGGGATCACCATTGGAGTTGAAGTTGTGACTAAAGGATGCATAAAATGGTAATGGCCGAAAATCATAATGAAATGAAACCCTAAGTGCAATTTATGATTAATGGATTATCATTGTTGTGATGGATAAGGAAATTAGGGTTTAGGCTAATTGGAATAAATATTGAAGAACCATGATCATGTAATGAAAATATTATTTGGAACCCTAGTTAGGGTTAGTACTCGGGATTAATTGAGGTTTAAAGTCCAAGTTAAGATTTAATCGTGATTAAATAGTTTAATATAAGGTTTTAATGGAGTACATGTATTAATAAGAGACTTAGGTTTAATCCTAAAACCGTTGGTGTCTATTAAACCCTAATCAAGACATGTAAAAATATATATATTATATTGCAATAAGTATTAATGATTAAATAAACTAAGTCTTGAATATTAGTTAAAGAAAAGAGTAAATAAAATATTTTAAATGATTAAAAGAATTTGAGTGATATGTATATATATATCTTTGATTGATAACAAATTTTAAAAATACAAATATTTAATGATTACGTACTATTTCTTAAAGTCTAAGAAATATTTGAATCGCTTGTAGGCGATCCACGTGTCTTATACACTACCCAGGAAGACCAAGTGTAAGTGGATACTGTAAGTGGACAGTAAGTGGTTCTTTTCAAAACTGGAATGACACACTGCATCGTTTCATGAACAAGCATGAGATTTTAATCGAGCATGACACGACATGTGCATTGCATGAATTTTTCAAAGAGAATGTTTATGCAATGATTTTATGGAAAGACTATGAAAAGTTTTATGGAACGATAAGTTAAGTTAAGGGGCACTGGTCGGTACCGTACCATCAAGATGGACTCCCATACCGAAGGACGAATGCGAGAAGGATGGGTGAGTCCACGAGGCTGTGCAAACCACACTGAAGGACATTGAGAAGGTGTGGGCCTCCAATGGTCATGCTAGCCACTGAAGGACGAATGCGAGAAGGTGCGCTAGCTTGACTATATGTAAGGTCTCCAAGGGAATTCGGGGACGGTTCCAAAGGGAACGCACAACCCTGACTTCAGGAGTTAAATGGAGCGAGCCCACAAGTAAAAGATATGAAATGGTTATGAAAAGGCCAAGAGTGGCATAAGTATGAATAAGTGATTTTCAAGGGCCAAGGGCCAACTTTACAAGCAAGTACGAAAGAAAGGTTTTCAAGGGCCTGGGGCCGAATTTAAGCAAGAGCATATGCATACCCATGACATGCATGTGCATCGCTTATCAAGTTTCCTGTTTAAGCAAGCTTAAGTCAAGAGCATGTTTCAAATTTATGTCTTTCCCTTACTGAGTCTTTTTGACTCACGTTTTTTTTTTAAATTGTGTCATTCTAGATGCCTCAGGTGAAGAGAGTCAGGAGGGCTACTTGACATAGAAGCACAAGAATTATGTTTCATACTTTTGATGATAGTGGCTTGATCGTCACTAGATGGCTTTTAATGTGTTATATATGTTTTGTATGAAAACTTAATGAGAACCCTGATTATGTATGATTTAGCTTGAATCTCTCGCGATCCTGTACGTTTCCGCCGTAATCACGTAAGTATATAAGTAAGAACGTTTGAGCCATCCGGGGGATGGCTCGCGGCTGTCACGGTCCCTGCGGGATGCCGTTCGGGGCGTGACAGTATTAGCTTGTGTCTATGGATGGAATGAATGAATGTACATGTAATAGTCGTGTTGTACATGCTATCTTTATGGGTACTTCAGCTGATGAATTCAAACGTATTTCTATGTGTGAAGTTGCTAAAGATGCTTGAGAGATATTAGAGACCACACATGAAGGAACAAAGATCGTAAAGAATTCAAAGCTTCAAATGCTTGCTATAAGATTTGAAGAGAACCGCATGAAAGAATATGAGTAATTCGATGAGTTTTGTTGTAAGCTCAATGATATTGTTAATTCTACTTGTAATCTAGGAGAGAAAATTTTTGAAACTAGAGTTGTAAGAAAAGTATTAAGATCTCTAATAGAAAAATTTAGAGGTAAATTTATTGCTACAGAGGAGAGCAAAGACTTAAAAAAATTAGAATTGAAGGACTTGTAGGTTCCTTGCAAACATATTAAGTTTCATTGCCTCATACGAAAAAGTCTAAGTCTATTGCTTTAAATTCTTTTGCTGATTATGTATCTGAATTTTTGATGATTCTATGGATGATTATAACACTACCTTATTTGTTAGAAGATTTAGAAAAGCATTCAGTTTTAAAAAGGGAAATAAGTGGAAGAAACCAACTCCATCTTCTTCTAAACAAGCTGGAAAACCAAGCTAGAAATCAAAGAAAAAGGAGAAAAGGGTGTGTTTAAAGATTTCAAGAGGAAAAGTTCTCAAGTGCTACAATGCCATGGCTGCAAAGGTTATGGACATTTCAAAGTGGATTGCCTAACCTTTCTTAAATCAAAAGGTAAAGCTATTAATGCTTCCTTGACAGATTCGGATTCAGATTTGTCTTCTAGTAATGATGAATCTGAAAGTAAGGTTAATTACATGGCTTTTACATCTTCTATAAATAGCATTGGAAATATTAGTTTAAATGATGATGATGACATTGATATTGATGAACCTCTTCAAATTGCTTATAATAATTTGTTTGAAGAAAGTCTTAAGTTAAAATGGAGAATCTTGCATCTTTTAAGAAGCTTAAGAACATTGAAATAGAAAAAAGAGTCTTGTTGACTAAATGTTGTGAGCAATCTAATTTAATTGATAATCTGAAAAATTGTAATGCATCTCTAGAACATAAGTAAATAACCTAGAAATGGTACTAGAGAAATATAAGTCACAACTTCAATATTTTTCTTGTGGTACAAAGAAACGTGACAAAATGTTAACTTTAGAAATTTCTGCTGGTGATAAACATGGATTAGGATTTAAACAATCTGATTCTAATGCATTTATTACTAACAAAACTATTTTTGTACCTGCTATTATTTAAAGAAAAAATTTCAGAGGTCAATAGTCAGCCTAAGGTGAGCATACAGACAGTCATTCAAGGCAAGAACACTATACAAATCTCCTATGTAAGTTCCAGATCTATCTCCACTTGTTTCTATTATGGAAAATGAGGTCATGTGAAATCAAAGTGCATTAAATTGAAATCTAGCAAAACTAAGTTTTCGAAACCATTTTCAAATTCAGTTCTAGACAACTTAATTTTTCAAGTCTCAAATTTATGCAAATAAGTTGAATTTATTTACAAAAAAATAGTTTAATTCATAGAAATTCAACAACTTCAAAAAGGGTTTGGGTAATAAAAAATGATGACACTTGAAATGTTAAAAAAAAAAACCAATTGGCTGATTATCAAACCCCTTGATGGAACAAGTTTTGAATTTTTAAGAAAATCAATTTTTTATTGTTGAAAGTATTACTTGCATTATCATTGATGTATAATATGATGTTGTTTTAAGAAGTTTTTAAAGTTCTGAAAATTTTTTATTTTTCAAGAAATTTGATTTTTCTTGAAGAAATTTTAATTTTTTTAAAACTGTAATTTTTAATGGTAATTCGAATTTTTAATTAGACTAAGGTTGGTCTATGGTCAGCCATTACTAACAATTGTTAGTGATAAACATATCATAAGTATGGAGATGTTCGTAAGTCTCAAGAGTATATGGGTATGTTGTGTGAAGGTAAGAGTGTATATGGTATATTATTTAGTCTTTTTTACCCTTAGTAAAAAATGACAGTGGGTAAGAGTGAGATTAGCTTGCTGAAATCTATGTTTCTAGCTAATTCTTTTTTTGATAGTTTAATCTGATTTTTATAGTGTTTGGGGATAGTCATTATAAATGTGATTAAAGCTATTAAGTTTTTAAGTTCTAGTTTGATTGAAATTAGAACTATTGATTGATGTAAGGTATTGTGAGACCCCGAAAAATCAGTACGTACTCCGTTGTAAGCTTAAGGATTCAGTGATTTGTTTTGAATTAATGGAGTTCATGGTATGATCTAAATTTAATGAGCATCATGGAATATCAATGGATGAGGTCTAAATTTTAAAGTAGCCAATTTAAGTTGTTAGATTAAATGTATTTCTTTTCTATATCCTTGATTAATTTTTGAAGGATTATGTTATGGACCATATTATTGGGCTATTAAGGTTTAAATGGTTTGACTTAAAGCCTAAAAGAATGGGCTGAAAATGGACAGCCCAAGCTTGGCCGAAAATTAGGAATGATGGGCCTTGAAATTTAATCAAGTGGGCTGCCCAATTACATGTGATGATGGGCCCTTGAAGTTGTGATATTGGGCTGCTATAAGGCTTAGAGTAATAGGTGGATATTGGGCCTTTAAATGTATGCAATTGGGCTACCATGAAGATCAAGAAATTGGGCTTTAAATTCATGCTAATGGGCTGCCATAATATTCATGGTAATGGGCTGCCATTGAATGATTATTGGGCTTTAAGGATTTAGGTTATTGGGCCTTAGCCTTTAGGCTTGTGAAATGGACTTGAGACTTGTGATATTGGGCCTTAGACAAATATTATTGGGCTATCAAAGTCTTATGTGCTTGAAATGTTAGTGGGCCTAACTTTAAAGATTGGTGTTAAAGGGCCCTATCCTTTAAACTTATGAATTGGATTTAAGATGATGTTGTTGGGCCTTGGATTAATGTTGTTGGGCTGACCAATGGGTCTTGGAGTTAAGTTATAATATAAGATTAGTAGTACCAATCATTCATTAAGCCAACTAAGTATGCTATGTAACTAGGTTGGTTGAGTTGTAACTAAGTAAACTAAACTAGTTGAATTTCAACCAAGGGAATCTAATTGGTTGAACTAAGCATTAAATGTGGAATTCAAATGTGTGGTGGAGGGTGAATTTCGTGCAAGCCAAAGGGGACAAAGGGGAGACAAAACTGAAAAGTTGAAAAAGGTGAAGGAAAAGTGAAAATTGAAGTGCATTTCCCCCCTTGGCCGAATTTTGGACTAAGCTCATGCTCCCTTGCTTTTTGGCTTTTCATTTCACACCCATCACACTCCCTTTTCACTTTATTGTGTCACTTCACTTTATTTGAGTCATATTGGTCGACCAACACAAAGGGGAGAAGAGAGAACCAAGCCAAAAAGAGTGGAGAGAAACCGAAGGGTGAAAAGAGAGAACCAAGGGAGAAATCCAAAGTTTTGAACCATGAAGTGAGGTTTTGAGCTTGAACCAAGAGGAAACTTGTGTGAGAGGAAGGAGAAGAAGGAAGAAGAAGAAGGAGGTAAAGAAAAGGAGAGGTATTGCAAGGAAAAAAGGAAGGGAAAGCAAGGAGACAACAAGGTAAGTCCGGATCTCCCCATTTCCTTATTGGCCGAATTTCATGTAGTGGGATCTTGGATTTTTTTATGTTGTATGTTGCTAGATCTGGTGTTATTAAGATGTATAAGAGTAGATCTAGCCATGTATGTTCTAGATCTAAGGTTGAATGTGAAGAAAAAATGCAAATGGAGAACAATGTATGTTAAAGGAAGCTAGATCTAAGTTTTTGCTAAGTTGGTTGGTTGTAAGTTGTAAATCTCCCTAGATCTATGGTTGTTGATGTGTCTAAGGTATAGATTTGGTCATGTTGGTTGGATATGATGAAGGTATGGGATTAATGCATGCAAGTTAGGTTATAAAATGCAAAGATATGCATGTTGTGATTTTTTAACATAAAGGGTTGTGTTAGTTGGAGAAGGCCGAATCTATACTCCATCATGTGATCTATTATTGTGTTTTGTGTTGGATCTAAGAGTGAGAATGTATGTGGAGATATCCTAAGTTGTTAATGGAGAGAATGGATTAAATATACATGAATTTAAATGGAAAAAATGTGATATAAATGGATATTGGCCGAATGCCTTGTTCTTGCAACTCTTGAGTTTTAGAATACTCTTAGGTTGTAATGTGATGTTGGATCTGAACTTGTATGCATAAGAACATGATTTGGTTGTTGGAAAGTGCAATGGAAATGGATAATGCATGTAAGAGGAGTTTCGGATGTAGTTATACAATGTTAGGCCGAAATGCATGCTATGTGTAAAATATCTTGGGAATGATTAAAGTATGGATCTTGTAGGCTGATTTGCTAGGTAGATTGTGCACATAAGCCATGGGTTTGACTAAGCTTGAAGAGAAAAGAATGCATGTGATAAGAGAATGAAAATGCATGTTAATGTTATGCATGTTGGTGTTGGCCGAATAGGGTATTGCATGAAACCTTATGTTTGTGCCATGAATCATAGGATTTAGGTTGTGAATATGATAATGGAGGATGGGGTCACAATTGGAGATGAAGTCTTGTACAATAAATGTTTTAAATTGAAGCATGGCCGAATGATTTAGTGAAGAAACCCTAATGACCAATGGATTAGCAAATAAGTGATGCAATCGCATGTGATGCATGAGTGAAATTTAGGTCATGGCCAAATAGGTAAGAGAAAGGAAACCTAATGGTAAGTAAATGCTAAATGAAAATACACTGATATGTCGTGGATGTAAGGTTAGAATATGACCGAATGAATTAGAGGTTAAGAGCCTAAGTTCGATTGTAAAAGACTACATGTATGTGAGAGAGAACAAAGATAAGAAAGCTTAAAGGGCTCGGATTAAAATTGATCTTATGAGGAGAAAATGTACCCTAATCAAGGTTAATGTCTCTGATTGATAAAGGTTTAATACCAAAGCCAAGGGTTGTTAATGATTAAGGTTAGTAATTTATTCAGGTAAAGATTTAACCGAATACAGGAATAAAAGAGAGACTTAGGTTTAATCCTAAATCCGTCAGTTGTTGGTTAGAACCCTAATCGAGAATAGAAATATATTGTAATAGAGTTAATAATTAAATAACCTAAACTTTGTATATTAGTTAAAGAATAAATTAAATAAAATATTTAATGATTAAAAGAATTATATTGATATATATATATTATCAAAAAAAAGAAATATAATATAGTTGCCATTCGGAAACGTTCCGACGAATGGAAGGTACGGAGTCAAGTGATGAACGGGAAGTTCAAGATGGATTAAGAAATATCCGACAACTATATTATACCATTAAATTAAGTAATGAGTAGAATTATCGCTACTTGTCCTTAGTGGACTTTAAGATAGGACTGTCGGGTAATTCGTAGGACCGACACGTACCAATATGGTTTCATCTATACGCAGTACATTGAAAGATTGAACCTATTCCTTGTAGGCGAGGAGCCAAGTGAGCAAAGGAGAATTTGCGAGGAGTACTGTAAGTGAATCTTACCCCTTTTGGAAAACTGAAATGATACACTGCATGTTTTATTGTGCATGGCAAGATGTTTTTAATACATATGAAATGTATTGCATGAAGAATGTTTCAAGTACGCATGATGTTTCTAACATGTCATAGCATGATCATTTGCATGAACGCATGAGAGACGTTTTGATGCAAATGAAATTACGATGTTTTCAAGAGTGGCATGGCATGTTCATTTCATAGAAACATGAAAAGTTGTTTTATGCAAATGAAAGAGAATTTATGTTATGATTAAGCCCGGAGGCTTTGATTGAACACGTACTAAGTTAAGTGAGGTTCGACATTCATGCCGAGGGACGTTGTTTGTGAAGGATGGATGGATGGAACCTGAGACATCCATGCCGAGGGACGTTGTTCGTGAAGGATGGATGAATGGACGCCCATACCGAGGGACGTTGTTCGTGAAGGATGGGTTAGTCCGTGAGGTATGTGCAACCACACCGAGGAACGTTGCTCGAGAAGGTGTGGCGCCTCCAAGGGTCGTGTCTAGCCATCAGGCCTGGGGCAACTACGGGCTAGCTCGACCAGATGTAAGGTCTCCAAGGGATTTCGGGGACGGTTCCGAAGGGAACGCACAACCCTGACTTCAGGGGTCAAATGGAGCGAGCCCACGAGTAAGAGATACGAAATGGTTGTGAATAGGCCAACAGTGGCACAAGTATGAATAAGAAATTTTCAAGGGCCAAGGGCCAATTTTATAAGCAAGAATGAAAGAAAGATTTTCAAGGGCCTGGGGCCAATTTCGAGATTTGAAATGCATTTGAAAAGGCCAAGAGTGGCAAGAGATTTTAGTGCATGGCATGTGCATCACGGAGCATGCATATGCATCATGTTTTTATGCACCAACTCATGATTTACAGTTTTGCATTTCTTCTCTTATCGCTACAGTGTATTGAAGTAAGTATGCTTTTAAAGCTATGTTTTATTAAAGTTCATGTTTCAACTGTTGTTCCTTACTGAGTCTTTCGACTCATAGTTTGTAAATCGTATCATTCCAGATCCACAAGATAACTGGGGAGCAGAGAAGTATATCACGTAGAAATCCTGGAAGTTTGGGGATTGGAGCCGGAGTTGGTGAACTCCGAGGTAGCACTTGGGAGTGCTGGTTTTGATCAAGTGGCAGTATGTTGCCCTAGTACGTTTTGTATAAGTTGCGAACAAGATGCAATGTATAGACTTTTATGAATTATGATGTGTATACCGAGAGGTTATGATCATTGGGCTTGTATCTCAGCCAACATGTGGATCCTGAGTGAGCCATCCTATGTGTATATTTTTTTTAAAATAAAATAAAAAATTCCGCTGTAAGAGTTAGTGTAAGCGCTGGAGTGTTCCCGGGGAATGCTCGCGGCTGTCACGGTCCCTGCGGGATGGCGTTCGGGGCGTGACAGGTATTGCATTTCCTTAGGTAACTATTGATTGTATATTCTTGTTGAAAGTTGTAATATTACTATTATGTGATCTTATATGTTCAGATTTGATAAAATTGATTATAATGATTACGGTTGAATTTGAATGTGTTTTTAGGTACTCAAACCACAAGTCAAGTTGCTTAGGAACTTTGTTAGTTTTTTTTTCTTGGCTGCATATCTTTGTAAACTAAGTTTTGTTTTGGTGACAATAGATCTTAGATTAGATTTATGTTTAGCTTAAGGTTTTGTCATGAAAATTGCTAAAGAGGGAGAGGGAGATTGAGAATGTTTATGTAAGTCGGCATTATTTCCATGGGCAAAACAATATTTTTATAAATTACTTTTTCATTTTAGAATGTAAGAACCAAATTGGTTGATCTATAAAGGTTGTGGAGACTAAAAGAATTCGGAAGAGGCTTTAAGAAGGTTGGTTGTTGCATCAGGAAAGTCTTGGTTATCTTGGTATGGTTAGCCTTGGGTCAACCTGGCAGATTTTTACCATAATTTGTTTTAAAGATTTAGAAGCTCACCCAAACCTCCTATATACTTTGTTTTAGCTTCCTACCTTTACAAAAACAATATATTAACCTATTCTTAAGCATTTGCCGCTGTTGACGACTTATTGAATATACTTGCCTCCTAAAATCCTCTCTAGACATAATATCCTATGTTTTCTCTCTCTGTGCAAAATACGATCTATTCGTATATCTGAGTGGGAGAGATTTGTTTCTTCCTGCTGGTGGAAGGTTGTGAAAGTAGGAGATTGCTGGTGAAGTATTTTCCTTTCCTACTTGATTTCTACAAAGATTGAATCACCAAAATTAACGGTTCTTGATGGTTTCTCAAGAAAGATTTCTACTGAAGGTTTCTAAGAAATAAGTGTTGATGAGTTCGTTAGTGTCCTTTGAAGAACAAGACCGGAGTTGCTGGTTGCCGCATGTGTGTTGGGCACCAACCACAGAAGGATTATTGCGTGACATTTCGAAGAGCAGAGGATCTTGAAGTAAATGTTTTTTTTCTTAGTGGAGTGATTTGTGTGATCTACACCCGGTGTGTTTTTGTATCTATGAGGAAAAGAGATTTTCACATCGTAAACAAAATCTTGGTGTCATCTTTATTTTGCTGTTCTTGTGATTTTGTATGTGCTATTCTTTATCTTGATTGGTATCTTATAGATCTAGGATCTTAGTTAATCAATTGTGAAGATAAAGATTTCATTGTTAGCATTTAGGTTGCTGGAAATTGATTTCATTGTTAGCATTTAGGTTGCTGGAAATTTGGAGATATTATAAATGCTGTAAAATTGCTATAGCCTTGATATTAAAACTGTTGTAAAATTCCTATAGTCTTGGAATATAGTTGTTGTAAAATTGATGTAGGTTGAATTTTTTACTGATTTCCTTTTGTCGATTGAATGGAAATTGCATAGTTATTTTTCTATGAGAAGAAAAGGGTTAATTAATTTTTAAATATCTATTCAACCCTCTAGGTATAGTATTAGGTCTAAAGTTAAGTTTCCATATGTTCGACCAATGAAACACCAAATTGTTGCTACAACAATTTGAATGTGCTATCATGTTATGGATACTGCGATCTTAAAGATTAAAAATTAAAAAAACTAGTTTAGACTCTAACTTCACCTAGAGGGGGTGAATAGGTGAAATCTAAAAAATTAATGATTCAATACCAATTTTAAAACAAGTTCTAAAATTGATCAGTCTAGATATATCAATCCACCAACACAATCATCAAATCAATAAATCAACTTGTAAAGAAATCAAACAAACGCAAAAGGAGACAAGAGATTTGATGACAAAGTGGAAAACCTTTGAAAAACCATTCAAAGGAAAAATCACTCCGGGCTAGCAGCCACCCGAAATCCACTAAGAAGAAATCCTTACAACAGTGATTCAGACACGGGCGACCCCAGTTGCTTGTCTCTGAAAATTCTGATGTAATAATCTAAGTACCCCTGCTCAGACCCGCTCCAAGCGGCATTCACCTCCACCCTTAAGGTTCTTCATGAGGATCTCCATGAAAACTCTTGTTCTTCAGCACGTCTTCACCACCATGAAGGAAACAAAGTAATATGATAGGAGAATAGAGAAAAACTCAATAAACATGAAACATACAATCTTCTCAAGTTTTTCTCTCAAGAAAGTAGGCACAAAAACTCTTAATAGAATCTTCTATCAAGTTTGGACGGCCTCCCTCGAAACCTAGTAGGGTTTCTCTTTGTTTCAAATGGAAAGTCCAAAAATTCAGCAATTTTTAAAGGTCGAGTGCTCGTCAAACTCTATGTTTCTGTCTGAAATTATAATTGAGTGCCCGAGTGCTTGTCGAACGTGATTACTCTGTTTGAGATTTTTTCAAGGTCGATCGAGTGTGGGTCGGACGTTAGTCGACTTTGGACAGACCAACTCGAAACTCTTGAACAAATGTCGAGACCAAAATTACAACTCGATTACGACATATTTTGACACGGAATGACGCCAACACAAAAATACTCTAACAAACTCCCCCTTTGGAAATTCCGTAACAAAACCAACAATATAACTGAAAATGAAAACAGAGAAATTTGTCAATCACCAAGACAAAGATTTGTGAACCCACCTATGACCTAGACATATGTTCAAGAGTCGTAAATTGTATGCCTGATATCAAAATCTCAATAAACCAAGTGAGAAGTCTTAGAGAGAAAATTATCAAATCAGAAACAACATCAGCCGAACACATTTTCCATATATCAATAAGAGTGTCAATCAAGACAAAAGAAATAATATGGAAGTGAAAGTGCAACAAGTATCTGAGAAGGTTATACATGATATGAAATGAATCTCAAATTAGTCTATACAAAAATAATCTCCCCCTTAACAAAATAACCACAAACAAAACACATAAGTCAGAGTAGTCAAAACGTTAGACTAACTACTCCCCCTTTTTGTCACGAATGGACAAAAGGTTAGTCATCCAGTGGCGGAGTCGAAGCACTCGGAGCAGCGAACTTGCCCTCAGCAGAAGAAGAGGGACTGGAAAGCAACACCATGGAGGGAGAAGAGTTGCGGGAAAGCACCACGTTACCAGTCAGAAACACAAGAGCAGAAATCTCAGCAACCGGAAGTGATGAAGGCGAAGAAGGATCAACCGCGGGAGGAGGATCACCGACGGGTACCTCAGATGAAGGGGCAGACGCGCCAGTAGAAGCAGAAGACTCAGAAGGAGTGGAAATGTCCAACGGCAGAGCATCCGTACCAACGAGAAGGCCAATCAAACGATGAAGCCGAGAGATCGCCCGGGTATGACGCTCTGTCGCCCTAGCATGACGCGCAAGAGTAAGAGTGTGGCGCTTGAGCTGATGCTGATGGCGCAGGACAATCTTATTAAGGTTAGCAGATTGAGTGGCAAGGGAGTCAAGCTGGTCTAGCACAAGAGAAAAAGACATAGCAATGGAAGGATCAAAAGGAGTCGGCAGTGAGGAATGAGAAGGACCGGTGGAAGAAGACGGAACAGAAGAAGGGGGGACAAACGATGAAGGATCAACGGGAGGAACAAAGGAAGGAGCGGTAGATGTGGAAGCGGTCGCCTGACGATGTTTAAGATGAGCACAACTCAAAGAAATAGTAGTGGAACCAATAGCAGAAAGAGTTTGAGGAAAGGGACCATCAGAAGAGAAAGCAATGCTGTGGGCATGATATAAGCGCTGAATCAGATAGGTGTATTAAAGACCCAAGGTACTAGTAGTGGACTGAAATACCTCTATCATACGCGAGAAAATAACAGAACAAATATCAATAGTATCACCAATCGACAGTGGATATAAAAAACAAACTTGAGAAAGAGAAATAGATTAAAGGTGAGCGACAGGGAAGAGATTGGTCAGAGCAATACGACTGACCACATGAGTCTCCACAGAGAAATCAGAAGTAAAGAGAGTACCGCCAGCATACGGATAGGGATGCCCAAAGAGAAGAAGTGACATGGATTCAAAAGACAGAGGCTCTTGACGAGACTCAACATACAGGTAAACCGGGTCAGGAACCCTGGCAACACCAAATAAAGAAGAAATAACAGCGGGAAACCGAACAAGGAGCTCAGGAGGAACAAGATGGGAAAGATCATGTCGGAAAGGTTTCCAATGACGAGAAGTAAAATGAGAAGACACAGTAGCAACAGGAAGATCAGCGAGGTGTTCCTCACGTTCAACAATAACTTGCGGTTGTGAAAAGTGAAATGGAAAAGCTCAGAAGCACGAACATCCAAAAAACGCGAAGAATCAAAAGGATGAGGTTTGGCTCTACGAGGTACTTTGGTAGGTTTAGAGGAACGACTAGTGGGCTGTTTATGCTTCACCATTTGAAAACCACAAGCACAAGATAGGGTCAAATGCAAGTAACATCAAGAAAACCAAAAGTGTAATATACGGCCCTTGAACACATGGAAATTGCAGGCAAAATGAGAAAATGCCAATGCAAGATAACAAAGAAACAACTGAACCAGGGGAAAATGCATCAAGAACCACAAAGTGTAGCAACAGGCATAGCCAAACAATACGGAAAGACCACAAGCCGCATTGGGAGAATAAAATGCAAAGGAGAGCAAACCCAAAAAACACCACACGACAGAAGGCAAAACACAGAGAGAAGACACAAATAAAAAAAACAAAAACAACAACAAGTACGAGGGAGAAAATGCAGATGGGGGAAAACAAAGGTAAAGACAACAAGCCAAACAGCCAACCAACCATGAGATAATATGAGCACCCAGACAAAATAGGCAAGAAAATAGGATGGAGCATTTTAGCAAACAGGTGGCAGGCAAGAAACAAATCCAACAGGCAAGAGAAACCAAACAAATAAAATCAAGAGAACGAAGGATGATGCGATAAAAAGCGATATAGCATAAACCAAACAAATAAAAACAAGCACCAACTCAAAACCAAACGACAGACGAACCGGAAACCCCCAAAAACGAAAAAGCAAAGATAAAGAAAAAGGAGAAAGAAGATTACCTTGAAAAGGGAAGAGAACGTGGTTTGATGGAGAAGGAAAGCATACCCACAAATTAATGGAAATTTGTTACGAAAAAAGAAAGAAAGAGAGGAAAACGCAGGTGCGGCGGGAGCAAACGGAGAAGAGAAGAGGAGGAGAAAACACTAGAGAACGGGGGGAAATAAATGGAACACGTGTGTTTAAATCGTTGGGTCACACTCGAGCGCATGTTGAACGAGGGTCGAGCGTGATCAATCTGTGTGGAGAATTCACACGATCGCTCAAGCGCGCGTAGAACCATAGGGCTATCACTGCCACCTAAAATCTACTAAGAAGTGAAACCTTACAAATAGTGAATGAAACACTGCAAAACTCATTTGCTGACTTTGACACCCCAATGTAATAATCCGAATAACTCTACTCGAACCCACAGAGTGTGGAAACAACCGTAGACCTCTGAAACTCTTCTTATGGATGCTTCGCGAATGAACTATTTCTTCAATACCTGCACTTTAGCAACAAAGCTCCTTTAGAGCTCTAAAGGCTTCAATATGGATGGTTAGATTTGTAGTGATTGATTCAAATAAAACTCCTAAGACTTTTCTATCAGAATCTAGAGATATGTTTTTCTATCTTGATGGAGGTTCGTCGGATATTTAATTTTGTCTCCTTAAGGTTAGATGCCGAGCTATCAAACTATATAAAGGATAACTAGAGTTTGAGAGAAAATATGATTCTGAAAGGATAAGATTTTTTAAAATTGGCGAATCTCGCTCTAGCTAAGGTAGAGCTAAAGTCTCTATGATAGGTATGCTTGAGCAAATAGGCAAGCATCAGTCAAGCAAAGTCTCTTTGTGCGAACATCAATTTTTCTCTAGCCAAGATAGACTAAAGATCAAGACAAATTCCTTATAACCATCTAGCTCAAGTTAAAGGTAAGTCAAACTCTCGGTGACCAGTTGGCTTGAGCACCAGGTAACAACAACTCTTTGATCATAATATTCAGGTTAGAACTAGAATTATGACAAGATTACATTGGGCTTACTTCTTTCATGGAATTTTGTCAATACTTAACTCTAACACTAAATTTCTAAATGTTAAACATATTTGTTTAAAAAATATAATAAATATAAACAAGATAATATAAGAGCTCTCTCCTCTCTTTCGTTCTCTTCAAACTCTATCTTTATTTGCACTTCTTATTCCTCTAGCTACTAGCATCTTCATACCATACTCAATAAACTAGTTGAAGAAATATAATCTGATACGGGGGTTAACTGGGGGAAGACCAAGATGCCTCGTGAGCGCTCGACCGGGTTGGACTAATCAGGAGAAATTAGAACTCTTGGGATAAGATGATTGCCCAAGAATAATAGAACACTCGGGAAAGTAATGGCACTGGTCAGGATATTTTTAGGAAGGTCGAGAAAGTGTTGGGATCACTCAGGATGTTTGAGGGAAGGTCAGGAAATATACTCTAACTTAAACACTCAGATAGATAAGCTCACCACTCAAGTAGAAATACAATGGGATACATAAATCACCACCCATTGTAATCCTACATGGGATACAGAGTACGAACTTGCCACCTATCGGATTCCATCGAAGGATAAGATTTGAAGAGAAGAAACCTTCTTCAAAAGAAGCCTAAGGCTCAAGTTGTATAAACACTCAATAATCTGTATTTTTCCATTGCTAGACTGAGGTATATATAGTGGAGGTTGGAACAACCTTCAAAGCACAAGTAATTAATAATTACTTCTTAAAAAATAGTCATTGAGACATAGGAAAACAAAAAAAAAAGACACTTACAGAAATGAAAATTATATATTAAAAACCCAAAGAGCTAGCTAAAATCCAAAATTCGTTAGACCTCGTAACTAGCTGCCAGCTTGTCTTTTCAATTCTTCATTCTCCTTAGGACACATCTTGTTGGCAGCCTTGTTTAGAATGATGGAACCTGGTACAAGATCAATGCAATGTTGAATGTATCTTATAGGAGGAAAACCATATGAAATTTCTTCAAGGATAACATATAGAGAGTAAATACCACAAACTTCATTAGAATACACCAACTCCTCTTATCAACATCACATATAGAGAGTAAATTACTTTTTTCTCATTTATAAGGTTTGGTAGATCTTTGACAAAATCATCCTTACTCCATCTTTGACAAAATCGTAAGTATTCTTGAAACTATCATGAATAGCTTTTCTATCATAATGTCGTGGCACACATCTATAGGTATAACATTACATAATACTTCAGCTTTGTAATTCTTGCCAACTGAAAATTGAACAATAGTACTTTTATTTACCTTCACCTCATTTCCATTGCAAAACCATGTAAGCTTGTACCGTTGAGGATGATGTTTCTTCATCAGTTCTTTAGCGACCACATTCTCACAACTTCCACCATCAATGATAATATCATAAACTTTTTCATGGGAAGTGCATCTTGTTTGCAAGATGTTTTTCAAGAGCCAGTCATCATAATCTTCATGGACTGAACTCAAACTTATTCAAACGACAAGTGATTCTCCAATATTGGCATAAGTGACATCTTCATCTTCCTTTCTTCTACATCTTTCTTTATTGGTTCTTCATCACTTTCATTCATCCATTCTTCTTCTTTGCCTGTGGTTTGGATAATCAAAATTAATATGACTAAATCCTTAGCATTTGAAACACTTGCGAGAATTCGAACTTTTACGACTTGAACTCGATGCTCCTTCATTCTTCGGGAGTTGAGGAGATATTTTTTCTACTGAAAATTTTGGTCCTGAAGCTTTAGGGACTAACGAGCTCCCCTCGGTTGGAATGACCATCCTTTACTCCAAATTGTGGCCTACTTCCATGAGCCTCCTTTTGTTGTTTTTCCACCTTGAGTGCTAGCTTCACTACATCATTGTACAATATAGTTGTAATTAGAAAATATTGTCAATCTCCAATAGTAGCCCACCAAGATAGTGAGCGATAGTTTGCTCATTCGATTTCGCCATATCTCACTTCATCATGAGACGATCAAACTTTGTTGTATATTCTTCCACCGAAATATCTTTTTGCTTGAAGTTGTGGAACTTAAGGAGAATATCTTGTCAGTAATTATCTATCAAAAATTTTGGCTTAAGTATTTTTCTCATCTTTTCTCGTGTAACTATACAGCTTTATCCTTCTCGAGTACGTTTCTTCTTTAAATTTTTCTACCATAGAGAAGCATCCTTTTTTAACTTTAATATGACAAGCTTCACCTTTTGTTTTTCCAGCACCTTCTTATAATCAAACATTTGCTCCACTGAATATAACCAATCAAGAAATTCATCCGGCTGCATTCTTTCTTCGAACTCACTGATATCAACTTTAGCATCAAGTTGATCTCGTTGGACTTCATGGTTTCTTCAAACACGGGCACAAGGAACATGTTCTTCCGAATATGGTTCACTTTGTTCACGATAGAAAGAATTCTCATTTTCATGATGTGAAAATTCACCCTCCAAATCATGATGAGAATCATTTTGATCAAAATGCTCATAATGTTCAAGACATTGCTGAAATTGTTGTAATTATCTCCTTAGAAATGCTATTCCAATCTCATAGAGATCTCTTTTGTTGGCATTTGTGCACAATCGAGATTTTGATGATTTCAATAAATTGATTATGTTTATAAATGGACATCTTCAAAGACAAAGCCATGTTTCATCAAAGAGCCAAAGACTTGAAGAAAGAAGATCAAGAATATGCAAGGAGCTCAAAAGTGAAGATTCAAGACCTTAGGGTATAACCTTGTAACTCTTTGTTTCACTTTTGACAAGGATTTGAATCACGCACTTGCATATCTTTCAAAACGTGCATAAATTGTTTTACCCTTTACTTGAAAGATTAAAATGTTTTTAAAGGTTTCAAAATACCCCAATCAAACCTGTCATATATTTATGGGAAGTAATCTTTAAAATTAGGTATTTGAAAGAGGTCAAAAAAACTTTTTAAAAGAACTGTACTATGTGCTTAAGTTGAAGAGGTCGACCAGCTGATGAAGCGGTCGACCGATCTTCGACCGCTTGGTATAGTGGTCGACCAGTTGGTTTTAAAATAGAGTCGTTAAGCTTCTGGCAATATGATCGTTGGGTAACGGTAACTTGAAGCAGTCGACTGGTTCATGTATCGGTCGACCGGTTGTTTTAACGGATGACTCTCAATGACTATAAACGGACATATCTAGAACGTCTGAAATCAATACATAACAACCACATATCATTTAGATCACTTGAGAAATATTTTAAACCTTCATATTCTATATTTCTCATATCATTCACACAAAACACACTTTCCTATCCTTGTCTTTGTGTGAATCAAGAGATAGAGCTTTCCATTTTAATATCTACTCTATCAAGAGAGTTTTTTTTCTTCAATTTACCTTATCATGAGAGGTGTTTCCTTTAGTGAGGTTGTTCACTAAAGAAGAAGCTTAGAGAGGGTATATCTCAAGCTTGGTGAGGTTGTGAGTGGTGAGCCAGAAAAATCACTTGGGTGAGTTTGAGTGTTTAGCCCGAGAAAATACTTGTAAGGTTCTCTAGCACCCGGAAGCTAGAGTGTAAGCTATTGAAAAAATATTGGAAAACCTCAAGGCTCGGTGAAGGAGCTTGAGGGGTGGATGTAGGCGGGTTTGCCGAACCACCTAAAAATCAAGTGTTTGCTTCTCTTTACTTTTAGCATGTATTTACACTTATTCCATATTACATACTTTTGTTAAATTAGTAGTTGCTTTGCAAACACGTCTTTGGGGGTTAAAAACGAAAAGTTTTAGAAAATCAATTCACCCCCCTCTTGGGTTGCCTTAATCCTAGAACTCACATCTTTCACAAGCTGGAGGAGAGTCAACATTTGGCCCAAGACGATGATGACCGCCATAACCACTAAAATCTCTGATACCACTTGATACCTGGGTTAACCAAGGGAAGAGAAGGACGCCTTGCGAGCGCTCGACCGAGTTGAACTGGCCAGGAGAAATGAGAACTCTACGGTTATCTGCCCTGGAATAATAGAATTCTCGGGAGAAATGGAAACCCTGGCACAGAATGGAGTACTCGGAAAAGAAATGGGATTGGTTGGGATATTTGTGGGAAGTTCGGGAAAGTGTTAGGATCACTCGAGATGTTTGAGGGAAGGTCGGGAAACACATTCTAACTCACATACTTGGATAAATAAGCTCACCACCCAAGTAGAAACACAATGAGATATAAAAATCACCACTCAATGTAATCAAACATGGGATATAGAGCAAGAACTCACCACCTATCGGAATTCATTAAAGGGTAACAGTTGAAGAGGCACTACAAGAAAAACAGGCTATAGCGACAAAATTCTTAATGACGAGTTAGATTTCGTTGTAAATAGTAGACTTTTACCTATGATAATCACATACTCGTCGCTACTAGAATTAGAGCAATGACTAACAAAGTTGTTTCCCCGATAGTCTTGAAAGGAGAAATAGTGACGAAATAAATTTTATTAGCGATGATGTTGGTGGTCGCTAAAGAATACTTTTATCGACGATATCACAAATTCGTTGCTACTAGAATTTTAGCAACGTCCACAAACAACATTATTGCTCTCATTGTTCATGAAAGGAAAAATAGTGGCGAAATAAATTTTATTAGCGACGAGGTTGGTGGTCGCTAAATAATACTTTTACCGACGATAATGCTTTTAACGACGGAAATTCTGAATTTGTTGCTAATAGACTTTTCGTAAACAATGAATTTTGGAGGCTTAAAAGAATACAAGACTACATTTCAGGCAAGATGCCCAAATATCGGTCTTTTGTTTTCTTTGCCAAACCTTTGCACCTTTATTCCTTTCTCTCTTTCACAGCCTGCAACCAAGTGTTGTTTTCTTTGTGGAGTGCAACTGCATTTCAAGCCAGGGGAGTGATGGTACGTAAGAAATAATGAAGTTTCGTGGAGACTATAATTTGCACCAAGAGAATTTCTTTTGGGGGGTTTAGTCATAAGCAATTACGAAATGACGGTTTTTCTTCTAAACGAAGAGAAATCTGGAACGAATTTCTAATTGTTTCATCCTCTCTGCTCTCTAAATTCAGTATTGTTTTGCAAGATACTTAGGCGTAAGAAACCTGATTGAGATAAGAGTTGAAGGAAAGAAATCCATCTTCAAAAGAAGCATAAGGCTCAAGTTGTATAAACTTTCAATATGTATTTTTTTATTGCTAGATAAGGGTATATATAGTTTAGCTTGGAACAACCCCCAAGCATAGGTAATTAAGAATTAAATCTTCCAAAACATTAATTGAGATTTAAGAAACATAAAAGTCTCTTAGGAAAATGAAAAGACATCAAAACTCCAAAGAGCTAGCTAAAAATAGAAAAATCGACCAAAATTCGCTAGACCTCGTAACTATTTGCCAGCCTGACTACCTTGGAGTAATTTTATCGTAACTTCTCCTAAGAAACTCCAAATCATACGTTGTTTGGTGCATTGAAAACTAGACTCATAGAGGTTTCCAGCAACTCATACTTTGAACACAAAATATACTTAAATCAATCCTTGCATTAATTTCCATTAGTTTCGATGCTGACGATACATGTGTCATAATCATTATTTGTAATTTACGATCTTTAAATAATATAAACATGCACAACGTATTCTTAAGCCAACAAAAATTATTGAGAATATATTTTATTTCCAGAAAATGTTTATATTTTAAATATAATAAATAATGTAACATAAAGGGGAAACTACATTTTGCACCCACTAAGTGCCACATATTATACCATTTGTACCCTAAATTATCAATTTTTACATGTTGCAGTTTAATTTATCGATTGCCTTTAACTTGACACTCCATGCATATTAAGATCTCACAATTCAAATAAATAAAACATATGACATATTGTCACAATCTTAAAAGTTAAGTTATATCATGAGGCGCAAAGTGTAAATCTTGTGGTAGTTTAAGGTGCAACAAATATGATAATTTGGAGTACAAATTATAATATATGTGGTAGTTAGAAGGTGCAACATGTAATTTCTTATAATATAAAAATTAAAAAAAATAAATAAATTATTATAATATTTATTTCCTCCCACCCCAAGTTAAATTCCGAACTCCTCCACGTGGCTTAGGAACATCTGGTAGTGTCACGTGGGCGGCTGACTTAAATTTCTACTTAGGTGAACCTTCTGCCATTAGTGGGCTAGACGTAGAGTTGAGAGCAGTTATTTTTCAAAGAGCCCAAAACTCAAGGACGGCTGATCACGCCCTTTCACCCTGAACAAAAAATCTTCCGCTACGTCTCCCGGCCTTGGATCAAAAGAACTCGCGTTCTTAGACATTGTTAGTTATGGTATAGATATCTTAAAGATAATCTGTATACTGAAGTATTTAATAATTAATTGTACTTCGCGTGGATCACAATTCATAACGTACGTACTGGTGGTGTGCTTCAAAGGTTTCAATGCAAAGCAATCGACTGGCCGGCCGCCGATCTCGTCCTTCTAGTAATTCCATGAATCAAACAAGGGTAGCTCATATTTAGGAGCTTTGAAAAGTTGTTTTCGGCTTTTTTTATTCCCTTTAGGTCAAAAAGCATGAAAGTGTAAGTTTGCCCCCCAGATTTGGTTGGAGGAGGAGACCAAAGGATGAGTTCGGTTATGGTGTTAAGCCGTCCGGTGTTAAGCTGAGTGAAGCAGCGGTCATGATCACACCGGTGTCCATCCGACGGCCATCCATCTGCCAGCAAATTAATGAGCAGCTGTCCTCCAAACCCGGTCCGGTGTGAAGCGGTTTTTGCCCAACCGGTGTTAAGCAAACCGGTTTCAGTCATTTTCGGTTTATAACTAGGGATTCGAATTCGAAATCCCCACTTCAGCTCCCGAACTCCTCCTCCACTTCGAAATCCTCCTCCATTTCGAAATCCGAACTCCAGCTCCCGATTTGGAAGCTCCAGCCACCGGCGATGCAACTATACTCAAACAAACCAAATTCAAGGTATTTCTCGAAATGCACCAGTTCGGTTTTACTGTAAGCAGCTTTTGCAATCAATCTTCCTCTGACATTCTCATTCTCGTGTACATTTCCAGAAAACCATGTCGTTTCCTATTCTTTTATGTTCTTTCGCTACAAAAATACGCCTTTTGTAAATTTCTGGAGTCAGATGTTTCCGTTAGGAATGAACTAGAACAAAAACAAGAAAGCTTCAAATTGGTTTTCTTTCGTTTGTATCGAAGCTTTCTTCGCCACGAAACTGAGAACTTTTTTCCACTAATTGGTTCTGTACTTTGTTGCAGTCGGGGTATTCGTCTCCTACCCAATCTACAATCACTGAGGATCTGTCACTTACTGTTTCAGAGGTATGAATCTCTGCTGATTTGGCCTCGTTCGGGTTTTGTTTTTGTATGAGTTTCTAACCGTATTATTGGGCCAATTTTCTTTATTCGGCTCTCTATCCAATGTGGGTGCAATGGTTGGAAGAAAAGGGGTAGGATGGTTCATTCATCGCTTCTCTTATTGTTTATTACACATAGCTTTAATTAATTGACCCTTTTGGTTTCTGATGCCCGACTATTGTTCACTGTCGATAAATTGCAGTCTTTAATGATCGCCGCCATTCCTAATATTATCGGATGGCTTGCCATATCGTTTGCTAAAGTAAGTTATAATGATTATCAAAATTATATAACTCTCTACGCGTATGGAAAGTGTTGGCCAAAGCAATTGTTATCTTACGGAAAAGGTTCACTGTTGTGTGTAGGATGTTTCATTTCTCTACATGGGAAGGCTGCTGGAAGGGTTTGGTGTAGGAATAATATCTTACACGGTAATGGTTATCTTCACCTTCGTTCTTCTAGAAAGGTATTGTGTTCCAGAGGTGATTCATGGGAGTGTTAACTTTGCTGATTATCTGTAGGTCCCTGTATATATAGCTGAGATAGCACCTCAAAACTTGAGAGGGGCTCTGGGTTCAGTGAACCAGGTTAGCTGTGTTTGCTGCTTTATTCTTACATGAGGTGGTGTTAGTCATACATATGAGACTTCAATCACTGGCCAATTCAGTTTTTCTTTCTTAATATCCTTTGTCTTTTGTGTCTATGTAGCTATCAGTCACCATTGGAATAATGCTGGCTTATCTGCTGGGACTTTTTGTTGAATGGAGAATACTAGCAGTTTTGGGTAATAATGTTAACGATTCACTCTGGTGGTCATGAAATCCTCTTATTCTCTATAATCTTTTCCTGATATGGATATAATGCGTCTTTGTTGCATGCATTAACTTTGTTTCCAATGAAGATTTTGCTATATCTCATGTCTACCTAATCATACCTAATAGTTATGATTCCTTGGGTAGTATTGCAAAGATTGATGTGCAAAATTTGAAGCTTTACTATTCTGTTGTGTGCTTCTATGCTTTTCGATGACTGATTTATCCTTCCTCTTTACTGCAGGTACTTAAAGCGCCCGCACGCTGGAAACTGATTGCTATTTGACCCTTGCAGTAGTTAGTTTGTTAGGCTGTTTTGTTTTGGTTTGTTTGTTTGGAACTTGAAACTGTTGCAGACTTAGTGTATGACCTTTAGGGAGCTTTGCCATTTCCTTTGTGTATCTTCACTTCAAGGGTCTTGCGACTACACCAACATTTGGTTTATCGTTGTTTCCTTGGAAGACCCAAGAGTAGCTAGAAGATGTTTTTTTGTTATGTGTGATATGAGGTTCTATTATTCTATAGTTGATTTTGGTTTTCCAGAATGCGGATCTTCATAATATTTAGTTGACTTCGCAGGCCTTGTAACTGATATATGTATGAATTTGGGTGTTTGAATTCTAGAAAGCTGAGTTACTGCACTGATTTTACAGCATTTGATATATCAATTTGCATTATTCTACCTATGTTCAAGAACCTAAAATGTAAAAATCCTTGCATTATTATACAAATGAATTGCTAGAGTCCACACCGAACAAAAAGCAACCAGGTCAATTGTAAACAAAAAGCAACCAGGCTGGAAGGGCTTCTTAAGACCTTGTGCTGTTGGTCGGCATCTCATATTTGTTACAAACTTAATTCTCTGACAACTTAAAGCCACCCAATTTTTTTTACTTTGTAGAGAACTCAAGTATCAACATTAACCTCCGACAGTTGTGCCTGAAACATCATAGAAAATAAGTTGTCAGTTCTTACTGGCTGTGGTAGAGGGGGAGGGGAAAAAACATATGCACGGATTAAGTCCACACAGATCAGTCACAAAAGATAACATATAAGGAAAACTAAAATGATGCATTTGCTAGCACTGATCAGCATCAAGCATGATGTTTCAGAAAGCGTCCTATTGCTAAACCACATCATGCACCAACTAGATGACGAGGAAATCTTCAAAGCAATTTTCTGGACACATACATGGACTTTGATATGTGAACCACACCGTGGACTCTTCATGTTTTTTTTTTGTATCACCGTGATCTCTTCATGTTAAAGGGTGAACCATCAAGGAGGCAAAGAAAAATGACTCTCATAAACATGCTACGAAATTTCCATGTTATTGACAAGAACCACCAAGGGGGCAGGAATATGAATATTTAGCAGAAACAAACAAGCGGAGAATTAGATACTTGCCTAAAAATTAGGACAAATATTGCCTGAACAGAGCGACCATTGAGTATTTTAAGTAGAACTGGTACAAGATGGCTATACTGCCATTTTCATTTCTATCTTCTGGTGAGGATCATAACCCACGAGTTTGAAATCACTTGCCACAAAAGAATCTATGTTCTTCTTCTCAGGATTGATCTTCAAAATCTGCATCAGAAGTGACTAGTGAGGGGAGATGATGTAATAACACTGCAAACAATAGGAAAATTTGGAAAAAGAGACCCAAACTGCACCTTTCCCCCACCAGTAATATGTTTCAAGATGAGATAAGAAAAAGCGTCAACAAAGTCTTGCTTTAACATTACACTTATTGGAAAAGGCTTTGGGAGTTTTTGAAGCTGCTCCTGCAGAGGTCGGACATGAGTACGGTAAACATGAGCATCCCCAATAACATGGATGAAATCACCTGGAACGAGATCTGTAAAGTGTATGTAGTAATTAGGACAAGATTCTACGACAAACCCCGGTAATAAGGTAAACAAAAATTAATCACCTTTAGCATCAACTTAGCAACTTCAAATGCCAAAATTTTAATCACCCTCTTGTCCGTGTCTGACACACTCTTCCTGGACATCCGCCTCAAACTGCCCAACCATGACTCATTCCCACTCTCACCCCCCATGACAATGAAAACCGTACCAAAATTAAACGCAAAACCAAATTAGAATGTCATCACGGCAACAACTAGACCAAAATAAATTGCACTTCCTGGTCATGAATGTGTGAGATATGGCAGGCAATACACAAACGAGTATATAATGGGAGCTTGCAACTGGTTGGCAATTTAACTGACGAAGACAGTTTATCAAACATATGGCAGGCAATACACAAACCAACGAAGAAACCACAAATCAAAAACAGGAAAAGTGACAGAGGCATGTAAACAAACACCTGTTATGCATGACACAAATACGACACGACAACACAGACAATTGCAACAGAAGACTGCCAAATACAAGAAAAAATAAAGAAGATGCCAACAAGATGAATAGAGCAGAAACAATAGATAAGCCAAACAACAGATAACAATGAGCCCAAACACCCAAACACGAAAGACGGAGAGAAAAATTAAGAAAAAAAATGGACAGATTCGATAGAGAACGAGAATTGATAGAGAAAGGAAGCAAACCCATGAAACAATGGACAGATTCGATGAAGAAAAGGAATAGAGTGAAAACGGAGAAGAATCACTCACAAATTCCTATCAAATGTAGATAAATGGAGAAGACGAGCAAATCCCTGACCGATTCGAATTTACAACCGGGTTCCTCAATAAAGACCGGCTTCCATGCTAGCAATAAAGACCGGGTTTGAAGCGTTTTCCTCATTTATTCGGTGGCAAGCTGGGGACCGTCAGATTTGCTACGGGAAGATCCTGACCAGTGCTCCACACGGCTTCACACCCTCCCGCTTAACACAATAACCGATCTCCCAAAGGATATCCTCCCTAATTTGAAAGAGCTTTTCGGATCAGAGAAGCAAAAAGAAAACGGAATAGCATTTGGAAATCCCCAACTTTCCCACCAGTTGGAGATCTAGAAAGAATCACTCTATATATATCGAGAAGATTTTACAATTTTTAAACTCCAATTTATTTATCACTTGAAGCAACGACTTTAAATACAATGGCAGAGCCGACTCTCTCAAGCATACTTCCAAAAAGAGAGTCCAAAGCTGTTGGGGAATAAATAATAAAGTGAATCTTCAAAAACAGAAGGCATTGATTAACAGCTATACTACAGACTATCCTTACGTGTGCTGACTTCCATACTATTTAAGCCACACACTCTGCTGTTGTACAAGTTCAAATTAGACAGAAGGGAAAAGATAAGAAGCGAGGTGGTCCTAATGGCTTTGTCTCCACTCTCTCTGAACATTTTTCTCTATCTTTTGCTCTCTTTCAGCTTAGCAATCGAGATTTCCGCTAGGTCTGAGCCTACTTCTGAAACTTTAGCGCAACAAGAAGCAGACCGTGTGAAGGAACTTCCTGGCCAGCCTCCAGTGGATTTCAAGCAATATGCGGGATATGTTACAGTCAATGAAACTCGAGGAAGAGCACTGTTCTACTGGTTCTTCGAAGCAACAGATAAACCACAACAAAAACCGGTTCTATTGTGGTTGAATGGAGGTATATATAATAATTATTACGTTCGTTCATAGAACTCTTATATATCCTTAAATAAAAATACTGACACGGATGGAATCATTGTATCACCGTAGATATTTTTGCATTCACTTTTTACTCAAACAAGGAAAATCTAGTCGTTATAACAATTTCTTTTTCTTTTTTGTTCGTGCATGGAAGCCTAATGATTTTTAGATTTTAATTAAAAATGAACAAACTAATTCTACTGTCGTTCTATGTAGTACCTCTTATCCTATATACCCTTATAATTAAAAAGAACAAAACAGAGAATGATGTGTTTAAGTCTTCAATATTCTATAGCAAGCCGTGCTCTTTCCCCCTCCCCTAATTCCTCTGTAGTATATATATATGATCATATGTATCTGATTGACCAAAAGGTCATTTACTACGACTACGGGCAACGCATAGTGGAGGACTATACGTTTTGATAGGGTTCACGATAGTTTACTACAATATGCCAAAAACAATTCTATATATATCCTAATATATAAGATGAAGTTTGCTAAAGGGGTTTTGTTATATATGTGCTTCTTTTCCCAGATTATAAGCTGCAGGTGAAGTTCCCTCCCTTTCACTGCCAATTGTCCCTGGTTATTGTCTAATTATTAATTAGTATTAATCATTTAACACTTTTCTTCGTCTTCATCTGGTTACGGATTCTCTTCTTCCTCATCTACTTTTTAAAATAATTTAGTCACAAAAATGTCATGTCTCATCCCAGCAATGCATGCAGTTTTATTTTCCTTCTTTCGCAGCTAGCATGTGTGCATGTACAATTATTATTCCGATAGTATAATGCATACTGTGTTGAATATTTATGAATACGAGCTACCCATGATCTACTGACAGCGAATTCAATCAACTAGTGGAACAACCATTATCTTGAATTCTTTATATTCCAAACTCCAATCTATTATAACTAGAAAAAAACAAAAACGGGCTTTCTCATCTAAAGTAGCACTGTAAATAATTAGCTTATATATCTTAGAAATTAACCTTTTTTCACTTAAATTCCATAGATTTTGAAGTCAATTGAAATATTAGAAATCTTGAAAAGAAATTCCATGCACACGGGAAAATTAGATGAAGATGGAGGGTGTCAGAAGTACAAAATGAATTAACTATTGGGCTTTCTATGGGAGGGCCTTTGGTGTCTGTGAAAGAGCTATATCATGCTGGCTAATCGTGTCGGTGAACTAAAATTGCATGTGTAGACGGAGTGGTTGATCGGTAATTTTTCTATTTCAAAAGACTTGGTTTTATTTGTATGAAGAGGCATGCAGTAGTACAATAGTTATGTTTGGTACAAAAACAATGAATAAGTCTCAATCCAACAATTGTTATGCATGTTTGGTTATGCGTGATTTGTCTTTTGTCTTTTTGTCTTTCGTTTATTCCCTTCACGAGGGTCATGCTCATTTGATTCCTTTCCATGTGGGGGGAATGCATACCAATCGAGTTGGTAGTGGAACACTGGACCATTTTCTCTTTCTCTCTCTCTAAGATCGAATAATTCTTTTACAACCCACCACTACGTTCCAACCACCTCGTGTCTCGTTCTTGAAAGCGAGGAAGAACACTATATACCCAATTTGCATGGCCATTAGTAATTAGTTGCTTCCCAACAAGGAACTACAAAACAATCATAGATTGAAACCTCATTGTCGTGGAAACTGTTTGTCTCAATTAAGGTCAAGATTCTTAGCAAAAAAATAATTAAGGTCAAGATGCTATATATTTTTACCCAAAACAATTTGAACTTTTCAGCAAAATTCATTGCCATTACCCGATGGCAACTGCAAGAGTCATGACGTCTCTGTGCTGCTGTGCATGTATATATATAACGCATTTTTTGTCTGTGTGTATATATCATTATAGTTGCTTGTAGCAGTTGTGAATTAACGCAAATTGTGAAAAAAAAAATAGATGACAATTATCTAAACAAAAACAAATACTAGATGTACAATGGAAACTCTGAAACTTGTCTAGGAATGGCAGGTTTGTAAACTGTGTATAAATAGTTTCTCACCGACCCATAAAATTTCAGGTCCCGGCTGTTCATCCATTGGCTATGGACAAGCGGAGGAGCTAGGACCTTTCTTCCCTCAAAATGGGAGTGAACCACGACTGAAGTTCAACCCTTACTCGTGGAATAAAGGTTCGATCAGCAGCTTTACCTGTCACTTACTAGTTGGTGCTCCATCATCACCATGTCTGATCAATTTTTGGAGTAATAATTGAGAAACTATATATCCTAAGACGACGCTGAACACATTGGTTTTCTTTCATTAAATTTTCCTTTTCAGTTGCCAATTTATTGTTCGTCGAATCGCCGGTGGGAGTCGGGTTTTCCTATACTAACACTAGTTCTGATTTAACGGAACTTGGCGACACAATTACGGGTAATTTCACTGCTGGCCATTATATATGCTATGCCTTGTTACATCATCAACAAAGTACATTCCTGTACCTTTAATGTATGTTTAATTTCTTCTTTCTTTCGACTTTTACTTTGTGTGATTAGCTAAGGACTCGTACATGTTCCTAAGCAACTGGTTTCAAAGATTCCCACAGTTCAAGTCCCATGAGTTCTTCATTGCGGGAGAAAGCTATGCAGGTAAATTGATACTGTACACGTATATGTTGGCTTTGTTAAATTGATTTCCGTTTATCTACATGTTTCAGGACATTACGTTCCACAACTTTCTGAACTCATTTTTGAGGCAAATAAGAAAGCATCCAAGGAATATTATATAAACTTCAAAGGATTCATGGTAAGTATACTTCTAACTAAGAGAAAAAAAAAATCAAAAAAATATATTTTATGTGTAGACCAACTATATACATATTTAGACGTAGCATGCAAGTACACCAGCTAATCATGTGGAAATGCAGATTGGGAACGCGGCAATAGATGACGAAGCAGATCAGACGGGAATGATCGACTATGCATGGGATCATGCAGTAATATCCGATCGCTTGTACCAGGATATTATGAGTAAATGCAACTTCAGCGAGCAAACCGGTTCCGATGACTGCATCCGAGATATCAAGGAGTACTTCCAAGTGTACGACATTATTGACATGTATAGCTTGTACACTCCGACCTGCATTGAGAATAGTACTGACATCAACATCACAAGAACAAGGACAAGGAGGGGCCCTTCGATCCAAGGCATCGCTCCCCATTTCTTTTCAAAATTTGTAAGTTCCCATTTAACCCTTTGTGCAGCCACTGTAACTTTTCTTTCTGAGAAGCAGCCGTCAAATTACAGCGCGCGGCTAATGAAATGTGTAAATCTATTAAATATTTGAGACTCTGTCTAAATTGGTTTTCGACTTACAGGATGGATGGCACAGGAGACCGTCTGGTTACGACCCATGTTCATCAGACTACACAAACCAGTATTTGAACAGGGCAGATGTTCAAGAAGCATTGCATGCCAATGTCACCAAAGTCTTCTACCCATGGACTCATTGCAGGTATAATTCCACCCACATATATAGAATACACTTTGCATATACAATAATTAAATGGCCAAAAAGAGAAAAAAAAAAAAACAATTGATCAGTCAACCTTATAAACCATGCGATGTGGAATTAATTAATTTTTATTTATCTACAGCCGGAGCATCAGAAATTGGCAGGATTCACCATCATCCATGCTTCCAACAATAAAGAAACTAGTTGCTGGGGGTCTTCGCATTTGGGTTTATAGGTAAACAGTTGTATTTCACAATGCCAGAGTTCTTTAATTAGCTTGCGACCACATCATAGTTAGTCTGGAATGCATGTCTGTTCCTTTTCTGTAGTGGAGATACCGATGGTAGAGTACCAGTAACCTCAACTAGATATGCTTTGAGAAAGCTTGGATTACCTATTGTTGAAGATTGGACTCCCTGGTACAGCAATCGCCAGGTAATATCTTCTGATCTTTGTCCATTATTTTCCTCCATTCTTGTAAAGCTTTGAAGAAAACAATTTCCTTTGGGTAAATTTTCTCTTGCATGGAGACTAGAAAGCTTTATAAGCTCCATTTTTATGTTGAAATTAATGAATAGGTTGGTGGCTGGACAATTGGGTACAAGGGGCTCATGTTTGCAACCATCAGAGGTGCGGGTCACGAAGTTCCTCTTTTTGCACCCAAACAGTCTCTCCAACTGATTACACACTTCTTGGCCAATAAGAAATTGCCATCTGCACCATTTTAATATTGCTAGTTCACCTAGCTACTTCAATATCTTCGTTTTCTGGGGGAACATGCACATCGATATCATTTGCTTTCGTGTAACTTTGCAACTATATGCATACCCAACTTGAAACTATTTAACCTGTTTTTCGTCGTCTGCTGATGGGGTAGCTTTTTATAAGCCGATTATGCCCCATTTTAAGACTGTAAACCTTCAAATTTGGTTCCTGAGTTTTCGTTTGGTGATGACATGCAATTCTAAGTTTTACTCTTAGCATCCAATTTGCGACTGTCAGATTCAACAAAAAAGTTCTACGGAGTGTCAAGTCTCACCTAAAAGAGGGAGAGTGCATGTCTATTTTTGACCTACCTATCCAAAGTTCTACCGAGTGTAAGTCGCACCCCCAAACGACCCATAATTTTCCATTTACAAACAATAAAAAATAGGGCATGTGTACAATCTTAACTTTGGGTTGCAAAGCATAAACATATATATAGGCATAATTTAGAATGCAATAATAGGTCAAGTTTTACAGTTTGAAATACAAATTGTATAACCTTCCGTAGTTAGAAGGTGAAAAACATATTTTCTCCAATTATAATTTTTACCCTACACAATTTTTGTGGCAATATATTTTGTGTTGTTAAAATCATCACTTCGAAGGTCAAAAAAATTACTTTTCATTTAAAAAGTTTTAAAATCTTAAAGAATGATGCAACGTATCTAAAATCATTGGTTGATGGATAAAATGTTACAAAATAATAGTGTGGGGTTAAAAATATCATGTTTTTTCATAAGGGGTAAAGTCATAGTTAAAAATATCGAGTTTTTTCATAAGGGGTAAAGTCATAGTTAGCCCCCTAACTATAACAAACTTTAAAACACATGCAGGACTTCACTTTGACCACGATTTTCATTTATAACTCATCTGTAACTCAAGGATACACTACAAATGTCCATCTTTGTAAAAAAACGTGATGAAGGCAATAAAACATGTGTACACTCCCAAAAATTATCTTATTCGCGCAAGAACAAAAAATCAAGTGGAATGCTTTTGTGGAAGAACAGATCTACTTCTTAACTTTCTCCTCCATGTATATACTTAATGAGGAACGAACCACCCACAAATCCAAGAGAAAAGGCAAACAACAAACCCAAGACAAAAAAGAGAGAATAAACCAAACGAGAGAGAAGTCCAGTGATGTCGGCAGCTTACCTTGGTCTTCTACAAAAATGGATGCAAGCTTTCGAAGGAGAAGGAGAGAGCCAAAGGTTGAAGAAGAAATTTCGCGGGGTCTACTTCGTGCGTGAGAGGGGAAGAGAGATTGGTCATATTAATCTTACACTCACTAAGGGCATTTTGGACATTTCAACAGCAGATTATGCACATGTAACGCACATGGGTGAAAAACCGTCCAACTTCACGGAGGATTTAGACGGGGGCTAACATTGACATATTTTAAAACTTATTGGTCTTAAATTGCGGGTTTCAAAATTAAGGGTCTCGATTTGAACTTTGGTCATAGTTAGGGGGCTAACTATGACTTTACCCCAATTAGAGCTTACAAAGTGTATATTTTCTAATTTTAAACAAATAAAAAGAGCTGAAAAGAATATAAAACGTAATAAAATATTATAAAAAACGTCAAGAGTGAGTTGATAGTTAACAAGTATAAAAGAACAAACAAATTAACAAAAAAAAGAAAAAAAAATCGTGGTCCACCATCATAGCCACCCCCGACGATGGCTAGGTTACTACCCCCTCAATGCGACACACCTCACTACGAGGGTGCAAGGGAAACCCCATCTGGGTGATCAAGCCACCCTGCAACGGAAGGGGTGGCTAGGCCCTTCGCGAGGCGAGCCACCCCCAGCGAAAGGGCCATCAACGAAAAGGTAATTAGGCCAGGCTCAACTTCCTTTTCTTTTCTTGGTTTTCTGCAATTTTATAATTTTAACCAGAAAAGTCTATTTTTTCCTAAAATGTTTTTTTACTTTTTATAATTTACTTACTCATTATTTATTTTAAATTATTTTAGTAACCGCTGTATTTTTTAAATCTCTTTAGGCGTGACATGTCACTCACAATTTTTTGACCAGACGAAGGCAAAACCATTTTTGAGGCCCGGCTATGTTTAGATTGTTTTTCAAACATTTGTAAAATCTTATCACAATCATTTTTTTCATCAATTTCAGTATCTTTTCACCAATCTCAATATCAACTTTTATTACACTTTTCATCAATATCAATACACTACTTCCAAAATAATATAAAACTGTTTTGAGATCTAAACCAAACATAGCCTAAAATTGTCTGATAAAAACAAAATCTCATTGACCATATTTGAATTGCGACATAATTTTTTTGATTGAAGAGGTTATTAACCCTTGACTATCCTTTAGTACTAAAATCAATAAAAAGATTGTATTCTTAGATCAAAAAAGACAAACTTCCATACAACACTACGTGGTTGATTTGTCTTCTAGTTTACAATGAATATAACAAATATTCTCATTAAATTTACCACAAAATGAGCACCAAGGATGAATGAACTCGACGGAAACAATCAACTAAAAAGATGAACATTAAATCTTTTATCATCTTCTCTATCCCTCTACACTTAAGCCTACTTCAACAACCAAAAAAGCCAGGACCAGCCCGTGAAAGAAGCTCCTTGCCAGCATCCCTTCCCATCATAAGCATGTCATCCTGAGCATATAGACCTGTTCTAGAAGTTTCCAGCACTAAAGTAGACAGAAGAATTTCAAAAGGCAAAAAAGGCGATGTTAAAATATAATCACACCTCGAATGGAGAAGGAAGCGTAATCAAAATGAAGAAATTATACTCAGCTAAACAAAGATGATCATACCTCGGGTTCCATCCGGAGAAGCTACCAACCCTTTAAATATGCAACTGCCATCCTCATCTTTGTATGCGTGTCCAGCAATAGGAGTGCGGCACGAGCCATCCAATGTTTCGAGAAATGCCCTCTCACAGACAACTGCTAGTCTCGTTTCCTCGTGATTCAACGAGGATATATAACCAGCCTGCAAAGAAAAACCAAAAAAGCAGAAAGAAGATAAGTCCACAACGCAGAATTATATTTTCCGGACAACTGCAACAAATCAACGTTAGAACTACAGTTCAAACACTTGTTGACTAAGAGATCAACATCCATACAGTCACCAACCAAATAAACATTCTACATTGCCAGAGCAATCAGCAGCATTATTCTAGATATTAAAATATATATGTTGCTTCTAAACAAAGTTTTTTACTTTTATTCGCAGTCAGAAGTCTAGGTTTTTTCAGAATAACATGGAAACAAACTAACAAAAAGATCATGCTAATTGTACTTGCCAGTGAGTAACATAAATTGTATTTACATTTGCAAGCATAATAATGGGTAGACAAGAGCACCATTTTCAGGAGATTATGCGCCTACACAACTCTAGAGCAATGGCATTCATCTGTGCTTGTAGCCAGTGGATAATAATACACTAGTTAACTGGAGAAACAGTTACCTTAAAACACTTATATAAAAAGGGCCGGTGCAAATATGATGTTTGTCTTCAACAAAATGTTAGGCTCCTCCTTTCCATTTATAATTCCCATTTCAACAGCATTAGCCCCTCATGTTCTGAAGTTTTCTGAACCTAAATCACTTAGATATGATTTTATGCCATTGCTAATTAAAAAAATCCACAGTTTTCTAGTTCAAAATCTGACATTCAGGTCAACACCAATATGTCAACACTAAAATGGCCCACTCTCCAAGAATTCAGTTCATACAAATCTCCTAATCAAACCAGGCTTTGTTTTATCAATTTTCTTACAAATCCACTAATCCAGCGGTAATTTTTAACACTATCACTAATCGAGTGTGAAGTAACAAAGATTAACTTGACTTAAACCATGATTGACCATGAACTGCCTTGGTCAATTATTACATGCTCGACAAAGTTTTAAAGAAAAGTAACTCAGGTAAGAGCATAGACAAACGCACCATCTTATTGTCGTTGCTTCTACAAGCAATTCCAATTGCCCCTTGAGCAACAGCTGGAAGCATTTCGTCAGTTGAAAGAATTGAAGTCACATTTTCCGTCATATCTAATCGTTTAAGACCAGCTAACGCCAATAATGTTGCTTGAACGACACCCTCATTTAGCTTTCTCAATCGTGTTTGGACATTGCCACGAAAATTTTCCAGCACCTAGAAGATGAATTAACCCAAAGCAAATACAGAAACGATAAAATGATAACCTGATCGCAAAATGATGAAAAATCTGAGAAGAGAAAAACGTGAAAGGAAGAATGCGAAAGAAAACAGCCATATAATATTCGCCCTAAAGATGCAAATGGCAAAAAGAAGAGGAAGAAGAGAAAAGACTACAGATGCCATTCTGTCATGAGAGCAAAGAGGGCATCTAACAAAATCAATATAAATGGACTAACAGCTAGAATACCCTGCAAAAGTAAGCACAAAACACAGCATCACCAACACCGTACTGCAATTGAAAGGGGTGAAAAAGGGCACACGACAATAAAAACGAAAAATTTATAAGACAAAAGCAAGAGACGAATGCCAAAAAGAAAGCACCACACGATATTTATCCAAAACATTCATGCACTGAATGAGTCCATTTCCAATAGCTTCCACATTCAAGAGATTTTAAATTAAGAAACCGTGCAGTATATGCCACTCACTTTGGATCCAACCAATTCTATAAATCCTGTTAATGTAATTCAAATTGCCCCTACAAAGATAACCCTTTTACAGTAACAGCCATCTCTAGTATGCAACAGATTTAAATTCTCAGTCATCTCCAAGAGTCTGGAATCCTGTGGAAAAGATATGCACAAGCTGCCGTATAAAGTTTAAGCAATCAGGCCTGCTCCTGCAGACTAGGTAGGTGATTTCAAACCTTGGAGTAAATGCAATATCCAGAAATTGACTTTATAGTTCAATCAGAACATGTTCACAACGTGGGACAGAGCATATGAGTGCAGAAAAAAAATGTTCACAATGTGGGACATACTATAATAACTTACATTAAGAGACGGATATTTATGGAGTAACTGTGACTTTCTTCTCAGTGAAGCAGTACCAACAGTGCTCCCAGCTGGGAGCTCTGCTAGTGAAGCTGAACTCAAGGAAATAAATGCATCTCGCACATCCTCACGCTGAAGGTTACATGGTAGAATAGTCTTCTCCGGTAAGTATGTTGGAACATCTTTCATTGAGTGTACGGCAATGTCAATGTCACCATTTATTAGTGCCTCATCTATTTCCTTCGTGAACAGGCCCTTCCCACCTATGTCCGCAAGTGGCTGACTTAGAATCTTATCACCTGTTGTTTTTATGATGACGATTTGTACAGCTCCCTCTTCAGCTAGCTCTGAATGTGAAGCCATGAGTTTATCTCTTGTTTCATAAGCCTGAGCAAGTGCTAGTGGGCTGTCCTGCATGTAAAAAGAATATAAATAACACCCAAAAAATCCAAAATAACTGGTAGAAATAATGAATAGAAAAAAACTGTCACAAATGAAAACGACAATTGGTACAAATGAAGCAAACTGCAGAGTATGCATCGCTTGCTCTTTCCAATATTATCTTACAAGACATGTAGATAAATACCTTATTTCATCGATGAGTACATACATCATCTAGACACAAACACAAGTACCTTAAGTGAGACCACCTAGGCCTGCCAACTACCAAACCAGAATTAGAAAGCCTAAACCATACTCAAGGTAAAGCCTTGTATGTCACAGGAGCACTGTTCTCAGCTAGAACATAATGGAAACAGACTGCAAATATTGATATACATCATGATACCATCAGCCATTCCTACTTTCCATTCATTGTAAACAACTGCCTGTCCAAGCAATTCTTCTGAATCCCCAAAGTTCTTACCTTTATGTAATCAGAACTGTACAATGTGCAATGACTATAGCCACAAGCTCTTGCAAAAATTTATATCTACATTTGAACAAAGAATCTGTTGTCCATTGTTTATACATACATTTTCCCCTTCTTTTCACACCTACATAGTCTAAGTAAAATCCGCATATTAGTTAATTAGACAAAATATAGGGGAAAACAGTAGATTTTACCAAACAATAAATAAAACGAACCACTTGATCAATTCATAGGAAGCACTAGCCACATCGGCACTGTGCTCCAAAAGAATTAATTATTACAATCAGTGCTCCTCGAAACCCTTTACAATTAATTCCCAATAGTAAACATCCACTCTGTGACTTGACACTTTGACCACACTTTTACAATCTACCCACCTACGATTTAACATATATCCATCTCACATAGGGTCTACTACAATCTCCCCAAACTTCAATTCTTGACATCCTCATTAGGCAATATAGTGCACAATACCTCAGTGTCATATAACTTTACTACATCAGCCTCGATAACATCTGTCACAGCCTAAAGAGCACTAGCAACACTTAATCTGAATTCTAAAAATCCAAGGCAAATTTATAATTGAGAACATTTCCACATCCTATCACAACCTCAAACACACAATTCCACCAAGTGGACGTCCGAATTGAGACATAGCAACCAGGCAAAAGCTTCACATCCAATCATAACCTCAAACACGCAGATGTCTACAAGTGCAAACTCGCTCAAACATATAAGAAACCCCCAAACCCACTATTTTGAAGTGTTTTCAAATGCTCATTTCACCAAACAAACGAAAAGTATGTTCATTACATCCTCTCATACTAATAGAAAAACAGAGTAAGGAACAAATACAACCATTTTTCAGCTAACAACCAAAAATAAAAGTCGACATATAGCCTGCAAAGAAAGCAGCAATGAGTAATGAAATCGAGCAAACTCAGCAACATTAGGTATGGTAGGAACGCCTAAACGTTCAATACGCAAAAAGATCGAGACAAATAAATACGACAAAAGTCATCCATCCAGAAAATAAAAAGTACCCTTACTCTTGCACCACGGATAACAGCAATAATTGACATAACTGACCGAAAGGGAAACCGCATTATAAAAGTTCAAGCAGGTCCAAAGTAGGAAACTTAGCACATCGGACATAAACTGAAGTGTACCTTCCTCGGGTGCCAATCCTTATGAGTGCGACGTTGGTCTTCTGGGTCTGCGGCTCGACTGCCACAGAGGCCCTTACAATCCTGACACTATTTCTTAAAGAGTTATGAAGCAAACCTGGAGTTTTAAGGCATGGCGAAGAGAACCCACAAAAGGCCTCCATAGAGAGAGAGAGAGAGAAGGGAGGGAGCGTGGGGGGTTTGCAGAAGAACAAGAAGAAGCAGGGGATTGGTTTTGAAGGGATTAGTCTGTCAGAAGTAGCAAGGTGTTTGTGCGGGTGGATAGGAGTGCCGGATTTGGTTTCCACTGCTGTACTTCGTCCTCAGGTTCTATCAATTTAGAACTGTTTTCTACTCCTTTTCATTTTATTTATTTTCCCTTCCTAAAGCATGAACCGAGAACGGGCCGGGTCACAAACTTATGATTGGGCTTGACCTCAACCAGCCAGAGTTTCCACTGTCCAGTTAGGCAGTTTCCACCCGGGAAACTGGGAAAGGGATTGTGATTACAGTTTATTAACAAGCAATAAGAAAAGTCGACTTGATAAAAAAAATAATAATAAGAAAAGTCGACTTCCTGCATTTTGTCGGCGACCTGTGAAAAGAGTTCAGCTACGAAGACATAAAATTGATGTACGAGAATCTTTTAAGAAACCAAAATCAAAACCCTGGAAACAAAGACATCCTCCTCGTCAACAACGGCAGAATTCACGATTGGGTTAGTTAGAAGGTTAAACATACCTTTCTTCTTTAAAGTTCATCCTCCTAGTTCTATGCTTGCAGATTTTCAAGTTAAACAGCCAAAATAAAGATAATTTCTTTAATTATTTATTTTTTTACAACATAACTCAAATTACCCGTCCGTACACACTATCTTCCCTCGCAGTCCAACTCCAAGAAACAAGAGAAACAACAAAAATCTAAGAAGAAAAACTGAAAAAAAGGTTTTTTCACTAATTCCCGAAGAGCCCCTCCTGAAGCCTCTTGCAGTCCACCAAGTAAGCGAACCCATAGGCCATATTCTTCAACATGGCCTCGTGCAACTCCTTAGAAGACCCTGAACCCCCTACCAAACGTCTCGCACGCCGTCGTCTCGCAGAACAGGTTCGTCGTCACCCCCGTTACTATAACCTCCTCCACAAGTCTCTCCCTCAAGAGCTCTTCCAGGCGCGTGTTCCTGAACGCGGTGTACGTGTTCTTCTCGACCACCACGTCCCCGGGCGTCCGGTCCAGCTTGCCGCTCCACCACTCTCCAAGCATGTCGTGGTTGTCGGGGGACTTGTGGCAGTGTCGCGTGAAGGAAACGGGAATGGAGGTGCGTCGGCAGATGTGGATGGTGGAGAGGAGGTTAGGAAGGATAGGGCGGGGCATGGAGGAGAAGTAGTTCTGCACGTCGATAACCAATAGCGCAGAGGTTTTGGGGTCTGGGTTTCTCTTCCGAATCTCATACTTCCTGTAAGAGGGCGAGGCCTACGCCATTGCCACGGATAGGTGGGTTTGTTTCTGGGCTCTCTCGAGTCTTGTGATTTGAGAAGAGAAAGCAAAGTGACATATAAAGACAAAGGAAACGCTGAGAAAAGTTTTCGTTTCGGGGAACTGGGGAAGTTCTATTAGACACAGACCGATTACCTTTCAATTATACATTACACTTCAATATTTTATTTTTTAGATATTGAGTCAATTATATTATCTTCTCCATCGATTTGTACCCCAGAGTCAAATTTGGAGTCAAATTAAACGATAATCGTTTAATTAAATCAACTTTAAACTCTAATTAGTAAAAATAGTGAATTGTTTGAAATTCATTTAATCGTTATTTATTTAAGATTTAAAGGTAATATGGTAATATGAAAATTACTGAGGTCACATGACAGATACGTATAAACAATTATCGTCTAATTTGACGCCAAATTTCACTTTAGGGTGCAAATAATTGGAGAAATAATATAATAAATTCAATGTCTTAAAATAAAATATTAGAATGTAATATGTCCATTCTCACTAATATAAGGAGTGTAAAATGTATTTAACACCATTTTTTTCCTTTCTTTTCGGCAGCCTTCGTTAAAAGTTGGAAAATTTTGCCAGAACACCTTTAGAAATGTCACTAAAATGAGATGAAAAGTTGTCCCTTTTGAAATTATAAGAGACAAAGGTAGTTGATTTAAAAAAAATAGTTAATTACAAAAAATTCCTTCAAACTTTGTCACTTATCTCAATATCCCTCTAATCTCTAACTCATGTCAACCCGCCCCTTAAACTTACGTAAACATCTCAGTTTCGTTTTTTACTCGGATTTAACGAAACCGTACAACGCATTTCATCACACGTGAGTTCCTTCATATTTAAAAGACCAAAATACCCCCATTAATTAGAACATTGGTTCGTTGAAAACCAACCTCATTCGTGCAGCATAATAACCAGCCATTCAAAGCTGTCTGAAGCAAAGAAACCCACAACCCAGGCTGTTGGAGCTCCAGGCAAGATCTGGGGTTGTTGGGAATTGTCATTTTCTTCTCATATTCGCAAGGTACATTCTCTAATCCTTCCCTACTCACCTAAATTTGTTTGTCAATAGGTTGTTATGATGTTAGGGCTTGCGAATAGGGTTCAAAGAGTGAAAACCTTGTTGATTTCTTAAACAAGCTTTGCTGCTCTCTACATCAATATAATGCCTATCCTAAAAAATGCTAATGCCGATAGAGGAATAAATAACAAGATCTGAAAAAAAGCTTAAAAAATAGGGAATAGCTTACTGCACCCCTTTGAGTATTATACAAAGCAATAATGGTCATCTTTTGGAACGTATGATGCAGAGATGTCATATGGAGCTCTACAAGCACTTTGGATATAAACATATATATATTGCTAAAGGCATGATCATGACTGTTAGCCCAAGGTTGTTTTTCAAACAATCTATAAATGATTTTGATGATAACAAAGTTTCTAGGTTTTGATGGACTTTAGATTTTACTTATTACATCCTTCTCTTAAAATGATTTTCTTCTAGTATCAAGGTTCTCTCTATACAAAAAACTCTCCAATCTTTTTTATCCTCTTTATTCTCATTAAAGGATCACCTTTTATATTGCAAATGGTTTTGAGAATCTCTGAATTGGAATAGATGTTGTTAAAGAACTTGATTTTTTGGCTAAGTGTTGAAGGTGTCGACACATAGGACCATGGTGTCGACACATTACACTAACACCCGAGACTTTGCATTTCAATCCATTCAACTTGATTTTTTGGCTAAGTGTTGAAGGTGTCGACACATAGGACCATGGTGTCGACACATTGCACTAACACCCAAAGCTTTACATTTCAAACATTTCAAGTTGATTTTTGACTAAGTGTTGGAGGTGTCGACACATTGGACCATGGTGTCGACACATTGAACTAGCACCCGAGACTCCATTTCCAGATCTAGTTTAATGTGTCAGCACATACAACCTATGTGTCGACACATTGTGTTATTTTGCAGAATTTCTGGAAACGTCGTCATCACTTCAAAACTTTCTCAAAATGTCTCAAATGACCTCCAACGGCTCCAAAGCTTTACCAGAAGACCCTTGGTGCCCTAGACGCTTTAAATTGAAGAAGATGGAGAGAGAAACGTGTGTGGTTGTGCGACATTTACTCTGACCTAACTTTCTAGAGAGAGAAACGCTTTAAAGAAGAAAGAAGCTCCATCATCCAAGAAAGCTTGTCCTCACCTGCAATTAACTGTTGTCTTTCTTGTATATCTTGTCTCTTTGCACACCTCAGTACTTTACACTTGCTTATTTGGCTTAAAGAGTTATTTCATTAGATTCCCCTTTGTACCCATCCTTGAAAAACACGTGAGTGTTTGTGAAAAACACATGTCATACTTGTTGGGTAGAAGAAAACCTCTAGGTTGTGAGGATTTGTGAGAGTGAGTTAAAGTGTAAGCTCAGAAACACTTTGTAACGGTTCCTTAGCACCCCGGAAGCTAAGGTGTATTTACTATTTGGAGAATAGTGAAGGAAGCCCAAGGAAGTCAATAGCCTTGGGGGTGGACGTAGGCAAGTGTTAGCCGAACCACCTAAAAGTCGAGGTGTTATTTCTCTAACCCTATCTCCTTTTACTGTTGTTTTCTTTTGTTGTGATCGTTTATATATATATTTTTTACTTAATCTCTTGCTCTTTAGATAGGGGATCTTTGAACATTCGTTTTTATTCTTAAAGTAGACAAACGTTTTTATAAAATCCAATTCACCCCCCTTTTGGGTTTTAGTGTCCTTTCAATTGGTATCGGAGCAGAGACTAGATCCCCTATTGGAAGGCTAGGATGAGAATCTACATCCAAGCCGTTGATTATGATCTATGGAGGGTCATCTCAAGAGGACCTCGTTTTCCTCAAGGAGCCAATGGAAAGCTCAAGGAAGAGAAAGATTTTGATGAGAATGATCTTAAGCTCATGTCTCTAAATGCTAAGGCTATGAATATTCTCTACTGTGCCCTTGATTCAAATGAGTTCAATCGTATCTCTGGATGCGATACTGCTAAACAAATATGGGATAAACTTCAAGTATCCAATGAAGGTACGAATCAGGTAAAAGAAAGCAAGATTAGCATGCTTGTTCATAGCTATTAACTTTTTAAGATGAGATCTGATGAATCTATCTCTTCTATGTTTACTCGTTTTACTAATATCATTAATGGGCTTAAATCTCTTGGTAAAGAGTACACTAACGATGAAATGGTAAGAAAGATTATCAGGTGTCTTCCTAGAGCTTGGGAACCCAAGGTCACTGCAATCCAAGAAGCCAAGGACTTGACGAAACTCTCCTTGGATGAGCTCATGGGATCTCTCATGACCCATGAGATGAATCATGTTAAAGGAGATGAAGATGATGGCAAAGGAAAAAGAGGCGTAGCCCTAAAGGCCACATACTCTAGTGAGGATGAATCATCTGAGGACGATGAGGAAATGACTTTATTCACTAAGCGATTCAAGAGGTTCTTCCGCAAGAAACAAGGAGATAAACGTCCTCCAAGAAAATCAAATTTCAAAGGTGATAGCAGCAAGAAGAATGAAATCATCTGCTTTGGATGCAAGAAGCCTGGTCACATAAAGTCGGAATGCCCTAATGTTGACACTTACAAGAAGTCAAAAGATTTAAAAAACAAAAAGAAAGCATTCTTGGCTGCATGGGGAGAATCCGATGAAAGTAGTAGTGAAAGCGATGAAGAAGTTGCAAACCTTTGCTTCATGGCAAAAGATAACGAAAATGAGGTACAAAGATCTTCATTTGATTCCTTTACTTTTGAGGAACTACAAGATGCCTTTTATGAACAACATGTTGAATTGAAAATAATATTTTCAAAATATTGTTGTCTAAAAAAGAATCATGAATTGCTTATTCAAGAAAGTGATTCCTTAAAATGTCAAGTTATTGCTCTTAAAGAAAATCTTGAAATAGTCACAAAAGAAAAGTCAAATGTAATGCATGAAGAGTCAATTGATTTAAAATTGGAAAACAATTGTTTGAAAGAAAAAGTTGAAACTCTTACTCAAGATATTGCTAAATTCACTCAAGGAAAGAAGAATCTTGATATTCTCCTTGGTTCACAAAAATGTTGTTTCAACAAAAGCGGAATTGGCTATAAGTCTAGTGGATATCAAAAATTGTATTCTGATGTAATTATTAAGTCGTCAATACCTTTCCTTATATGTAATTTTTGTGGAAAACTCGGACACATCTCACACACATGCCAAACCAACAAAGGATTCACTCACGGGATTAAGTTTGTTGGATTCAAAAGGATAAAGTAAAGGGATTTGTATCTAATATAAATGGACCCAAAAAGATTTGGGTACCAAAGATCAAGAGCTGATCCTTTTTGCAGGAATGCTTGGAGTCCAAAGACATCAAGGAACATTGGGTACTTGATAGTGGATGCTCCAAGCACATGACAGGAGACAAAAGTTGGTTCACCTCCTTTTGTCTTAAGAATAAGGGGTCTGTTACTTTTGGTGACAATAGAAAAGGGAAGATACTTGGTGTGGGAAGCATCAGTACGTATCCTAATCCCATCATTGAAAATGTGCTTCTTGTCCAAGGTTTAAAGCATAATCTCTTAAGCATTAGCCAATTATGTGACAAAGGTAATCGAGTCGTTTTTGAATCATCAATGTGCCTTGTTGAAAACATTGAAAGCAAGAAAGTCTTGTTTGTTGGACATAGATATGAAAATGTGTACATTGTTCATTTAGAGTGTATCTCTTCAGACAATATAAAATGTCTTTCAGCTCTAAATGATAAAGACAGTTGGTTGTGGCATAGGAGACTTGCTCATGCAAGCATGAACTTGATTTCTAAACTAGCTAAACGAAATCTTGTTTCAGGTTTGCCTAATCTCTCTTTTGAAAAGAATAAAATTTGTGCAGCATGTCAAAAAGGCAAACAAACCAAAATATCTTTTAAACAAAAAAACATTGTGTCCACCTCTAGACCACTCCAACTCCTACACATGGACTTATTTGGTCCAACCCGAACTCTAAGTTTAGGTGGCAAACGGTATGGCTTTGTTGTTGTTGATGACTTCAGTAGATTTACATGGGTTCTTTTTGTAGCTCATAAAGATGAAGTCTTTCATGCTTTTGAAAAACTTAGCAAGAGAATTCAAAATGAAAAAGGTTATGCTATTTTTAGCATAAGCAGTGACCATGGTAAAGAATTTGAAAATTCCTCCTTTGAAAAGTTTTGTGGAGAAAACGGTATTAGTCATAACTTCTCAGCTCTTAGAACTCCTCAACAAAATGGTGTTGTGGAGAGGAAAAATAGGACTCTTGAAGAAATGGCTAGAACCTTGCTATGTGAAAACAACTTGTCTGATTACTTCTGGGCTGAAGCAGTTAGCACAAGTTGCTATGTTATGAACCGTTGCATGATTAGGCCTATTCTAAAGAAAACCCCTTATGAGCTATGGAATGATAGAAAACCCAATATTGGATACTTTCACGTGTTTGATTGTAAATGTTTTGTGCTCAACAACAACAAGGACAACTTGGGTAAGTTTGATGCAAAAGCAGATGAAGGGATCACAAGATGATGACGATCTACCAAAATCCTGGAAGTACGTCAAAAGTCACCCTCTCCAACAAATTATTGGTAATGTTGAAAAAGGAGTAATGACTCGTTCTTCTGTTAATCAATCTATTAACCTTGCTTTACTTTCTCAATTTGAGCCTAAGAACTTTTCTGAGGCTAAAGTTGATGAAAGTTGGATCCATGCTATGGAAGATGAATTAAAACAATTTGAGAAAAACCAAGTATGGCATCTAGTTCCTAGACCCAAGGATTATCCAATCATTGGCACAAAATGGGTTTTTAGAAACAAAATGGATGAATCCGGGGTTGTAGTGAGGAACAAAGCGAGATTAGTAGCCCAAGGTTATAATCAAGAAGAAGGGATTGATTTTGATGAAACCTTTGCTCCTGTTGCTCCTTTAGAATCCATACGCATGCTTCTCGCTTTTGCATGTTATAAAGATTTCAAACTTTTATCAAATGGATGTAAAAAGTGCTTTTCTAAATGGATTTCTTACTGAAGAAGTTTATGTTGAGCAACCACCGGGATTTGAAGATAAAAATCTTTCAAAACATGTGTACAAGATTACAAAAGTGCTTTATGGATTAAAACAAGCACCTCGAGCATGGTATGAAAGACTGAGTTCATTTCTCATTGAAAATGGTTTCTCAAGAGGTAAAATTGATACTACCCTCTTCACTAAAGAAAAAGACAATGAACTGTTAATAGTTCAAATATATGTGGATGACATTATTTTCGGGTCTACTAATGAATCTCTATGTCAAGATTTCTCTCAAGTTATGCAGGGTGAATTCGAGATGAGTCTCATGGGAGAATTAAATTACTTCCTTGGCCTTCAAATAAAACAAAGCAATGAGGGAATCTTCATCAATCAAGCAAAATACACTAAAGATCTTCTCAAGCGATTTTGCATGGAAAACTCAAAACCTATGAGTACTCCCATGAGTCCATCCACGAAACTGGAAAAAGATGATAAAGGTAAAGATGTGGATCAAACTAAATACCGAGGTATGATTGGCTCACTTCTCTATCTTACCGCTAGTAGACCAGACATAATGCTTAGTGTTTGCATGTGTGCTAGATATCAATCATGTCCAAAGGAATCTCATTTACTTGCTGTCAAACGTATTTTCAGATATCTTGTTGGCACTCAAAATCTTGGCTTTTTTATCCTAAGAGTGTTGAGTTTAATTTGCAAGGATACTCAGATGCAGATTATGTCGGTTGTAAAATAGATAGAAAGACTACTAGTAGTGCGTGCCAATTTCTTGGACCCTCACTAGTCTCTTGGTGTTGTAAGAAACAAAATTCCATAGTTTTATCAACTACGGAAGCCGAGTACATTGCCATAGGCAATTGTTGTGCACAAATATTGTGGATGAAACAACAATTAGAAGATTTTAATCTTCACTTCTCACTTATCCCAATAAAATGTGACAATACAAGTGCGATAAATCTTACTAAAAATCCAATTCAGCACTCTAGGACAAAACATATTGAGATAAAACATCATTTCATTCGTGATCTTGCTCAAAGAGGGGATATTGTTCTTGAGTTTGTAAATACCGATCTTCAGTTGGCAGATATTTTCACAAAACCCCTTAATGAGGATAGATTTTGTTTTATTCGCCAAGAGATCGGAATGAAATTTCCTTTGGATTGATTTATTCTCTTTCTCTTGTTTCATCTCTTGAATTGTAATTCAAATTACATTATACATGTTTCTGAGTGATCATTGCTAGTTTATGATTAACTGTTGGCCTTAAAATCTATTTTTCAAAAAGTGTTTCCTTTTTATGTGTCAACACTTGGTGAAACAAGTGAATTACATTATACATGTTTCTGAGTGATCATTGCTAGTTTATGATTAACTGTTGGCCTTAAAATCTATTTTTCAAAAAGTGTTTCCTTTTTATGTGTCAACACTTGGTGAAACAAGTGTCAGCACTTCTGGTTTTATGGCTTTTCACCAATAAAGAAGCATGTGTCGACACCAATGTATAATGTGTCGACACATCAGCCTTTCTCCAGAGAGCATGGTTTTAGTAGTACTTCGGGAGCATGACCAATGTGTCGACACATTGCTGGTGTTTTCCGTTTTTAAAAAAAAAAGGGGGAAGGGCACGGGTGGAATATTTATTTCTTTTTAGTTAAGGTTCAGCCTTAAGGCCTTCTCCCTCTCTCTCCTTTTCCCAAACCGTGCGGCTACATCTCTCTCTCACTCTTTTCGGTTACCCATTCTCTCTCTCTAGAAACCCACTAGCCGATAACCCCCCCTTCTTCCTTTCAACCCAGAACACCATGTCTTCCAGCCGCCAAACTCGGTCCTCTCAACGCACTTCATCCTCTTTGGGCTCAAAAGGGAAGAAGAAAGCAAGGGTATCTGAAGAGACTCCTCTCACACCTGAAGGTTATATTTACAGGTCAGGTTTATGCCAAAATCGTTTTACTCAAGATTTTCGTGATAGGAAAGTTCTTCCTGGCCGTTGGATTGCTTTTGACTGGTTTAGTGCTAGTGGATTTGATTTCCAAGACATGTTTGAGTTTCAAGGGTGGGAAACTATTGTGTCCATTAAAGAGAACTGTTATGTGTATCTTGTCAAGATAGTCTATGCAAATTTTCAGTTTTCTAAGTCAGAGGATGCTGATAGCTATGTGAATGGGAAAATGTTGGATTTATTTACTTCCTCTTTGAATTCTTTGGCAAATGCCCCTGATCATGGGAAGAAATTCTTTGAAAATCATGGGTGGGTTGGTATGTCTGAAGTGGACCCTCTACATATTCTCAGGGTTGTTTTGGATAATCCAACCCTTGATGAAATCCTTAAACCCACAGCCAGTGATTTAAGCATCCCTAGACGTATTCTCCATCATATGGTTTGTAATATTATTCTACCAAGAACAGGAAAATTTGAGTACATAACCTTCTTGGACCTATTTGTTATGTACTGTTTAATCACTCGTACTCCCATGAATCTTGGTCATCTTATGATCAACCACATGAAGGCTGCCAATGAGAAGAAAAATCAAGGGCTGCCATATGGGATGTTCTTCACCCGTGTGTTTCAAATTCTTGAGGTTGATTTGGAGGGTGAAGTACGAATACCACCAATGGATACACGAGAGTATAATCAAAAGACGTTGAAGTTGATGGGCTTCCAGCAAAATGAGGATGGTTTATGGGTTAAGAAAGCTGATGTCACTCCTCAAAAGCGGAGTCATAGGGGGTCGGGGTCTGATGCTTTTAGTGACGATGAAAAGGAAGACACTTTCCACCAAACTCCTGTTACCCGCACTCCGAGACTGCCCCTTCCTTCCCCCAATATGGAGTCCTCCTCTAGACTTCCTCCTTCACACCCTCATGAGCCTACCTTTGCCTCTCTTGATGCTTCATTTGGGGATATCAAAGAGGAACAACGGAAGTTGGGGCAGCAACTGGACAAATTATCACTGGATATAAAGACGGGCTTTGATGATAACAAACAGTTGTTTGCTGCTCATGATGAGCGCTTCAAGCTTCTCGATAAAGATGTGAGGCTTCTCAAGCATCAGGTCAATAATAGTATTCATATGGCCAGCGAGATAATTCAAGCTACTGTGAATGATTTGAAATCCTCTGCTCAAGATGTCGTCAATGCTACTGAAGTGAGTATGGATGCTGATCACAAACTTGGATGAACTGGTTGCGCAAGTTTGACGTGAACCATCCTCCTCTTCCTCCGCCTTAATTCCCTTACCTACTCCCCTCACTTCTCTCCTTGCCCAGTTCTTTTTTATGATGCCAAAGGGGGAGAAAAGTGCCTAATTTATATGCTGACATCCTAGCTGTTTTTTGAAAACATTTTTTTTTTTGTATTTTGAAAATGTTTTCTGTATTTTGAGAACATCCTAGCTCTTTTCGTCAGAACACATTATCCGCTTATTAGTAATGTACTGTGACATTATGCTCATATATTGAATGATCATTTTTTTTAAGTACATGTGTAGTGTAAGTGCCTTGCACTTGATTACCTTGCCTAAATCTCGCTTCAGGTAGTTGATTCTATCCTTCGACTCTTATTTATATTGAAGTCTTTGTGTTCTGTTTAAAATTGAAGTTTGGGAAGTTGGGAGGAAGCTTATAGAAGTGTTCTTTCATGTTTTTATATTTTTGGGAAACCTCCATTTGCAAAGGAAACTCTTGCAAAAACTTTGTAAAATCCTAAAGCCCTTTTTGCTAAAAATGTCATGAAAAACTCCTGCTTATTCTCAGGGGGAGCTTTTCTATTTGTTGGCAAATTGTTGTTTTTAACATGGTTTTGTCATCATCAAAAAGGGGGAGATTATTAGCCCAAGGTTATTTTTCAAACAATCTATAAATGATTTTGATGATAACAAAGTTTCTAGGTTTTGATGGACTTTAGATTTTACTTATTACATCCTTCTCTTAAAATGATTTTCTTCTAGTATCAAGGTTCTCTCTATACAAAAAACTCTCCAATCTTTTTGATCCTCTTTATTCTCATTAAAAGATCACATTTTATATTGCAAATGGTTTTGAGAATCTTTGGATTGGAATAGATGTTGTTAAAGAACTTGATTTTTTGGCTAAGTGTTGAAGGTGTCGACACATAGGACCATGGTGTCGACACATTGCACTAACACCCGAGACTTTGAATTTCAATCCATTCAACTTGATTTTTTGGCTAAGTGTTGAAGGTGTCGACACATAGGACCATGGTGTCGACACATTGCACTAACACCCGAAACTTTACATTTCAAACATTTCAAGTTGATTTTTGACTAAGTGTTGGAGGTGTCGACACATTGGACCATGGTGTCGACACAATGAACTAACGCCCGAGACTTCACTTTTCAAATGTTTCAAGTTGATTTTTGACTAAGTGTTGGAGGTGTCGACACATTGAACTAGCACCCGAGACTCCATTTCCAGATCTAGTTTAATGTGTGAACACATACAACCTATGTGTCGACACATTGTGTTATTTTGCAGAATTTCTGGAAACGTCGTCATCACTTCAAAACTTTCTCAAAATGTCTCAAATGACCTCCAACGGCTCCAAAGCTTTACCAGAAGACCCTTGGTGCCCTAGACGCTTTAAATTGAAGAAGATGGAGAGAGAAACGTGTGTGGTTGTGCGACATTTACTCTGACCTAACTTTCTAGAGAGAGAAACGCTTTAAAGAAGAAAGAAGCTTCATCATCCAAGAAAGCTTGTCCTCACCTGCAATTAATTGTTGCCTTTCTTGTATATCTTGTCTCTTTGCACACCTCAGTACTTTACACTTGCTTATTTGACTTAAAGAGCTATTTCATTAGATTCCCTTTTGTACCCATCCTTGAAAAACACGTGAGTGTTTGTGAAAAACACTTGTCCTACTTGTTGGGTAGAAGAAATCCTCTAGGTTGTGAGGATTTGTGAGAGAGAGTTAAAGTGTAAGCTCAGAAACACTTTGTAACGGTTCCTTAGCACCCCGGAAGCTAAGGTGTATTTACTATTTGGAGAATAGTGAAGGAAGCCCAAGGAAGTCAATAGCCTTGGGGGTGGACGTAGGCAAGTGTTAGCCGAACCACCTAAAAGTCGAGGTGTTATTTCTCTAACCCTATCTCCTTTTACTGTTGTTTTCTTTTGTTGTGATCGTTTATATATATATATATATATATATATTTTTTTTTTTACTTAATCTCTTGCTCTTTAGATAGGGGATCTTTGAACATTCGTTTTTATTCTTAAAGTAGACAAACGTTTTTATAAAACCCAATTCACCCCCCCTCTTGGGTTGTTAGTGTCCTTTCAATGACTACTTGTAGTTGAGAAAGATTAGCACCATCACCTCTTTAGACATGTGATAGGACTATTACTTTCTTGAAAAGCTGGTGAATCCTATGAAAACGTTTCACGGGACTTTTGTGTATTTTTGAATATTTGTGAAATTCTGATACCCAGAGCCAGCAATATCGGCCTCCTACTACAAAATGCAAACTCATGTTTTTAGGTTAAGTACGTGAAAAGTGAGCATAAAGCATCACATAAACTAGAATTTAGTCACTAAAAATCAAAAACTGAAGAATCACGATGGAAGTTGAAATCCACTTCAGAGCATTGTAATGATATGTATGATCTAAAATGTACTATCTCTGATTTTAGCACCATCTAAAATTTTAGTATTAGTATCCCCTAGAGTTCTTATGTAGCAGGTACATTTCTGAAAATCTCACCATTAATTATTTTTCCAGTACAATGATGTCTAGCCATATCATCAATCACTACTTCCAAAATGAGCTTAATATGGCAAAAACAATAAATCTAAGGTTATTGCAAGTGATAAACTGGAAAAAATGACTATATTATGCTAATGTCGTATGCTGCAGAGATGCCATGTGGATAATGAAATTTTTTAATGCACCCTTTGAGTGTTACCTAAAAATCTGTCCAAAAAAATGAGTAATTTTTTAATGAAGCGTTGTATTTGGTTCTCATTGGTCACTAGTTGTCTCATTCTATTATATACTATTTTAATCCACCTTTTTTTCATTCTGTGTCCAGTTTGTCTCATTTTTTCTGTTATAATTTATGTATCTATTATATATATGTCTTTCAGCTAAGGGTTTTCTCTTTTTGTTACAATTTACAGACCTTTATCGTGTCTTCTTCCAATAGTGGTTCAAGCTCTTGGGTTATAGAAAGTGGGGCAAACTATGGTGGCTCATAATATTATTGTGGTGTTACAACCTACATGAAGACCTCGTACACGGAGCACAATTTGTCCGAATTATAACATTAAACGTACGTGTTGATTTTTTGCTTGGGTTGATCCTCCAATATGTGACCACGGGAAAAAGGTGTTGAAACGCATGCGAGATAGGCAAGAACGTTTAAATGTTAAAAAAAAACTGCAAATCTTGAAGGAGGAGGTTGAAAAACATCGCAAGCATGTGAGAAACTACAAGCTCGCTTTGACAGTGATGTCATTGTTGTATAATGTTTATTTTCTAGATTAGTAGTCTGTTTGGGAAACTAAGATCATATGTCAGTTGGTTATCCCAGTACGAAAGTGCTATTTACATTGTGTCTAGCACCTTTTTAGTTTCTGTAAATATCTTTGCAATATCTTCAACACATCCTTTAATACAATCTTTTCAAATTGTCCATCACAAAACATAACATAACGTGAACTACTTATATTTGCGAAACTGTTCAATCTGAAAGAAAGGAATCTGGCCAATACATCTTTTTATACAACTTTAACAACTAGTATTTCCAAATTTGTTCATGCTATAAAGCACTTCACAAACTGACCATCACAAATCTGTCCATGCTAAAAAGTAATACAACTCCACAAATTATACATCACAAAGCTTAATACAACTTTCACAAATATGTTCATATCAAAACAGGATACAACTTCACAATGTGTACATGCTGTATATTCAGCTTCAACTTCACAAATATATGTACCCCAAAAAAACCATCAACTAAGCACTATATCTCAGCCTCAAAAAACAACACCAACCAGCAGTCCATATGTACCCCGCCCCGTATCCAGATTCACAAAAAAAAAACAGCAACACTGCAAAAACTACCTTCACATCTACATCTTTTTATTTTTATTTTTTGTGTACATCCTCGAACCACTTGGGTTATCAGCCCGTGAAAATCTCTATCATATAAACTTCAGTTTTAGACACTTGGTCACCAGCACTGGACTCATAGTGGATAAAGAAACATATTGGTTTTCTGCTATTCGGTAATGGATATGGATTAATAGATTATAAAAAAAAAAGATCTAGGGATTAAAAAATAGATAATAGTAAAGACACCAAACTTCAAAACAAAAATAGTAAATCTAATGATGACTTTCTCCTAGCAACATATCCCTGGGAAAAAAGGGCGGGAAGGGAGAAGTAAGCAACTGAGTGAAGAATTGTGGAGAATCAATCTTACAAGACAAGTGTGTCTATAGTTGATGGATGGATATCAATGGAGTGAACAGTTCTCGAAGTTGTTCCCTCAACCCTGCAACATTACCACCACGAAAGATAGAATATGCATTAAAGACATAATCTACAATGGTGAGTTTCAACCTCAAACCTTATAGAGAAATAACAATAAAGAAAAAGGGCAGGTCTAGAAGGTAAGTTTTTTATCAGTCGACAGTAAAAACATCACATTAGGTTGCATGATGTAAATTGTGACAAACCTTTTGAAACAAACTACTTTGATTGAGTTCTCTAATTCTTCAATTTTGTTTTCAAGATCCCGTTCCTTCTCCAAGAATGAATTTGTCGAGGTTTCCAAGGCAGTTTCCTTTTAACTTTATCTGTCCCTGCCAGATACAATCACGGACAATAGAAAGAAAGGTTATCCATCATAGAAGGCACAAATAAGTCAAGAAAAAAAAATTATCATACAATTTGTGGAGTGTAAAGGACGACCAATAGTATGAATGGATAGTACATATATCTTGAAAACCACATAAAGGAAACTGTTATTCATCGTGTGGCCTCCAGCAAGACTTTTCCCATTAGCATAGTCATCTACACTTCACCATCTATGCATAAACATATATAGATATACACATACTTACGTAATTGTTTATTTCTCTATGCAAATTCATGCAGAGGCGAATGTTTCTCAAAACTTGTGGTAAACACCAAAAAATATTATAGTATTCAATTTAATTCACAAAGTCAATTAAAAAATTCAATTCACAGAGACAACTTAAACAAAAAAGGGGACCACTGGTGCAGAAAACAAAGGAGCCAAATTCACTTAGAGCCGACAAGCACATGACTTTAAATTGATAGACAACCAACCGAATAGACAATAGTTGTAGGGGACCACTCAATGGAGCCGACAACTAAACACAAATACAATAGTTTAATAACGGCAGGGGACCACTCCACTCAAGGATAGAACACAACCCCTACCTCATTCCTTTACATTCGCCCCATTTGCAAGCAACCGATTCAAACACGAACCTTAAATCGAATGATTTAGACGAAAAAAACCTAAACCTATAACTGAGTAAGTGGCTTACCTGATTCACACAGATGTTACTGAGGTGAATGAAGAAGTGACGGTGAATGAGAAATTGTTTGGGATGAGGAAGAAGTTGCAACTTGCCGACCAGAGGAAGACGTTGTCGAATACACACGATACACGCACTACAATACGCTCCATCTAGTCTTTGCCTTTCATTTTTTTTCAACACATAAGTGGGTATGTGGGGGTATTTTTGTCTTTTAATATGAGGGAGCTCACGTGAAAAACACGTGGGACGAAAAACGTAGTACGACATCGTTAAAAAACGAAACTGAGACGTATACGTAAGTTTAAGGGGGCAAATTGACACAAGTTAAATATTATGGGGATATTGGGATAAGTGGAAAAGTTTGAGGGATTTTTTTGTAATTAACCCAAAAAAGAGACAAAATGTCGTTTTTGTAAAATTGGATGAAAGGATGTTTTAGTAGTTTTCTTTTATTTATTTTTTTCATTTTCAGATAATGGTGTCACTTCCGATGGTTTCTTCCTCTTTTGTTTTTTTCATTACCACGACAATGGCTTATTTTATGAATAGATGTTTTAGTCACTTTAGAGGGAAGTGAGAATCGGTTCGATTTAGGAAATGATTGAGATGAGATCCATGAATTTTCATCAAAACTCATAATTTTATTTAACCATGAGGAGATCATAAATTAGGTCAGAATACTTTATGAACTTTTGCTCTTACTAGTGTTGCTGCAGGAGCATATTCGAGTTATGAAAAGTAGTAAATATTTTTTTTCTAACATATCTTCCTCAGTGTCATTTTAATCACACAATATCAATTATGAGAAATTTTGAACAAAACAGAGTTATACTCACAAACAGATTTAAAATCGTGCAACCTCTGTACATCCAATCATATCAAGTTTTTTGGAGGATTATGGACTTTTAGTGCTCGTATCTCTCCTTTAAATTATTTCATATAAAGTAAGAGATATTTTACTATAAGTTATTCAAATTTCAATTCTTCAAATGGATGAAAGAGTAAGAAAATCATGGCTTTTGAGCATCATCCAGAGATGCGTCATTTTTCTCTTGAATTGTATTTTCAACATTTTATGGAATCAAGAAGAATTTCAGCACCAAGGACCCATGAAAGATTATTGTTGCCAAAAATATCAAGGTCTACATATTCAAGTTTTGCAAGATTCGACATTATATTAAGCTTGAGAAATGAAGTAGAAAAATATACAACCTTCTTTGACTTCAAGAACGAACTTTTCACAACCAAAAAGTACACCACCCTCTTTAGTAATTTCTAGAGCTTCATGCTGAGTATGTTTACTATTCATTTCAATATCCTTTATATATAGATCTAGACATGTATATGAAACTATATACAATCAATCTGAAAGCTTCTTTAGGCTGTCTTCACAGGCTTCAACAAGAAGTTCATGGCCAGAATTCCAAAAACTGCGATCCATGTACAACTAACGAATGGAATTGTAGACAGGACGACCTGAAACCACTAATCAAATTAAGTGAAATGTAACATTTGCAATTAAAACTCACCTTTGTGGTAATAAAAAGATCCTCCCTTTTCACAAGTCCAGTTCAACTTTTGCTTCATTCTTGTAATCAGTTGCAAGCAACATTAACCAGTCATACGTCTCAGAAACCGTTAAAAGTTTTTCAAAATATTCTTATTTATAGTTAGTATTTTGAGAATGAGAAATTTTACAAAAAAAGTATTTATAGGAGTATCCAATGAAAAATTACAAAAAGTGGAAAGACATTCATTAGTAAAGAAATTTTACAAGCATTTGCTTCCGTGCAAAACGCGACGGCTATCATGCATCGCCCGCACCCGCGTGGCGTGGGGTGTAGGGCTAACAAGATCCCTACTCAAGCCCTAAAACTTTTTCGGGATGGTTTGCAAGTTGGAAGGGTCAAGAGAGGAGATGGCGGCTTCCAAGAATATTGAAGTGAGTAAGTCGAGGATCATGGTAACTCATGTCCCATAGCCACAAACCTTAGCATGGCATAGGCCAGCCACATTCAAGCCAAGTGCCATAGGGCAGCAGGCCATGCCACGACAGTGAAGATCCCATACAGGGTAAACCGTATATAAAATCTCTATATGGTCGAATATCAACTCCTTTGGAGTTCTATCCTTAGATAGTTTCTTTCCTCTTGTGTTGAGCTAATTAAGGAATCAATTACATTCTTTGATTTGGGGATTGAATCTTTAATTAGAAATTAGAGTTAATTTAGAAAATTAGGATTTCTTCACTACAATGAAAGATCCTAGTCGCCCCAAATCAAGATTCTAGGGTTTATCGTTTTCATTCAAATCGTAAAATTTTCAAAATTAATCCATGACATTATAATACAAATGATATAAAAAGCTAGAAAATGAGATAATTAAGCAAATACCAACCTAAAAACAAAACCCCAAAATTGGAATTCTAGGGTTCTAAGATTCAAGAAGAAATCGAAATCGAAATGAAAGATTCTCAAATTAATGTAGTAGAGTAGCAACACAAGCTAAAAAGAAACAACCTAAACTAAAATTCATCTACAAAATGAAAGAACAAGCAAGAAACAGACAACTCAAACCGGATTGTTAATGAGTCTAAAATCTGGAAGACAAACAACGAAATTTAAAATATACATAACTGGAAAGTTAAAGCATAAAAATAGAAGAAAAATTGGTGGCAAGAGGTGGCTAGACATAGCCGAAAGTGGGCTGGAAAAGATTAGAGGTGGGCCGGAAGTTGCTGGTTGGCTAGGAGTAGGAGCTCTAAACAACTATTTCTTTTCGTTTCTTTTCCTTTGCGTGTCTTCCTCGGGATCGGTTATTATACTTTGCAACTATGGTGCTGAGGGTGCTGAGTAATAGCTCAGATTTTCCCTTTAAAATCCAACGCCTGTAAGTTTGCTACGTCAATTAAAAACTGAACCCAAATCCGACCCGTATATATGTGAAATCGACGCATTTAATTTTGACCGACCAGCACAGAAAGCTCTTTCGTCTTCGTCTTCGTCTTCCTCCTCCATCTCCGCAGCTCCTCGCACGATTTCATTTTGGGCATTTGGGCAGTCTTTCACTTTTCATTGAAGAAGACTTTTCCGCATATCATCCTCGTCCACGTTGTCTCTACGCTGTCCGCAGGTCCTCGTCCAATTTCTTCGCAAGATTTCACTCTATCTTGGGTTCTGGAGTAAGAAGCTTCTGTGCGCCTTCGTTGTTGCTTTTGAACATTTATTTGCATTTTCTGTTGGGGCCAATAAATAAAGTAATGCATTTGTGAAGTTGTCATTTTCTTGGACAATTTAATTTGTGCGTTTGTCGTTTTCTCCTTGTTCAATTTAACAGCTATATGTCTTGATTTCAACTTGTGGTCTAGCCTGAAAATTTTCTGCGACTATATGCACGTGCCTACCTATGGTTGCTTTTAGTTGCCTTTTGGTGAAATCGCCTTTGTTCCTTTATCTCCATGATTTGGAGTAAGTATCAGTATATATCAATTTTCAAGAATATTCTAGTACTGAAATGCCGTTGGTACATAACTGTGTGGACTACCTTGGTTCAAAAACTAGGCGGATTGATGTTGTGGCATGAGATGCTTGACTGACACTGATATGCAATTATCTCAACTTGTGAATTTACTATCTCATGCTCAGGCATCACAGCCAGTAATTAGTAGTGCTAGTGTTATCATCATGACCATCACAGCCAGTAATTAAAAAACAATTTATTGGTGCTATTTGAGGTCGATTTGGGAACAGATGATAAGCACTGCTTCTGTAAGTCGAGTGACTTGTTGGCTGTGGTTGAGTAGTGGTCAGCAATTCACTAAGCTCTGCCCAAGACTGCCCATCTGTAATTCTTGGTCTTTCTTATACACTCTTAATAAGTTAGGACTTAGTGTACTTTTGCAGCGTATCTGTCTTTTGATACTCTGTAGTGAAGAAATATCCAGCTCATGTTGGATTTTTGTCTAGTAGTTTACTTTGTGCACAAATGGCATGGGAATTTTTACTTATATTGGGAATTCTTTCCTTGGTTTAGTTTTTGAAATGTGAACATGTATGACATCTTACTTATCCGGTATTATTGCTTTTATACATCTGTTAGTCTTTTCGATGGATCAATGAAGTGTTAGAACTTATAATTCTTTACTGTTGGTCCCTGTTTTCGGTGGGCCTGTTGCTTTTATACAAATTTCATATTTGTCTTCTTACATATAGCAATATTGGTTCCTGTTTTCGTTGTTTTGTTGCTTTTATACAAATTTCATATTTATCTTGATACATAGCAATGCAAACTTCCAAGTCCAAAGGATAGGCAATGGTATTTCACAAGTTTGTCACAAGTCTGAATTTTCTAAATCTACATAGCTTGGTGATACCTAACATACAATGGGAGTTTTGTTGGAGAAGTACTGGACAAAATTAGGT